>BSBN01000784.1:4800000-6000000 GCA_027924645.1 Cunninghamia lanceolata | reverse complement strand
GATCTTCATTTTGGCCTCAATAGGATCTTCCACCAGTCATTCTGCCTTGACCTCTTCCCCTTTGCTTGCTGTCAAATCTTTTATTCAGCTTCTCTTCCACCTTCAGGGAAAACTGGTACGCATCCTCTATGATGGGCATTCTAACTAGGCTTAGCTCCTCTTGAATACTTGGTCTCAACCCATTAAACCGGCTACCTTCTCCTTGTTGGCCTCTACATGATCGGTCCTAATAGTAATCTTATAAAACTCTTCTGTATACTCCTTGACAGACTTGTTACCTTGCTTCAATTCTTGCAGCTTCTTCAGCAACTCCATCTCATAGTCCATAGGAATGAACTGCTTCTTCAATTTCTCCACCATCTAATCCCATCTAGTAATCTTTCCTTTTCCTCTTCTATTCCTCTCTAACTGGACCTCCTTCCACCAAATACTGGCATGGCCCTTCAACTTTGTTTTTGCAAACTTGACCTGATCTGGGTCCTCCACATCTTCTTACTTGAAATATTCCTCCATGTCATTGATCCAATCAATAAGTTGTTGTAGATTCAAATCTCCAGGATAGGTAAAAACTTCAATCCTAGGCCTTTTTCTGATCTTCGAAATGGCCCTCAACAACATAACTTCTATAGGATCTCCTGCAGCTTCTTGTTCTTCCTTAGATAGCTCTTCTTCCACTTCATCCTCACTTTCTTCTCTTGTTCTTGGCTCAAACCCTCTTCGCAGCTCCTCTTGCAATGCATCGATTTGCCTTTACAGGGCTCGAAAACCCTCTTCGCAGCTCCTCTTGCAATGCATCGATTTGCCTTTACAGGGCTCTAAAACCCTCTTTTGTCAAAGCATTTGTCCCAACATGGTTTCTTCGTGGAGGCATTTTGATCTCTGCAACAAACCCACAACCTCAGGTCTTGGTGCAAACTGCCACATGGTCTGCGATCTGTCTAAACACTCAGGAACCCTTGCTCTAATACCACTTGATGAAGGGGGTAAATCATAAAAACACAACAATAGAAATTGCACATAGAAAATAAAAATGTTATTTTATTGATTTGGATAACACATTACATTACAGAAGCTCAAATACAATCAGAGGATCAATCCTCCATAGGCTACAACACATTACAACTTCCTATCTTCAGACTCTAGAACCTTCTACCTTCTGTAACCCCAAATCTGCTAGGGTTTTTATTTTTCTGCCTTTTCTTGACTCTACACTTTCCCCCTTATCTCTACTACCACCAAGGGTTCCCAAAAATAATCATATATAGCCCTTTTTGGTGGCCTCCATCTAAATTTCAAAATTTTCAACTCCCTCCAAAAATAGGTCAACTTCTGAGAAGCATAACTTTTGATTCGGGTGTCCAATTGATGAATCATTTGAAGCACTAAAAAGCTTGAGAAGTGAGCTATCATGCCATAAATTCATAAATAGATTTTTGTAAACTTTTGGGGGGAATTATGGGATGTTTTAGTGCCTCATATATGATTTTGGAACTCTTCAGGGGACCTCACAAAATTGAAACTTTAATATCTTGAAATTCAGACATGATCTTGAGTTGAAATTTACCAAGAATGCTTATTTGACTATCCGAAGTTTTGGGGAAAATTTTGGGCTCAACCACTTCTCTAATATGGACTTACTAAAAATAGTAAATTCTAGTATCATTAGCCCAGTTGGAAACTTTGAAGGTTCTGAATCATTATTCAAGCAAATGGGTATCCAAAAACATAAATTTTCAAAAGAAACGAAAACAAAGTCATCAATTTTGAATCAACATTGTTTTTAGGTGATGCAAGATTGCCCTTACACCTCTGGATGCTCCTGCATCAGTTGTGGTGTTTATGAGCTTGCCTTAGTCAAGCCTTGGAATGACATTCAAGCCTTCCAACACCATTATTTGATAAAGAGTGTGTATCCCTGCGGGATAGAGGCAAAATGAATTGACAAATGATTGATTCAAACACAAATAGATACCACCTCAGAGGTGTAGCTCTCAAGGAAGAATGAATCTCTTTCACACAATGAGGAGATAGATTGATGAAACTAAATCCGCAAAAAACAAATACAATAACAACACAAGTCTTCTCTGCAACACAATGAAAGCCTTGAATACCCTTAGCATAAGATCACAAGTTCACATTATCCATCTAGTTTACAAATGAAGTCCTAAACATGCTTATATATGCATTCCTGCTTTAATTTCGTAATTCAAACTTAAGATGTCAGCAATGGTGATGAGCCTAGTTATTAGCATGTTTTCTTATAGTATTATGCAAGTTGGAATACATTCTCAGACATTATATAAAACATATTTCTATATTATGTTATCCCTTGTGATCATTATGCAGACTTGAACCTAGTTATTAAGCATATGGAGATATGATTATAATATGATGAAAATTGTATGTTATGTGTGGGAATGTATGGATTGTAGAGAATGTTTATGTTGATTATGGTTGTTAGTATTTTGTACATGTTTATGGACTAACTCCTGCAGCTAAAGAAGGACTGTAACCCGCAACAATTGAAAGGTGCAGCCCGCAGCCACAACATTTCCAGGCGGCAGAGCAGGGAAGGTTCCAAATTCAACTAAGTGTAACAACCACGGCATGCAGATACTTGATGGAGATAATCACACATCATGATGATAATCAATAAACATGATTGAAATCTTGAAGGATTCTATTACAACTAGAAGACTAACAGGACTGATTCAACCAGTCCATGTTCCCCTGTTTCAGCAAAGAGTTCTAATTTTATCAGGACTCTTCTTTCCTTCTTTTTCAGTTATTGTTGTTAGCATTCATCATGCTCTGGTTTGTATAGAGTGGTGTTTTGTTATTTCAGTTAAGAGACCTGTTTCAATAAACTCCCTTGTGCCTTTATGTATGGCTCGGTGGTCGAGGTACAAAGTTAGTTAGTTAAGTTTCAGTTTGAAATAGTTTTTGTTCTATCGCAGATATAGCTATCTGAATCTTTTCCAGATTTATGTAGACAATGTTATTATTTTGATTATGAGTTTATGAATATTACAGTTCAGCAAGATTTTATGTGATTTTGAGAAGACTGTGTAATGAATGAGTTAGAATCAATATGATTGTGTTAATCTAGAGAACAAGATTTGAGTTAAAAGCAGTGAGACAGTCACCTGAGCAAGGGCCACTCAGGATAATTGTCCTTCACTTTATTTCTTGCATGTTATTATTGTTGTAGAAGTTATTTCATTAATGCAAGATCAATTAGATTCTTAAGTTGTTTTAGTTCATTTGACTTGTGATACTCTGGAGGATAAGATAAGTTATTAGTACCAAGATAATTCTTAGAATCCATTTCTTAGAGTCATTGTTACAGTCTTACATTACAAGTACCCATAGCAACAATAGCAAAATTACTTTCTTTTATCATTGGGTAGTTTGATTTATGACACTGTATTAGATGAGTTAGATAGTTTGATCTTTGAAAGCACATACAATGCTAGTGCCATCACAAGCTTACTAGCCCTGGTTGATGATTCAATGAAGGTCTTTTCAAGGGTTATAGTGGACTATTTAGTAGGTTATTCCTTAGTGTCATTGTTACAGTCCTACATTACAAGTACCCATAGCAACAGTAGCAACATTACTTTCTTTTATCATTGGGTAGTTTGATTTATGACACTGTACTAGATGAGTTAGATAGTTTGATCTTTGAAAGCACATACAATGCCAATGCCATCACAAGCTTACTAGCCCTGGTTGATTATTCAATGAAGGTCTTTTCAAGGGTTATAGTGGATTGTTTAGTAGGTTATTCCTTTGAATTGTGTGGTTACCACCAAGTTTACTAGACATAGGACAGACACTACAAATGAAACCTTTTGTTGAAGGCACAACACAATTGAGAGGGGGGTGAATCATTTGTATCAAAACTTTAACCTTAATTGATCAATTTTACAATCACGTTAACTTGCTTTAACCACTTAATTTGATATGAAGAATAAACATGAGAAGTAGAAACAAAACTTAAGCACATCAACACCATTCACACATGAACACCACATTTTTACATGGAAAACCCTTAGAAAGGGAAAAACCACGGTGAGAGTTAGCTCACAATATAATATAGTAACAATATCAAATATCAAAGAGGCTCACTGCCCAATAGGGTGGCTCACTGCCGGTGGGTGGCTCACTACCAAGGGTTGAACTGATATAGTAGCATCTACAACATGCTTGAGTTCAGTTCCATTGAAGCACAATACATCTCCCCTGCTCTACCTTTTCAATCACACACTTTTTCTTTACATCTTCACACACATTCACCATAATCATGACTTCATTACATGTATTTATACCTATCATCAACCTTGGAATGTACATCAAGGTCAGCATTACAATCTTTAACCATTGGAACTTTCTCCAAGGTTGACATACATACAAAATTTCAAAATAGGTCTAGACCTAAGAAAACTTGTGGAGGAAAAGAATGAAGGATGAACACATAACAACTTAGCTCAAACCCAAATATATCTTCACACATTTGGACACACTTCTACAATCTATGAATCATCTCCGCAACAATTGTGACTAACTAGGTTAGCCGAAACAAGTATACAACATCAAGAATCACTAAGTCACACACTTCCAAGAGCTTCATTATAGCTTGCGGATCAAACACACGCCTTCAATGCATTCAGGGGACATCTACGAGCACCATAGAATCATTTGGAAACCAACAAATCCAACCGCAACAAATCTGAACTTACTTTTCTTGAAGATGGATCACAGACTGCTCTCAATCAGACACTGCAAAACTCTGCTAATCAAAAACTTGCTTTCTGGAGCACCAAATCACAAAACCTTTGGAATGAAGAAATCTAAGGACCTTGTAAGCTTAAGTTCAGAACCGCAAGACCAAAGAACGTACTACAGAGGAATGCGGAGTAAAATACTTTCTCTCTGTCACACTGCAAACTCTGTCAAGCACAGTCTTCACACTAGTGAATGGAACTTCTTCTGCACAGTGATACAGACTACCAAATTCTAGATTTAGAATCTTTAAACACTTCTCTAAAATATATCCAAATCTCATACTCCAGTCTTCAATACTGAGGAAATGCTAAGCAAAACTCAGACAGTTATTCTACAAGCCAAAATACTCTACAACACACTGTTTCCACTTGGAAAGAAAATTTTCTCAAAAGCACTTGGACACTCAGTATCAGGAATATCTTCTCATCATCTTTAGCACTTATATAAGACAATAAAAAGCAACTAACTCATCACAAACAATCATCAAAACAAGAGCACAGTTGACACCAATGACAACATAGATATGTTGACATCAATGACAACACCGGTTAGCACATACTTGCAACACCTTTTAATGGTTACAAAACTAACATTTAAAATTTAGGTCCCAACCAAATAGGGCAGAACTAGGGCATGAGCACCCAAGCCCTAGGCCTCATTTTAAGGCAGGATCAAATTCAACATTGTCCCCTAAGCCCCATTTGACATGGGTTTTCAGGGATTTTGCATTGGGAGTTTAAATGAATATGCATGATTACATCTAAGGGACCCGGGAGCTAAACTTAGGAGGTAAAAGTCCTAGGGGGACATTTTACAACATGATAGATTCTATGTTTGAAAATTTTGTGGTTGACACCGAAGGTATTGTGGTCAATCTCGGAAGAAGGATTTATAGAATAGGCAATGTTGTGCTAGTAGGATCATATGAAAATGAAGGGATGTCACTTGTTATTGTGGTCATGGTGGAAAAAGGTTGAGATTTAGACATATTTTTGTAGCTTCTTCACACAATGTTTCAAGAATGAGAAGACTGGGTCATAAAGCTCATAACATTTGTCAGAGCCTACAACACGCAGTGTAAGATGTTTGGTCAAGAAATCAAAAGGGTTTGAAAAGTTGGTTCACGTTAATTTCACCAGAGATGTGAAGATAGAAAAATGATCTCTATTTTAGTCCAATTCACTCTTAATTAAATTTGATTTGTAAACTAGATTAACACTCCCTAGGATTAATCTAAATCTTACAAATACATACTAATACAGATGATTTCACAAAAAAACAAAATTTAGGAAGTAGAATGAAACATGAAATAAAACTTGATATTAAAATCTGGGAGCCTCGGCCAAGTATGCCAACACGTCATGTGGATGTCTGCACCCTATGTTGTCGTCTGTATAGCACAATATATTTAGTGACTCTAATTTGTTGTAATCTTCATCTTTCTAATAGATTCTAGACTCAACCTATAGGTTTTTCTAATAGTCCTATATAGCCAAAGATAGAAGAACAGGCAAGCATAATATCTAGATATGAAGATAAACCAAATAAACTATGAATGATAAAGTTGACAAAAATGACAAATTAACCACTTGCAAACCTCCATGCATTTGATTTTCTTCAAACGAATTACTTCTGAGAGAGAGAAAGAGAAGAAATTTTGGGACTGCTAAGGAGCTTGCCAGGAATGGTAAAAACCCTACTTTGGTCTTTTGACCTCCACGAGCAATCAAATGATAAAGATGTTGACAAAAGTATGTGTATCTATCCTAAGTGTGTCTAGGATCTAGGATGCAGTGACAAAAGATGCTAGGATCAACATGTTGCAAATATATGCCTAATCGGTGTTGTCATTGATGTCAACATATCCTTGTTGTCTTTAGTGTCAACTGTATCCCATTCTAGAAGACTTGTATGTTGAGGATATTGAGAAAATTAGCCTCTCCGGAAGAAACAAGTGAGTTACATATCTCTCTGTCAAAGATAGTGAAGACAGTGCAATTCAGTGAAGTAGACTGCTCCGCATTCCCAGTAGGATGAAGATCAGAGTCTACGGTTTAAAGAGTTTGTAGAGGATTGTTTGAAGTTGCTCCAGTCATGATTTGAGAGGTTCGCATGGAGAATTGGCAAATTTATGGCCATCCGAGTAAAACCAGGTTTTGCAGTTGTTCAAAAGTGATAGAGTGACAGAAATCTGGTCCGGATTGATCCGCATTGGAATATTATGATCTGTGGATCGAGAGGTGTGTTTGGGATGTTGGTGTGTATCCTCAACTCAAGTGGTTCATGGTTTGGAGGTCCGCAAGCAATCTTTCTAGTGTGACAGTCATGATAGTTGGTGTTCTTGAGTTCTCAGATGAAGGTGCAAGTGTTTCTGGTGATTTGAGGTGGTGCAATTGTTCCTGTTGATTTCATTGTGTTTGTGGTGGTCTCTGAATCGAGTTCCTGTTGTGTTGGTGGTCTGCATTTGGGATTGATCTCATGGTTGAAGATTTGTCCTTGGGTGTTGCTATTCTTTACAATCTTGGCTGACCAGATGCTTTATGCATGTTGCAGATGATCTAAAAAAGATTCTCTGAAGTGTGGCGTGTTGTTCGAGGAAGATTTGGGTCCCAGCTATGTTTGGTCAGCGGTATAGTGATTCGCATTAAGTCATATGTTTGTAGTGCCAACCTTGATGTTTATTCCAAGGTTTATGAAGTATATAAATATGTGTGGTTGAGTTGTGGAAATGCAACCTTGTGCGAAAATGATAAGATCTTAAGAGAGGAAGAAAGGCAGAGCAGAGAAGAGGAAGAGTAGAAGAGGAAGAGCAGAAAAGGATGAGGAGATAGAGAAGTGTTTGGGGGAAAAGCAGAAGTATTGTGTGCTTCAATGGAACTGACCTTGGCATGAAGAAGATGTTGTTTTCCAGTTCAATCTTTCTGTTATAAACTTATAAATATTTCTGTAGGCAGTGAGCTCTGGGTAGTGCACCCAAAGGCAAGTGCCTTCCCAATTTTCTATTCTTTTAACAGAGAATAAATCTTGTGGGTTAACCCCCACCGTGGTTTTTCCCTTAACCGGGTTTCCACGTAAAAATAGTGGTGTTATGTGTGTTGATTTGTTTTCTGCTCATGTGTTGTTGATTCATGCTTTCATGGTTATATCATTCATCTGTTAATAAGTGGTAAAGAAGTTTAAGTTGCAACAAAGGATAAAAGTTTTTGAGACAACTGATTCACCCCCCCTCTCAGTTTTCTACCCTAATTTCAACACAACACCCTATTCTATGGGGAGAACACTAGGCCTAGTGTGCAAATAAAAAGGATGACAAACAAGAAATGAGATTGGATAAATGGATGGGGGTTTTGCAGTGGTAAAAAAATCAAGAGAATACTCAATGGAGAGGCATAGCTTCACCAATGATTCACTTCTAGTGCTCTTTTCATAATTTAATCAGATAATGCAAGGCTCTTAGAGAGCTCAACCTATGAAGCTTGCAAACAAATTTCAAAGAGAAAATGAATAATGCTACTTACTAAAATGCTTAATAGAGATGGGTTTTTTGGAAAATGAATGCGAGAAACTCAGAGGCATCCTTGGGAGAAACTCCAACATTTAAGCCTCTCACATGAGTTATTTTCTTCTCAAGTTTCAACCTACAAAATGGGATGTGAAGATAGGATCTTGTAACTATGATTCTATGCCTAGACTACCTCAAAGCTACACTAGCAAAATATAGAGCTCAAAGGTGATTGTTGCTATGGAGAATGCTCACAAACTTCTTGTTATTGTTTGTGTCTCTAGAGAGTTTCGAGAATGCATTTAATCATAAAAGTTACATTTTTCTATTTCTCCTAGTAACTAATGGCACTTGCTAATTTTTTGGATTCCACTAGATTTGGTTCAGGGAATCATGACAAGAATAGCTCAGCACATCTATGGGGGCATTACAACTACCAATAATCATCAGGAGGCAGCTCCATGAAAGTGTAATGTACACTTCGTGGTACTATATGGTACGAGATGCTAGCATGTCATGCAAATGTCTACATGTTGTGTTGTTATCTGAGGAGAATGATCCTAGGTTTGGGATGAGGGTGTAGAAAGGGTGTAAGAATGACCTTCCAATACAAGTATTGGAAATAGTTTGATTTGAGGAATATAAATTAAGATGAATTACATGAGGATCTCATTAAGGTGACTGCAAGACATAAGACAAAATTGCAGGGTATGCAATTTATGACGCTACAGTTTCTCAAGAAATTACACTTTTCTCAAACAAGTCACATGCGCAAGTCTCCTTCCCCAATACCTAGTTGTAATAATGCAAGTTTTGAAATAGAAATTTTGGTTGGATAACATATGTGCATCTATAGAAAATCATTTAATCCTCCATATCCTTTCTTTTCTCTCATGTTTCCAAGTATAAACTATTGCAAGTATGTGCTAATCGGTGTTGTCATTGATGTCAACATATCTGTGCTGTCATTAGTGTCAACTATGCTCTTATTTGTTGCTTGTTGGTGAAGAGTATTACTTTACATAAGTCCTGAAGATTATGAGAATATGTTTCTGTTATTAAGTTTCCAAGTGCTTTTGAGAAAATTTGCTCTCCTAGTGAAAGCAAAGTATTCTGGTTTACTGAAGAACAACTCAGTAATTTGCTCTGCATATCCTATAGATTTCATATCTTTGTTTGCGGTTTGGAAGTTATTTAAAGGGAAGTCTTTAGATGCTATATGCCAAGTTTGAGCCTCCAGTATGAAGATTTGAGAGAGTTCTATTCACCAGAGTAAAAATAGTTTTTTTGTGCATTCAGTGGTGATAGGGAGAAAGTATTTTGCTCCGCATTCCTCCGCATTGAAGTATTATGGTTTTCAGTTCTAGAGTTAAGTCTGGGATGATGTTATGTGCCTTCAACTCAAATGGTTCATGATTTGGTGGTCCGCAAGTGATCTTTTCTTTATAACGGTGGTTGATGGTGTTGTTCAAGTGCTCTGGTTTGAAGAATCTTCTGGCTAAAGTGGTTGGGTGTTGTGCAGGTGTTCCCAATGATTATAACGTGCTTGTGGATGTCTCTAGATCATGTTCCAACCCTTTGATTGGTCCACAAAGTATAATCCAGATCGTGGATGAAGCTTGTTCCTAAATGTCTTAGTGATAACACTTGTCTTCGCTGACCTGGTTGTTCTCACTACATGCGGTTGTATCTTGAAGATTGTGGAAATGTGTTGTTGCCTAGAAGATTGTATTTGAGTCCCAACTAAGTTGTGGTGTGATCCATATACATCTTTTCCTTAGAAAATCCTATTTAGGTCCAGACCTATTCTAATGTATGTTTGTAATGCCGACCTTGGAGATTGTTCCAATGGTTGATGATTGTAATGCCGACCTTGATGTACATTCCAAGGTTGATGAATTATATAAATACTTGTAATCAAATCATGAAAAAGGTATCAATTGTGACGATGCGAAGATAAGTGTGAAGTGTAAAGGCAGAGTAGAGCAGATGAAATGAATTGCGCTTCAATGGAACTAAACTCAAGCATGGAGTAGATGCTATCAAATCAGTTCACAAACCTTTGGTAGTGAGCACTAACTTTTGCAGTGAGCATTTTGGGCAGTGAGCCTTTGATTTTTGGTATTGCTATAACATATTATTTTGTGAGCTAACACTCACCGTCGTTTTTCCCTTATAGGGTTTTCCACGTAAAAATCTAGTGTTTCATGTGTTGAATATGTGATTGTGCTTAAGTTTCTGATTTCATGCTTTCATGGTTAAATCATAATAACAATGATTAAGTGATTGATGTATTGATGTTCATAAGAAGTTAAGTTTTGGTGACAACTGATTCACCCCCCCTCTCAGTTGTCTTGTGCATTTCAACAATTGGTATCAAAGCAAGGTTCCTTGGAAGAAGTTTAACAGCTTGAGGAAGATCTGGGAAAGTATGCACATGGTAGCCAGAAGGTATCTTGCTACAGATAGTGTCACATTTGATCAAGAATTAAAAACTGCTCTTAAAGATCTTGATAAGTATGAAGCAGATATCTGGGATTTGAAGGAAAATGTCAAAGAAGCTGATGAATGCATCCTGAAGCTAAGAGAGCAAGTTAAGAGATCAAAGGATATGAGTAGAGAGCTAAGTGAATAGTTGATTGCAGCAAATGAAACCCTAAATGATTTATCAAGGTTGGTTGAAGAGAAAGAAAAAGCTGAGGAACATTTGAGTCAAATTTTGAAAGACAAGTCTGAAGAATGTGAAAAGTTGGCAAAAGATGTACTTCTAAAGTTTGATTTGGAGGTGGCAAACAATTACAAAGAAAAGTTCAAAATAAGCTCTGCAAAGCTTGATGAGTTGCTTGGTAGTTAGAAAAATCCAGATGATAAGAAAGGTTTGGGATTTGAAAGAGGAGAAAGTTCTAAATCAGGTCAATAAAAAATTGAGATGAGGAAAAACAAAGGCAACCAATTTCGGAATCAAAGAAGCAAACCTAGAAGGTCAGGCAACCAAATGCTCAAAGGTATCCATCTTTCAATGGCTATTGTTTTAAATGCAATAAGTATGGTCATAGGGCTACTCTGTGCAGGAGTAGAATGAATCAAAATGTTTCATCTTTTTCTGGTCAGTGTTTTAATTGCAAGAAAATTGGTCATAAAGCAAATGAGTGTAGAAGTATGATAAGGAATGGTCCCAACAATGTAAGAAATACTCAATCTTTCAATGGAAAGTGCTTTGCTTGCAATAGATTTGGGCATATGGCTAACCAATGTAGATAAAGAATAAATCAAACAAATGGAAGGAATCAAGGATAGAGGAATGTGGTATGCTACAATTGCAATAGGCTTGGACATGTTGCAAGATTCTGCAGAAGCAAGAATGAGAAAAGAGACTATCCTGCAAAAAAGAAGAAAATAGAGAAAAGAGAAGATAAAGGTAAGAACAAGGTTGATCCGATAGAAATCAAGAAGGAAATGAGGAAGATCTAGATTAAGAAGGATGTAAATGAGGTCAAGGATGGATCCGCACCAGCTTTTGGTGCAGATACTTCCTCCGAGAAGTAAATTGGGAGCTCTGGCTCAGGGGGAGTTTTCAATGAATACCTTGATCCCCTAGCCAGATAGTGAGTGCTGAGATCCAGCACTAAGGTATAAGCTAAAGCAATATTGAATGGATCATTTGGAGGAGAAACTGGTAGAAAAAGACCTAATGCGGCACATTGCGAAGCAATCTTAATCGACTATGTCTAACAGTGAAGTATTTGACAGGTTTTTAAGAACAACATTTATGACAACTAGGTTTTTGTGTAACAAGGGATAAAAAGGGTCATATTCAAAGACATTTTGAAGATTCTTAGGTCATTTCCTAAATCCTACAGTCACAAAGTATCCACAATTGAAGGAATCATGACTGTGAAAGATGTTTCAAAAGATCAATTGCTTGGAAAACTTACCGCCTTTGTGATGAGAGAGTTTGGTGATGCCCTGCCTAAAACAGAGACTGCTTTCAAAGCTAGTACTTCAGAGAAGATTTCAAGAGCTAAGAAGTATGATGTGGAACCTAATGATGACCTTGAGGAGATTGAAGCCAACTTTGCGGATAAAATGCAAAGAGGTACAAATGATGAGTCTAATGATGCTAGTACTAGTGCAAATGAATGCTTGTTTATTGCTATTAAGGAAGAACCTATATCTACTAATCCTGCTAGTTTTGTGAAGGAAGAAAAACCAGTGGAAGAAAGTGTTTTGTCTGTTCAGGTGGAGAAAGATAAGGATGAATGGATTATTGACAGTGGATGCTCACAGCACATGACCGGTGATAAAAGCAAGTTTGTAAGTCTGGAAAAGTATGATGGAGGATTGGTTAGGTTTGGAGACAATGCAGCTGGTAAGATTTGTGGAAAAGGATCTATTTCTTTTGATGGAAAGCACAATATAGATGATGTCCTATATGTGAAGGGTCTAAAGCATAATCTTTTAAGTGTTGGTCAAATGTGTGATAAAGGTTATGATTTGAGATTCAAGGATAATGGATGTAAGATCATGGAAAGCTTCGGAATAGTTATTGCTACTGGTATGAAGACCAGAGGTAATATTTATCAATTAAGAGGAACTAGTGATTACTGTTTGTTGGCTCAGACAGATGAGAGTTGGTTGTGGCATAGAAGGATGTGTCATATGAATTTTGACAACTTGATGAAGATAAGTTCAGTACAGGCTGTGAGAGATTTGCCTAAGCTTGTAAAGCCTACTAATACTGTTGCAAGGAATGTTAGTTGGGAAAGCAGATAAGAACAAGTTTCAAAAGCAAAGAACAATTTTCTATCAGATTACTGGATCTAGTGCACACAAATTTGTGTGGTCCTACAAGGATAAGAAGTCTACAAGGAGACAGGTACTTTATGTTGCTTATTGATGATTATTCTAGAATGAATTGGGTCACTTTACTAAAAAATAAATCAGAAGCCCTAGAAAAGTTCAAATCCTTCAAGGAAATGGTTGAGAATGAGATAGACCTGAGAATCAAGTGCTTAAGGTCTGATAGAGGAGGTGAGTTCACATCAAATGAATTCAACATTTTCTGTGAAGAACAAGGGATAAAAAGACAATTGTCTGCACCAAGGACTCCTCAACAAATGGAGTTGTTGAAAGGAAACACATGACAATTCAAGAAGCTACTAGGACTATGATGAAAGAGGCTAACCTACTAGAAGTGTATTGGAGAGAAGCTTTACATACTGCTGTACATCCAAAACAGAGTTCAAGTCAAAGGTAACAGTACTAAAACTCCTTATGAATTGTGGTATGGAAGATTTTCTACAGTGAAATATTTTAAAGTTTTTGGAAGCAAATGTTATATTAGAAGAAGAAGAACTAGGCAAGTTTGATGCTAGGAGCGATGAAGAAATTTTTCTTGGATACTCTACCAAGAGTAAGGCCTACTGGTGCTACAACAAAAGGCTAAAAAAGATTGTTGAGAGTGCTAATATAAAGGTGGATGAATACAAGGAAAGAATATCAGATCTAAGTGGCTATGAATCAAATGAACCTGTTACCACAGCAAATGAAAATAAATTTGAACAAGAGGATAGTCAAGATGAAGAATAAAAGGCTTCAGGAAGTGCAGTTAAGAGTCCTAGGTATGTAAGGATCAATCATTCTAAAGATCAGATAATTGGTGATAAAAGCAAAGGAGTATTGACAAGGAAAAGGGCTGCAGAAGAATAGGTGAAATACTGCCTACTTTCAAAGATTGAACCTAAAACTATAGGTGAAAGAAGCTTGCAATGATGAAAACTAGATAGAGAAGAATCAAACTTGGGAATTATTTCCTAGACTTGCCAATAAGAATGTGATTGGAACTAAATGGGTCATTAGGAACAAGTTGAATGAGAATGGAGAAGTGGTAAGAAACAAAGCAAGGCTGGTTTGCAAAGGATATTCTCAAGTTGAAGGGATAGATTTTGAAGAGACTTATGCTCCGGTGGCTAGGATTGAAGCAATCTGAATGTTTCTAGCATTTGCAGCACACAAAGATTTCAAAGTGTATCAAATGGATGTGAAGTCTGCATTTTTGAATGGTAAGTTGGAAGAAGAAGTTTACATTGAGCAATTGAAAGGATTTCAGTTATCAGACCAAGGTGATATGGTGTGCAGATTGAAGAAAGTTTTGTATGGACTCAAGCAAGCCCCTAGAGCCTGGTATGCAAGATTGGACAAGTACTTATTGCAATTAGGGTTCAGTAAAGGTACTGCTGACAACAATCTCTATTTCAAAATCAATGGTGATCAGATTCAAATTGTTGAAGTCCTTGTTGATGATATTATCTTTGGAGGCAATGAAGGTATGTGTAAGAAATTTGTAGAGGAAATGCAAAAGGAGTTTGAGATGTCCATGTTTGGTGAAATGTATTTCTTTCTAGGTCTGCAGATTACTCGATCAAATAAAGGAATCTTCATTTCTCAATCCAAGTATGTGAGAGAGTTGTTGAAGAAATTTGGAATGGAGGACTCTAGACCAATATGTACTCCCATGGTGATTGGATGCAAATTAAGCAAGACTGATGATTCACCCAAAACTGATCAGAAAAGGTACAGATCCATGATTGGAGGATTGCTTTACCTAACCCATACCAGACCATACATAATGCATGCAACTTGTCTGGTGGCAAGATTTCAAGAAGATCCTAGAGAGTCACATGTGATGGCAGTCAAGAGAAACATGAGGCATTTGAAAGGTACCCTAGATCATGACCTATAGTATCCAAAGGATAATGATTTCACTCTTAGTGGTTATACAGATGCAGATTGGGCCAGATATGTTGATGATAGAAAAAGTACCAGTGGAGGTGCTTTCCTTGTGGGCAGTAGATTGGATTCATGGTTGAGCAAAAATCAAGATTCAATCTCTTTGTCTACTACAGAAGTAGAATATATTGCAGCAGCAGGTTGTTGCACTCAAGTGTTATGGATGAAGCAAACATTGAAGGATATAGGAGTTGTGTACGAAGAACCAATTTCAATCCTTTGTGATAATACAAGTGCTATAAAGATTTCAAAGAATCCAGTGATGCACTCAAGAACAAAGCATATATCCATAAGGTATCACTTTCTGAGAGAGAAGGTAACAGAGAATGAAGTAAAGATGGAGTATGTGTCCACCAAGGATCAGATTGTAGATATCTTCACAAAGCCTCTACCTAAGGATACTTTTGAATATCTCAGGGAAAAGTTAGGGGTTATTACCCCTCCTGCTCTAAACTAAGATGCATGAGATTGCATCAATTCAGTGGCACTCAAAGCCTTATTCTTTAATCTGGATTGATGTTTTGAGAGCTACCTCTCATGGGGAGTAGATAGATGTTGCTGATATGAGTTCCTGATAAAGAATAGTAAGTGTTGTAGATAGAGTGATTCCAATTTGATCAGAGTAGTTGCAAGTATGTGCAGAAAAAGAAGAAAAGATGTCCTTTGCCATTGATGTCAAAGGGGGAGAGAGAAATCATGTGAAAAACTCAGGAGGAGAAAGAGTCCAGATGTGTAAAGAGAAGGGGGGGAAGATAATCAATGCAGAATTTTTTCTTGATGGTTCTTACAATTTTTTCACATCAATGTTGTCATCAATGACAAAGGGGGATATTGTTGAAAGTATGTGCTAATCAGTGTTGTCATTGATGTCAACATATCTATGTTGTCATTATTGTCAATTGTGCTCTTATTTTGTTGCTTGCTGGTGAAGAGTATTGCTTTGCATAAGTCCTAAAGATCATGAGAATATGTTTCTGTTATTAAGTTTCCAAGTGCTTTTGAGAAAATTTGCTCTCCTAGTGAAAGTAGAGTATTCTGGTTTACTGAAGAACAATTTAGTAATTTGCTCCACATATCCTATAGATTGCATATCTTTGTCTGCGGTTTGGAATTTATTTAAAGGGAAGTCTTTAGATGCTATATTCCAAGTTTGAGCCTCTGATATGAAGATTTGAGAGAGTTATGTTCACCAGAGTAAAAATTGTTTTTTTGTGCATTCAGTGGTGACAGAGAAAGTATTTTGCTCTGTATTCCTCTGCATTGAAGTATTATGGTCTGTGGTTCTAGAGTTAAGTCTGGGATGATGTTATGTGACTTCAACTCAAATGGTTCATGATTTGGTGGTCCGCAAGTGATCTTTTCTTTATAACAGTGGTTGACAGTGTTGTTCAAGTGCTTCGGTTTGAGGAATCTTCTGGCTAAAGTGGTTGGGTGTTGTGCAGATGTTCCTGATGATTATAATGTACTTGTGGATGTCTCTAGATCATGTTCCAAACTTTTGATTGGTCCACAAAGTATAATCCAGATCATGGATGAATCTTGTTCCTAAATGTCTTAGTGATAACACTAGTCTTGGTTGACCTAGTAGTTCACACTACTTGCAGTTGTATCTTGAAGATTGTGGAAACATGTTGTTACGTGGAAGATTGTATTTGAGTCCCAGCTAAGGTGTGGCATGATCTACATACATCTTTTTCTTAGCAAATCCTATTTAGGTCCAGACCTATTCTAATGTATGTTTGTAATGCTGACCTTGGAGATCATTCCAATGGTTGATAATTGTAATGCCGACCTTGATGTACATTCCAAGGTTGATGAATTGTATAAATACTTGTAATGAAATCATGAAAAAGGTATCGATTGTGAAGATGCAAAGATTAGTGTGAAGTGTAAAGGCAGAGTAGAGCAGAGGAAATGAATTGCGCTTCAATGGAACTGAACTCAGGCATGGAGTAGATGCTATTAAATCAATTCACAAACCTTTGGTAGTGAGCCACCCTTTGACAGTGAGTTGATCTTGGTAGTGAGCCCTAACTTTTGCAGTGAGCATTTTGGGCAATGAGCCTTTGATTTTTGGTATTGCAATAACATCTTATTTTGTGAGCTAACACTCACCATGGTTTTTCCCTAATAGGGTTTTCCACGTAAAAAATCTGGTGTTTCATGTGTTGAATATGTGATTGTGCTTTAAGTTTTTGATTTCATGCTTTCATGGTTAAATCATAATAATAGTGATTAAGTGATTGATGTATTGATGTTCATAAGAAGTTAAGTTTTGGTGACAACTGATTCACCTCCCCCCTCTTAGTTGTCTTGTGCATTTCAACATAAACATCATATTGCAGCTATAGGTGACTCATTTTCATGATTTGGACTTGCATTTACAACCACCTAGTCTCCATTTTCTATCATTTTAGTCATAATCATGGCATTCTCAGCCTAGACCAACAAATTAGGACTCTGGAAGGCTACAACAATAGTGTCTAAGGCTGCAAATTAGGTATGTGGATGGTATTTTCACTTTGTTTTAACTTCATAATCTCTTTCCCTTCATTGTTGACATTTTCTAGCTCTAAATGTTTAGGTACAACAGTAGTATAGGTCTAGAATTTTAATATTTCCAAGGGTGTCCATGGCTCGATCAACATCAACAAGTCTCCAATATCCACTTATACCTACAATCAAAAGAGAAAGTATCATATTCCTTATAAAATGAATCATTTTCAGCCATATATTTGTCAAAACATGATCATTTCTGTATTCATATCAACCATTTGTAAAATTTAGTTTCCACCAGAAATTCTACCAAATTTAGTGTCCTTCTCTCTTATTTTACATCATTACCTGTAATGACAATCTTGTCTTTTTGATAGTCCTATATATGCACTATGACTCTAATACCTTGATAAATGACTATTATGTGCATCATGATAGTCAATATGAAAACTAAAAATAATTATTTCAATGGCAAGTATGACTATCCTAGGACTTGTTAAGAATAAAAACTTTGTTATGACAATTGAATATGATAGTACTCAATGGAATCATGGTTGTCCTAATGCCTCTTACGACATGTTAATTGATATGATTGCCTTTAATAAAACCATATTAATGAGATTTCCACTTTTATGACAATCTTAACATTGTATACAAGGTCTCCATACTAGGATAGCCTCCTCTAACTTTTATGACAACTTTCCTTATTGCTAATCACAAGCTTTTTATTGACTATTTTGGCATAAATATTACATCTTTTGTCTAATTCCTTGTATCATTAGGTGATGGGGTTTGTATGGCATGATGTGATTGAACTCTTCATGTTCTCATAAACCTCATGTAGCCTTGGAGATAGGATGACCTATTGGCAAGAGACACTGCTCTAATGAATGATTGAATGTTGTCATTGATGGCAACAAAGAAAGGAGATTTCACCAGCATGGCAAAGAGACTTTACTCCAGAAGGATAAATGGCTAAGTATGGGAAGTATACATGATATAGTGTAAATGACAGTGCTTGTGTCAGTACACCTCCGCAGTTGAAGATAATTATATGTGGTTTAGGTATGGCAATCATAGATACTTGGTGATCACGTGCTCCAATGTTCAAGTTTTGACTTCCTCTAGAAGTCATTGCAAAATATCTAAGTCCGGGTGAACAGAGTAAAGACAGGAATAGTGCACAATACCAGAGTAAAAGGGTCTGCATTCCTCCGATGTTGCATATTTCATCCTGCGGTTCTAAAGGTATAATAAGAATTCCAGAATGAATGTTAGTCATGAATCTTTGAGTCTCATATGGTTCGCAGTGAGAGTTATGATGTGATAGATGAATTGGTCAAGCGTGTTCTTAAGAGACAAGCTGACAGGCATATTAGATCTTTATGCAAAGAAGATATATTGTTTGAACAATCAATCTAAGTGGTTGAATGATTGGTGCCAACCTATATGAAGACTATTGAATGATTATTTGGGTCCGTATTGCAGATTGTGCACAAGTTCAAGCTGACAAGATATAACATTTGTATACACGGTTCATATTTGGCTTGCCGACCTAACTATGAGATAAATCTTGTAGCAGATATATATACTTGATGAATTTCGGTGTTGAAGGTGTGTGTGTAGTGTGTATGCGTATTCGATATGTGTATGATTTAAAGTAGTTTGCAAAGAAGAAAAGGATTATAAGGGAAGAAAAATAGAAGCAGATGTAAAGCAGGGTAGAGAAACAGGGCAGATAGTATGAAGTCATTTGAATCTGTATATTGAGCTAATTGGTACTGCACCTCAGCATTTTATAGATGCACCTGTAGCAGTCAACTCTTGGCAGTGAGCCAATCTTTTCTTCTATCTTCTATCTTCTATCTTCTATCTTTCTTTCTTTGTGGATAGTGAGTCCACCTGTAGTGAGCATTTCTTTGGGCAGTGAACCCCATGGCAGTGAGCCTTATGTAATCCGGTATTGCTATCATAATATATTGTGAGCTAACACTCATCGTGGTTTTTCCCTTTTTGAGTTTTCCACATAAAATCCCGGTGTCCATGTGTTATGAATTTGTGGTTGCTCTTCTTGTGTTTACTTTGCTTTCATGTTATTGAAATTGGTAAATGGATTAATGAATGTGTGATAGAAAAGGTTGTAAGAATACTGATTCACCCACCCCCCCCCCCCCCCCCCCGCCCTCAGTATTCTTTGCATTCAACAATTGGTATCAAAGCAAGGTTCCTTGGAAGAAGCTTAACAGCATAAGGAAGATCTGGGAAGGTGTACACATGGCAGCCAGAAGATATTTCACTTCTCCTAAAGCCTCATATGACAGCAATGAAGAATTACAAGCTGCCCTTATTGATCTTGAAAAATCTGAAGCAGAAATCAGGGATCTAAAGGATAACAGACAAGAAGCTGATGAATGTATTCTAAAGCTAAAAGAACAAGTCAAGAAATTCAAAGAAAAATACAAAGAGGTTAGTGAACAAATTGATATCAGCAAATGAAACCTTGGATGATTTGAAACTAGAAATTGTAGAAAGAGCTAAAGTAGAAGATCTAAATATGTTGGTAAAAAGCAAATTAGAAGAATGCGATAAACTTGAAAAAGAAGTTGTAAGCCTGAAATCAGATTTGGAGAAAGATAAGAGCTATGAAGAAAAGTTCAAGATAACTCTGTAAAGCTTGAGGAATTGATTGAAAGCTAGAAAAGTTCAAATGACAAGCAAGGCTTGGGATTTGAGAAAGGAGAAAGTTTAAAATTAGGTCAAGCAAACACTAAGTTGAAGCAAAACAAAGGCAACCAGTTTAGGAATCAAAGAAGAAGACCTAGAAGACCTCCAGTCAGGCAGCCAAATGCTCAAAGGTACCCATCTTTCAATGGTCATTGTTTTAGTAGCAATAAGTTTGGCCATAAGGCTACTCAGTGTAGGAGTAGAATAAATTAGAATGTTCCATCATTCTCTAGTCAATGTTTCAATTGCAAGAAAATTGGTCATAGATCAAATGAATGCAGAAATTTGGTAAGGAATGGTTTTTACAATACAAGGAATACTCAATCATTCAATGGAAAGTGTTTTGCATGCAATAGATTTGGACATATGGCTAATCAATACAGATCAAGAATAAATCCAATCAATAGAAGGAATCAAGGACAAAGAAAAGTGGTATGCTACAATTGCAATAAGTTTGGACATGTTGTAAGATTTTGTAGAAGAAAGAATGAGAAGAGAGTATCCTACAGAGAAGAGGAAAACAAAGTAGAGAGAAGATAAAGGCAAGAACAAGATTGATCCAGTGGAAATCTAGAAGGAAAGAGCAAGGTCTGGATTAAGAAAGATATAAATGAGGTTGGGAATGAATCCGCACTAGTTTTCGGTGCAGATACTTCCTCAGAGAAGTAGATGGTGAGCTCTAGCTCAGGGGGAGCTGCAATGTAAATCTTAACCCCTAGCCAGATTGTCAGTGCTAGGATCCGGCATGCAGATATGTTGAAAAGATGCATATGACAAATCTTTTGAAAGAAATTCCAGTGAAAAAGGTTCAAGTGCAGAGCAATCCGAATAAACTATATTCTATAGAAATGTGTTTGACAACTTTTTCAATAGGGGCATTTATGGCGATTAGGTCAAGACAGATAAAGGATAATAAGGAACTCATTCAACATACAATTCACTTTGCATTCAACTTATCAAGCGTCCAGGAGAATTGAAGCAAGAGTCCAAGTGTCTACAGAGATTTCCAAAGTGATTCAAATCAAGTCGATCTCAAGTGAAGAAAAACCCTAATTTAGTGGAAAAGGTATTTATAGCTTGAAAACCCTACTGTGAAGTTTGAATTATTCTAGGAAAATGTTTACTCCTCAAGTAATCGAGATAGCAGAAAAGCCTCGCCCCAAGTTTGAGAAACATTTCTTCAAATCACTGGAAAATGATCCTTTAGGGGCATTCTCAATTACTCCACATGGAGTTATGCATATGGAAGATATTAGAGCATACATTCATATCATTCTAGAGGAATATGATCACATGAATCTAGGAAAATTGTACTTGGACGAACTGACTACTATGGATATTGTGTTGAAAGATGAATATAAAGTTCTAGGAGAAAGGAAATTAGACACCTAGTTAGATTTTCCCGCAATTTTGAATGATGCATGGGTTAAGCTTGTTCTAAGTAGAATTCATGATGAGCTTCTATGGCTTGATGAACCTTATATGATAACTAAAGAAGCTATCAAATCCATAACTGGTATGAGCTCCTCTAGAAGAGTTCCTAATGTAAAGAAAATGAAGAACAATGTGGTAATGCAGCTAACATGAGCCAAATTTGATAAGAATGTCCTTACGGTAAATGATATTAAGAATCCGCTTGTCAGATTTGCATCAATGATTATTGGATACAAAATATACTTTTCCAACAAGGAAAATTATGTGTCTATAACAGCCATATACATAGCATATGACATGATAAAAACAATACGGATTATGACCTATGTGAATTGCTCCAGAGTGAACTAATGGAGAACTTGAAAAGAACAAAAGAAACTAATCATCCTTTCAAATATGGAACATTGATTACTTGTCTACTCTTCTACTTCCTAAGAGAGCTACCCAGTTTAGGAAATATTGTCTGGCTCAAACATATACCAGTAGCCACTCAAATAAGAAATAACCTACAAAGTTTGGGAAATGCAGACAAGCAGAATGAAATCTTATGGGGATACTTCAAGAACTTTCAAAAGAAAATGTCATGTAGAGTCTGAATACCTTAAAATGTAGTGATGAAGTATGAAAAGGACATTATATTCATAGTAGACAAAGACAAATGCTTCATGGAAGCTGTGGAACCAAGAATTGTATGGGTCCCTGCATTAGGATATGAAGTTACAGAAGATGTTTTGACTGAATTAGCTAATGTACTACTAAGCAAACCTAATGATCTCAAAGAGGACAGATTTGGGACATTCTTAGAATTATCTTCCAGAATGTTTATGGAACCTGAGCAATCAAAGAAAACATCAAATCAACAAATAAGTAAGGAAAAAACCAAAGCAGGAGGATCAAAGTCCATAAGTGCTCTGGTAGAATGGACATCAAGCACTCCAGAAAGGAAAGATGAGAAATCTGAAATGGAAAAACCAGCATCTAGCCCCAGAAAAAGAATAAGGAGGTCTCATCCATTACAGAAGCCACAATTGAAGTAGAGAAAGAAAAGGCAGCAAAGGAGAAGAAAAGAAAGAAAGTTTCACTTGGTGAAGAAAAAGTGGCAAGAGACATTGTTGCAAAATTTCTGGAAAAGCAACAAAGTGCACAGATCCTAGACTTACCCGAGTTTCTACAAGGACCAATAAATATGAATTCTTTGTCTCTGGTACAAAAATTCAAATTCGTATTAGCTGTGCAAGCCAACGCTCAAGAAGAAATGCTGAAAATATATATACATGACAATGAACTCATTGATGAAGCATCCGGTATTCTAGAAAAGATGATACCCTCATACCCAAAAGATACATCAGTGTCATCATCTAATCAGCTCAAAGGTCTGATAAATTCTATAAGTACTCATTTTGAGTCCTTTGAAAAATCTGCCGACATTAAGGTTAGAAAGGAATTTGAAGATAAAAGACTAGTAGAGTTAAAAATCAAGTTAGACAGTGACAACATTTTACTAGAAAATAGTATCAAGAATATGGAAAATGCAATCAAGGAAGCTTGTGGAATATACAAATTTTGTTTTTCATGGCCTGAGACCACTAAGGAAATAGAAGAGAAGTCATAAGCATGGAGCTTCAACTTACAAATATTTCTAAGACCTTTGATCCAGCAGTTGACTCAATCAGCAGCATAGAAGCACAAGTTGTAAATATTCAGAACAACATAAGTAGTCTACTCAGCAGACAAGAAGAAATTAAAAACAAGATGTGCCTATTGAGAAGGATGATAAGTTCTAAAATTGAGATCATGACAAGTCTAATTGCAGAGGCCTTAAAGGTTCAAGATACAACTGGCATACCTATCAACGTGAAGAAAGCAGAAGATCTAGTAATTCAAGTAAATGAAAACATCCAAATTTTGAATAGTGCTAAGAATAAGTGGGTTGGAGAGTTAACACAATTAAAGATTGTGTACAAAGATATCCTTCCTCATGCAACAAACCGATTTGACAGGTCACAACAGAGTATGATAGTTTTTGCAGTTTTGACACAATTTTGACCCTTATACATACACCTTTTCCATTGATGTCAAAGGGGGAGAAGAAGACCAGTGAAAAATGGGCAAACATCTAAGGGGGAGAAGAAAAACAGAGTATATTTAGAAAGGGGGAGCAGACAAGTATTTTTCATTAAGTGTTGCTATCAATGCCAAAGGGGCAAATTGTTGGCAAGAGACACTGCTCTAATGAATGATTGAATGTTATCATTGATGGCAACAAAGAAAGGAGATTTCACCGACATGGCAAAGAGACTTTACTCCAGAAGGATAAATGGCTAAGTATGGGTAGTATACGTGATACAGTGTAAATGACAGTGCTTGTGTTAGTATGCCTCCGTAGTTGAAGATAATTATATGTGGTTCAAGTATGTTGATCATAGATACTTGGTGATCACATGCTCCAGTGTTCAAGTTCTGACTTCCTCCGGAAGTCAAATTGCAAAATATCTAAGTTTGGGTGAATAGAGTAAAGACAAGAAGAGTGCACAGTACTAGAGTAAAAGGGTATGCATTCCTCCGTTGTTGCATATTTCATTCTGCGGTTCTGAAGGTATAATAAGAAGTCCAGAATGAATGTTAGTTATGAATCTTTGAGTCTCATATGATCCGCAGTGAAAGTTATGATGTGACAGATGAATTGGTCAAGCGTGTTCTTAAGAGACAAGCTGACAGGCATATTAGATTTTTATGCGGAGAAGATATATTGTTTGAACAATCAATCTAAGTGGTTGAATGATTGGTGCCGACCTATATGAAGACTATTGAATGATTGTTTGGGTCCACATTGCAAATTGTGCACAAGTTCAAGCCGACAAGATATAACATTTGTATACATGGTTCATATTTGCCTTGCCAACCTAACTATGAGATAAATCTTGTAGCGGATATATATGCTTGATGAATTTTGGTGTTGAAGGTGTGTGCGTGGTGTGTATGCGTATTTGATATGTGTATGATTTAAGGTAGTTTGCAGAGCAGAAAAGGATTATAAGGGTAGAAAAATAGAAGCAGATGTAAAACAGGGCAGAGAAACAGGGCAGACATTATGAAGTCGTTTGAATCTGTATATTGAGCTAATTGGTATTGCACCTCAGCATTTTGTAGATGCACCTATAGCAGTCAACTCTTGGCAGTGAGCCAATCTTTTCTTCTATCTTCTATATTTCTTTCTCTGTGGATAGTGAGTCCACCTACAGTGAGCATTTCTTTGGTCAGTGAGCCTTATGTAATCCGGTATTGCTATCATAATATATTGTGAGCTAACACTCACCGTGGTTTTTCCCTTTTTAGGTTTTCCACGTAAAATCCTGGTGTCCATGTGTTATGAATTTGTGGTTGCACTTCTTGTGTTTGCTTTCATGTTATTGAAATTGGTAAATGGATTAATGAATGTGTGATAGAAAAGGTTTTAAGAATATTGATTCACCACCCCTCTCAGTCTTCTTTGCATTAAACATGACCAACCCATTTTTATTATGACAAACCATACTATCCTATGGCTGATTTCAGGACTGTCACAACCTCATGGAAGCCTTCTTCATGATATTATCATGACTATCATAGGGATATTTTCTTGAAAGAGCATCCTCTAATCAACATGTCTTGATAATAGTCAAAGAAATCTAGCTAGGACAAGGTTTATGTGACCTACAATTCTTTATTTTCTCAATTCCTAAACAATCCTCCTAGTGGTTGTCATAGTGAAAGACTTGAATGGGATAGTAATAAAACAATCTTAAAGATGTTAATTCATGAAGTAAATGACTATCCTAAACACCTATAATAACCCTTATTGATTATTAGAATCAATATGTTGGTTCTTCTATACAATTTCAAGGTTATATGGCTCTCATATGGAGTGTTGACAATCCATTTCATGACTATTGCAGTAGCATTCTTCATGATCCAAATCCTAGGAGATGGAAACTTGCCATCACTCACTCTTCCTATTTATAACATGCAAACCAAATGGATATCCTTGACACTTTCCAATTGAATCATATCCACATATTTTAGGGACTCAGATAATGGAGTGAACTATCTAAATTTTTGCTTTGAATTGATAAGGGCCATGGCCTTTGAAATAGGAGAGGTAGCTACATTATTACCATTGACGGTAGAAGATGTGTTCTTAAGAAAATTTGTAGTCCCCTTTTTAAAGTTTTTGTTTTGATTATTTGAAGGTCCAATAGGGATTGATGGAGCAGAGGATGTTTCAAACTAATCAAGAGACTATTCGTAATCTTTAAGGGTAGTGCACAAGTGGAGAAAGGGGGGATATCTCATGATTAGGATCTTCTCTCTAAGTGTAGTTGAATATTTCCAATAAAGACCCTTTAGACATCAGAGTCGGGAAGAGGGTATGGTATTTGTGAGAACAATGATTGATATTGGAAGATTAAGTTGGTCACCTTCTCTTGGGCTCCATGCTTGCAATAAAATAAATTAGTGAAAGTTATTTGAGGGCTTGTATTTGTCTGAAAATGTTGTAATAATTGGTTGACAAGATGATTGAAATAATTTATTGAATGGTTAGGGAGTGAATAAAATGAGTCTAATGTGTTGTCTTGCAACAAGTGTGGGAAGAGTTTTGATAACAACTCATCCTAAAAGATAAATTCTACACATAATGTCATGAATGTTGATACATGAGTTTGAGGGTCCCCTTTGCCATTATATTTTTTAAATCTAAGAACTTCAAAATCCACAGGCAAAGGGGTAGCCATATGCATAGGGACAATAGGCTATGACAAACATAAGGTGATGTGATAGGTTGTGTGGAAGTAGTCAAAAGAGAAGCAAGTTATTGTTGGAGACTACTAACACTTTGCATGAGTTGGTTGATAATGAGATCTATCATGTGTAAAGGATTTGTGGTGGTGGTGGGCATAGGGATGCCAAATTATTGTATGAATTTCGTAGATTAAGTGGGAAAAGTCTACATAGCCATAGAGTGTGAGGCAATGGAGGGCCCACTGAATGATAGTGGTTAAGAAGGGGGAATGAACCCATATGAATGGATGGGATTCCTCATTGTTCCATCGATGTGATATTTAGTTTAATGGAAGTGGTCATTTGTGTAGGTGTATAAATAGTAGAGATGGGTAATGACATAGAAACCTGTGGGCATCTAACATGATGGTGAGAGGTCTAGATGGTCTCATGAGAAGCCACTGGAGTAGGCACATTGTTATAAATAATGTGGGCCAGTCCATGTAGTAAGTCAAGACTCTTAGGGTGAGTTGCCAACATCTTTCTAAGGGCTTCTATAATAGAGGGCACACAATATCATAAGTGGCCTCCTAAGTTAAAAATGTTTGAAAATCTTGAAGATGTTGTTCTAGGATTTTAATCTGGGAAGACGAGGGTCTCAATGCATTCTCAAGATCAAAAATATGATTCTATGTTTGAAAAGTTCATGGTTGACATAGAAGGTATTGTGGTCAATCTCAGAAGAAGGATTTCTAGAATAGGCAATGTTGTGCTAGTAGGATCATATGAAAATGAATGGATGTCAGTTGTCATTGTGGTCATGGTGGAAAAAGGTTGAGATTTAGACATATTTTTGTAGCTTCTTCACACAATGTTTTGAGAATGAGAAGACTGGGTCATAAAACTCATAACATTTGTTAGAGCCTACAACACACAGTGTAAGATGTTTGGTCAAGAAATCAGAAGGTTTTGAAAATTTGGTTCATGCTGAGTTCACTAGAGATGTGAAGATGGAAAAAATATCTCTATTTTATTCCAAATCACTCTTAATTAAAGTTGATTTGTAAACTAGATTAACACTCCCTAGGATTAATCTGAATCATACAAATACATACTAATACAGATGATTTCACAAAAAACAAAATTCAGGAAGTAGAATGAAATATGAAATAGAATGACTGATACTGAAATCTGGGAGCCTCGTGTTAGGGTTCAAATAGATCAGAGCAATAAATATTAACAATTATATGCCGATTAAATAACCCAAATCTAACAATGAAGAATAACACAAAAGAGATGAACACAGAAATTTAACGTGGTTCACCCAAAATGGGTTACATCCACAGAAACTCATCCATCCAATGATTTTATTATCTAGTGCAAAACAGATTACAATCTCATGAATTCCATCTCACAACATACATCCCAACCGCTTATAACAAGCTTGTTGGAAGCTTCTAGAATTAGGGTTTTACAAAGTCATTTTTCATTTGTTGGTTAACAAAAATTAACTATTGACCCCAAACATGCAAAAAAAGGACAAAAAAATTTGGGGGTTGCGCCCTCGAACCCCTACTCTTGGGGGTTGTCGCCCCTGAACCCCCGCTCAAGACCTGGCCCAGCCCCGAACCCTGACAAGGATACGTTACGAGTGTACATTATTTGCATGATCAGTCACCATATACCAACAATCTCCCACTTGGAGACTGATCAAGCTCCACACCAAACAATCTCCCACTTGGAGACTAATCTTGGATGACACCGATACACTTGCAACTCCCACTAGATTACAGGTCTAGCTGGTTTCTTATGTCCACCATTATCAGTCATGAAGGCCAACAGAAACTGATGAGAAAATTAGTTTCTCCCATGTAACTACCTTTGTGAACATATTTGCAGGATTCTCACTTGTGTGAATTTTCTCCAGCTTCAACTGTCCATCCTCCAAAACTAACCGGATGAAGTGGTATCTGAGCTATATGTGCTTAGTTTTTGAATGCAAAGCTAAATTTTTAGCAAGATGAATGGCACTCTAGCTATCAATGTACAAAGGGCTATCTTCTTGTTGTTGTCCCAATTCCTCCAGAAAACATTGTAACCAAATCATCTCCTTACTAGCTTTCGTAGCAGCAACATACTCAGCTTCAGTGGTTGAAAGCGCAACAACCTTTTGCAGCCTTGAAATCCAACTGACTGTAGTACCTCCTACAGTAAAAACATACCCTATAGTACTCCTCCTGCTATCAATATCACCCGCCATATCAAAGTCAACATATCCTTTTAGAGTAGAATTTGTTCCTCCAAAACATAGTTTCTTTGAAGTAGTACCTCTCAAATATCAAAGAATCCATTTTATCGCATTCCAATGTTCCATTCCCGGATTGCTCATATACCTGCTCACAACTCCCACTACTTGTGAAATATTTAGCCTTGTGCATACCATTGCATACATCAA
Source organism: Cunninghamia lanceolata (assembly GCA_027924645.1). Classification (NCBI taxonomy): domain Eukaryota; kingdom Viridiplantae; phylum Streptophyta; class Pinopsida; order Cupressales; family Cupressaceae; genus Cunninghamia; species Cunninghamia lanceolata. The sequence continues at coordinate 5,971,054 of BSBN01000784.1, read as the reverse complement.
GCTACCAACTACTGATGCATATGGTATCTTAGACATTTTGTCTTCCTTCTCTTGTGTCTTTGGACACATCTCCTTAGTCAACTTAAAATGACTAGGCAAAGGTGTACTAACTGCTTTTGCATTTTGCATGTTAAACCTTTTCAACACCTTCTCTACCTACGCACTTTAAGACAAAAATAATTTTATGTTTGTCCAGTCCCGTGTGATCCTCATACCAAGGATTTGTTTTGCTGCACCCAAATCCTTCATAGCAAATGGATTTGCTAATTTCTGCTTAAGTTCATTAATATGTTGCATGTTAGACCCAGCAACAAGCATGTCATCAACATAAAGTAACAGGATAATATAGTTGCCATTACCCAAGTTATTAAAATAAACACAATAATCAGAATGACATCTTTTGTAACCTTGTTCAGCCATAAAACTATCAAATTTCAAATACTATTGTCGAGGTGCTTGTTTCAGGCCATACAAACTCTTCTTTAACCTGCACACAAATTCCTCCTTACCCTTGACCTCATATCCCTGTGGTTGCTGCATGTATATTTCCTCTTCCAAATCCCCATGGAGAAATGTTGTTTTCACATCTAGTTGTTCAAGATGTAAGTCTTCCACAGCCACAAGACTTAGAATAGTTCTAATAGAAGTCATCTTTACAACCAGAGAAAATATTTCATGAAAATCTATACCCTTTTTCTATGCAAAACATTTTACCACGAGTTTGACCTTATATCTTTTCTTGTCTCCATCTTCTTCCTTCAACCTATAAACCCATTTATTTGGCAATGCTCTTTTACCTGCAGGCAATTGGACTAAGTCCCAAGTCTGATTCTGCAGCAAGGAATCCATTTCCTCTTTCATGCCTAGCTCCCACTGCTTTTTGGTATCTACCTTCATTACTTCTTCATAACCTTCAGGTTCACTAGAATCAGTTAATAATATAGAATATAATGATGGAGAAAATCTTTCTGGAGGTCTAGTTATCTTTGTAGAACATCTAACACTTGCAAGAGTCTGTGGGATAACTTGTTGTTGCTAAGCATCAGGTACCACTGGCATTTGATTTTTTGGAATCTCATCTAGCACCACATATTCCTTTTTGGCATGTTCATGCTTCTTTTCCTGCAGCTGATTCTTATACATGACCTTCTCATTGAATATAACATCTCTGATCCTAATGATTTTATGATTTTCATAATCCCATTACCAATAACTAAATTCATCTACTCCATATCCAATGAAGGTACATTTTTTAGACTTAGCCTCAAGCTTGGTTCTATTTTCAATATCAATATGGAAAAAAGCTTCACAACCAAAGGTTTTTAGAAATGAATAGTTTACTTTTTTACCCATCCATGCCTCCTCTGGAATGCCACCATCCAAAGGATTTGAAGGTCCCCTATTTATTAAATAAACAACGGTATGTACAACATCTGTCCAAAAATGTAAGGGTAGTCTAGCATGCAATCTCATGCTCCTTACACACTTCATAATGGTCCTATTCATCCTCTCAAACACAATATTTTCTTGTGGGGTTCCAGGAACTATTTTCTACCTACATTTTCCATTATATGAACAGTAATTTTCAAATTCTCTGCTACAATACTTGCCTCCATTATCAGATCTGAAACACTTCAACTTTTTTCCTGTCTCATTCTCAACCAAAGCTTTCCACCTTTTAAAAGTTTCAAATACTTCTGATTTTTGTTTTAGGAAATACACCCATGTTTTCCTAGTTGCATCATCAATAAAAGTAACATAATAGCAAGAGCCACCAAGAGAAGATACCTAAGTTGGTCCCCATTTATCTGAATACACAAGCTCTAATTTCTCACTCTTCTTCTCTTTCCCAACTTTGACAAATTAGACTCTTTTCTATTTTCCATAGACATAATTTTTGTAGAACTCCAAGTCAATCTGCTTCAGACCTGGTAGCAACTTTCTCGAATGAAGGATCTTCATCCCTTTCTCACTCATGTGCCCCAAGTCTATGGTGCCACAATTTTGTTTCTGTCCCTGTAGCAAGTGCTATAACTGTCTCAGTAGCAATTGTTTCTGTAGCAGCTAAGGTAGAATAAGTAATACTAGTACACAAATACAATGTGCCTACCTTTTCACCTTTAGCTACTACTAATGCACCTTTAGTGACCTTCCAGACTTTGTCTGAAAAGGTAACTATGAAGCCTTCACTACCTAGTTGTCCTGCAGAAATTAAATTCCTTCTCAAATTTGGAACATGCCTTACCTCTTGTAGCAACCATTCATTTCCATTATGCAACTTGATTTTTATCTTTCCTTTTCCAACAATCTAATAGGGTTCATCATCACCCAAATATACCTGTCCAAAATCAACTTGAACATAATCTACAAAATATTTCCTATGGGGTGTGGCATGAAATGAAGTCCCTGAATCTATTACCCAGGAATCATTAGCATTATCTAAACACAGAATTAAAGCATCTTGTAATTTATTACTTGCAACATTAGCTTCCTTACTGTCATCATGTTGTCTGTCTCCTTGTTTGCCCTTTCGAGACCAACAATCCTTCTTCAAGTGTCCTAGCTTTCCACAGTTCTAGCAATTCATTCTTTCTCTGGATTTAGATCTACCTTTCTTCGACTTCCCTTGTGACTTCCCATGATTTTTTTGGCTTTTTCCTCTCTCCTTTGTTCTTCCCCTAATTTCTACAGTCAAAGCATTACCCGATGTTGAACTCTCACCTATGCTTTTCTGTCGCATTTCCTCGCTAAGGATAACACCAACAACATCATCAAATTTCAAAGTATTTGAACCAGAGACAGAGTTACTTACAACCATTACCAAGCTATTCCAGCTTTCTGGCAAAGAACATAAAACCAAGAGAGCCCTCACATCTTCATCAAATTTCACTTTTATAGAAGTTAACTGACTAGTAATCGTATTAAACTCGTTTAAATGATCTGTCACAGATCCACCTTCAATCATTTTCAGATTAAACAAACGCTTCATGAGAAATACCTTATTTGAGGCTGAGGGTTTTTCATACAATTTAGCCAAAGCTTTCATCAGTTCATCTGTTGTCTTTGCTTCTGTTATATTGAATGCCACAGTTGGTGTCATGCATAAATGAATGCTTCCCAATGCCTTTTTGTCCAAAAGTTCCTAATCCTCATCAGTCATTACTGTCAGTTTCTTGGCTTTTCCTTCCAATGGCCTCCATAAATCCTTCTGATAGAGATAATCCTCCATCTACATCTTCCATAACTGATAGTTCTACCCATTGAATTTATCTACCTTCAATTTACCCTCGTCTGCCATTTCTTCCACTTAACTGTGAGACTCCCACTCAACCGTGAGACCTTCCTGCAGATGATAATTGAAGACAACCTGCTTTAATACTAGTTGTTAGGGTTCAGGTAGATTAGAGCAATAAACATTAACAATTATATGTAGATTAAATAACCCAAATCTAACAATGAAGAATAACACAAAAGAGATTAACATAGAAATTTAACATGGTTCACCCAAAATGGGCTACATCCACATAAACTCAACCATCCAATGATTTTATTATCCAATGCAAAATAGATTACAATCTCATGAATTCCATCCCTCAACATACATTGCAATCGCTTATAACAAGCTTTTTGGAAGCTTCTAGAATTAGGGTTTTACAAAGTCATTTTTCATTTGTCGATTAACAAAAATTAACTATCGACCCCAAACGTGCAAAAAAAGGAAAAAAAATATTTGTCAGCAAGGATACGTTACGAGTGTATAGTATTTGCATGATCAGTCGCCACATACCAACACCTCAGCCAAGTATGCCAACACGTCATGCAGACGTTTGCACCCTATGTTGTCGTCTATATAGCACAATATAGTCAATGACTCTATTTTTTTGTAATCTTCATCTTTCCAATAGATTCTAGACTCAGCGTGTAGGTTTTTCTAATAGTCATACATAGCCAAAGATAGAAGAACAAGCAAGCATAATATCTAGATAGGCAGATAAACCAAATAAACTATGAATGATAAAGTTGACAAAAATGACAAATTAACCACTTGAAAACATCTATGCATTTGATTTTATTCAAGTGAATTACTTCATAGAGAGAGAGAGAGAGAGATTTTGGAATTGCTAAGGAGCTTGCCAGGAATGGTAAAACCCCTACTTTGGTCTTTCAACCTCCATGAGTAGTCAAATGACAAAGATGTTGACAAAAGTGTGTGTATCTATCCTAAGTGTGTCTAGGATCTAGGATGCAGTGATAAAATATGCTAGGAGCAACTCCCTAGTCTATGGCGAGAACAATAGGCCTAGTGTGCAAATAAAAAGGATGGCAAACAAGAAACGAGATTGGATAAATGGATGGGAGTTTTGTTAAAACAATCAAGAGAATGATCAATGGAGAGGCATAGCTTCACCACAAATTCACTTCTAATGCTCTTTTTAGAATTTAATCAGAGAATGTAAGGCTCTTAGAGAGCTCAACCTATGAAGTTTGCAAACAAATTTTAGAGAGCAAATGAATAATGCTACTTAATAAAATGTTGAATAGAGATGGGTTTTTTGGAAAATGAATGCAAGAAACTTAGAGGAATCCTCGAGAGAAATTCCAACATTTAAGCCTCTCACATGAGCTATTCTCTCAAATTTCAACCTACAAAACAAGATGTGAAGATAGGAGCTTGTAACAATGATTCTATGCCTAGACTACCTCAAAGCTACACTAACAAAATGTAGAGCTCGAAGGTGATTGATGTTATGGAGAATGTGTTGGATCTAGGGCATACAACTGAGAGGGGGGGGTGAATCAGTTGTATAAGACTTGCTCTTACTTTAAACACTTGATTGTTCTTTGTTAGTTAACAGCATATCAATTAACCATCTATGAAAGCATAATGCATAAACTCAGAGCAGATGAACATCAACACATTGAACACCAAGATTTTGACGTGGAAAACCCGATTAAGGGAAAAACCACGGGGTGATTAACCCAAGAATTATTCTCTGTTAGAAGAATAAAGAAGAATGAATGGCACATGCCAATTAGGGCTCACTGCCCGAGCACACTGCTCACAAAGAGGCCCACTGCCTACAAGGAGACACACTGTCTACAAAGTGATAAGAATCACAGTCTTGAACTGGAGAATGACATCTCTACCATGTCCGGATCAGTTCCATTTAAGCCCAAAAAAAACCTCTGCTCTGCCTTTCGCACTTCTCTTCGCTATGCCACACTCATCCACACAATCCACACATCGAAATGAACTCACAAACCGTTATTTATACAAGACATCGACTTAGGAACAAACATCTAAGTCGGCAAACAACCATAAGAGTATCCGCAAGATGAATAACACATCCGGTCGGCCACCACAAGAACATTCGCAGGATGAACAACTCATCCGGTCGGCTAAACAGAGCAAGAACTTCATCCGGAAGAATAACTTCAATTCTGGGCTCTACTATCAATGCGGACCGACAACACAACCTCAACATGATCCAAGAACCTTCACAAGCCTGCCTGAATGACCAGGTACATCCGCACTTTCTTTACTTACTGGAATCTCTTCTCTTCCTTATCCGGAACTTCAAGAACACTGTCTGTCACCACTGTCATAATGCAAGAGGTACTTCCGGACCTCCAAATCATACACAAATTAGGATGACACATCACAAGGACATCCCAAACACTCCTTCCAATCCGCAGATTAGGATAATACAATTCCAGACCTCACCGGACCTTTTTGTGATCCTCTGTCACCTCCGGATACTTGCCGGAACCGGTTCTACACCGACAGCCACAACTCCTTCAGATCTTCATGCGGACCTCTGAAATCTTAACTGAAGCATCTCAAGACTCATATCTACAAACCCTTTAATCCGCATCCTCCAGTTCTCAACCTATACAATACATTTGCCTTCTTCTCATCACTGTTCTTCACTGTTCCTGACTGAGGCTAACTTTCTCAATATCCTCAGCACACAGCTCATCAAATCCTTCTTGTTAATGCAATATGAGTATGTTGACATCAATGACAACACTGGCTCACCTCATACTTGCAACAGAATGCTCATAAACTTCTTGTTATTGTTTGTGTCTCTAGAGAGTTTCTAGAATGCATTTAATCATAAAAGTTACATTTTTCTATTTCTCCTAGTAACTAATGACACTTGCTAATTTTTTGGATTCCACTAGATTTGGTTCAGGGAATCATGACAAGAAAACCCTAACATGTCTGTAGGGGTGTTACAACTACCAATGATCATCATGAGGTGGCTACATGTAAGTGTAATGTACACTTCATGGTACTGTATGGTACAAGATGCCAGCATGTCATGCATATGTCTACATGTTGTGTTGTCATCCTAGGAGAATGATCCTAGATTTGGGATGAGGGTGCAGAAAGGGTGTAAGAATGACCTTCCAATACAAATTTTGAAAATAGTTTGATTCGAGGAAGATAAATTAAGATGAATTACATGAGGGGGTTATTAAGGTGACTACAAGACATAACACGAAATTGCAAGGTATGCAATTTATGATGTTATAGTTTCTCAAGAAATTACTCTTTTCTCAAACAAGTCACATGCACAAGTCTCCTTCCCCAACACCTAGATGTAATAGTGCAAGTTTTTAAATAGAAAATTTGGTTGGATAACATATGTGCAACTATAGAAAATCATTTAATCCTCCATATCCTTGCTTTTCTCTCATGTTTCCAATTATAAACATCATATTGCAGTTGTAGGTGACTCATTTTTATGATTTAGACTTGCATTTCCAACCACCTAGTCTTTATTTTCTATCATTTCAGTCATAATCATGGCATTCTTAGCCTAGACCAACTAACTAGGACTATGGAAGGCTACAACAGTAGTGTCTAAGGCTGCAAATTAGGTATGTGGATGGCATTTTCACTTTATTTTAACTTCACAATCTCTTTCCCTTCATTGTTGACATTTTCTAGCTCTAAATATTTAGGTACAATAGTGGTATAGGTCTGAAATTTCAAGATTTTCAAGGGTATCCATGGTGGATCAACATCAACAAGTCTCCAATATCCACTTCTACCTACAATCAAAAGAGAAAACATCATATTTCTTATAAAATAAATTATTTTCAGCCATATATTTGTCAAAACATGATCACTTCTCTATTCATATCAGCCATCTGTAAAACTTAGTTTCCATGGGAAACTCTACCAAATTTAGTGTCCTTCTCTCTCAGTTTCCATCATTACCCCTAATGACAATATTGTCTTTTTGATAGTCCTATAAGCACTATGACTCTAATATCTTGATAAATGACTATTATGTGCATCATGATAGTCAATATGAAAACTAAAAATAATTATTTCAATGGCAAGCATGACTATCCTAGGACTTGTTAAGAATAAAAACTTTGTTATGACAATGCAATATGATAGTACTCAATGGAATCATGGTTGTCCTAATGCCTCTTATGACATGTTAATTGATATGACTGCCTTTACTAAAATAATATATAATGAGATTTCCACTTTTATGACAATCTTAACATTGTATACAAGGTCTCCATACTAGGATAGCCTCCTCTAACTTTTATGACAACTTTCCTTATTGCTAATCACAAGCTTTTTATTTACTATTTTTGCATAAATATTACATATTTTGTCTAATTCCTCATATCATTAGGTGATGGGGTTTGTATGACATGATGTGATTGAACTCTTCATGTTCTCATAAACCTCATGTAGCCTTGGAGATAGGATGACCAACCCATTTGTTATTATGACAAACCATACTATCCTATGGCTGATTTTAGGACTGTCACAACCTCATGGAAGCCTTCTTCATGAAATTTTCATGATTATCATAGGGATATTTTCTTGATGGAGCATCCTCTAATCAACATGTCTTCATAATAGCCAAGGAAATCTAGCTAGGACAAGGTTTATGTGACCTACAACTCTTTATTTTCTCAATTCCTAAACAATCTTCCTAGTGGTTGTTATAGTGAAAGACTTGAATGGGACAGCAATAAGACAATCTTAAAGATGTTGATTCATGAAGTATATGACTATCCTAAACACCTATACTAACCCTTATTGATTATTAGAATCAATATGTTGGTTCTTCTATACAATTTCAAGATTATATGGCTCTCATATGGAGTGTTGACAATCCATTTCATGACTATTGCAGTAGCATTCTTCATGATCCAAACCCCATGAGGTGGAAACTTGCCATCACTCACTCTTCCTATTTATAACATGCAAACCAAATGGATATCCTTGACACTTTCCTAGCAATCCTAAAAAGAAAACCCTTGATTACGATTCAATGGATGGTCACAGACCATTGAATTTGGAATTCACTCTTTTTTTCTCTTTTTATTAACCATCTTGAAATCCTGAAAAAAAAAAAAAAAAAACTTTTAACATGAAACCCTCGATGATATTGACCTAAAAATACAAATAAAAAGAAGCATATATCAAATCTGACATGCATTTGAAGGATATACAAAAATATAGAAAGATAAATGGAAATATTGATCACTAAAAAGTGAAACCCTTTCCCTTTATGAATACAAATTCTTCATGTCTAAAAATTAGTCCATAACCTATCAAAACACTTCATAATCTACATATCGAGGATGGAATCAAGGATGTTATGGCATTCAAATAGGGAAATGGAGGAAAATAAGCAAAAATAATAGCAACCTATGAGATTAAAACCAACAAAAGTAGTTAATTCCTCCTTCCTCCGCCAAGTTTTTTCAATAAAATCATTTTTAAAAGGCAATGAATAGTTGTAAATGACCTTTAGTCCATACATGCATATGTGGGAGCTTGGAATGAGGTGTTAGACACCCAAAAAAAAAATTTATAGCTATTTTAAAGGCTCAAAAAATCAAGGAAAAAAGATGGTTGGAGTTATGATAGCCAAAGGAGGTTTATTTTTTCTTTTTTTAGGCCATCAAATTTAAGCTAAAAATAATATAAAATTAAAACTAAAGTGTTTTTCCTTCCTTCTTTATTTAATTTTGGTGTCCAAACTTGATTTGAAGGATTTTAGGACTATTTTAAAGGGTTTTAAGGTCACAAAAGATGGATTTAGCCAACTTAAACCTCTGTAACTCATAACACTTGGACTTTGACTTTGAACTAACACCTCATTAAGATATATATAACCAATAAAATTATCTAAAAGATATTCAATGGCATAATATAACATAGGGCATGGAATCAAACCTTAATTAATGCAACTTGAACCTTTAATACATGATGCCATGAAGATGAATGATTTTAAATTTGAAGTCTATTTAATAATGACCATATGGTACCAAAGATTACATGCATCTACCCACCTTGACATCAAAAAATGTAACCTCTCTAGTCAAGACATGAATATAAAGAGGTATAGTTTTTCTTGAAACTAGGAGTCCTAAGGCTTATACAAACCAATACAATGATAAAGACATAAACACCAAGAATTTAAAATTATCTTTAAAAAAGTCAATATTCCCTTGCCAAGGTGATCACATTAATGACATACTAAGGGAGAATATAAACCACTTCATGCAAGTCCAATCAAAGCCATCAAGAACTCACTACAAAAGGATAAGTCAATCGATCAACCTCACCTAGGCAGGGCATGTTATAACAACCAGATGCATCTAAACCTACAAACTAGTTAAGACTCCATGGAACTAGGCCAACTTACCCAACCAGAACTCAAGCTCATTGGACCAATTGAAAAACAAAAAAAAGCTAGGAAACTACTCAAAAGCTTAAGTAAAAAAAAGTGAGTCCCCATTTTGCTAGTACAAAGTGGGGTGTGTGTGCAAGGCACAACATGTGGACATGGTAGAGATGGGAGTGGAGGAAGTGGGAATGGCACAAGAAAGAGGAGTAGTGGATATGGTTGGTTGAGTTTTGGTAGATGAAATGGGAATAGAAGTGTAATACATCATGTGAGATGTAGGTATCTCAAGAGGGGTATTGTTTGGAGGAAGGCCATATAGGGGTTGAAAGGTGGAAAATGGAAAGATACTATTTGGTGGGACACCAGTAGAGGTAAGTTTAGCACTATGGGGATGGACATTGATAGTGAAAGGGGTAATGGTGGAACATGGAATCATTGTAGTAGAGGGAGAGGAAGTAGATGTACCCAATTCAAAATAGTAGATGAAGTAATCATAGAACTTATAGCTTGCAAATCCTCTAACCCTTGTGGTTTGTTGATAAATATGTTATGAATCATATCCACCAATTGTGTCTGACTTTCCACGTGAGCCAAACTAGCAAGTTCATTAGCAAACTCATGTTGTGCCACATGAGTATCATGTTCATAGTCTTGATTATTCTCTAACTTGTTCTCAACATAAGCATCATAATAAATCTCAGTCTCATTAGGTTCGGCAACCATGTTAGGGTTTAGATGAGCACTCCTTCTCAATGGAAGATTAGGATTGTGAGTAGCTTGTGGCATAAACAAAAGATACAAAAGTAAAGCTCAATAATTCACTTTCATATTTAAAAATCAGAAATACTAGTGGTATATTATTTATCTAAAAATGAACCCTAATAGTATAACCAAGGGTGGGTAGGGTGTGCAAAAGATATAGAAAATAATGGAGCTTAAATCCTAAAAATAAAATGTATATAAATGGAATAGCAATGAAAGACACACAAACCCTATCAAAATTTGAAATATGATGATGCAATCAAAAATCATAGATTTGAAACCCTAATCAACAATGAAGGTATAGCTCTAAGGTCAAACCCTAAGGGATGTAATATCAGACAAGTTCACCAAAAATGTAAAGGAAAATAATATTTTCCTAAGCTTAATCTAGGCTAATCGAATATGATGCATATGCATAAACATAAATTATCCTAGATTCATAAATGATAGTTGTGGGAGTAGATAATTTAGAATTAAATGTTAAGCTTAGGAAATTAAAAGTGATGGAACTATACTTAGTTCTAGGAACAAGGTTGAAGATGTTTTTGGTATAGGTGTTGAAATCTATTATTCTTGCATAGAAAACTATGTAGTCTAGATTTGCCTTTCATCTTGAATTTTGTGTAGAATTAAAATTGTTTCCTGGTCAAATTCAAGGGTCTAGGTCATTTCCATAGGCATAGATCTATTCTAGGTGTCATATAATTGATCCTATTGGTTGCACACTTCTTACTATTATTTTCTATGTGTCATAGATTTATTCTATCCTCTAAATTCACCCAATTCTTTGCTTCTTACTAGTTGTTAAGGATTGGTGGTATTTAAAAACACCTAGGGGAGATTGCCAAATCGCAAGGGTCATGTTCTCCTAGGTCAATCCCCTTGATAGGACTAGCTTTATGGTCATGTTAAAGATCAATAGACAACAAGCAAGCATGCAAACGCTCTTAGAATGATTATCTAGGTTCTAATTCCTTTTAATGTACTAATTGAATTGTTCTTAGGATGCTTTCTCCTTGTATTTGAATGATAATTGATAATACTTGTGGATAATAAATGAATGCAGTTGAATGCCTTTAAATACAAGTACATAACAATAATCACCAAGTACACAACAATAATCATGTGAAACATGTACCGAGTCAACTCAAGGCAAGAATAAAATAGGTGGGAGTGAGCCAAACTTTCAATTTAAAAATTTAAATTTTAAGGGTTAGACCCCACCGTATAGGTAATATCTAAGTAGGGAATGAATAGTTTGACATAGAGGATGCAATAAATGTTAGATATATGGTAGTAGGTACATAAACACATAAGATAAGATCAAACGTATAGGAATGAGCAGAGGTAGGAATATGTATACATGAATGAACTCAACTTTATAATGATATTAAGACATTCTCTCAAAATAAACCTATAACTAAATAAGAATTTACATAGATATATAAATTTCACCAGTATGCAGAGTATCTTTTCAAAGTATAATATTATTTTAGAAATAGAAAAAGAACACGACGTTGGAAATTCAAAGCTGAGTTGCAAAGGGAACATGGAGAAAATGACCCATCACAGAACAAGAATAAAAATGTTTTTTGTTGAGTCAGCGAAAGAAACAGATTGGAGAGGAGTTGGTGAAAAAGGTCGAAGCAGAAAAGGTATGGAAAAGAATAAGCAGAGCAAACGGATAAGAGCAAGGACAAACTGATGGACCCATGCTTCCACAAGGAAGACGACAACAACAGAGGAAAGAAAAACAAGTCACATGATAAATATACTAGAGGACCTGCACCTGCACCAAACAATCAAATTACAGGTATGAGGAAGTAGTGCCAATCCAAATTCGACATGTTGTAATGCACTCTCAGCTGCTTCCTCAAGTGGGTTAAGTGGGACGGTGCCATTTCTTTGTTTCCCAAACCAAATCTGTCGCCAAAGTTGGTAATTGCCAACAATCCTGCTCACACGCGTCTTCATCTTCTTCTGCACTTACCTTTTCCCTGCCTTTAACTTTTAATGGCGTCACCCTCTTCCTACTCTCGCCATTGTTTGGGAATTATCCCAATCAACAGGAACTTTCTGCTTTTGAGCATAGCTTGACTGCTTCCCCTACCCAAAACATTGATTTGTGTTTGTTTTTGGGGAAGCAGATTGCATATTGCATGCTGGGTAAACTTTAGGAGGATGCCCATCAGACAAAAATTACATCTCACATCCACAATATTGGCTTGTAAAATCATCTGGTGGATGAATGTAAGAGAACTATAATCTTCACCCATCTGTGAAAACAGGCTAATTCACCACTGGAAACATGAAAAATCATTTGAGTTGCATTAATGAAGGTGATTTTTGACAAAGATGATGCATCCTCTGTTGGCATGTGCCTCCAGCGGTGACATGGACTAACCGCCTCTCGTGGATCCTAACTTTGGCGATTGTAGCGGAGATTAATGCCTGCGGATTTTGGTCTAACGGCAATCGTGGTCCATCTAAGTTTGAACACCATTGCTGCAGCTTGAAGAATCATTCGTGTCGAGGTCACATGTTATAGTCTGCTATCCAACTGGGGCGAAGAGATTCCACAGGCTGTTGTATTCATCTGAAACAAGTAGCCCTGTTAAAGAGGGGCGCCATCAAGTAGCAGCTAATTGAAAAATTGGAGAAAAACTGAGAGGAGAGGGATGTAAGAGTTGCCCTGATCTGCTGGTAACGTGGGACTGATTACAATTATACATCTGTTGTAAAGGGATTGAATTCATGTGATCTGCAGCACCAGTACAGGAAACTGATCAATTTATCAAAGAGGAGGAGGAGCTATGGATGGATGAGTGCTTCAATGAAACGAGTAAACATGGATGGAGAGTTGAAGAGTGATCATCAACAGGAGGCGGGTGCTGTAGCCAGGCGACGGAGGATGGAAATCAGGTGCCTCAAAGTTATGTCAAACAGCGGGAGTCTTGTTGAGCCTGTGAGTAAGCGTTCCCGCCCTTGTTCTGGAGATGTTAAACCTTACTCTTCTTCTGTTGATGTCCCAAGCATATCCTCCTGCTCCTCCTCATCTATCCAAAATGTGGCAGATCACTGCCCTTGTCATGATGATGACAATGACAACGGTGAAGGAGAAGGAGAGTGCATTCCTCTAATTCAGAATGATAAAATGTTTGAACCTCCCATTTCTCCTTCTTTGCAGCAGGATCTGACATCAAAAGGCTGTAGTTTGCCTACCAGCAAAGCTGAGGAGCAGGAAGGAGGAGTGGAGGAAGAGGGCTCATCAACAGTGGATACACAAAACATCAGCACTGTCACCTCATCACCATTTGGTTCTGAAGAGAGATCCAACCATTTTTGCAGTCCTGTCATGAGCAATAACTCCAACACAGAACTCAATTGCTCTGTATCAGAAAAACATACAGCAGAATCTCCTCTCTGTGCTGAGTCTGTTGCAAATATATTGAATTCCCCTCGAGAAGAGTCTTCTGTTGCTGCCTTTGGGGAGCAGGAGCTTGTCAGCAGTTTGGATCTGCAATCTGGGCAATCTGATCCCGAGGCCGTTGCTTCCACAGATACAGACTCTATGAGCATTTCTGCCGCAGTTTTGGTGCCTACCACCAGTGGATCAAATGTGCTAGAAGCTAAAACTAGACATGTTGCCAATAATAAAGCTGTTCCTTGGGGTTCTGTTTCCATTCGTGGAATGAGGGCAGAGATGGAAGATTCTATGGCGGTGGTTCTCAACTTTCTGTCTGTTGCCTGTGGGACTGTAGGCAGGTGTGTTGCCTGTGGTCCTGAAAAGTCTAATAGAACTTCTGCACTTCACTTCTTTGGAGTCTATGATGGGCACGGAGGTCCCCAGGTTAGTTTGAAGGTTATCACTTTTATGATAGAGTGCTTTTGGATTTAACTGTGTATCTTTTTCATCGACGTTTCAGATCACACTCAGTGATCCATCATCAGGAAGAGCAAAAAAGATACACAGTTAAATCCAAAAGCACTCATCATAACGTTACGGACTGTGGAAAACTCATGCCTACGGTTATCACTTTTGTTTTTGGAATGCTTGGATCAGTAGGTTTTGATGCTTCCCACATGTCTGCAAGAGGCAAGAATCCCCTGTTTTGGACTGTTTACACTAGAACTATAAAACTTCTTGAAGCTTATTGACTAGAGTATTGTTCTTGTAGGCTGCTAATTTCTGTAGGGATCGTCTTCACCATGCACTTGTTGAGGAGTTTGAGGTGGCTATGAATGGTGTGAGTGTTAACATGGAAACCAATTGGCAAGGGAAGTGGGAAAAGGCTTTTGCTGATTGTTTCCACAAAGTTGATGCTGAGGTTGCAGGAGGAGTTTTTAGAAGAGATAGTGATGGTCAAGCAGTGATTGAAGAATGTGTTAGTGATCCAATTGTCCCTGAAACTGTTGGATCCACAGCTGTGGTTGCTGTAGTGGGGCCCTGTCAGATTATTGTTTCTAATTGTGGTGATTCAAGAGCTGTTTTATCTCGAGCAGGAAGAGCCATTGCACTTTCTGTGGATCATAAAGTGAGGCCAGTACTTGTTGAACAACTTGCTTATTTATAATTTGCATTTCCTTGCTTTTTCTGTTGCATCATTTCATTATACCAAATTGAAGAGCTTCTGAAAGATATGCTATATAGATCTGAATTGAACATGATTGCAGCCTGACAGAGAGGATGAAATGGCAAGGATTGAGGCGGCAGGAGGCAAGGTTATAAACTGGAAAGGTTATCGAGTTTTTGGAGTACTTGCAATGTCCAGGGCCATTGGTACAGCACTTATTATACTGAATATACTCATTGTTTGTGTGTGTGTGTGCGCCTCAGGTTTTGAAGTCACTGTTTGGGAGAGAGTTTCCATCCTATTTGTTGCTTTTTTACCAGTCAGTTTAAATTCTTGCAGGGGATCGATATCTGAAGCCATCTGTTATTCCTGATCCTGATGTTACATTCACCCAGCGAACAGAAGAAGATGAATGCTTGATACTAGCAAGTGATGGATTATGGGATGTCTTATCAAATGAGGAGGTTTGTAGGGCAGCAAGGAGATGCCTGGCTCGTGGACACAATGCTAAGGCAAGCTCATGTTCTACTGCAAGATATCCATCAGCACAAGCAGCTGCTGATTATCTCTCTAGGATAGCTCTAGAGCGGAATAGCTATGATAACATCACGGTTGTAGTAGTGGATTTGAAGGCAAGGAGAAGGCGTGAAACAAGAAGCTGAAAGCTATTATTATTTTCAAGTATATGTGACATGGGAATGGAAGATTCGATCCAATTTCTCCCTTGTGGAATTTGCAATGGAGATAAAGTGTGTATACCCGTCCAGTCTTTAAATTTCTGCAAACAATTGCTGTATTATATGCAGTTTGAAACAGAACTGTTTAATTTGTTATAGATATCAAACAGCCATTCTCTTGTCTAGGAAACAAAGATTTCCATAATTATATTCAGTGTAGAGGAAATCCTGGAGAAAACTATTAATATCTTGATAGATTCATTCAGGATTTCTCTTTATGAATAGAACCTATGTTACAAAATCGGCCAAAAACCTAGGCGTACCTGGGGTACAATTTGTTTTGGAATCAGAATCAAGTTTGATTTGCCTATGGATTTGTTCAAGGCACAAAAATTCATTTGGAATCATTCATGGGCAATTCCAACTAGGGCTGGAATTTGATGGTCACCCCTGCCTCATATGAAAATTTTATTGACAGTTTTAAGAAAAATAAAAATTGTCAAAAAAATATTACTAACTTCTAGGGGAGAGGGTCCAATAGTGGTGCAAGTACCAATAGTTGTGATAGGAATGGTGCATTGAAAGCCCAATATTTTAAATAGATGGTACCCGTAGTTGTAAGAGATGACCTAATAGTTGAATAAAGTGTGACCATTAGTCAAAAAATAATAAATCATATGATGCCACATTGACACACTAAAAAAATAACTTAATGCACAACTATTGGTCTAACTTTTTTTTTGGGGGGGGGGGGGTGCGGCTGGCCTATTATGACACATCAACAAAAAGCATTCTATGACACCTTTTTTGGGGATCTATTTTGGTGAAATGAAATATTTAAATTGTCCACATCCTTAGCTAGTGGCAATATAATTTTTTAGTGTCAATATTATACATACACTGCTATGTCAACCCATAAAGTTAGGGTGCACCACTATTGGGTCATTTCCCCTATTATAATTTGTAGAGTTTCTTTTGTGAAAAGCTCTTTAAAACATAAATATTTGAATCCATAACTAATATTTGACACTTTGACAAAATTAAAACATGTTAGACAAATAAAACAACAATATATTGTTTTAGGGTTGGTGTATTGGATTATAAAATAGATCACTTTTATTAATAACAATTTAGTTAGTTCAATTTGGGGACTAAAAAAATCATGTGCATATGGCAAGGAGAAAAAATAGAAATAAAGCCTCTTTAAACGATCAAGGTTTGGGTTGTATCATAGTTGGAAGTTTTCATCTGTTTCAATCATGAACAAGGTGGGGCAAGGTGGGGAATTTTTTGGACATCCAAAGTTTTGTCTAAAATGTGTTTTTTCATAATCTAGTGGTTCTTTGATTTTAACAAGGTAAAAAAACTATAAGAGTGTGTGTGTGTTTGGTTGGGTGGGGTTTGCTTTGCTTGGGTGAGAATATGTGGATAGCAAAATAATGGTGGGATGAGCTTAGCAACAACATATCTATCTATAATGATGTGGGCAATGTGAATCCCTTGTGATTGAAATTCTCAAGCAAGGCACTAAGAAAGACCCCTTAAAGAAAACTTTGCATAGGTTGTAAAGCCACTCATGTAAAATCGGCATTTGCAGTAGAATGAACGCACTAAACATTGTCAAGTTGGGACAAATTGAGCCCCCAAATTTGTTAAATGCATAAATAAACTAGTTAGAAATTTGAGCATGTTGAAATAGACATGCATTTTTCAATGAATATAAAGAATATGACAAAATTAAGAGTATGGTCTAGTAATGTGAGAAACTGGGATATAAACAGAGGATTCATTACCACAGATATAGTCTTCCTCATTAGCCTGTGATTTTATTTATTTATAATTAAAACAACTAAATCAAAAACATTAAAAAATAAATAAAAATACGATTATGAGTTACAGTCTAGCAACAACTCTTCTTGATCTCTTTGTAATTGTAAATTTGTATTAGATTGTGATTTTATTTATTTATAGTTAAAACAACTAAATTAAAACGTTATAAATAAATAAAAATATGATGCCAATACTTACAAGTTACAATTCAGCAACAACTCTTCTTGATTTCTCTACAATGTACTGGTAGTAGGTGTATATATAAAAATGAAAAAATATGGATAAAAATCACTACTTTTAATTTTTAAAGCTTATACACAAAGCAAAAAAATCTTAAATTTACTATAACAAAAAAATCTTATATTTACTATAACAATTAAAAGCAAGTTTCTAAATTGATATTAAAAAATTTTCAAGATAATTCTAAAAGAAACAATCATTTATATTATATCTTTGAAAATATTCTACATTAATATGTATTTTTAAAAAAAATTGAATACTATATTATATTTACTTATAATATTTTTTTATGGTTTACTAATAATTTTAAGTGTCATATATATAATTATATAAAAATATAATAAGTCAAATTATACAATCTAATAAATTTTGAAGTTGTAAAATACAGTCTAAAATTGGAAAAATGGTCCACAAACAATCAAATTTTAGGGCTGATTCCAGCTACATTAAGGTCATTCCGAGGTGATTTCAGTTGTGGGTGACAACTTCAATGTGTTTTGTTTGACTCTTGACCATCAAAACTGCACCCTAAACCCTAAATCGGTGGTCATTTTCACTTGTGGTTTGTTTGACGAATAACAAGGGAAAAAAGGGATACTTGGGGACGCATCCCCAACATTTTTGGGGGTGCCCCTATTTCCAAAACGTTCCAAGGATGTGGGGACACCTAGGGAACATCCCTGGGCCATCTCCAATTTTTGAAAATCTGCAAGGGACGTCCCAGAAAAATAGAGGGGACGACCAACCATCCTTGAGATGGCCAGGGATGTCTATAGCATCCCCCAACCATCTCAGGGACAGCCAATCGTCCCCAATGAAAAGTTCAGATTTTTTAAAAGGCCCAGCGATGAAAAAATATTATTTTATTATCTTTTAGGTGGGCCCCCACACCCTAACTTGCCCTAAATGGGTAAAAAGAGTCTCATTTTCATTTTAACATCTTTTTTGCTTGTCCAAAAACATTGCAACTAAAAAGGAAGAGAAATAATTTTTTTTAGTAGGGTTTGAAGGAGTAGTTGGAGAAGAAACTGAATTAAGGGTATCATTGAGAGTGAGACAACAAAACAAGTGAAAGAGGTAAGTCATTCTTTCATTTTATTTTATTTTTTAAATTTTTTTCAAAGTTTTAAGGAATTTTTTTTTTCAATTTTTAGTTTGAACTTGCATTATATTCTCACAAAACAACATGAGTAGTAGTCGCAATGAGAGTAGTGACCATGAAGTGGAAGAAAATGAAATAAATATTAGAATTTCAACCTTAACTGTAGGTTCATCAAAGTGTGGGAGTGTTGGGGGTGGAGAATAGCCACATAACCCATTTGAATGCCCTTCCACTATCTTAAAACCTTATGCAAAAGGCCCTTTTAACTCCAAAAAATCTCTTCTCCAACTTGTGACAATCCTAGATGCCAAAAAAAGAATTCAAGGGGAAGTAGGGTGTGGTTGTCTCATATTTACAATAAAGATTTTAGAGGCAGCTACACTAGGGTATGGTCTCATTTATTAGGTGTTACAGGTCATAGAGTTAAGGTGTGTTTAGACATAAAGGAGGATGAGAAGGTAGAGGCTCATAGATTGCATAGGAGGTGGAAGTGAGGTCTAAAGGTGTGTCAATGCCAGTATATTATGCACAATCAGCTATGCCTATGCTATCCATGGTTGGTAGTATTAGTAGTGATATTGCCACAAGAGGAAAGAGAAAGATTAGTGGTAATGAGAGGCCAAGGATAGTTGCAAGTATGTTCAATGTGTAGGCACAGGATGTGACAAAGTCTTCCATTGCCAATTTTTTTATTCTCATGCCATCCCATTTCATGTGGCCCATTTTCCTTACTTCAAACAAATGATCAAAGATGTAGCTTCTATTGCTCCCTCATTTGTCCCCCTTAGAGATCATAAACTATGCACTACCCTCCTTAACAAAGAATATTCTAAGGTGAGTTTGGTGATGGAGGACATGAGGCAGACTTGGATCAGGACGAGTTGTTCTATTGTGATGGATAGGTGGACTGATATTAGATGTCAGCCACTCATCAACATCATAATTACATGTACAACTGGCTCTTATTTTCTTAGAGCTATTGATTGTTCAAGGAAACACAAGGATGCAGACTTCTAGTTCAACATTTTGAGAGAGGCCATAGAGGGGGTTGGGGCCTCAAATGTTGTACATATGGTCACTGATTCAACACATGTGTGCATATTGGCTAGCATGATGGTGGAGGGTGCTTACAAGCACATCTTTTGGACCCCATGTTGTGTCCATGCATTGAACAATGCATTGAAAGACATAGGGAAGATAAATTGGGTGAAGCAAGTGGTGACAGAAGATAAAGATGTTCAGATGTTCATTTCCAACCACCACACCTCACTTACTCTCTTCAAGACTTTTTCAAAGAAGGAATTCCTCAAACCTATGGAAACAAGATATGCCAATTACTTCATTTTGTTAGAGAGGATGCTTGAAGTGCATGAGCATCTACAGTTGATGGTGAATTTAGAGTGGCATAGATGGCCTAATTCAAACTCTACTAAAGGAAAAGCCATCAAACAAAGGATCCTTGATGATGATTGGTGGTCCACTGTGAGGTAAGACATTGCTAATTTTATTAATAAAAAGGTGTTGCAATGAGCAAGAGATGTTGCAAGGGGTGGTAAAAAGGTGTTGCAATGAGTAAGAGACACTGCAGGGAGTAGTAAAAAGGTGTTGCAATGAGTAACAAATGTTGCAAGGAGTGGTAAAAAGTTGCTACAATGAGCAAGAGATGTTGCAGGGAGTAGTAAAAAGGTACTGCAATAGGAGTGTTGCCAGGGATGGACACAAATGAGATCATTGAAGTATGAAAAACACATGAAGAACATTGGGGGATCTACATGCTCAGGGTCAGTATCAATATAAGGAGATGATAACCATGAGGGAACAAGAACAGAACTGTCATCATCCCCTAAGCATGTAGAACAAAAATGTGGGAAGAATGCCACATGAAGACAAACAAAATAAAAATTTTGGGTCAACATGGAAGAGACCTAAATGTCTAAATGTTTTGCATCGTCCCCAAAATGCCAATGAAAAACAAAGATATGACAAATAGAAGAAATGAGGTACAAATAGAGGAATGTCAAAATATTTCATTCCCCTTGTATCCATGTACCTACAAGGTAGCATGGGCCCTCTAGGAGAAACTAACAACATGTATTAGGCAAGCATACAAGAATAACAGAACAACCAAGCAAACAACAATCAATCACATGCATATAAAACACACTAGAGATACAAAGGTACTGCTACTTAGGGTCAGAGACTAGAAAATCATCCCATTCCCATTCTTTCTCATCATAGGGGGAAGGAGGCTAAAAAGACAGCGGGCTCACAATTAGAGCGATACTAGGAGAAGAGCCATCATCAAAATGTGGAAAGGTGGTCATAGGAGTGATGTCCTCCACAACATCCTTAGATGATGCAAGGATCTAACGATTTAGTGAAAATCAAAGAAAGGTATGCCAATAGTGGTTTAATATCACAAGAAGACTCCTCATGGGAGGAAGGTGATGGAACTACGCCTCTATAAGGGATAATATGTAGCTTCCCCACACTGATATCAAGAGTAGGAGATACAGGGACAACAGAGATTGGGGGAGGATGGACCTTAACTAGCTCAGGGCTAGATTAAGAAGACCTAGAAGATGAAGGAGGGATGTTAGTCTTAGATCAACGGTAGGGAGGAGTACGGTAGTACTCTTTCTTGCACTTCAAAGAAGGGCATAGGATGTCTATGTCTATAGTTGCAAGGTAGAGAACATCTGGGAAAATATAATGGTGAGTGCGTTTGGTAGGGTGCTAGGGCATCTAAGGTCTCTTTGGAAATGACAGAGACATTGGGCATGTTCAGGGGTTTAAGAAGAGTGGCACATCGGGTGTATTGGGAATGAGTGGTGGGTCATTAGAGGGAGCCAAGACGACCCAAAATTTCTTAGAATTGGATTTTTTAAAGCCTTGGGGTGACTCATCAAAGGTGGACTCACCAGCTTGAGCTCTAGCTACAGCACGTCAGTGATTCTTACACTCTCGCACAAGATGATTTTATTTGGTGTGAGTTGAAGTCTCGACAAGGTCTAGCTAGATAGGCTTCTTCTCCCTAACCATCACAGTGATGGTGGGAGTCTTGGAAGCGATCATAGAAGGTCAGGTATCCATAGGGGGAACTAAAGATCTCTGAAATATAGACACTTTTTCCCTAAATGACATGTAAGAAATAGGGGCGAGATTACTGAATATTGATGAGCAAGACAGGGAGGACCTCCCAACATAGGTTGTTTCCCCTTCACCACCATAGAAGTAGGAGGAGTAGAGACAACTGCAATAGGCTAGGGGACCTCAGGAAGGAGAAGTCTAGGAATAGCAGGCTTAGGTGTAGGCGACATGGGCTCAGTAGTGGGAGAGGTACTAGAACCATTTAGACTTTCCCTATACTTTGAGTAAGATTTAAACAAGAAGTCTATGTGAGGTTGAAGTGGTTTTGAGGGACTGGGCCAGAAATAGTCTAAAAAAAGTTCCCCAATGGTGGAGAGGTCAGAATCTGTTGTGGGGCACTGTGTAGATAACTCTGTCATAAGGAAATTTTAGACATTTGTGAATAACTAAATGGACTGCTTTCATGTCTACGAGCCATGGCTAACCCAATAGAACACAAAAAATATCCAATGTAGGAACAATGTGGAACATCACATCCAAGGTTTTTTTTGGATCGATAATCGAGCACCAATAATATTCAAAATAAAACTAGAGTTTACATCAATGTGGTTAAGGAGACCACGCCAAAATTATGTTGCAACTTACATCAATCCAAAAAACTATTAATCCCTAATACATACATAAAGTTTTGCAAGTTTTCAAAACTAAAGTATATACTAGAGATGCAAATATAATAAAGCTTTTATCATGTTCTTCCCATCTATTTAAAACATCCACAGAGCTATGAAGTTTTGTTTCAAAATTAGGATCCTATTGCAAATTGAGAACTCTCCCTGTCCCTGCTGTTATCTGCCACATCATTAGGAATCTGTAATTCTTCATTATCATTATATTCTGCCATCATTAGTTCTTCATCTGAATCCCTGTTCTGACTTGCTGACATTGCATCTTTCTCCATTTCCACATACTGATAGTATAGGCCTTGGTTGTCATCAACTTTTGTACCATACTTAAATTCTTCAGACCTAACCTTTTTCAGCTCCCACCTTGGGTCTTCATTCCATCCTATTTTGTCATCCCATATATGCATTCTATTATCACTGTTGCTGCAGGAGTCCATCCCAGGTATAGCTCCAATTCTTGGTGAGTTTTTGAATTGGTCTGAACTGATACTAAAGTTCTGACAAGAGTTCTCCCATTGCTTGCACAATTCACTTTCATTTTTCTCTTTCTGTTTCAGCTTGCTGTAAAGATCTTGAAAGTCTGTGTATGCATTAAAGAATCTTTGGTCAAATCTCCTTGGGTTCCTGGCACAAAATTTGGTCTCTTTTTATATCATCTTTGAAGAACATTGCCCCTGCCTCCATTAGCTCTTTGAATCTGCCTAGAGAGATCTCCATTGTAACTGTAAGCAGTTCAGACAAATTGAAAGATATGAGACTCAAAAGAATCCTAGTGGGTGCCCTCTCCCTACCAAGAAACCTTTCTTCATTCCTTTTTTTCCATATAAACCACAAGATTTTAGTGGACAGTACAAACCAAAAGGAGTTAGCTTTCACATTTAGGCCATCAACAAATCCACATATAATTTCTTTCCTAATTATATTCACAGTAGGACTCCACATATTTATATTGCCCATGAACATGGACTAGATGAATCTAGCATACATTCTATCCAAGAAAATATCCATCCAAGGTTTTTGGTCACACCTGGATGGATAATGTGATCGACCCTAGAGAAGGGAGAAGCATGCCATTGTGAGTCCTTATAGAAATATCTGACGGGTCATATAGTTTCTTGTGAAGTTGGTCCATGTATAAGAATTATTTTGTGACTACATTGACAATGCTAACAAGGTCAACCAAGGCTCCACAAAGGATCATTGAGTTGAACTAAGAGTCAATATACAAAGGAATGTTAGGCATGTTGGGCACAATGTCACTAGATGAGAATGTAATGCTAGGATCAACAGTGGGCTCTTGTTGAGATGTCAAGGGTTGTGTCTCCATTGTGCTAATTATGGCATGAAAGTGAGATGTAGAAGATTCATCTCTTCCTCCAACTTTGGTGATGAAGCATCCAAATCCATTAAGTTGGAAGAGTGTGGTGGAAATGGATTTGTGAAAATCTAAAGGTTCTTGTTAGGCTTCGTCACTTATTTGTTTCCTTTATCAACATCTCCAGAGACTTGGATGGTATTGGAGTCGATGAGGTCTTGCACTAGGTGCTTGAGATGCATGCATCTCTCAATATCATGTCGAGGTATCCAGTGATATTGATAGAAGTATTTTGCATCATAGTTATTTAGAAGTAGTTTGTTTGGGTTGACAAGCCTAACAAGCAGTAGCTGCACCAGGTTGTGAGCTAGGAGTTGCTGTAACATAGAATATAAAGGCTCGGATAATAGAGTGAATTGTCTTAACTTATATCGCAAAGTGATAAGGGCCATGTCCTTTGACATAGGAGAGGAGGCCACATTATCGTTGATGATGGCAAAAGTTGTGTTCTTCATAAAGTTGGTTGCCCCCTTTTTAGAATTTTTGTTTTGGTTATGTGAAGATGTAGTGAGGGTAGATGGGGTAGAGGATGTCTCAAATTGATCTAGTGATTATTGATAGTCTTTTAAGGTTGTACATAGATGAAGGAAGGATGGATATCTCATGATCAAGATCTTTTCTCTCAATGTGGGTTAAAGATTCCCAATGAAAACTCTTTAGACATCTAAATTGGGAAGAGGGTATAGAATTTGTGAGAACAAGGACTGATAATGAAAGATAAAATCGGTCACTTTTCTTGGAGCCCTTGTTTACAATAAACTAATTTGGTGAAATTTGTCTGAGGGCCAATGTTTGTTTGAAAATGTTGAAGAAATTGGTTCACAAGCTATTGGAAAGAGTTGATAGAATGATCTGGGAGTGAGAAAAACCAAGCTAGACATTGTCTTTCAACAAGCGTGGAAAGAATTTTGCTAACTTGTCATGAAAGATAAAGTCAATGCATAGGGTAGTGAATACCGAGACGTGTGTCTGGGGGTCTCCTTTGCCATTATATTTTTCAACCTTAGGGACTTCGATGCTAGCAAGCAGAGAGGTGTCTAGAATATGAAGGGATAATGAGCTATGGCAGACATATGGTGACATGAAAGGCTACATATAAGCAATCAAAAGAGAAGAAACAAGTTGTTGCAAACTGCTAACACTCTATAATAGTTGGTTAACCACTGGGTCTATTATATGTAAAGGTGTTGTGACAACTATCATAGGAATACCAGATGATGGTAAAAATGTTGTAGAATGAGTAGGAAAGGTTTGTGTAGCTATGGGGTATGATGTAATAGATACATTGAATGATAGTGTCTGAGAAGGGGGAACAAACCCATACAAATGGATGTGGTTTCGCACCATCCCCATCACTAAAACACTATGTGGAATAGTGTTGGTCACGTGTGTAGATATAGGTGTATACATGGTAGAGGTGGGGATTGTCATAGAGATCTGAGTTTGAGTGGTCTAATGTTGCGAGGTATGAAAAACTTCATGAATGATACACAAAGTAGGCACGTCAATGTGCATGATATGAGGAAGGCCATGCAATACATTGATACCTTCAGGATGAGCAAAGATGATTTTTTTAAGAGCCTCTATGACCAAGGAGACAGTATCAGAAGTAGTCTCCTAAGATAGAAATGTTTGGAAGTCATGGAGATGTTGGTCTAAGTTCTCAGTCTAAGATGATGAAGGTCTTAGAGCATCTTCAAGATTGAGGTTGGATTATGTATTGGGGAAGATTATAGTTGGCATAGAAGAGATGGTTGATGACCTTTGAAGAAGAATTTCAAGAATGGGTAATGTCGTAGTAGTAGGATTAAGTGATAATATCAAAAGATCATTGGCGGTTGTGTTCAAGGATGTAGAGGCAAAAGGTCTAGCCATGTTTTTATAACTTCTAACAATGTGGTCTATATGGGAGGATTGGTTCACAAAGCTCATAATACTTGTGAGAGCCTATAACGCATAGTTTGTGAATGCTTTGTTTTCAGACAAATAGAGAAGAAATTATTTTTTGCTTTTAAAAATAAAAAAGTTTTGCACAAGATAGGTTCACATCAGGTTCAAAAGAAAATGTAATGCAGTGTAAGACAACTCAACCTTGAGAGTTGCACCCAAGACAAAGTGATCTCACAAGGCACTACCCTAGAATGCCTAGGTTTTAAGAGAGAAAAAGTTATGCATTATAACTATAAAACTATCCTAGATATTCCAAATGTGCTAATGACTTGAAAAGAAAATTTATAAGCCAAGAGTAATGGGTGAATAGAAAGAAAGTGTTGTTGTTGATATAATACTAGAAATGATTTTCATAAAACAGAAAGCAAATCTAAAAAGTATAACAAACAATGAACATGTCATCAAAAGGGTAGAGTCTCAGCCAAGGATGATAGTGTGTCATGTGGACATTTGCACCAAGTGTTATCATCTGTACGACATTGTACAGATGGTGATATCTATCAGGCATGTTCTATGTCAGCGCAGTAAGCTTCTCCTCTATTTGTAGGATTTCTAGATCAACCTGCACAACACATGGAGGACAAATACAAGCATAATTTCTGAATATATGAATAAATCAGATGAAATATAGGTAATAGAATCAACCAAGCAATAAGCTTGATACTAGAAAACCTATGTGTGAATAATCTCCTCAAAGTTGCCTATGGTAAAAAGCTGAGAAGAAACTTTGGTGCTGCAAAGGATTTTTCCGAGAGTGGTCAAACCCTTGCTTTGGTATTTCTATCTCCACAAGCAATCAGATGATAAAGATAATTTAGAAATATGTGTGTGCACCTAAGTGTGTCTAGGATGCAGTAATAAATTAGTTTTGTAAGAGTGCCTCTCTGATTTATGGAGAGGGTACTAGGCTTAGACTTATAAATAGTAAGGGTGACAAATAGGAACCAAGATTAGGATAAAAGGGGAAAAGAGGGATTTTATAGTGATTATGCTGTCAAAGGAATGCTCGATGGAGAAATGGAGTTTCTCCACATATTCAATTCTAGTGCTTTCAAAGAAATAGATTCGAGAATGTAAAAGCTTTAAGAAGGCTTGATTCTTTGTAATTAAATGAAATAAAATGTTTTAGATAGCATGTAGATACATGCTACTTACTGAAATGCTTTTACAAGTGCTTGGGATACTTTGAAACAAAGGAGAGCAACTTAGAGGAATCATCGAGAGAAACTCCTGGAAGCTTTAAGTCTCTCAAACAAGCTATTCTCTCCTTGTGTTGAAACCTGCAAAATGGGATAGGAAGATGGGAAATCTGCAATAGTGGTCCAATGTCTACAATGATACATGAACTAAGGTCACAAAAATGATAGATTCATCAACCATGAAAATGTCTCTACAATTTTCTAAGTCTACCATGCTTTGTGCTACTCTCTTAGAAGATGCAAAAGATTGTCTAGAAGATCTCCCAGAAGATTATCCTAGAAGTTTCTTAATTCCTTCTTATTTTGTTTTGGGAAACTTGCTAAGAATAGGTTGGCACATCCACATGAGGCATTATGACAACCAATGATCATGATGATGGAAGCTGCATGCAAAGAAAATATACAAAATGTGGTGTTGTATGGCATGGGATGTTAGCGTGTTGCCAAACGTGTGTGCTTTGTGCCCCCAGCTGAGGGAAATAGGCTCAAAATTGCCATGGAAGCTCAAAATAACAATTAAGGTAACTCTCCAAAATAGTTTCTGAAGATGACATGATTTAGGGGAGATTATATTGTAAATTGAGCTACATGAAGGGACCTAAAGAGGGGGTGCAAGACATAACGTGAAATGGGAAGGTATGTAATTTGTTACGTTACACAAGGTTGTCCCATAAGTCTTGAAATGAACACAACAAAGTTTGACATCTTTCTTCCTAATCCATCTTTACACCAATAGAGTTCAACTGAGCCACCAACATGTTAAATACTTCCAGGTGGTTTGTAATTCATCCACCTTCTTCCATCTTCATGGAATATAGCTTCTTCCTAAAGAATATCTTGTTCATTAAAGATTTAGCTTGATAGATCTCACCCAACTTCTTCCATAATTGTTTCGAAGTGGGATCCTCACGGACATTAATTAGAATAGAATCTATAAGACACAATTTGATTAGACCTTTAGATTTATGATCAACAAAATCATATTGAGAAACCAAAGTAACATCCATATGCCTCTGAAATTTTTCATCAACAACATCTCACAAATCACAATCTATTAATAGATCTTCCATCTTCAACTTCCACATCTCAAAATTTGTGCTCAAAAAATTTTCCACCTCAATTTTCCTTGATGTGCTTGCCACCTTTACTTCCTGCAATAAAAATCACAAAGTTCTCCTTCTACACAAGCTCCCACTCAAACTGGATTAGCTTGAAAAACCCTCTACCCAACAACTAGAACTAAAATTGGCCAAGCTCTGATACCACTTGTAAGGAAGAAAGGTATGTGAAAACATATTCCTACACTAATCTATGAGAGGAGTGTTCTGCAAATAACTTCAAATCTGATCTAAACTTATTACAAAAAATAGAGAAACACATAGAAATCAACAATAGACAATAAACCATAACATAGTGACTTATGTGGGGAAAACTCTTTCAGGAGAAAAACCCCACACTCCAAAACCTGCACAATGTATTATCAAATCAAAAAAGGATTGCAATGCAAGTCTTTACAGGGGTAATACACCAATATTCAAATATGGAGTAATCTTCTTGTGGTTTTTCTTTTTCTTGAATTTTTGTTGTAGTTGTAGGTGGTAGACACTAAAGGAGAGAAGTAGACACAAGCAACCTAACCTTGATGTGTGAAAGTAATCTATGATGCATGAGAATGATTTGATAAAAAATGCTTTTCTAGAATATGTTTGCCTTCACATGTTGGATATCTGATAAGTCAAGGTGGTCTTTAGAGACATTGTTGAGGAGCTTGTTGACTAGATAGGTGAACAAGTTCTCCTAGGTCAAACTCCTATGTCGATCAAATTGATGATGATGAGAAATATTAAAGACAACATTCATAGACATGTAGATGGCCTATATGATGATGATGCAAATTCGATTCTTTTATCACCCTTTAGAATTGAAGTGTGCTTTAATGATTTTCCTTATCAATTCACAAACATAGCAACATATTATGTTCGCTAGACATGCATTTAATCTACTCAATTATTATATGGTTTACTATTCATCTAGAAAAAAGGTGCAACTTCTAGTTTCTTCCATTTTAGACTTATTATGTGACTTGCATTTAATCTACTCAATTATTATATGGTTTAGTAGTATTCATCTAGAAAAAAGATGCGACTTCCAATTTGTTCAATTTTAGACTTATTATATTCACTTAGTAGAGGGAAAATTTTAGCTAATTGTGATGAATGTGAAAACTTAGAGGGGTGTGATATAACCCTTATGATATTGAATTCTTTTTCAACCATTTTTTATGACTAAATTGACTAAAACTCTAGCTACCATGACCTTGTTGACTAATGCCCATACATTTTGTATCATCTTTCATATCATTAAAAATTTGACTATGAGTAAATTACCTATCTCTAACAAAGGTTTATTGTCATTACAAAACTATCGACATGCTCATTGAACCTATATGGGTCCAATTGCTAGTTTAACTTCTTTACAATTATCGACTATTATGAGGATTGTGATCCCCACTCCCTCTAGTAACACTCTACTCAAACATCATCCAATTCAATGACCAAATAGTCCATAACAATTTTACACCTCATCCATACCAAAACACAAAAAATACTTATCCTTTTTTATTAGCCAAAATTGACTTTTGACCCTTAAATTGAATTACGTTTAAGAATAGCTCTTAGTTTTACATATTATTCCCCACTCCCTTTGTTAACACTCTACTCAAACATCATCCAATTCATTGGCCACACAGTCAAGAATAATTTTACACCTCATCCATACTAAAAAATAATAAATACTTATCCTTTTTTATTAGCCAAAATTGACTTTTGACTATTAAATTGAATTACATTTAAGAAAAGCTCTTAGTTTTACATATTATCCTTCTTCGACCTCATAAAACCATACCAAAAAAGTAATAAATATTTATTTATTTTATCAGCCAAAATTGACTTTTGACTATTAAACTAAATTATGTTTAAGAATAGCCCTTAGTTTTACATAGTATACTCAATTTGACCTCAATAAAACCATACCAAAAAATAACAAATATTTATCTTTTTTATTAACTAAAATTGACTTTTGAGTAATGAATGAATTATGTTTTAAAATAGCCCTTAGTTTTACACATTATCCTATAAAATCCTATCAAAAAGTAATATATGTTTATCCAATAATATATGTTTATCCATTCTAACTATTAACTGAATTATGTTTAAGAATAGCCCCTAGTTTTACATATTATCCTGAGATAAAAAGTAGGGCTGCCATAGCCCGGCACACGAAGTGGCAGTGGAACACACGTGTTGAAGGTCGGAAGGGTGAGGCGGTGATGAACAGACATGGGGTCCACCACCACCTAACACACCCACGCCACGCTCCCGGAGGCAAGGAGAAACGTTGGGTTTGTCCCACCTTATTTCACATTCTACAGTGGGTGAAAAACCAGAGGCCCAATGGAACCCATAGATTTCCCAACCAAAACATGCGGAGGAGATTGAGATTGGAATTGCCCATCCCTCTTATATGATGCAGTTGCAACCATTGCTACAAACTATTCAATTCGCCATGGCTCCAACTGCTTCAATGTTGTCTCTGTTCTATTTGGGCGTACGATCCAAATCATCTACTGCAACTGAGACCTTCTCCACCTCTTCTCACCCCACAAATCACTCTTCTTCTGCTTCGTCTCCTTCTTCTCGGTGGCGTGTGCGCAGCAACATCTCTTCTTCGCCAGACAATTTCCATGATAGTGAAGATTGTGCGGCAAAACTTTTCGAAAAAGCCATACTTTTAAGTTTCATGTAATGAATCTGTTACTTAATGTTTACTGCTTCTGGGCAGCTACTGTAAATTCTATAGAGTTTGCTTTTCTCTGTTTTGTCAATTAAATACCTGTATCTCTTTCTTTTTTAAAACCTAATATTGATTGACCTGTATCTCTTTCTTTTTTAAAACCTAATATTGATTGTTAGAGTTATAGGCAATGCCCTGAATATAAGTGAAATATCTATGAAAATCCTTCGACAGTTTTCTTCCTTTTCCCTTTTGTATTCCTGGTAATGCTCACCAAACTTTTCTTTACTGTTGGTCCTTTGATTCGGTTGTAAATGTAGCAGGGATTATTATTGAAAATTCATCAAAGTTTTCCTCTTTTCCAATCCTTTGATTCAGTGCAGAGTATTAACTGTAGCGAGGATTATCATCTTCCTTTTCTTTTGCTTGGCGATGTGAAGAGAGCTTAAACAGCAAATAGATTGTTGTAATGGTGGAATTTGAATACCCAAGTGAATTCTAATTTAGTTTTCTCATTTTGATGCAGTGACTTAATACAGTTAACATATTAATAAGTTGTACACTTTTCTGTTGATTTTTGTTGATGATTGATATTTATTTTTATTTGTTCTATATTAATTTATATTTATTTTTATATATTTGGATTATTCTATTTTTATTTTATATACATTTTCATATATTCATTATAATTGTTTATTTATTGCACTTATATTTGCATCTATTTTTATACATTTGTTTTATATTTTAAAAATAGTATTCTTTTGTTTTAGGTCAATTTCATGTGATTTTACTATCAATCCAAAATTTCAAATTACAATTTTAAATTTTAAATTTTTTGTTTTTTTTCTATTAATCATTGTGAATCAACTTAATGTACACATTTTTGCAAAATGTTGGTATGTATTGGTATTTAATGGCATTCACTTATGCAATTAATTCATTATGGTGAAACAAGGAGCACTCACTCTAAGAATATTTGGACTTGGAGCTTAAAAAGAACACATATGCATCATAATCATATAGGAAATCTGCACATCTATGCATGTTGTATATGATTATTGGTTCAAAATCATAAAGTCAGCCCACGCAGGGGGTTGATCTAGGAGAATTTGCCCCTAGCAATTCAACAATCTCCCCTAAGATGTTTGTGTAACAACCTTCGAAATGCAACCTCAAAATTCTTAAGTATTAGCCAGTACTAACAAAAGAGTAGAAGATAAACTTCCAACAACTTCCATTAACTCCCATGATATAATAATATGTAACAATGACAAAACATGCAAGAGATATCCAAATAAGTTCCACATAATATATAACTACAACTCATTAAATATAATAAGGAAGCATAATGGTGAGTACATCTCAAATAATATGAAAGTCTCTCAAGTACATATCTAGTACTTATCAATGAAGAAAACATATTTACATAACCAAGATATACAAGGGGTCAAATACTACAACCCTCATCAATGACAATGAATACAATAAGCCATGAACCAACCACCCCTCATCAATGACAATGAATACAATAAGACATGAACCAACCACCAACAATATTTGAAGAACTCCAAGCTCAACGTTGCAAGCTAATCCTCCAATCTTCCATGCTCTTGTGGCTAATCGAGGAAGGGTTTGAACCCACCATGAGGATGTCCCTTTCCTCCCCATCCATCTTTCAAGGTAAAGAAGCACCATCCATAATCCAAAGGTGTGGTACGATACAATACTAATGATTATTTTATTTAATTAATCCATTTATTAACATATAAGAATATACATGAAACCTAGGGAGATAGACTGATATACAGGGGTTTTGGTTTATATTTCCTGGTAATGGGAAGGATGAGAAGGTTGTTTTTGTATAGGGAGATAGATTAATATATCCAAAACATATTAAATACAAGAAATAGATTACACAACTCACATCAACACATCCTTTCCATCATTTAATACATATATGAATGCAAATATATGAACAAGCCAAATGACCATCAATAGTAACCACAAGTCATTTTAACCCTACAAGATTTGACTTAGAAATATACATCTAAGATCATATCCAACATCCACATGAATTGCTACTCATAATTCATACTATGAAAGTTCTCTTCACGTGATGTTATATGTCTTACTAAGAACACATGCCTAAGGTAGGACTACATACATCCTAACCTTAGTACAACAAAAGTATCCAAATATACATAAAACAACAATTTGAATACACAAACACACATAAATCAATAACACACAAGAACATACAATCAAAACATCATAACTCAAATATACAAGTCACACACATAAAATAAACACACATAAAGAAAGCACGTAAGACAAGCATAGGATACAAGCACATCATATATTACAATATCGCAACAATAAAGACAGTCATATAAAATAAAAGCACACAAAGAATCCACAACCATGACACACACACAACCCATCAAGAGGGCATCTCCCAACTGTGTAGTGTACCCAATTACCACTATCTCACATAAGACAATAAGGTTAATTATACCACCACAGAGCACCCTACCCCAACCCCTCAGATTAGAACAACATGCATGCTAATAAACAAGCCATAGGTCGTATCCTCAGAGATCTCCTAACTACTAGTGATGGATGTTGAAAACAATACATATAAACAATCTATGGACTTGTTGTCACTTGGATTTGCACCATGTGTTGAAGCGCCTTTGCTGTAACAATCCAGTGAAACATTGGAGTGATTTCCAGATGTGGGACCTGGCAATGGAAATCAAACCTCCAAAGAAGGTTGGTTCCTTCCTCTAAATATGAAATTCATAGTAGACTAAGACTAAACCTATTCTAATCACCACTGGGAAAAAAGGGGAGAATGAGAGTTGAAAGGAAATGTTGATACACCAGGTTTGAATAAAGAACACCCACAAAGCTAAAATACACAAAATAACCCAATACAACTGATAAACTCACACAAATCCTATAGATTTTAATAAAGGTAAAGAACATAACAAGATTGCAAGGAAATAAACATTCACAAACAAATTAGTTCTAGATTACACAGAGCTAGAAACAACATGAAAAGGTAAAAACAATCAACATGTATTAATCAGAAAGGCACGGTTACAGCAAAAGAGGGTTTTGTTTGGAGCACAAAAAATAGTTTCTGTATTCAACCCTCATTACATTGATTTTTCATTTATTTATACCATTTCATTCATTGACCTAAGTCACCTACTACAATAAATTCACCCCATGGGCCTGTCAAAAGATATTTCTACAAAAAGAATGTCTGTGTACATCTATTCTGCAAAACATAAATACAAAAAATATCCTGAGGATGAAGTAGCTAGAAAATATCTGCTACCTTGAATGCAAGCAGTTGATTCATCTACTTGCAACAATTAAATGCACAACTACTTTTAGTTGGGCTGATATAATTCTGCAATAATGACAGTTGGAGAAGATAGATATTTCAAATATATATTCCCACCAAAATCCCTTTATAAAGCTTTTACAACACTTCAAAATATTTTAAACTTAAAAATATTTTAAAACTTTACATTATATTACAAGTTTTATTTTCATTTTATTTCACTCTACTTTACTTCCATCTTTTATTTTGCCTTATCGGTAAAATCTCTTTTTCACAAACTTGGCTTGTCTTTGTTCTCTCATTTTCTCCTTTAATCGGCAAAATCACCTTTTCACGAACTATGATTGTTTCGTCCTTTTTCTGCCCTTTAGTCAGTGAAATTTCACTTTCGCGAACTATCTCTAGCTTCTTCTTTCCTTCATCTTCCTTTGTCGGCAAAGCTCCACTTTCGCAAACCTTGCCTCCTCTTTGTTACTTGTCTTTATCAATGATCTCTTCATTTATCAAATTTTGTTTGTTTCATCCTTTTCCTTGTCTCTTCACCTTCACCTTGTCGGTGAATTGCCTTATCAGCGAACCTTGGAAAACAAGAACTATTTGGCGAGTTCTAGTTTCTTCCGGTTTCCCGATAAAGCCTTTCTTTTTTCTTTGCCTTAATCACTTTTTCAGCTTTCTTCCCTCACAAAAATCTGGTTATAACTAGAAAAACCATCAAGTAATGAGAACCTCTTTGCCCTTGCAACAACCTATAAGATTTGGTCCATAGACAATAAAGGGTAGTGATCTTTTAAGCAAGCTCGATTCAGATCACGAAAATCCGTGCACAACCTTATCTCACCATTTTTCTTCCTCACTGGCACTAAGTTAGCTACCCAGGTGGAATACTTGATGGGGAAGATGATTCTGGCCTGAATGAGCTTGGCAAGCTCTTTCCTCATTAAGGGCTCGATTTTGGGATTCATAGGCCGCTGTCTTTGGTGGACAGGTTTGGCATTTGGATCAAGGTCTATGGCATGTTGAGCAACATTAGGGTCAAAACCGTTTAGGTCCTAAACCATTTAGGTCCTCATAGTTCCATGCAAAAACATCATTGTATTTCTGAGCAAGGTGAATAAAATTTTATTGTTCATCATCACAACATACCTTTCCCAGCAATAATTCCTTGTCCTGGGCAATTGCAACATTTTTATAGTCCTTTTTTAATGTGATGTTCTTCTTTTCATGCTTGAATTCATCATCATGGTTGAAAATAGCCTCAAAAGTGACCAAACCCTTGGGCATCTTGTTCATTTTTAGCTGCATAATCTAATCGCCATATCCTTCTTGCAGCTTGGACTGTGCAGTTGATGAGAACTTGACTTCATTTTTGGATGAAACTTACAATTTGTTCATTACTATCAAATATCTGTCAATTTACATCATTATCAGGGACTGAGGGCCTGACCACTATTTTAACATGTTGATCAGGGCCTTGAAAGAGGTCTGTGGGGGGAGAAAACTGAGCACCAACTATTTCCAATTGGTTTGCCTCAACATTTAGTTTCCTTGGGATCACCTGTAGGTTGAAAGCATCAAAACTCTCAAATAGACCCCAAACTCTGTGTCTATAAGCTCTTAGGAGCTAATTTTTTGTTGCACATCTTTCCCTAACCTAGTTGACCACCAACTCAATATCTCCAAAGATCTCCAGATGTCTGATTTTCTTCTTTTCAGCAATCAACAGGCCATGTACCAATGCTTCATACTCTGCACCATTATTTGTGCAGAAAAAATGTAGCCTATGAGAAAAATGCATTTTCTTACCAGTTGAAGAGATCAGTAAGACTCCTACACCAACTCCATTTCTGCTCTTTACACCATCAAAGAACATTTTGCATGGGCCGTTAGAATCATCATCTAGTTTTAGTATAGAAGGGACAGAGGAAATCCCCTCATGAATCACGTAGGTGCCCAACCCAATTGTCTCAGTGGTGTCATAGGGATCAAAATCAAAATGTTCCTCTGCCCACTCATCAAGGAAAAGATCTGGGGTTAGAAGGGGTGAAGATACTGTCTCAAGATACCCTGAATTATGCACTTCCTCACCCTAAATCATACAATGAGGGTTCACTAGGATATGATCATAATTTTCTACATGATAATTTGAAACTAGTTCAGCCTTAATGGTAAACCTTGTGCCATATCTTGTCCTCGACAATATGTGAGACCAGTCAGAAGAGAGGTAGCCACCTAACTTAGCTGTGAAGTCTCTTGACAAACAAATAGCAAAGAAAGGAGGAAGATCAATGACTAAAATATCTTGACTAATAGTCAAGTTTGGACAGGCATGTAAGGTCAAATCCAGTCCTTTGACTACTCTAGTTCAGTATTAATAGGAGTACCATCTAAATGCAACACACCTGATGAAATAGGGGTATATTTGATGCCTAATGCATATGTTATCTTCTTTGGCATAACCGAAATACTGGCCCCTGAATCTATCATGCAATTATGTACCAGGAACTTCTCGATGATCAGAAATAAGTAGAATGGGGATGGCTTCTTTATCGGACCCCCCTGATCTTCACTTGGTTGTACAATATTGACTGGGCCCTTTTCCTTCTGGACTACTGAGTTAGTTGCTGGGAATTGCCTTAAGGCCTCTTGCAACAAATCCCTTTGAGAGGGGATTAATAAGGCATCCCACATGGACACATTCAGGCTTGTCTTTTTCATTTGTTCTACAATATTCAAGGGAAATGTTGTTGTTTTATGCATGGAAGGAATCCATGTTATCCTTTTTGACTATTTTCTAACTTGTTCAAACACTCTTGGACATAATGGAACCTCCTTTGCAATAACAGGCCTGCTACTTTGAGTTGAATTTGTTAGCACTGGCACCTTTTGCCTTTGATACAGGTTATGTTTGTAATATAGCAGGAATGGGGTTATCCTCTAATTGTCTCTTCTTGGATCTTGTGTTGTTTACAACACTATTTACAGGCATGATCATGCTATCCATAGGCTAATTAATAGCACAAAAATCTTCAGAAGTCCAAAGCATTAAATTAGAATTATAAGTAGCCTCATTTGGTACCTCAAGGTTGTTGTTGGCTGCTTCCACCAATGATACTTGCTGAGTGTGAAAACTTTGCACCATTAGGGCTTGTTCTTGTGCTCCAAATGCACAAGTAGACTGATTGTGAGGTTGGTTACAAGGATAACAACAATCTGCCTCTTGGCCAAATTGTTTCAATGAGTAGGAACCAAGGCCCTAATTGGATTGATAGCTGGTATTTGTTGGATGGGTCTAACTATTTGCAAGGGCTGAGCAAGGTTATTATTTTGGTATCTACTTGGCTAGTAACCTTGGTTCCAATTTTGATTTCTACTGGAATTATAACCCTGATTCTAGTTATGATTTGAAGACTACCCCTAGTTATAATTTTGATGGGGTTTAGAGGTAGTTTGGATAGCTATGCTATTGACTTTGTTAGTTAGATTGGTCGCTAGAGTTTTAAGGTCATTCTCTTCATGTGAAAGAGTAGATGTAGAGGCTTTAGGCTATGGGATGGGAGACATAGTAGGTTTCTGAACTTGTGAAGGTAGTTCTAGGAAAATAGGTACATGGGGTCTGGGAGCAATTTTCCCAGCCTGTATTAAACAATTTTCAGCTCTCAAAGCTATCTCATATGCATTTGGTAAAGTTTGAGCACCCATAGATTACATCATAATAGCTATATCAAAATTTAAAGCCCTCAGAAAATATAAGAAAGCACCTTGTGGAGATGGTCTAAGGAGAGTCGGGATCCTTTCCCACGTCCTTTGAAATCTAAAGTTGAAGTTGGCCATCATCTCACTGGGAGCTCTCTTTATGTTTGTCAACTGCTCCAGTAGAGAAACATTATTTGCCCTTTCTTCAAACTGCTTGTAGAGTGCTTCTCCTCGCTCATCCCAATCATGTATTGAAGCAGGAGTTAAACTCCTAAACCATTGAGGAGCTCTCCCCTTGAAGGATGAAACCATGAGCCTAACAACCATATCTTCAAGTTGAATATGGTGAATTGAGCATGCATTTGATATGTCTTTGATATGTTCAGCAGGTGTAGTAGAACCATCACCCGTAAAGGATGAAATACTCTTTAGGGCCAAGGTAGGTATGTCATTATGTGCAGCCAGGGCTAAAGGGCTACCTCCATTGAAGGGTACAAAAAGGTAGATTTCTTGCCATATTGGGAATATTCTGAATTATTCTAGGTACGTGCAAGCCTTCCTTGAGTATTGAAACCTAACAGGAGGAGGTGTAGATTGAGCTCTTGGATGAGATGGAACAACACTGTTATTCCTTCTTGCAGGAGACCCAGATAACCTAGTTCTTCTCCTTGAAGCAGCAACAGGTAATTTAACAAATTGATAGTTATTACCTCTTGAAGAAGCTCGCATCTGCACCCTACGCATATAACATTGGAGTGATCTGAAACCAGGAGCTTATAGAGTCGTCAAGTGCATGAAATTCATCAGTCAAACTATAGAAACGTGAGAACAACACCAATTTATCAGCTTAGCTCTTCATTTAGAGTAAGGTGGTCCCATCAAGCGTGCCAAAAACTATTGTCACTTGGATTTGCACCCTGTGTTGAAGCACCTTTGCTGCAACAATCCAGTGAAACATTGGAGTGATTTATAGGTGTGGGACCCTGCAATGGAAATCAAACCTCCAGAGAAGGTTGGTTCCTTCCTCTGAATATGAAATTTAGAGGAGACTAAGACTAAACCTAATCTAATCACCACTGGGAAAAAAGGGGAGAAGGAGAACTGAAAGGAAAAGGTGATACACCAGGTTTGAATAAAGAACACCCACAAAGCTGAAATGCATAAAATAACCCAATACAACTGATAAGCTCACACAAATCCTGCATATTTTAACAGAGGTAAAGAACATAACAAGATTGCAAGGAAATAAAGTTCACAAACAAACTAGTTCTAGATTACACAGAGCTAGAAACAACATGAAAAGGTAAAAACAATCAGCATGTATTAATCAAAAAGGCACGGTTACAGTAGAAGAGGGTTCTGTTTGGATCACAAAAAAATAAGTTTCTATATCCAACCCTCACTACATTGATTTTTCATCTATTTATACCATTCTATTCATTGGCTTAGGTCACCTACTACAATAAATTTGCCCCATGGGCCTATCAGAAGATATTTCTACAAAAGGAATGTATGTGTACATATGTTCTACAAAACATAAATATAGAAAATATCTTGAGGATGAAGTAGCTGGAAAATATCTGCTACCTTGAATGCAAGCAGCTAATTCATCTACCTATAACAATTAAATGCACAACAACAACTTCCAGCGGGGCTGATCTAATTTTGCAATAATGGCAGCTAGAGAAGATAGATATTTCAAATATATATTCTTGCCAAAATCCCTTTATAAAGCTTTTACAACACTTCAAAATATTTTAAACTTGAAAATACTTTAAAGCTTTACATTATATTACAAGCTTTATTTTCATTTTATTTCACTCTACTTTACTTCTGGCTTTATTTTGCCTTATCGGCAAAATCTTTTTTTCACGAACTTGGTTTGTCTCTATTCTCTCATTTTCTCCTTTAATTAGCCAAATCAACTTTTCACGAACTATGCTTGTTTCATCCTTTTCTGCCATTTAGTTGGCAAAATTTCACTTTTGCGAACTATCTTTGGCTTCTTCTTTCCTTCATCTTCCTTTCTCGGCAAATTTCCACTTTCACGAACCTTGCCTCCTCTTTGTTACTTTTCTTTATCGGTAATTCCTTCATTTATCGAACTTTGCTTATTTCATCCTTTTCCTTTTCTCTTCACCTTCACCTTATCGGTGAACCTTGGAAAACAAGAAGTGTGGCGAGTTTGAGTTTCTTTCGGTCTCCCAATAAAGCCTTTCTTTTTTCTTTGCCTTAGTCACTTTTCCAGCTTTCTTCCCTTCCCTTAGTTGGCAAACCGGCGGGTTCATGAACCACACAATTTTTCAATAAGGGCAACCTTTTGTCTTTGCCTTAGCTTTTTAAAAGAAAGCCTTCCCTTAGTTCCTTTAGTCAGTGATTTCACCAATCGACAAACTAGTCAGTCGGTGAAATCTTAGTTCGCAGAATTTGAAAATTACCAACAAAGGTTTCTCTTTTACTTGTTTCTTTTTACTTCTTTTGAACCTTCCCTTAGTCAGCGAACCGGTGGGTTGGCGAACTTAACTTTTTGTCGATAAAGCAAAAGACTAAGGCCAAAGACTTATAATTTTCTGGGTTTTTTTTAGGGGTTCAACCTTAGGGATTTTTGGGGATTTTTACAAGGAAAACACCCTTAGACCTGAAGAGTAATAGGCACTTAATCAATTCAACAAGATTTTCAACATTTTCGAGTTGGGTTATTTGACTATGGGAAGGGGGGAATAGGTCAACAGGACCTTTTGCTATCGAGATCACTAGAGCTTCACATGATGTGGTGCCTATAGCGAGAAAGAGAAAGATCAATTCCTCGGCCAACTTTCTTAAGGGGATGATGTCTTGATGTATTGGGACTGAACTAGAGAAGATGATGTCAAGATGTATCCACCCATGTCTAGGACATCCAACCTCTCCTACTCCTTTAATCTTGTCACCTCCAACGAAAATCAAGATATCAATCATCCTAGCCCTTAGGATAATCAAGTGTCGAGAAGCTCTGGGATCACTCTTATAAACCACTTACTCGTATGACCACCTCCCTACTCTCATGAGTAGAAGCATGACACAAAGGATGTCACAAACAAATAGAAACATCTCCCCAAGAAGATAATATATTACCAAACCAAGTTGGATTTACATAAGCATAAACAGGATAATTTCATCCCATGCATACAATCAAGAAAACATTGCACACATAATAACACTATCATACACAAATCCACCAAGAACTCTCAAACATAAGACCATTATACTTAGGTGTATGGGCAGTATAGGGAATAAGTTCCAAATCATGCTCACACCCTCATAAATAGTATCCACATAGCAATTTCAACATGCTTAATAAGAAATACAAAGTCACAAAATGATGTGGGGAGATCACACATATAACAAACATGACTTTCATGTTAGCAAGTTGGAATTATATTGTAGAAAAATAGTTTTCATTAAAAATGTCATAACTTTGTCAAAACATAACATTTTTCTAATTTTTAAAATGCATTGGAAAGATAATATAGAGATATACAAAACCCATAAAATATTTTCATGCTAAATTTCTTTAACATATTTTTATAATGACAATATAATCTCAATTAAAACATCACTATAAAAATAGCAGCAGAGATAGACAGTCACTAATTAATACATGTCCCAGTATTTACAATCTAGGTATGGCTAAGTTTTTTTTAGGATTTTAAAAGCTAAATTCTGCACCTTCCATAAAATATTAGAGAAACCCAGATCATAAAATAAAAGTTATTGATACCACAATAGACTATTTTTTCCATGACATTTTACTAGTTAAAAAAAATAGTCAACTTGTTTTAATAATAGAAAATAAATTATAAAAGATAATTTATAAAAAATTAAGTTAAAGTTTATCTCCTAATTTAAAACCATGTATAAAAAAATCAGAAAAACCCAGATTGTTGTTTAAGAGAT
This sequence comes from Cunninghamia lanceolata, assembly GCA_027924645.1. Classification (NCBI taxonomy): domain Eukaryota; kingdom Viridiplantae; phylum Streptophyta; class Pinopsida; order Cupressales; family Cupressaceae; genus Cunninghamia; species Cunninghamia lanceolata. Next base: position 5,929,119 of record BSBN01000784.1, on the reverse strand, counting down.
ATGTCTAAATAAAAATGGGTTTCTATTTTCTTTTCAGCCTCTTTCAAAGTTTTCGAAGGCCCATCTCTCTCCATATGATGTCAAACATTTAGTTGAAGCAAAGTATGTGGAAGGGATACCAAATGTTCCTATCATGGTGAGTGATATTTCTAAGGATGAGTGCCATGAGGTTTCTCTTGGTGATCACCCACTCTTGAAGGACTTTGTTGACACCTTTCCTAGTGTAATCCCTAGTATGTCAATAAAGCGAGATGTTGGCTTTCACATTAATGTCATTCCAAGAGTCGATCCCATATCTCATGCACCATATAGGATGACTACCTAGGAGCTTAGTGTTGCAGTTGGATGAGTCACTAAAGAAGGGACACATTCATACTAGTGTATCCCCTTGGGGTGCACCAATCATATTCGTGAAGGACATATCACTTTAATTGTGTATCAATTATCAACAATTGAATAAGGTGATAGTGAAGAATCAATATCAATTGTTGAGAATGGATGATTTGTTTGGCTAGATGAAGGGAGTAAGGGTGTTCTCTAAGACTGATCTAAAGTTTGGATATCATTGGCATTGCATTCAGGAGGCAACTATTCATCAAACATCTTTTCAGACCTGTTATGGATAATACGAGTTCACTATATTTCCATTTGGGTTGACAAATGCTCCATCAGTGTTCACTATCCTTATGAATGGGACGTTCTGCACCTACATAGACTAGTTTTTCCTTGTATTCCTTGATTACATTTTGATTTATTTGAGGATAGTGGAGGAGCATGAGATCCACTTATGCTAGGTTCTATAGTGGTTGCATGAGAACCAACTTTATGGTAACTTGGGAAAGTGTGAATTTTTCCAATATGAGGTGAAGTACTTGTGACATGTTATATCTTAAGAGGGTATCTTGGTAAATCTCTCAAATATTTGAGTTATTTTGGATTGCCTTTCACCTACGAATGTTTCCAAGGTTTGTAGTTTCATGGGATTAGCGTGTTACTACTGCTAGCTTGTCATTGATTTCTTGAGAGTGGTGCATCCCATTACTTCTCTTCAGTAGAAAGTGAAGAAGTTTGTGTGGTTAGATTAGTGTGAGAGATCCTAACTAGTGCACCAATCCTTTCAATGCCCAATCCTACAATGAATTTTGTAGTTTGCACAGATGCTTCATTGGATGGGTTAGGGGTTGTCATTATGTAGGAGGACCACGTGATTGCTTATGAATCATAGAATCTCAAGGACCATGAGTTTAATTACCCTACCCGAGTTTCCAATGTTTGTCCATATGCTCGTGCATTGGAGATATTTTCTTTTGGGGAAATAGTTTGAGTTGTGTATTGATCATCATAGCCTTCAGTATATTTTCACATAGCTGAACTTGAATGCATGTCAACATCAATGGATGGAGTTTTTATGTGAGTATGAATTTGGTGTTCATTACATCAAGAGGAAAGAGAATATTTTCAGAGATGCTTTAAGAAAGAGGTGACATGATATCTTAGTTTTGTCCCTGAGCATGAATTCACATCTTTGAGAAACCTCTACAAGATCCATGGTATTAGGGGGTTTAGGCAAATAATGACTTACAAAGTACCCTTATGGGCAAGTTTTCTATCTTCTCTCTTAAGTCGTATGGACTGTTGCAACATCAAGTGGTCATAATTATGTCCTAGTTTTAGGTGGTCTTTGCACTATTGTGATGTCTGAGTCACATCGTTCACCTTATGTAGCACATCTTGATGTGAAGAAGATGCATGTCAATCTTCAATAGTTATTTTAGTGGGTAGAGATGAGGTGTGATATCACCAAATTTGTTGGTAGATGTCTTATGTTATAGAGGGTAAAGGAAGAGCACCAGCATCCTACTATAGTTCTGTAGCGACACGACATTCTAGAGTGAAAATGGGATGTAATTTGATGAATTTTATTATTAGTTTTCCTCTATTTTCTCATCATCATGATGCCATCATGGTGACAGTGGAAAAGATGACCAAGGTTGCCCACTTTTTGCCCATGAGGACATCCTACAATGTTGACTTAGTGGCATGTGTCTTCATGGATGTTGTTTACCTACATGGAGTACCTCACAAGATCATCTCAGATCATGATCCAATGTTCACATCTTCCTTATGGACTTCCATGTAGCATGTGTTCAACCCAACTTTAGCTCGTCCTATCAACCAAAGATAGATGGTCAGACTGAGAGGGTGACTCAAGTGCTTGAGGATATGCTCCACATGTATGTTATGGACTAGTAGTTCAAGTGGGAGGACTACTTATACCTTGTAGATTTTGCTTATAACAATGGGTACCATACTTCCCTTAGCATGGCATTATTTTAGGCTTTGTATGGTCGTCCTTATTGGACTCCATTGAGTTGGGACAAAATTGAGGATCAACTTGCCCTTGGTCCTAAGACGGTTTAGGATATGGAGCAACAAGTGGTTCAGATTAGAGAGCAGTTGTTGACTGCTTAGGATAGTCATAAGAAGTGTCGATGCCAATATATTTGATCAACACTTTTCGATTGGTGATAATGTATTTTTAAGAGTGCAACTACACAAGAGCTTGATCCACTATGGGAAAGGTTCTAAGATCACACTATACTTGCTGGGGCATTTGAGATCCTAGATAGGATTGGTCTTATTATGTACTGACTTGCCTTGCCATTTAGTCGCTCACACATCCATGATGCGTTCCATGTTTTTTTGAGATAGTATGTTCAAGATGTGATGCATGTTCTTGATTGGGGTGCCTCACAATTCAAGGAGAGTGGGCAAATTTCTTTGGAGCTTATTCATATCTTGTAGCATTAGAGGATGAACCTTTGAGGATGAGACCTAGACCAAGTAAGGGTCCAGTGGGATTGTTATGATGATTCAACAACTACTTGGGAGGATGCTATGTAGTTACGGGTCCTTTATCCTCACCTTTTTGTAGGCTTCCAGGAGTAAGCTTGGTTTTAGGGGAGGGGAACGTAAGGACCTAGGCGTATGTGCCTCATTCTATTGCTCAATTTTGAGTTTTGATATTGATATCATACCTGTTGATGATATTTTTGTATTGCCATTGAGGTGTATGGATCGTGTACTTTGGATTTATATGTGTGGATTTTCATATGTTTGAACTTTGTAGTGTTTTTAGTTTCACTGTTTTCATTATGATAAGTGATTATGCTTATATTCATTGAGTTTAACATTTGATTATTTATTATGCATCTTTATATCTAAATCATGCTAGTTTAGATTATTTTTAATTAGATGAAGATTTTGATATCATCTTGTGGATATTATCTTGTTGGTTGCTATATATTGTGCCTTGACTATCTTGTGTTGTGCATATACGCTTGATATTTTAATTGAGTGTGGAGGCACATGTTTCCCAATGATGATTTAATTAGGGACAACCAACTTTCATAAAAATGTTGTGTTCTTATTCCCATCTCACTTGATCTTGATTTATGAGACGAGTCTTGTGTGGCCCAATGAGCTTGTATCCAAATCAGTCAATTTTCGATTCCCGAGTCTTGTGATAACTCATGAAACATGTTTGTGTGTTTTATGTAGGTTGTTAGATTCCCATGGTTGGTTTCATTTAATTGTTTTATGTAATGCTTGAGTTCCTGCGAAATAAATTTATGTTGGTATTAGGTAAAGTTTATATTTTTGATGCCTCACAATGTGTTTAGAATTGCTTGAGTGAAAAAGAATTTGCGTTATATAAGAAATTGGAATATATTTATGTGAATATATTATTTATGTTTTTCTAATATTGCCTAATTATGAAAAGAATTAAAATAGGCAAGCAATCTTAAGAGGAAAGGTTGCATTGTTTTATGGTATTACTTTAGTCATTTTCCTTCAAAAAGAAATGAAAAAGTTCATTTTAATTTAAAATGTCTATTTTGTTCAAAAAATGTATTTGCATAAAAGAAGAAAGGATTTCTTTTGAAGTCGTGTTATTTTACTTGTCATTTTGCTTGCATTTTCTCTAACCTTGCTTAGAGCTTGAAAATTTGATTGGAAGGATTTAGACTTTGGATGCTTGCTTGGAATTGGTGAATTAGAGTGAAGAGATTGTGGTGATTGTGGATTGAGCAGTGGAGCATCTTCAAAGAACCCTCTCTATTCGAGTTTGCTTGGTTGGATATAAGTGTTCTTCAATTTCATGATTTGTGTTTGAATTTTGTATAATTTGGTCATGCCCACCTTATGTGGATGCATCTTGGCATTCTTTAATTATGTTTGAATAGAGTGTTAAATTATGTGAAAAATTTAATAGTCCTAATTTTCAAATTTTTGAAATTATCAACTTTATGTAGGAACTATAGATTTTTTTCAAAAATTGTATATGATTCGAAAATATTTTTTTCCATGCCCTTGGCTTCAAGAGGGCATCCTTAGAAATTTGAAATTTTAACTTTGAAAGTTTGATGGAGTTTGAGCTTGCCACCTTTGAAATTTGAAAATCTGCAAGTCTGTGTGTGTTTGAGAAAAATGAAAATTTAATTTCAAACTTGTTTTTTAGTTGTATTTTATAGGAATGAAATTCCCTCATGGAAATGGGATGGGGAATCATATGGCCATATGTGTGATATGATAGGATATCATTTTTTGTGTTATGCCCATATTGAGTTTTGTCTATGTGGCCTTAGGATGTGAGGACTTTAGTTCTAGATGGAGTGGATTCTCACACCCATCTATTTATAATGAAAAAAATGATGTGGCAAGCAAGAGGTAATGAGAAACTAATAATTAAAATGAATAGGGTTACACATTTTAAACATTAACAAGATTACTCCACAAGTTCACTTCCATATGTCCATGTGGATACGTCATATGATTGCGAAGGATATTAGTGCAATCCTTGAGATAGATATAAATGTCATTGAGGATCCCAATTAGATGGAGGTGTACTCCTAAACCATGTGAGATTTTGAGATTCTTGTGATGACACTATATCATGTACCTATGATACTCTTTTCCTTCTTTGTGTATTGGATTGTGAATTTGGTGAGTGCTTGTGATCCCAATTGTATATGTATTAATTGGTGTGTTCTATCCTAATCTTATTTGTTTGACCTCCTTGTATGATGTGTATTGGTGTTGTGTTACTTTGATTGGGATGGTTATGTGTCGTACCCATTGTGTTTGGTGTGTGTGTTGAATGACTATCCAATCGGTTGCCTCCTAGTACAGAGGGGTGGGCATAAGGGTTCCACATGGTTGGGTGGTGGTTAATCACCATTGGGGCCCATGTATCATTTGGAGAAGCTTAGAGTGTGTGAAAGGATTTCTTGACCTTGTAGATGTAGCAAAATATCATTTTGTATCTTTTTATGAAAATGTGCAATTGGGAATGTTGGATTCCTTATAAGTAAATTGTAATTATGATTATGGAAACTTATGTATTATATTGTAATTCACCCACATATGTGGCATGAGCTACATCATGTAAATTTGTGTTGCTTGATTTTGAAGTTGAACGTGTATGCATCTTGCAGTAAAATTCTCATGTTTAGTTAAGTTTTGAAAACATGATTAGAAATCATAGTTTATATTTCTTGTGGAAATGAACATGTAATTAGTATAGATGTGATTTATATACAATATTTAATGAAATTTAATTACAATTAGGGGTTGAAACTTAACTTATTTGAGGAGTTGTTTCCTTGCATATTTTGTCGTTTGCTTCATGTATAGACCAATACTTATTTGTGGATGGAGACATTGGGTTTATGTAGTTAATGAAGTCTTTGGGGACTTCATGGTTGGTAAATGATGAGCTTGTACATGCTTAAGTGCTTGGTCCAATATGTTGTTGAATAGTGCACAAAATGAGTAAACCATGCCTTGTTTTGGTAAGTTGCTTAAGGCTTTTATAGGCCCATCTCTTTGTGGATTTTGGGTTCCATGCCCCACTTCTAGTCATTTGTGATGGTGTAACCTCTAAGAAGATTATAAATTTTGAGTGTGGGAATATATAGTTATTGTGTGCAAATGTGTAACTAAGACGATGCAAATCAGGGCTATGCGGAGGAGTCATTGATGCAAATGCAAACAAGTGAATCCTAAGGTCCTCTCTATCCATCCAAATTCTAATTGACAATCAATAAACACTCAAAAGAGTTGGGACAAGCTAGGTGTGATCAAATGATAATACATGAAAAATTAAAATTGGAAACTGAAATGTGAAATACTAGGCTAGGCTACAAAAAATCACAAATCAAGGGATCTAGATGCACCTGGAATGAGTTGGTTCAATTCTGGAAATTGCTAAAAATTATATTTTTCTTTTGCTAGTGAAATTTGGGAATTTTTGGTGACTATGGTGGCCTTGACCCTGTCTTGGGTGGCCTACTGGCCGCCCCTACCCTCATGGGGGCCCTACCCCTCCTAGGAAACTCTACCCCTCTTGGGCGGCCTTGCTATGGTAGAAGATGGGTTTTGGCGCTTTGTTGGGTTTTGTTAGGTCTCTAGCATGATCTATCTAATGTACTGTTACATATCAAAGTGCAAAAGAAAATGGATTATTTGTAGAAAAGAAGTGGTCACTAAATGTATAAGAAAGTGGGCATGAAATGTTGGAATAGTTTCACCTAATTTTGATGAAATCTAGACTTGGGATCGACAGGGTGGGTTGTAGACTTTGCAAAGTTTTTATGTTAATTGTTTCATGCTTGTATTTACAAATTAGGCATAGAAAGAAGTACTGTATGTTGGTTTAAATGGACAAAATAAGTTATTTATACCTAGTAAACTAATGATTCATGATCATGGATGGCCTATGGATGATCTAAGGATTCTACACTTATGATTTGGTAGAGATTTGACTTGATTTTGACCTATTTTGGAGACTAGGTGACCCTGACCTAAATTGGAAGGCCTTGTTGGGCAAGCTACTAAGCAGCCATGTTGAAGATTGGGCAGCCTATTAGAAGGCCCTGACTAGAGATGACAACCAATGACTAATAGAAGATGAGAATGGAAGCTTAATGGTTCTAGAAAGTAAGATTTGGCATGATGAATATTAGATGATGATATTGGTGAAGTTCTATAATTGTCTTGAGAAAAACTCTACAACTTTATGCTTCTCCATTGGTGAACCCTACAAAAACATGGGTTAGAAGGGGAGTTTGCCTTAGTCAGTCCCCTTATGGGTGTTCAAACATGGATCCACATGATGTAAATGATTGAAAATAATATAATAGATTGATTTTGACAATGAAACTAATTTTGAAACACATTCAATCAATTAAAACTTCAAAACCTAGTTCTAGGGTTCTTTGGGATATGTGCAAAAAAAGCAAGGGTGGGAGAAAGGGTTTGGACAACAAATTGAACTTTTGTGCCAAATTTGTGGAGGATTGGTATATGATGTGGAAATATTAATCTAAAGTATCTCTAATGGAGGACGGATAGGGATTTGACTAAGATCTTTATGGAGGTAGGAAAAAGGGTGCACACTCACAAAGGGGTGGCTAGAAACATGGCAAAACAACCAAATGGGGTTTGAAGGGGATGATGTGAGGACTAGTTTTCTAAAGAACCAGGACTATAAGTAAGGGTTTGGGCTGAAAATTTTGGATTCTTAGCTCACTAACCTAGAAAGGATGCAATCTAGACCAAGGAAGATAGATTAGGGTAAAAAATTAAACTAAATGAGATGAAAATGGATGGATGGGGGCATAAAAGGGTGGTGGGATGGATGAATGACTAATCCCTACAATTACTCAAAAAAATACAACTCTGTTTATAGAAAACTTGTCACTGTAAGCACCAAAATCATGCACAGCCTCCACGAGGACCCCGATGATGACTCGCAATCCTCATCACGTACATGTAAGCATGAAATAATGTCCTCTCAACAATAATTCTCTTGGTAGCATGTGGTTTCTTTCTCCTTGTGTTGTTTCCCATATGTCGTTTTATCCCTTTCTTCACTTTTGACACTTGTAGATTTGTGTTTCCTGTGCTTGCAACTTTGTCCCTAAGCCTTGTATTCATCCATTTGTTGTGTTTTCCCCTTTCCCCAGTGTTTTTCATCGATTCCCACCATTAGGATCCCTCTAGAGGACCTCCCAAGCCATCTCCAACTCTTAGTTTTTAGTTTCAGTCAACCAATACAAATCTCCCCCTATTATTTCCAGATCTGCCCTAGGAGATTCTACATTTGCAAGTGGAGATTTGGTTTTTGACCCCTGTTTGACCTATTTCTAGAGGCAGATCCCCTTCTTTTTTCCTCCTCTTCCATTTCCCATCCTACACTTTCACTCAGGTGTCCTCCTCTGAGGGTCGCCCTGGGCGAGCCTGAGTGGTGAAAGGGGCGACTAGGTGGCAACCCTGCCATCTTTCCCAGCCGTAAAATAACTTGAGTTTTTGGCCAAAAATAGCTCCATTTTCGCCCATTTTTCTTCCTGTTTGCATGGAATTTTGTCCCAAAGATAGAGTTAACTATTTCATTTACCCACCCATGCATATTTAGCTTATTTTATCTATAGTTATCAACCTACGCATTCCCATGCATTCTCTTTCTTCACTTCTTCTTCAGTGATAAGCTATATTGGTTAGATCACTCCAATTTTAGCCCAAATCACTCTTGTGTCTTCTAAGTTAACTCTTCAATCAAATTGAGTTAACTCTTCTTCTTCTTCACCTCTCATGGCCTCTTCCAACCTATAAATACCCCTCACCTCTCCATTATTTTCCATGTTGGAGTATGCTTTTCCCTTCTTCACAAGCTTTTTCAAGGTTCTTCACAGGCCTTTGAGCCTCTTTCTTCATTTCTTTCTTTAGTTTTCCAAAGCTTCAAAACTTTCATTATTTCTTAGCTTGAAATATCCTCCTTTTGGAAGGCAAATTCATTTGTGCACACAGTTCTTGTAGGTTATTGATCTCCAAATCAAGCATCCATATACTCACATAGGACATTAGAGCCTTTTTCTTTCATTTGTTATCTCATCTAGCTTTCCTAAAAGCTCATTTTGCGCCGATAAGTTGCTCACATCACAAGCCATAGTGCTCATCAAGCTCATTTCAAAGCTTCAAAAGTTTCTTTTGCTTCTCTTTTCTTATTATTTCCAAGAGGATCACCCCACTACTACAAGAGGATTAGAGGTTGTCATACAAGGATTTCTGAGGGTTGTGAAGGCTCATGCGTCTTATTTTATTCTAGGTTCGTTCATTTTTATTTTTTTCATTTCATAGTAATTAGATAATTAAAACTTTGCTCTTGGGAATAGTAAATACATGTTGCTTTTTCCTTGATAGGATAAGTAGATTTGCATTATTAAAATAGTTTCCCTTTCAAAAGTTCATAGATTAAAAGCAATTTCCTTTTCCTAGATTAAATTGAACCACTTATTCAGAAAATCAAACCAAAAACATATATTCAATTGCATTAGATAATCACATACTAGTTTGCATTCATTTTCTAATTCTTAGAATAGAAAAAAGCACTTTTCTTTCTATAAATAGAAAAAAGCACAAAAAAAACATTTTGCACTCATATAGGCTTGCATGCATACAAAAATAGATACGAACAAAAACATTAGCAGCGTAGAAGGTTTACAAACCCTTGGTTCCAACACAAGGTCAAGTTTAGCCAATGTCAGTCAAAACCCTTGGTTTCATCACAAGGTCAAACAAAGCCAACAAAGTCAAACCTTAGGTCAAACAAACCCTAAGTTGAAACCCTAGGTCAAGTCAAGGTTAGCTAAAACAATCTCTCTTTTGTTTAGGCTCACAAATGTGCCCTGGACTTAGAGGTGAGTGGGTCAAGGCAATCCTCAACAAGATAGATGAGATCCACCCTAGACAACAGCAAGACCAACTGGTAATTCAACAACAACAAGAAAGATTCAGAGAACTTCAAATACAAGCAATATCCAACAACACCAACGATAATCTCAACTTGAACAAAACATCAACGAGAACAACAATCAACCCACACAGTGTTGGAATATTAGAAACCCAAACATGATAATAGTGATTAGTGACCCTTTAGGTCATATAGTTATCTTTACAACAACGGTCACAGAACACCGCATTCAAACAAACACACAACAACATAGGACCCAAGACTCGCTGACCACTCTCCACGAAGTCCATCTCTCCAACGAGCTAGTCCGCCCCCATGTCTTACCTCCTCTTGACTGGCTACTTCCACGAGAGTGAGAATGAGAGTGATGTGGAGGTTTGCCCCATGGAAAGGAGAGAGGGTCTATGTGCGCACCAAAGCTGACTCAACCGCCCCAGGCCACCGAGTCATGTTTTTGAGTGTACATATTTTGGTGAACCCGATGTGAAGGGCAAAACATTTTGGTTACGATTTTTGTGTTTCATTACAAGATCCCACTTTCATCATCGTTCAACAAATCCTTTTGGGATGGATTCTCTCACATTTTTATGCATTTCACAATGTTTCATGCAAAAGGTCCAAGGGAATGTCACCTCGAGTAAAGTTACAAATTCAAAATGGATCTAATGAGATCTTGACAACTTTGACCAAATCAAAACACAACATGTGAACATTCAATCTAAGATCCATCAAGATGATCAACCCATAACAAGCCATAGAAAAATGGCCATCAAAATGGACAATGAAGTATGTTTTCAAGAGAAGAACTTACATGAAGCTTAGGAGGTACAAAAATCACTCCACATAGTACATCAAGATAAAAAGCCCACAACAAGTGAAGTGTCATTACAAAGAACAAATAGGGTCACTCAAACCCCAATACAAAGCAATACATCTCAAAGAATGAATGAAGCCTCACTCACAGACCTTATAGAAAGTTTGATCCAATGAATTGAGACCCTTAAGGCTAGGAGTGTTGAACAATCTAGTCAAAACAACATTATGGAAAAACCTAGGACACAGGGAAAGTGTTTCATTGAAGAGATTGAATCATGCCAGGGAGCAACACAAAATTCCCCTCATCTAAACTTCAATTCATACGACACACATAATGAAGCATCCATGCCTCCCTTGCCCTCATCGTCCAACATGACAAGTTTTAATAAAATAGGTGGGATTCCTATAATGCAAAATCAACCACAAACAATCCCACCTAATCTTCAAAACATGTACATGACACCATCTAGTCATCCAATTTTTTTAGGATATCAACAAACTAGCATGCCCTTTCAACAAGTGCAACAAGCTCCACCTGAAGGGCTAATGTTTGTAGGAACAAAACCCTCTACACATAACCCCCTCTTGGGAACATACCTTGAGTATTTAAAAGAGCCTCTTGACTACAACATTCGTCAGGTCATACTACCACAGCCTCTCCCTGAGCTTCCAAAATTTAAAGGAGAGGGTGATCCCAACTCTCATATCAAGACGTACATCATGGTAGTGCAAGAACTCCTTCCTTGGGATGGGGTGGTATTAAAGATTTTTCCAAAGACTTTGGAGGGTATCACTCTAGATTGGTACTATTGACTTCCAGAAGCATCAATCCACTCTTTTAGGCAACGTGTCGATCAATTTGTGGCTACCTTTGACATAAACAAACTGGTCAAGATAGGAATACAAGAATTTTTAACAATCAAACAAGAAGCCAATGATTCAGTTGCATATTTTATCACACGATGGAGGAATGTTCTTTATTCTTCAACTAGTGCATCGAACATGGATCATAAGGAACTTTGTGATCTCTTCTTACATGCTCTCGACAATGACATATGGGAACAAGTACAAAAACTCCCTTACAAATCATATGAAGAAGCACTCTAAAGTGCCCTTAGAATTGATTGAGCCACTATTAATAGTGGAAGAATGGAGTATGATGCCAATGGAAGGTTGATAAACCATGATATAAATAAAAAATCCTCAACAAAACGATCAAAATGTAGATGGGTCAACAAACACTTCACCATCAAGGAACTACAATTGTGACTACAATAGTTATAAATAGTTGGGAAATGAAAATGCCAACAACTATCCCATGAGAATCAAAAAGTAGTCATACAACAATCATCATAAACCTCAAGATCACAATCATGATAAATATTGTTCATTTCACAAGAGAAGGCGGCATGAGATCAAGTCATGTCGGGGGTACCATCACTTCATATCAGATCTCCCAAAACGTTAACAAAAAGCATTCATGGACACATTCTCACAAGATGAACTTAGTCCCAACACCTTTGATCAAAACACCCTAGGCCTTGTGGAGTTAGATAAAGATCAAGGAATTTGTGTCACCCAAGGACCAGAGCAACCAGATGACACCTTCAGTGATTCAAAATTTTCTCACATGTTAGAACTTCTCAAAAGTTCTCCTATACACAATAACACTCTCCCCAAAGCCTTACATCTAGGCCATCTAGTTCAAAACACTCCAAGTGAAAAGTGTTCTTCGACATTTGATTTTTAAAGTTACCCTCAGACAATGACATAGCTAAACCAGGTGATCTCCCCCTCCATTTGATAGTCCAATTTCAGGACTATTCCATTAAATGTGTAATGATCAATGATGGTTCTACAATCAATATAGTCTCCTTTTTGCTTCTCCAAAGAATGGGTTATGATGAAACTCAAATCACAAAACAAACTTCCATCCTTAGAATTCATGATAACCTAAATATTCAAACATGGGTAAGGTCAATCTTCAAATCACATTGGGTCCCAAAACCCTCCCAACTGAATTTTATGTCATCGATGAAGAAACCACTTACAACATGATCCTAGGAAGGCCTTGGATCCATAGGATGAGGACCATTCCCTCCACACTATTTCAAGAAATACACTTCTTGCACATGGGACAAACTCACGTCATCAAAGGAGATCCTAATCCTTTTAGCCTTTATAGAGTTGAACAAGTTAAAAAGAAGGGAAATACCATGGAAACCACTAGTGACCCAAAAATCAACCCTTTTAAAAAAGGAGAAACATCAAAACAAATTGCAAACGTAGCTAAGACCTCAAAATATATAGGAAAGGGGGCAATAGAAAAATTCCCCTTCGATCACCAATCAACAAAGTCTTATGCTCCATTCAACTTAGTGGCCATTCCAATCGATCTAAACAAAAACATTCATATGATGGAAATCATGACTAAAGAGGAAGAACCAAAACCCTTACAGAAACTAGGGCAGTCGACACCAATCTCATTTGCCCCTGAAATTTTCAAAACAAGCAACGAAACTATACAAGAATAGAAAAAGATAAAGCTAGGGGCAAATCATCAAACAATGAAACATGTGAGTACAGAAAGCTCCTCACTAAATACAAAGACATTTTTACACCAAGTCTTCAAGTGTCCTTGAAAAGACTTTCGAGTGAAGCTCAGACCCAATTGGATAGGTCTAGATGTAGTTAAGGAAGACATCAGAAACAACACTACCTCTTGTGCATTAAGGAAGGAGAAGAGTTCAATATTTGAAAACACTGCAAAAACTTATAAAATCCAAAAAAAATCAAATACAAAAAAAATCAAAAATGTCAAAAAGAATTTTGATTCTTGCATTTCAGTATCATTTTGTCCATCTTGCGTTACAATGAATGACTCACTCTTGTATTATTTTCATTTTAGTAAGGAGTCTAAGGTTGCCTAGGTATAGGTGATCCTTTTAGCTTCTGAGATTCCCCATTTTCACAATCGCCATTCTCCTCCTTCATTCCCAATGATTCTAATCAAAGCCTAGCTCTTAGCTTTACACTGATCCTAGTCTCAATAATTCAGGATTTTAGGTCTAAGCAAAGTTAGTATGCAAACCTATAGTGTTCAAAGGAAGCTTGCAAGTAGACCTTCCCAATTCTTCCTTAGTAGAAGAGAAGTCCGAATGGACTATGAAAACTTTTCTGTCACTCAGCCCCTTATCTTTATTAGCCAAAAACGTAAGGAAGATCAAAATTCTGAAGGAAGCAATCTAAAATTACGAGTGAATAAAAAAATGAGTGATCAAAATAAGAGCATTGAGAAAAAGTGAGAATTGAGAGATCAAATTGTTGCATATCAAAAGTTCAAAAGCATTCATTTCATAAAAGTCAAAAATCCAAAAAAATGAGAAAATCAAGTGAGGCATTCTAGAAAATACAAAAAAAGAGAAAAAGCAAAAAAAAAGAGTTACATAAAAAGAGTGAAAGAAGATTGTTGAATTTTTGTACCCTTGGGTGGAGATCAGTCTAAGCTCAAAGATTCAAGGGTGACATTCTATCAGAGAAAATAAAAGAGAAAGGTACAAAGCACACACATGCATTAGCTGAGAAAAGCCAAGAGTCTAGTAGTCTTTAGGATCATTTTATATCTAGGGACCCTTGTTCTTTCCCATTTATCCTTTACCTCAAGTCTATCTTGCTTGCCATCTACGATCAAAGTCTAGCGAACATCAATAAAATTTGTTACTTGTTTAAGTTGAAAGCTTGTTAGATTGTCTTATCTAGATAAGGATCAGTGTTTAGCCTTTAGCAAAGCCCAAATTTAGAAACACTCCATCTCCTACATGTTCCCTACTTGAGTTCTAAATCCCTATCTCACAAACTTGAATGGGTCTCTTATACCAAGATAACCTGCAATCCCCTGAATTGAAAATCATATTAAAGAGTAGTCACATTGTCTGTTCCACCTACATACATGCCATCATAGAAAATCAAAAATAATAAAACATGTCATAACATCATGGCATTCATAGCACTTATAACATAATACTTTGTATTTCATATTTGTGAATCACATCCAAACACATTGCATGTCATTCATATCAAAAAAGGACAAAAGTAAATTACATCATCCATATGTGATCATCTTACGTATGCATTCTCATAAGAAAAATAAAATCTCTATCCAACCATATGCACAAGAAGGAAAGTGAAGTACAAGATGTTGACTAAATCTATGTATGGATCTCATTAAATCAGGTCTTGTAACTATAAGTGTAAAACAATGTCTGAGCATAATTTACTCCAACAAGTCAAAAGAGCAGAACTGTGTAATCAAGTACACAAGTCTCCCCATGCAAGGGGGCAAGGGTAGAAATCTCTTCAATAAACCCAGGCCTCTTAAAGATCTCAAGGGACATCAAATCAAACCTTTGTCAGATCTCCAAAAAAATAATAAAAAATAGAAAAATAAAAAAAAACCTAAAAATTTGTAAAACATCAAAAATCCCTAAAAACCAAATATGTTCTTCAAAATCTAAAATAAAAGGAGAATCTATTCTCCTCCTCTCTAACTTATAATGTGTTCTATTTCTTTTATGCATCTTTCGTGCTCTCATTTTGCGTGCATTCATTCCTACAGGTCTCTTCGACAAAGGCAAACAACTAGGCAAATTCACATGATCTATGCTATGTTCGTCATTTCAGTTTTCATTACTTGTTTTTATACATTCAGATACCAGGACTAATACTAGTTATTACATGTACAATTATAAAAAAATTGACAACAGGTAAGGCCTTGTTCAGGAACGGTACCTACCTTTCATGTAGACTACCATCCCCGAGGGGGAAAATATGTACAAGCACCAAAATCACGCACAACCTCCATGAGGACCCCGATGATGACTCACAATCCTTGTCACATACATATAAGCATGAAATAATGTCCTCTTAGCAGCGATTCTCTTGGTAGCATGTGGTTTCTTCCTCCTTGTGTTGTTTCCCCTTTGTCATTTAATCCCTTTCTTCGCTTTCGACTGTTACATCCCCATCTTATGATTTAGTTAAATCTTACTTTTGTGTGGTAAACATGATGATTAATCATAGTTAATGATTTGATGTTTGTGGAAAATATCAAATAGAATCATTGATTATATGAATATTTATTAATTATGTTTAGTTAGATAAGTGATTACATGATCATACGGTTATTCAGTTATAATGATTTGCGAATCAAATGATGATACACTAATCATGGTTATATGGTTGTAAGTGTATTCAAGAAAAGAATCTTCCTCCAAGGACGGAAGGAGAGTATCATCCGAGAGGAGGAGATAGATGTTTGGAAAAGTGTAACAACTTCCAAATTAACAACTAACTTTAAGCAAATGTATAACAACTGTACAACAAAACAAAGTTTATATCTTACAACATAAACATTAATGCTTCTAAGTAATTCAGCACAATTAATGAATAAGAACATGAATATGGTTCTACTTTCAAGTAAGTAACAAATTTATAAAAACTTCATTTATTTATTCTTGACTACAACACTAAACAAGTAAAACATATGAACAACTAGGAAAACAACATAATAAGCAAATTTTTCCTTGCATTTATTTTAGTTCAAAGTAAATAAAAGATAAGGAAAAGAGTACCGTATTCATTCGTGGGAAAGATTAGTTCATTGTTCAAGCTTGTTTGTCCCGATTTTTCTTCTATTTTCCACATAGTAAGTCGGAGAGGAAAGATATCATCAGGGTGTTTATCCGCCCAACCACGGACTTTTCAGTCCCCCGTGTCATTTCGACCGAAATGACCCGGCCCGCTGCCAAGAAGTTTTATTAAGAGAATCCAATGCCATCTGAGACTGGTGGTTACCCTACTACTTCCTAGTCGATCATACACTATAGATAATCTTCTAACTAGTATGATCATCCGACTGGAAAAGTATCTGAGCAAAGAAACTGACTGACACCAATTCACATGCAAGGGTCACCTCGGCCAAGGTTTTGCAAATGTGCGCAACATGACTCAACTGGTCATGTAGTTCAGTTGTCAGCCTACTTGGCTTGGTCTTGGTTATTCAACATCTTTCAGTTTAAATCACTTGTGCTACTGCACACGGATAGTATGACGTACACTCTAGTTTTCTGGTATGTGACAACACCATTTCTAAAAATAGGCAAAAATAGATTCAGCAGAAAGTGTTTGCAGTTTCTATTACCAATTTATAGAAGGATGCTCTCATAACTGAGACACTTTTGATTCCATCTAAGCTAAAGAATCTTGCGGTATTATTGAAGTTTAAAATTTGAGGTATTGAGGTTTAGGACTGAATGAAACTCTGGATAAAATAGGTTTGTGCTAGCATTTATGTTTCCAGAAAGAAGTATTTTAACCAAGATGATTCTACTACTGAGAAGAACAGCTAGTCACCATTCCAAGAAAGTTCTTTTCTATTAAGGAAAACTGTTCCATTCTTTTAAGGCATTCTTAAACCCTTTGCGTTCTCTTTAGACGTCAATTTAACTAGATTTCTTGTTAAAAAAATAGATTGCATGAAGGTAAGTCGAAAGACAAGTTCTTCTTTACTAAAAGCGAAAGATAATGTTCATTCTTGTAGTTTTCTAAGAGTCTCCTACTGAAGTCGTCTGTATGAAATGAAGGGTATTTCTTTATTATGCGTCACAAAGATAAATAAAGGGGCTCTTTTCTTTTTGTCTATTGTTCAGGAAACATTTGGCGTGGAGCTTCTTCAATAAACTCACTCATTATCTCAGTAAAGAAAGAGGGTTTAAGAGTTACTAGGACGGAAGGGTACATGCCTTCAGATTTTGGTGGTTCTTGAGAATGTCTTCTTGTAGCTGGTTCGCTCCTCTGGTAAGCTTTCAACTCCTTGAAAACAACAACCCGCAGCTCCTTTCTACTCTATCGCTTGAAACTTCAACATTCTCCATTCTTCATTTCTGTCACAGAAAACTGACGTGCTAAATTGTCGCCTCTCCCTCTCAGAACTTGTTTTTAATCCTCAGGGTTTTTCTTTTTTTTCTCCGAATTGAACTTCCAAGAATGCCACAAGGAAACGGTTTTTGCCCATAAAAAGAGCTCGCGTCCATTACCCGAGAGAAGTGCCTCCACTCGCGATTTCTATTTGTAACCTATTTTTGTTTCTTTCTCTACCTTAGGTTGACGAATGGCAATGAAGTGGCATTTTTTTTAAATTTCCATTCGTTTGGTGGTCGGTTCAAGTCTCCACCCGAAGCTCTAAGTCACTTCGTCGACGAGGAAGGCCGAAATCACAAAGTCCGACCAAAAACATTACTTAAAATTCCTCCATAGTAAAAGAAAAGAATGTGGTTTCGAATTAAAATAGAAGTTAGTAAGGTTTTAAACCTTGGTTTCTAATAGGAGGGACTAATAAAGAAATTGGTCTTCATAAAAAATATAACTTAGGAAGAACCCCCCCTATATTAGTCTATCTCAGACGAATTGACTCTGATAAAGTTGAGGGTCAAGATGACTACAATTGAAGGAATTGAACTTATATAGGTTTAATTTTAACACGGAAAGAAGGTAAAGTTCAATTCGGTTTTGGCGAGTCGAGTTTTAGTTACACTCAAAGGAGAAGGAAAGAGATAATAAGATAATTGGGTTGACTTACCTTTTTGTGGAAAAAGGTTTACTTAGCACTAGGTTTTCTCACTCTCATCCGAACGTAATTATTAGGTCAATTTCCATTCACCGACAATTTCGAATGGCATTAGCTTCTCTTATTTACTTCTCATTCCTGATGATATCTTCCCCCCCTTTTTCTTGGGGTTGACCGATCCTGCAATCACTCAAACAAGATAGTAGTTAGCCAATAACATATCTCCTATATTTGATTATTCCAAATGCGTCTTTGCATATTTGAATTGAACCAAACATACATAATTTAATCCCAATTATCATTTGATCAATTAATTCCATCTAAATGTTTTTAAAATTAAGATCATCTCATATTCCAAACATGACATCATAGTTGAACACATTTTAACATAATTACATCACATGGTAAAAACACATATCAAAATAATTACGACACAAGCGGGATGTAACATACCCTTCCCCTTGTGAATCATCGTCCTCAATGATTGTAAGATATCAAAAATTAATAAAGTCATGTGGTTTAACCATCCATAAAAAAAAAAGTTTAACTATTATATACATTAAACAAATGTGGAAATTTCTGTTGCATTTCAGTATAATCCTCCCAGGTGGCACTATCTTCTGAGTACTAGTCCCACTGGACCTTACATTGGGCCACCTCTCTGTTACGTAAGCTACGCTTATGTACCTCGAGCACCTTGACTGGCTCGACCATGATTACCCCTGGGTCCTGAACCTGTAAGGAGTTCCAGTCAATCATATGTGTAAAATCAGATATATATTTTTTTAGATAAGAAACATGGAAGACATTATGCAATCGAGCGAGGGCTGGTGGTAGAGCAATTTTGTAGGCAACCGGGTTGATAATTTCCAGAACCTCAAATGGTCCGACATACCGAGGTGCAAGTTTGGTGGATTTCCCAAATTTTATAGCACTCTTATGTGGTTTGACATGCAAAAGCACTTTCTCCCCAACTTCAAATTGTCTAGGAGTTCTTTTGGCATCAACATAGCTTTTCTGTCTATCATTAGCTTCTGCTAACCTTTTCTTGATCAACTTAACTTGCTCTTCCATTTCAGAAAGCATTTCTGGGCCGAGGGTTATCCTATCTTACAGCTTATCCCAGCTGATAGGAGTTCTACACCTCCTTCCATACAGTGCCTCAAATGGTGCCATTTTTATGGATGATTGATACGAATTATTGTAAGCAAATTCCACTAAAGGAAGGTATTCTTCCCATTTGTACTGTTGATCCATACAATACATCCGAAGAAGATCTTCTAAAATTTGATTAACTCTTTCTGTTTGGCCGTCAGTTTCAGGATGGTAAGAAGAACTAATGTTCAATTTTGTACCCAAAGCTGAAAATAATGTTTGCCAAAATTGGGAAGTTACTCTAGCATCCCTATCAGATATTATTTTCTCAGGTATTCCATGTAATCAAAATATTTCCCGAACAAATTTGTGAGCAATAGTAGAAGCACCATCGATTAAATTTCCTGGTATAAAATGTGCTACCTTGGTGAGTCTGTCAACTACTACTAGGATGGTGTTATGTTTATTACTAGACATGGGTAATCCCTGGATAAAATCCATGCTGATTATCTGCCACTTCCAGTCAGGTACTGCATGAGGTTGTAATAGTCCCGTGGGATGCTGGTGTTCTGCTTTGACTCTTTGGCATTCTAGACAACTTGCTACAAATCTGGCTGCGTATTTCTTCATTCCCTTCCAAAAATATAAAGGTTTTACATCTGCCATAAGTTTGGTAACTCCGGGATGCCCTGAATACGGTGCTGAATGTGTTTCTTTCCAAATTAAAGTTCTGAGCTCTATATCTTCGGGTATGTACATTCTACCCTGATATCTTAATAGTCCATCACCTTCTATTCTGTATCCTTCATACCTTGGATCTAATGGGTCAAGTTGAAGAGCCTGCTTACTTGCCAGTAGTGTGAACCGTTCTTCAAGTGTCGAAGTACTCAGTCTCTGAAGTCTAAGTGTATCGCAATTAACGCGTTGACATGCCTTCTGCGGCTTAAAGCATCCGCTACCCGGTTTTCCTTTCCCTTGATATAACTAATCTCAAAATCATAATCTGAAATCAACTCTAGCCATCGTCTTTGTCTGGCATTTAAATTTGGCTGGGTAAATATGTATTTTAATCCCTGATGATCAGATCGGAGTTCAAATGGTTTTCCTAATAAATAATGCCGCCACATTTGTAAAGCATGAATAATAGTAGCTAATTCGAGATCATGGGGGGCATAGTTTTGCTCATAGTTTTTGAGTTTTCTAGATTCATATGCTATCACTTGTTCATTCTGCATGAGTACCCCACCTATTCCTTCCCCTGAGGCATCGGTTACCACAACAAATTTTCCCTCGGGATCTGGTATTTTTAATACAGGTGCAGAAACCAGTTTCTCTTTAAGCACATCAAACGCCTTTTGACATTTTTATGACCAAACAAAACTTTTCCCTTTTCTTTGCAATGAAGTAATCGGATAGGCAATATGTGAAAAATCCTTTACAAACTTTCAATAATAGCCTGCTAAGCCCATAAAACTTCGGACTTCTTGAACATTTTTGGGGACAGGCCATTCGGTTATTGCTTTTATTTTTGCAGAATCAACTGCTATACCCTTCTCAGAGATAATATGTCCCAGATATTGGACTTCTTTTTGGAAAAAAGTACATTTGGATAATTTTCCATAAAGTTTGTTTTCGCGCAGGCGTTGCAAGACAAGTTGAAGATGTTGATAATGTTCCTCTTGATTCCTTGAATAGATTAAAATGTCATCCAGGAAAACTAAAACAAATCTATCCAAATAGTCATGGAACACACTGTTCATCAAATTCATAAACGCAGCTAGGGTGTTAATAAGTCCAAAAGATAGTACTGTGAATTCGTAATGCCCATAGCGAGTTCTGAAGACTGTCTTATGAATATCTTCCTCCTTTAACCTCAACTGGTGATATCCTGAACAAAGGTCTATTTTGGAAAAGACTGACGCTCCTCGCATTTGGTCAAATAAATCATCTATGCGGGGTAGAGGGTATTTGTTCCTGATAGTCAGTTTGTTCAGCATCCTATAGTCTATGCATAGACGTAGAGTTCCATCCTTTTTCTTTACAAAAATCACGGGTGCCCCCCATGGTGACACACTTGGTCTAATCAAACCTTTGTCCAGCAATTCCTGAAGCTGGGCCTTCAACTCCATAAGTTCAACAGTTGTCATGCGGTAAGGGGCCTTTGATACAGGTGTTGCTCTAGGAACTAACTCTATAGAAAAATCAAATACTCTCTTAGGAGGCAAACCTGGCAACTCTTCTAGAAATACATCCTGATAGTCTCCAAGATAGGGATATTTCTCTCCAAATGATTCTTGTGTCTCCTCTCCTGACTTAAATTCGGTTTCTCTTACTCCGCTAACTTTCTCCATTTTTACCGCAAATATCTGGCAGCCTTTCCTTCCACTTCGTTTTAATTGCATGGCAGAGAGTCGTCATAACTTGACTTCATGTTGAACTCCTTGCATTTGAACTTTATTTCCCAAATCATCTTCACACTCAATCATTTTTTTATAACAATCCACCTTGGCCTTGTGTTTCTCCAACCAACTCATGCCTAAGATGAGATCATATGAACCTAGAGGTGCCACATATAGGTTTATTTCAAAGATGAGGCCTGGAAGTTCAACCCTGGCTTCAAATAAACATTGCTCTACCCGAGCTCCGATCGATTAGCATATTCGACCATCCAAGGATTTGCCATATATCCTGCCCTTTTTGGAAATCTACTTAATAACTTAGGTGAAATGAAATTCTCTGTAGCCCTGGTATCTATGAGTATGGTTATAGGATTCCCATAAAGCATACCTGGAACTTCTATAGGTGTGAATTGATACTCTGCTTGTCTGTTATCCACTACTGCGTGAATTCTCTGCTGAAAAGCTGTCTGTTGGTTGGGTAGTGGGTTCTTCTACTGGGACCCTCCTTGGTTCTTGGTAGGACATTGGTTAGCATAATGATCACCCCCGCAAGTAAAACATCCTCCTGGGGGTCCCCTTTTCTCTACTCCCCTGTTATTGTCTTCATTGTTTCCCCTTAATTTGTCAAAACTTCTCCTGTCCTTAGACTAATTCGGGTGATTTCCTTTGTTTCCTCTCGGATCCCTGTTTCTGTAGTTGAAATTGCTTCCTTTCTTTTTGAAGGGTTGAGAATTTTGTGACCACTTTCACCGTTTTCTGTTTCTATCCCTTATGGAGTCATCCTTCTTAAGTTTCTGCTCCTGTCTCACAGCCTTCTCATAAGCTTCATTCATGCTGGTAGGCGCCAAAACATCTACTGATCCCCCAATGCGATTATTGAGTCCCATGATAAATTTCCTTACTTTATACTTCTCATCCCTATGGAATTGGGGAACATACTTAAGTAAACGAGTAAACTTCTCCCAATATGCATGCACTGTGAGCTCACCTTGTCTTAATTCCTAAAAATCTGTTAACTTTTGTTCATAAAATAGTTGAGGTAACCATCGTTGTCTAAAGACTTCCACGAACCGATCCCAAATCATATCTGCAGATGACCACCCCAGTTCTGCCTTTTTATTCTCCCACCATCCAGCGGCTTCTCCAGTTAATTGATAAGCTCCCCACACTGCTTTCATGTTTTCTGTATATTCTCTTATTTCAAAATACTTTTCCATACCCGTCAACTAGGCTTCGGCAGCATCTCCTATTTCTGATCCATCGTATTATGGGGGTTTTACTTTCTTCATATCGTCAGAGATAATACCATGCATTACCTTGTTTTTATCAGGCTGAGTTATGGTGTGTTCCTCGTTTCTAGTCGGATGAGTGTGATCATTTTCTGAGTTTCTATCCTTAATTCTTGATTCATGTTCCTCGTCTTGGTTCCTGTTACTTTTGTTCTCTCTTTGCTCTAGCTGATGGAGCCTAGTCTGAGTATCATGCATCATCTGCAAGAGTCTATCTAACTTTGCAGCAAAGGTCTCGGGGAATTCAGTCTTCCCCCTTCCTTTAGATAAGTGAGCCATTGCCTCACCAATTAAACCTGTTAAAGTAATTATGCTCTTAGTTTCTATATTACCACTTAATTTCTCTTAATTATACAGCAGATTGAACACAACAACATTTATTTGATTTACACACTACAAATTTTTTTTTATTAACACACTACAAAGTTTGCACTACAAAATTTGTCTTTTTACAGTATTTACATAGTTCTTTTGGAGCCCTTTATCTAAGAGTTTTCATCACTACCGGTTATGGGCTCTTCCTGCCCGTCAAATTCCGAATAAGGAATTAACCGGTAACCCAGAGTAGGTACTCGAGTTTTCTTCATGGTAAAGGACATGTTAATGTTTCCATCTGGAATTACAGGTCGTTTGACATCTATCACTTTTCTAAGCTCTATGGAGATAGTTTCTACCATTATTCATTTTGTTTTAGCTTGGTTTCATTTTTTGGCCTTAAGCCATTTGACAGCATCAGCTAATGTTTCATTATCCAAGGGTACAATACAACATAGATAATCATTTGTTTCCTTTGCTGTTTTCCATCACGGAATGGTACTTGGTTCTTGTGTTCTCTTACATTTTGCAGTGTATACCCGCATCCTGGTACAAAACCAAAATGCTTGTTTTAGTTCTAACAGTTCTAAGCTTTTCTTGGTGATGAGCCCGTGGTTCAGTGTCAAACCTGGTAGCTCTGATACCATATGTAACAACTTCCAAATTAACAACTAACTTTAAGCAAATGTATAACAACTGTACAACAAAACAAAGTTTATATCTTACAACATAAACATTAATGCTTCTAAGTAATTCAACACAATTAATGAATAAGAACATGAATATGGTTCTACTTTCAAAAAAGTAACAAATTTATAAAAACTTCATTTATTTATTCTTGACTACAACACTAAACAAGTAAAACATATGAACAACTAGGAAAACAACATAATAAGTAAATTTTTCCTTGCATTTATTTTAGTTCAAAGTAAATAAAAGATAAGGAAAAGAGTGCCGTATTCATTCGTGGGAAAGATTAGTTCATTGTTCAAGCTTGTTTGTCCCGGTTTTTCTTCTATTTTCCACATAGTAAGTCGGAGAGGAAAGATATCATCAGGGTGTTTATCCGCCCAACCACGGACTTTTCAGTCCCCCGTGTCATTTCGACTGAAATGACCCGGCCCGCCGCCAAGAAGTTTTATTAAGAGAATCCAATGCCATCTGAGACTGGTGGTTACCCTACTACTTCCTAGTCGATCATACACTATAGATAATCTTCTAACTAGTATGATCATCCGACTGGAAAAGTATCTAAACAAAGAAACTGACTGACACCAATTCACATGCAAGGGTCACCTCGGCCAAGGTTTTGCAAATGTGCGCAACATGACTCAACTGGTCATGTAGTTCAGTTGTCAGCCTGCTCGGCTTGGTCTTGCTTATTCAACATCTTTCAGTTTAAATCACTTGTGCTACTGCACACGGATAGTATGACGTACACTCTGGTTTTCTGGTATGTGACAACACCATTTCTAAAAATAGGTAGAAATAGATTCAGCAGAAAGTGTTTCCAGTTTCTATTACCAATTTATAGAAGGATGCTCTCATAACTGAGACACTTTCGGTTCCATCTAAGCTAAAGAATCTTGCGGTATTATTGAAGTTTAAAATTTGAGGTATTGAGGTTTAGGACTGAATGTAACTCTGGATAAAATAGGTTTGTGCCAGCATTTATGTTTCCAGAAAGAAGTATTTTAACCAAGATGATTCTACTACTAAGAAGAACAACTAGTCACCATTCCAAGAAAGTTCTTTTCTATTAAGGAAAACTGTTCCATTCGTTTAAGGCATTCTTAAACCCATTGCGTTCTCTTCAGACGTCAATTTAGATTTCTTGTTAAAAAAAAATAGATTGCATGAAGGTAAGTCGAAAGACAAGTTCTTCTTTACTAAAAGCGAAAGATAATGTTCATTCTTGTAGTTTTCTAAGAGTCTCCTACTGAAGTCGTCTGTATGAAATGAAGGGTATTTCTTTATTATGTGTCACAAAGATAAATAAAGAGGCTCTTTTCTTTTTGTCTATTGTTCAGGAAACATTTGGCGTGGAGCTTCTTCAATAAACTCACTCATTATCTCAGTAAAGAAAGAGGGTTTAAGAGTTACTAGGACGGAAGGGTACATGCCTTCAGATTTCGGTGGTTCTTGAGAATGTCTTCTTGTAGCTGGTTCGCTCCTCTGGTAAGCTTTCAACTCCTTGAAAACAACAACCCGCAGCTCCTTTCTACTCTGTCGCTTGAAACTTCAACATTCTCCATTCTTCATTTCCGTCACAGAAAACTAGCGTGCTAAATCGTTGCCTCTCCCTCTCAGAACTCGTTTTTAATCCTCAGGGTTTTTCTTTTTTTTTTTTCTCTGAATTGAACTTCCAAGAATGCCACAAGGAAACGGTTTTTGCCCATAAAAAGAGCTCGCGTCCATTACCCGAGAGAAGTGCCTCCACTCGCGATTTCTATTTTTAACCTATTTTTGTTTCTTTCTCTACCTTAGGTCGACGGACGGTAATGAAGTGGCATTTTTTTTTAAATTTCCATTCGTTTGGTGGTCGGTTCAAGTCTCCACGCGAAGCTCTAAGTCACTTCGTCGACGAGGAAGGCCGAAATCACAAAGTCCGACCAAAAACATTACTTAAAATTCCTCCATAGTAAAAGAAAAGAATGTGGTTTCGAATTAAAATAGAAGTTAGTAAGGTTTTAAACCTTGGTTTCTAATAGGAAGGACTAATAAAGAAATTGGTCTTCATAAAAAATATAACTTAGGAAGAACCCCCCCTATATTAGTCTATCTCAGACGAATTGACTCTGATAAAGTTGAGGGTCAAGATGACTACAATTGAAGGAATTGAACTTATATAGGTTTAATTTTAACACGGAAAGAAGGTAAAGTTCAATTCGATTTTGGCGAGTCGAGTTTAAGTTACATTCGAAAGAGAAGGAAAGAGATAATAAGATAATTGGGTTGACTTACCTTTTCGTGGAAAAAGGTTTACTTAGCACTAGGTTTTCTCACTCTCATCCGAACGCAATTATTAGGTCAATTTCCATTCACCGACAATTTCAGATGGCATTAGATTCTCTTATTTACTTCTCATTCCTGATGATATCTTCCCCCCCTTTTTCTTGGGGTTGACCGATCCTGCAATCACTCAAACAAGATAGTAGTTAGCCAGTAACATATCTCCTGTATTTGATTATTCCAAATGCATCTTTCCATATTTGAATTGAACCAAACATACATAATTTAATCCCAATTATCATTTGATCAATTAATTCCATCTAAATGTTTTTAAAATTAAGATCATCTCATATTCCGAACATGACATCATAGTTGAACACATTTTAACATAATTACATCACATGGTAAAAACACATCAAAATAATTACGACACAAGCGAGATGTAACAAAAAGGTTAGATTGCCATTTGAGTATCGAAATTAGTCTTTGTGAACTCGTGCAAGGCGGGGTGAGTTATCATCTTTCCTTTGTTAGTTGTTTTCAGTTCAGTATGTCCTGGCACAACAATTTGAGTTATTTTGATGTTATCCACATTGATTCAACTAGACGATGTTCTTGGAACGTCAGTTTGGTCGATAAGTAATCTCGACGAGTTGTTGAGTATTTCCTTGTTTCCTTATCTAATTCCTTTTTAGATTTTGTGATTATCATTGTATATTTATATAATAATTATGGTTATTAAGGCGATGTGGGGGAGTAGCAACTCGACCCCAAGATTGCATTTTGTTATTGTGACACCCTATCAATGATGTTTTTTTTTTTTTAAATGCGTCTGGTAAAAATTTTAACGTGATCGGCGATGCTGGTGCGACACGCCCTCCGGCTCCACGCGAATGCTTTTGCCTGGAGCAATGAATCGGTGAGGCCACAACACGGGGGACCTCATCCCCTAAAAAGAACACTTCAAACCTGCGAGCTCGTTGACCTAGCGAAGGCGTAAAGCTTGCAAGCTCGTTGGCCCAACAGAGGTTTGAACTCTGGTGGTCGCCACTACAACTGAGCGACTTAACCACCGAACCACGCCCTTATCGGCAACACCCTATCAATGATGTTATCATTTGATGACACCTTGAATTATTTGATAACCCTTATACATCATTTAGATGTAGGGAATATTAAGTGTGTGTTATAATTATTTTAACCTCCATAGAGGTCAAGTACCCATATTAATAATATATATATTTATGTTTATCCTTGGGTAATTGGCCAACCACCATCCATGATAAGTGGAGTGAGTGGAGGCCGAGTAGAAGCTATTATTAGCTTCAACTTTGTTGCCCATATGATAATGGAGTTGGTGGGCTGTGGGAAAACCTGGCTAGGTGGCAGAACTATTCCTTCCAGTACCCACAGATAGAGGGTGGTAGACTTTGTGGCATGCAGAGTTAACGCATGCAAAGAATTGAAGAAGGTATCATTTTTAGGATACATGTCTTTTTTGTTGAGTATGGAAGGGAGACGAACAGGAAGTTCGAAGAGGCGATAGTAAGAAGAAGTTTTGCTACAGAGATTGTGTGTGACTAGTGTGGGTAGCTCGTGGAAAGAACCACCAATAGATGCACAGGAACTATCCTTAAAGCCATCTCAGCTGTACATTTAAAGTACATGTATGAATCTTAGATTGTGATGTGAACTTAATCGGGGGTAGACACCTCTACTTGTAATTAACGGTGTCGACTATTTTTTTAATACACAACAATGTATTATTATGTGAGGCTGATAAGGCCGAAGTTGCTATATCCCTATGAATTCGATATGAAGCCGTCAAGGCCATATGTGATACCTCTGTGTTATCTTTTGAAAGCAATGTTTTAACACATCACTTGGCCAAGGCCATAAGGTCGAATAACAAACACAACTATGCTTGCAAGAATCTTGTATGTCGATATGGCATGGTCTGTAGACCACATGATATACTTATAATATTCCCTTGGCTATCATTCAAGCCGTCTGTGTTCAAACCCTGAGTAGTATCGATTAATTATGATTGTCTAAATGTTAATGAAGATTGTTATGGGCATAGGCCATTAGCAGTGCTTGGGCCATATTATCTTTATTGATATTTTTTTGGTTCTAAGCCTCGACTGTACCTTAGGCACTTGGTATATCAGGCTAGGGTGTTGTGGAAATAATGCTCGACTATTTATAAGATATTAAGTTATCTATAGTACAACCCATGTGAATAAATGGGTACTGTGGAAACAATGTTCGCCTGTTATGAAAGATATTATGATATCTATAGAGTAATTGATCTGTATTTTAAAGCTTTGACTCCTCATGTTGAAAGAGGAATGGTAAAAGGTTACTAATAATGTTACCCGAGGCAGTTTTAAATGCATACCAATCCATTATGGTCGGGGAAGCAAACCCTCCATCGATACTTATTTCTTATGAGAATGAAAATAATGTAGAGCGTGAAACTCTTATGATTAAAGGATATGAATGTTATCCCTTTTTGAATGGCCATACTTCATGAACAAAGTATAGGGTATCATGAACTCACGTGGAATCATTGAGTTAGGGTCTTTTAATAGAACTGACCCATTAGACTATTATAATATAAGTCTTAGTTGATATGAATTTGAATGTAAACCTTGTGACAAGGTAAACAAGGAATTTGAACTGGGAAAGGTCATAAGTTTAAAAACTTGATTGTTCTAATGATATTAAGGAAAGATGGGAATAGAGTGACGTGGAGTCACAGGTTTCCTATTGCAAAAGCAACGAAACATTAATGAATGTACTCCCAAGATAGGAGTCGAATATCCTAGAAATGGACTAAGAATGAATTGAACTTACCTTCCCTAGACCTAGAGAGGTCAAACTATGACTACTATAGGATGAGATAGCTTCTAAGTCAAGTTGAGGTGGTGGACATACGACTACATTCATTGCAAAACGTATATGTATATAAATCTTTGGCCAAAGTAATGCATTCGTCTCTGCATGCATTAGTCGTTCCATTGTGCTCTAGATGGCATAATGTTTCCATTAGTGTCATACATAGTTAGAGTGGATCTATAGTTGTATGGCTAAGAGACATTATGAAGGACAACACCACATACTCAGATGGCAAACCTAACGGTTCCTTATATCTATACCCTTCGTGAAGGGTAGGGCCGCTTCCAGGTAGGAAGTTGTGTGAGAGATCACCGGTCTGTGGTTGAAGGAAAAGCACTCGGGTGATGCTCTCCTTCCCAAGCAGAAGACAAGCCGAGACTTATGAAGATAGATGTCAAAGTTCCAGATACAGTGCATTCTTTCTATGACTTGATAGTCAGTTATTATGTATAATATTTTCAAAGATGCCACGAGCATAGCTTTGTACTTGTATAGTGAAAGTTATTCACTAGTGAGTTATCTTTGGATTGTTGTAATCTAAACTTTTGAAATATCCTGAAAAGAAATGCATGTTTAATTTCATGATGATATTGATTCATTTTTGCTTAATTGTGATTATGTAAATCATGATGTATTCTTAACCTTAATTAAGATGGTTAATTATGGTTGATTTTGGGTAATATGAAATGTCATGTTACATCGACACTTTTCGACACTTGTCAATTTACATTTCTTGTGCTTGTGACTTCGTCCCTAAGCCTTGTATTTGTCCATTTGTTGTGTTTTTCATCCATGCCCACCCCCAGGATCCCTCTAGAGGACCTCCCAAGCCATCTCCAACTTTCAGTTTTCAGTTTCAGTCAACGAGTACAAATCTCCCCCTATTATTTCCAGATCTCCCCTGGAGATCCTACATTTGCAAGTGGAGATTTGGTTTTTGACCCCTGTTTGTCTTGTTTTCAGAGGCAGATCCCCCCTTCTTTTATCCTCCTCTTCCATCTCCAATCCTGCACTTTCACCCAGGTGTCCTCCTCTGAGGGTCGCCCTCGGGCGACCCTGATGGGTGAAAGGGGTGACCAGGTGGTGACCCTGCTGTCTTTCCCAACCACAAAATAACTTGAGTTTTTGGCCAAAAATAGCTTCGTTTTTGCTCATTTTTCTTCATGTTTGCATGGAATTTTGTCCCAAAGATAGAGTTAACTATTTCATGGACCCACCCATGCATATTTAGCTTGTTTTTATCTTTAGTTATCCACCCACACATTCCCATGCATTCTCTTTCTTCACTTCTTCTCTAGTGATAAGCTATATTGGTCAAATCACTCTAATTTTAGCCTAGATCACTCTCGTGTCTTATAAGTTAACTCTTCAATCAAATTGAGTTAACTCTTCTTCTTCTTCTTCAACTCTCATGGCCTCTTCCAACCTATAAATACTCCTCACCTCTCCATTATTTTCCAAGTTGGAGTATGCTTTTCCTTTCTTCACAAGCTTTTTCAAGCTTCTTCCTAGGCCTTTGAGCCTCTTTCTTCATTTCTTTCTTTAGTTTTCCAAAGCTTTAAAGCTTTCATTGTTGCATAACTTCAAAGCTCCTCCTTTTGGGAGGCAATTTCATTTGTGCACATAGTTCTTGCAGGTTATTGCTCTCCAAATCAAGCATCCATATGCTCACATAAGACATTAGAGCCTTTTGCTTTTATTTGTTATCTCATCTAGCTTTCCTAAAAGCTCATTTTGCGTCGATATGCTTCTCACATCACAAGCCACAATGCTCATCAAGCTCTCATTGAGCTCATTTTTAAAGCTTCAAAAGCTTCTTTTGCTTCTCTTTTCTTATTATTGCCAAGAGGATCACCTCGCTGCTACAAGAGGATTAGAGGTTGCCATACAAGGATTTCTGAGGGTAGTGGAGGCAACACGACTTCTTTTATTCCAGGTTCCTTCATGCTTTTTTTCATTTCATAGTAATTAGATAATCAAAACTTTGCTCTTGGGAATAGTAAATACATGTTGCTTTTTCCTTGATAGGCTAAGTAGATTTGCATTATTAAAGTAGTTTCCCTTTCAAAAGTTCATAGATTAAAAGCAATTTTCTTTTCTTAGATTAAATCAAACCACTTATTCAAAAAATCAATCCAAAAACATGGATTTAATTGCATTAGATAATCTTATACTAGTTTGCATTCATTTTCTAATTCCAAGAATTGAAAAAAGCACTTTTCTTTCTATAAATAGAAAAAAGCACATAAAAAAATGTTTTGCACTCATATAGGCTTGCATGCATACAAAAATAGAAAAGAAAAAAAATAGAAAAGAACAAAAACATTAGCAGCGTAGAAGGTTTACGAACCCTTGGTTCCAACACAAGGCCAAGTTTAGTCAACGTCAATCAAAACCCTTGGTTTCATCACAAGGTCAAACAAAGTCAAACCTTAGGTCACACAAACCCTAAGTCGAAACCCTAGGTCAAGTCAGGGTTAGCTTAAACCATCTCTCTCTTGTTTAGGCTCACGAATGTGCCCTAGACTTAGAGGTGAGTAGGTGAAGACAATCCTCGATGAGATAGAGGAGATCCACCCTAGACAACAACAAGACCAACTGGTAATTCAACAACAACAAGAAAGATTCAGAGAACTTTAAATACAAGCAATCATCTAGCAACACCAACGACAACATCAACTTGAACAAAACATCAATGAGAAAAACAGTCAACCCACACAATGTTAGAACATTAGAAACCCAAATAGGAGAACGGTGACTAGTGACCCTTCGGGTCATATAGTTATCTTTACAACAATGGTCAAAGAACACCGCATTCAAACAAACACATAACAACATAGGCCCCAGGATTGGCCGATCACTCTCTGTGAAATCCAACTCTCCAACGAGCTAGACCGCCCCTGTGTCTCGCCTCCTCTCAACTGGCTACTTCCATGAGAGTGAGAGTGAAGTGGAGGTTCGCCCTGTGGCAAGGAGATAGGGTTCGTGTGCGCACCAAAGCTGACTCGACCACTCTAGGCCATTGAGTCGTGTTTTTGAGTGTACAGTCACAAAATTGCAAGCAACATTTAGAAATATGGAAAAATCAGGACCAACTTTCAAAGAAATGGAGTGGGCGGGTTCCATAGGCTTGATATGAACATTTTGTCAACTATAGGTTGAAGCTGGCTCACTCACAAAGTTTTTAGAATACTTTTTCTTAGTCATACTCTTGCTATAAATAGAAATTATTGATGACCTATGCAAAATTATGCTTTTCGTTTGTGAAAATGAGAGAATGGATGTATTATTTATAGGAATTTTGGAAGAATCTTAAGAGAGGCTTGTTGGTAATTGGTACGTATGACATTAATTAATATTTCCTTTAAAGGATATCTCAAAATCTTAAAAAGTCAAGACCATCTTGTTGAGAGTTATAATAGAGGCAGTGATCTCCAATGGGGTTCAAGCCTAATTTTTCATGAAATGACAAGTGGACATGTGTGCATTTAATGTAATTGTTTTATTGCCAAATTCAACCATTTGGCCATGTTTTGGGAAGGGGAAAGGTGGGGTTCACATGGGAAACTCAACTAGGAGTGACAAACCAAGGGGGAAACATGGGGGAAAAGGGTCAACAACCTAGGAAACATAAAGGGAAAGGTTAGGGCATGGGGTGAGACTAATAATTAAATTCAAAGCACCACTTAGGAAACATAACAAAGGGTAAGACAACATGGGGAAAGGAAACAACATGGCTAGGAGACAACATGGGCTAGGGAAAAAACTAAAAACACGACAAAACACACACAAGGGCTAACATAGCTAAAATGGTGACAAATATGTGATAAGAGTATGCAAATACTGTTATTATAGATGGCATGATGTTGTTGAGTGTTCAGAGTGTTTGAAGGCTTGTAGAAGACCCTTTGTTGTGCTTCAAGGTCAAATTTTAGGCCCTTGGGAAGATTGGATCCATCTGGAAACCTTTGCATTGCATGTGAGTCACCTATTTTACTAGGGGTGACCCTTTCAACAAAGGGGCAACTTGGGTGGGTTGCTTGTTTTACTAGGGGTGACCTGGATTGGCAATATGGGTGACCCAGTCCAGAAAGGGGCAAGCCTTGGATAGTGGGTACTTCCTGCACATTTTAGGAAAATTTCCTAAAGGAGAATTGTTCATGGGGGTTTGCCTTGCTTGCCTAGCATCTCAGTTTGTATGGTACCTTGTGTACTTTGGGAGTTATTGCACTTTTTGTGTTGGGAGGCATGCCTAGTGTCAAGACAACTAGCCTAGAGTGTGTCAAGTGAGGCCTTGGGTTCCCTTATCCTTCTAGCTTGTGAGTACATGATCTTTGGATCCAAATGCAAGTCCCACATCCTTGTTGATGTGTGTTTGTGTTGTTTTGAGCCTTTTAAGAGTTGAGATGATGTTATGATCTCATCATGTTTTTGGCTTGGGGAGTGATGGAGACATGGTCCTAGGCCTGATTGTTAGAGTTAGATAATATCTACCTCTTTGTAGTGTTGTCATGATGACTTTGGTCAGTGATTGAGTTAGTCTTTTGCTTGTGTCACCATGCTTGGTGCATCGATGTTGCATGATTTGAGTGACAATGTGCCGTGTCATGATATCTCAAGCACATAGGTTTGTAATATGGCATGTTGATGTCACATTTGTATGGCACAAAAATTGTTCGTCCTTAATGTCTTGGGCAAGAGCTTGGGGCATTACAGAATAATTGAAAACAATAATCTTCAATCATGCAAATGCTCCTATGAATGCTTATGCATAATTAGATTCTTTTTATTACACCAACTAAAGTGTGAATGCAAATGATATTCCTTGATGTGATCAGATGATAGGAGATGATTAAAATGACCGCATCGAATGCCTTGAAATACAAGGATATAACAACATATTGTGCAAATTTGTGTTTAGTTGGCCCTAGGTGGGAAGGGTAAAGGTTGGAGTTAGTCAAAATTTGAATTAAATTTTTTAAATTTGGACGGGACAAGTTTGCAACTGCAAGGTTGACCTCATGACTGCAAACTAGTCTCAAAACGAGGGCTAGGTCACAGTAGTTAGCATGTGCATGGACATAGATTCATGCATTGCTATGATGAATAAGGGGATAGGGTGAATGTGTGTGTGGGCGTGGGGTGCGGGGGTTGGGCACGACAGGGTGGGGGAGCGGGGCGAAGAGGGTGTAGTAGGTGGCTAGCATAGGAGAAGGGGCCCAATTTTACATAAAATTACACTACTTATCAATATGTCCTTGTATGAAGGCACTCCCAAAATAAACACAAAACTAAATAAAAAATGAGAGTATGGGAATTTCACTGTTACAAACTGTTCGGCCATTTTAAGGAAAGATTACAAATTATACATTCTGTAATTAAAAAACTAGATAAAACAATCTACACCTTTAAAAAATAAAAAATAAAAAATAAAACAGGTGAATGGGAATCGGGGGACCACGATATAAATTGTGGCTTTGGCCGCACAGTAAGGCAATGTGCAGACTGAGTAATTAAGTAATCAGATTCTAAATGGAAGGCAACACCAAAAAACATTTTTCCAATTGGAGAAATCACGCGTTTACAGCTAATCCGTTAACTGTGTTAAACCGAAATTCATCCTTTACAATACTACAATCTCTCTTGTGCAAAACCCCTCAACAACTCAAAGATGAGCAAACAGTTCATATCCTGCCCTTCCTGCACGGCAAGCCTCTGGTCTCATCCCCATCTCCATCTCCATCTGCATCTCCACCTACATGGCGTCTTGCTTGGCAGAGCCTCTACAAATGCATACAACTGGCTGATCACAATTTGCTCAGTAATCTGGTATATCTTGGCCACAGGGAAGGGACCATGCATTGGGCTCTCGATTTTCCCACCGAAAAGGCTGCTGAATTTGTTTCTTCCACAGAGAAAACTTCCTTTGTGGATGTGAGGAGACTAATGATTGGGACTGACGCCTCAGACGAGGTTGGGATGGCAGACCTTTCAATTGCAGGCCAGGTGAATCAATGCATTTCCTTGAGAGCACATGGAGTTTGATGATGAATTTTATGTTAAAATGATACTTTTTTTTTCTACTAATTTGAGAAAATAACAGCCCTGTTACCCTCTCTTATGTAGCATGATGTTATCCATTTTTCCTAAATTATTTCCTAGTTTTTTTAGGAATGGAAAATGTAGCCAAAAAATTTAAAGGGAAGATGTTTAATTTGAACCATGCACCAAAAATCAGTTTAAGTAGTGACTGCATAATTTCAGCACCCCTGTATCCATCACTAAAATTCTGCTTTGTAAACTGTAGCAGCTCCTACTTTTACATCAGGGTCCTATGCAGCGGCTTAGCTAATTTTCTTTAGCAGGTACTACTTAAATTTTTGGAGGGCCAGTGGTTCCATGATTACTTGTATTCTGTTTATTTATTTTTATTTACTTGCTTTTTTAAAGTAATTGTTAAATTGTAAATTTTTGGGTTCTTTTGTAAATTTTAAAAATGGAGGGAAGAGGAAATGTGCACCTATGTGACACATTTGAGGTTAAGCAGTGACTGCATAATTCCAGCCCCCCCTTCATTTGTGGCTGAAATTTCAATTCATAAATTATGGCTGCTCCACAATTTTAAGAGAAGATTCCAACTTATACTTTCTGCTAATTAAAAATTTATATTGAATCACTTATACTCCAAAACTTAAGCAGAAAACAGCTGCATGGCACCATGCTGTTAGTAAAATATTTTAAAATAGAATGTGTGCTTTTAAAAAGAAATATTCATGGGACCAATGGCACCATGGAAAGAGAAGCTGTAGCCCCTTGCATGAGACCATGATCTTATAGATCAATTTATCTGGAGAAAAGAATGAAAAAATAATTATTGATAAAGAAAGAAATGAATTATACTAATACCAGAAATGACCAAAATTGTATAATTTCATCCGAAAGAACAAGAACTTACACTAGCAAATTCTAGAAACAATTAAAGATATGAAACTAAATCTAGATACAAAGTGAAGAAGCAACAAAACCTATTAAGACAGGATACATCCAATTGGCTAAATCCTAAACAAATCGGTATATATGATGCCATTTAATATAATAAAATAATCTTGTGCAAGGTAGGCCAGATAGGTTTGGGGCAAGCAGTGGTGCGCAAAGAGTTTTGCACCATAAGCCATGGTTCCATAGTAGGCTCTTGGGCCCCTGAAGTAGCCATGGGGGACACCTTGAGTTAGGATAAAACATATGGCAATATATAAACCTAAACCTACTTTTATATGTGGCCATGGGACACCTGGAGGTAAGGCTCTAGTATAACTATATTAAAGGCATAAGTTGACAGTGTAGTAGCGGTCAAATGAATATCAATCAATCACTTATCTTTGTACTTAAGATTATGAAGATACAATAAGGAAGTAATTTTAACCATATTTAGCAGACTCAGTGAGTATATGCAAAGTAAACTCGCAGAGTCAGAGGCTGAGTTTTTTGAAAAACTTGGCAAGTTTTTGGGCAAGTTTTCGCCAAGTACTCAGTGAGCCCATGTTTGAAAGTCGCATGTAGCAGAAAATGTGTATTGTATGCAGAAAAAACACTCAAAAACATGCCAAAAACACGAAAATTCTGCAGATTTCTGGATATAAAAACCCTATTTGGGCCTGTTTGACACACAACAGCAGCATTTGAGCATTTTAGAGCAAATTGGAAGGATTTTTTAGGGGATTTGAAAAACAATTTTCTGCAATTTTGGATTTGCACTAGGTTAGTTCATTTTTTTTCCTTTTATTCAAGCATATTAATTTATAAATCATTTCTAATTTTCTAAGCATGTAAAATTTAGAAATTTTAATGCATTGAATTCAATTTATGTGAATTTTTTTGTTGATTTATAGTTACACAAGTTTATGTGAATCATTATTTTTTATTTTTTATTATAATTTTTTCTGAATATAGGGTTTATGTATTAGGTTAAAACATGTTATTTTTGTCAAATTTGTTAATTCATTTACTATTTAATTGCCATATTACAGTATTACGTTTCAATTTTTCAAATGCATTTAAATTTGACATGATTTTTTTAAAAAATTTGTGTTGAAATTGTTGTATTTTTATTAAATGCTATTTTTTTGTTTTTATTAATGTTGTAGGTTAGTATACAATGGCATTTGGCTCTGCATCAGGTTTGGACTCGACAACTGGAAGTTGTCCCGTTGGAACTAAACCCCCTGGAAGCTGTGACCCCGCTTGGAAACATGGCATAATGAGACCATCAGCAAGGACTGTGATTTGTACTTGGTGCATGATGAAGTTTAATGGAGGCATCAATCGCCTTAAATACCATCTTGTAGGCATTCCTAATCGTGACTCCAAGGTGTGTTAAATTGCCTTAGAAGAGTTGAAACGAGAGATGATAGCACTTCTTGCATTACTGGATGAGAAGAAAATGGAGAGGGTTAGGGCACAAGAAGCCATAGAAGCAACCATTGCTTCTAGTTTGCTAGAAGAAACTAATGTAGATATGACAGGCACTGTGGGCTCTAGTCGTGGTCCACGCATACGTGGCACATCCACCTCCTCCAGCTCAAGTAGAGCTCAATCACAGGGTTTTTTTGGTGCCTAGAAACGCACCTGGAGCACAATCTTCACTACAAGGTACAAGGTGGAACAAGGAGGCACACAAAGAAGCAAATAAGGCATGCGCAAATTTTTGTTATTACAACAACCTTCTCTTCAACATGGCTAGGAGTCCATATTGGGAGTATTTGGTGACAATAGTGACAGTTGCAGGGAAAGGGTACAAGGCGCCCTCTCCAAAAGACTTAAGTGGGACGTTACTCTAGGATGTTGTTG
Source organism: Cunninghamia lanceolata (assembly GCA_027924645.1). Classification (NCBI taxonomy): domain Eukaryota; kingdom Viridiplantae; phylum Streptophyta; class Pinopsida; order Cupressales; family Cupressaceae; genus Cunninghamia; species Cunninghamia lanceolata. Next base: position 5,891,067 of record BSBN01000784.1, on the reverse strand, counting down.
AAGATGTAAAGTTAATTTTGGAGGAACAAAAAAGGTAGTGGCAAAAGTTTGGATGCATTATTTTTTCTAATGGATGCAAAGAACCACATCCTTATCAATTTTTTGATAGCTTCAAATGGTGAAATGGTTTTCTTGAAGTCAGTTGATGCCTCTAAAGTAAAAAATGTAGAAACTTTGAGCTCAATGTTGGAGTAAGTTGTCTTAGAGGTGGGCATATAGAATGTGGTGCAAATTATCACCGACAATGCAATGATGCATGTGGGGGTTGGGAGATTGCTTCATGAGAGGCATGTCACTCTTTTGGACCCCTTGTGCAACACATTGCCTTGACCTTCTTTTGGAGGACATAAGAAAAATTGATTGGTTGAGACTGGTTGTAGAAGATGCAAGAAACATCACAAAATATATTTATAATCGCCCTTGGGTTCTTAGCTTGATGAGAGATCACACCAAGGGGAAAGAGCTTGTGTGATTGGGTGTCACAAGGTGTGCAATTCACTTCTTAACGTTGCAAAGCATTACTAGTTTGTTAGCAGATGTTTGTGAATCTAGTATGGCTAGACTCAACATATTCAAAGCAGGTTGATGGAGAGAGGACCACAAAGATCATTTTTGATAATGTCTTTGCAAAAAGAGTTACATAGATCGTCAAGGTAACCTCAAACTTCAATTTAAATTTCAAATTGAATTCTTTATTTTTAAACTTTAAAAGTATTTACTTTCATTGTTAATTTGTAACTTTAGTTTTTTTTTTACTTGTAGGTATCAAAGCCCTTGGTGGATGGGAATCAAAACCCAATGGGGTACATTTATGAGGCCATGGATAGGGCCAAAGAGGCCATCCGAAACTATTACAAGGGGGATAGAAACAGATTTGAACCCATTTGGGAGATCATTGATCGGAGTTGGAACAATCAACTCCACCAACCCATTCATGTAGCGGGATACTACCTCAACCCCAAGTTTTCTTCTTAGATCGCTTCACAGATCCTAATGGTGAGATTATGGAGGGCCTTTCAACATGCATTGAGAGGATGGCACTCAGGGTTGAGGTGAGAGACCTAATTATTTCAGAGTTGCAGAATTACAAGAAAGCTAGAGGAAAGCTCTTTTCTTCGCCACTAGCTATTCGAGGAAGATCCACCCAGACACCAGGTAACAAAAATTGAAGTCTTATATCTTACAAGTTACAAATTACAATTATTAATAAAATATTGTTTGCTTACAAACTCTTGAATATCTTATTTGTAGGTGCTTGGTGGGAAGATTGGGGTGGAAATACCCCAAATCTTTAAAACTTAGTCCTCCAAATTTTGTCTCAACATTGTAGCACTTTTGGTTGTGAGTGCAATTGGAGTTTGTTTGAAACGATTCACACAACGAAGCACAATAAGTTGACTCAACATCTCAATGACCTAGTTTTTGTGCAATACAACCTTCGGTTTCACACAAAAAAGTGGAGGACAAACAAATGAGCTTATTGATTTGGATGAGATTGATCCCTAGTGATTGGACCATGTAGGATGAGGAGCCTTCCTTGTTTATAGAGGACTTGTGTAATGTCCCCATTTTCGGAGTGATCACTTAGTGGAGTGGCTAGCCTATTTCCATTCTTGTAGGCTAAGCCGGAGGGCTCAGGGAATGACCTATTTGGCGAGTTTTCATACTTAGCCAATTTTGTAGGCAAATTGATTGTGGAGAATGACTTGGCCTAAATTTGTGGTAATTTTGATGAAGTCAACACTAGTCAAATAATTTGCCCTAAGGTGGAGCGACCCAATTGGAGAATGAGAAATAGAGAAAATATGGAAAAATGCCTGTGGAAGAAATAAGAATACTTTATGGTCTCTTACCTTGAGGAGGACGACATGATTTGAGGTCAATTCATGATGCATCATATGCCAAAGAGGTTCGCTCTTCTTGGAGAAGAGAATAGAAGAAAATAAAGAAAATATTCCTTTTATGGGTCGGCCAAGATGTGAAGGAAAAGACAAAAGATCAAAAGTGAGCACCTAGGAGAGGGTCGGCCTAGGAGGAAGGAGAAAATAACACAAAAGACAAATCTTTAATTTGTATTTTGAGAGCCAATCTTGCTTTGAAGAGGTCGGCCCAACTTGGGAAGAAAAAATAATAAAAAAATAGAAGAATTATCATGCCTAGGTCAGCCTTAAGGAAGGAGGAAAGATTTTGTATAAATAAGAGATCATTTAAGGCATTTCAAACATATCATTCATTCCTAATTTCACTTGGAGTTCATCTCTTTTGGCTGCAACATTTGTTGGGCTTGAATCCAAGGATGAAAACCCTTGTGATTCTTAGTGAATTAGACGAAAACCTAATTCATCTTTGTGGAGGTTTCATAACGGAAGCCTACTTGCACTTCATTGGAGATCTACGAAGACTTGAAGCTGATTTGTATATTCAGATTTCTAGATCAGATTGGAGCAGCATTCCTTTGGTGGCATTTGATGTTCATTTTGCATTGGGCATTGCCCTAACTTGGAGCACCATCTTTGTGAAGGGTCATTTGGTTTTTTGGAGGCTACTTCTTCATTGTCTAGGGTTTTCTTAACCCTAATTCCTAGCAGCATTTGCAGCAGATCTAAGCGCCACTTTTGTAATATGCTACCCCAATTTTTTTTTAGATTTAAACAACCTACGACAACAGGGTTAGCACATGAATGCAACCAACTAGAATCACCTCCACACTTCTAATCATCAAGTTCCCAAGATGGGCGAGGTGAGAGCATACAGTGCTTTGGCTTACAATTTAGAGCTTTGCAATTAAAACTAATACAATCATTCACTATAAGCGGGCATCTGCTTCTTAGCAGGCATCCACTTATTCAGTGGGAATACTCCACTTATTCAGTGGGTGATGAAAGAAAGATAAACAATGTTTATTTCTCCACACTGACGGTAAACCATCCAGGGGTTACAATATGTGTTTGCAACAATAGATAGACGAGTACAAAGAAGAAAACCAGATGCAACACTATTTAGAAATAATAACTAGATCATCATATCAGCACCATAGATGATTTGGCATCATGGAAACAACTTGCAATAAGCATTAATGTCAATAAATACCATATCATATTCTACCCCAGCTGATGATATGCAAAGAGTAGCACTGTTGAAGGAACTTTCACTCAGAAAACTGATCATTCCTAGCTGTACGGACGACCCAGCAGGGGATTGGAATCTCAGAACATGCAAGAAAGAGTTTCAAATCTCTATCAAACTTGCAGCCCCTGTAATCTACTTAGACACCTAGCAATGAAGGACTTAGCAGCCACAAATCCCAGCTGAAAAAGCTTCAAAAATCTCTGTTTCTTGCTGGTACGACACCCCTTGTACGGACTGCATAGGAGTTGTTAGAAACCAACAATGAAACTCAGCATCAATCATGGAAATGAGTCGTCATTACTAGCAAATAATCACCAATCATCAACAGCTATAAAGATGTCATAAAAACCCTCTTATTTCAAGAATCGCCCCTTTGATGGTACAACGTCTGGTGTAGCAGAAGTACGGCCTTATAGACTGTAATGTCCCCTTCCTAGGTGATTTTCATGATGAGCAATTTAGCTTTTATCTCCCAAAGGCTAATTGACGAAATAAGGGAGATATTATTAAATTAATTATTTCATAAGGTTATTACTTAATTTTCAATCAAAAGGTAACCTTATATTTAATTAATTTAATATAGTGACTTAAAATAAAGATTACATCATTAAAGTCACTAAAATAAATTAATAAGATTTTTCTAGAAGCCTCTTGAAGTGGGATTAAAAAATGTATAAAAGAAGGGGCAAGGCAAGCTTCTAGGCATCCGATTATTGTCATTTGCATTTGATGAGTTTTTTGGAGCCAAGGGTTTCTGCATATTTGGTCTTTGGGAACGAAAACTCCCATAGATTAGCATAACTGAGGTGGTGAAATATCCTCCGAAGGGTTGCAAATTGGAAGGGATACTTCAGTCCTTTCATTTGTGCTTAAATCTGTAGTATTAACTAAGGGTTTGGAGGTATTAATTTGCATATCAGAAGTTTTTTCTACAGTAGCGCTACAGTGACGCTACAGTGCGCGCTACAGTGATTTGCTACAGTGCGCTACAATGATTTGCTATAGTGCGCGCTACAGTACATGAACAGTAACACTATAGTCTCGGCGTGAACAGGGCAGCTGGGAGAAGGTTTCACATTGGGTTTGGAAGGAACTCCTTTCCTTGGATATTGGTTTATTCTCCTTCAGCATCATTGGGCGTCACTATTATCAAGTTCTTCTTGCAACTATTAGTAGTTTGCATTGTCATCTTAAGTATTTAATTTTGCTGCTGTAAGTGATAACTCAGAATCAGATTTGGCATTGCTGTAGTCATCATTGTAAGCCAATTAGTCTTGGCAAATTCATAGCAACATTGTACTTGGGAATGAATTCAATGAAGGAGATATATGTTGCATACCATTTGTCTGACGAAATGTCCATCTAATAGCATACATGATCAGCATAGTAGTTGCATGCCAATTGTTTGACAAAATGCCAATTGGCTGTAGGTGTGCATTTCATGTCTAATTTTCATGTATATGCATTTAGATTAATGCTTAGACATTGTAGTTTGGATTTATGAGCATTTAGAGTACTCAGCTATCATTATCAAGCAAAAATATCAGACTGAAAACACAGACAAGCAAGCATTGGGTTTACATCAGAAGTGTTTGAAAATATTCCTTGAGGTTCAAATCAGCAATATAAGGTCCGAAATAGCAAGGGATATTACAGTGGTATCAAAGCGGTTTCCTGCCATCCTTTGGGTTTGAAATCGGCTCATTAAATGCAACAAAGTGATAGGGACAAGAGGTATACAACTAGAGAAGAAAGGAAGCAAAAACAGTGGCCACAACCACTTGAACAGGACACTTTATCAGCTACTTTAGCAGCAAAACAACGAGAGGTTGGTTCATCCGGCACTATGGGTGAAAGAGGTGAAGGTAGCCCTATCAGAAATAGGGGAAGAAATGATGAAGAACAGGAAACACGTGAACTCTTTAGACAAATGGCTACGGGGCAGTAGCAGGTGGCAGATGCTGTGTGGGCACTTACTACAATGATACAACAAATGAACCCTCAGAGAAGACGAAACTATGAACCGGATGATAATAGGAGTCTGGTTGGGACACCTAGGGCACAAGCATCTTCTCACATGGCAGATAGGCCTACACGTCCTACTTTTTTAAGGAATGAACAAGAAGAGGAAAATGCAAAAGAAGGAGAAGAAATGTTTGCAGATACTCTTATGGCAGCTAATGATGAATGGGAGTTGTTGACACCACAGGTTAGGGAGCGCATGAGCTTTGATAGGTTTGTCAGTCAAAGAAGAGAACACTACAGGGGAAAGTAAGAAAAGAGACCAAGAAATCAAAATAATGATTTGATGTATGCTGCCAGCAGAGTTACATTGCCCATGTTTGATGGTAGTGGGAAGGTCACGGCTCAGGCTTGGATTTATAAGCTAGACACCCTCTTGACTCTTAAACCCATGACAGAAAGGGATGCAATAAAATATGCTACTTTTCACTTGGAGGGAGCAGCCCACGATTGGTGGTATCATGGATTAGAGACATTGCATCATAATAGTATCACTTCATATCAGGAGTTTGTTGATAGATTGGTGGAACGCTTTGATAAGAGAGATCCAGAGACATATTTTAGAGACTTGGCACAGCTTAAGCAGACTGGGAGTTTGGAGAATTACATTGGTGAATTTCAGAAATTATCAGTCATGGTCTCCAATATATCTGAAAGAAGATTGGTTGTGCTATTCATGGAGGGCTTATTGGAGCCGTTGAGAGGATGGATAAAGGCTTTTGATCCCCCGACATTGCAGGAGGCAATGAAAAAAGCTAGGAGTATGGAACTTGCAGCCCCTCAAAGTAAGTACTCATCTAAGGAATCTTCTTCTTACCGGGACAACAAGACATTTCCTAAGAAAAAAGAAATTTCAGACTCAAAGGGAAAATCAGCAGCACCATTAGATCGCGAGACATTTAATGACTTGTGAAGGAAAAAGTTGTGCTTTTATTGCAAAGGTCCCTATGATGCAAACCATGACTGTCCTTTAAGACCTAAGGGCAAAGCAAACAGGATTATGTGGGCATTCTATGAGGATTCAGAGTTGGACCAGCAATCTGATCAAGAGGAATCTAATGAGGAAAAACTTGATGATGAGACAGATAAGCATGAAATTGAGGCTGAAAATGTTGGAGAAGCAAATTTTCAAGAAGCACGCCTTACTAGCATACAGCAAGAGGGCTCATTCAGGATGCGTGGGGTTTTAGCCGGACAGAAGATCATTACCTTGCTCGATACAGGTGCCACGCATAACTTCATTGATGCTAGGTTGGTTGAAAGGCGCAGAATTCGGACAGAGGAATTTGAGGGCATAAGAGTAAAAGTTGCTGATGGGTACACACTTAAGTGTGACAGGATGATTCCGGGTCTTCCCATGTGATTGAATAACTTTGAGTTTAAGGCAGATTTTTATGTGGTAAACATGGGAGAAACCGACATGGTTTTAGGAATGAAATGGCTTCATGATATTGGGGAGTTTACCATTAACCTTAGGGAAATGGAGATGAGGTTTAAGGTGGATGGGAAGACTCATGTGCTAAAAGCCATCAGGGATACCAGCTGCAGGATGATATCTTTCAGAAAAATGGAGAGACTTATGCGCCACGACATGGTTGAGTGGGCAGCAGGGTGTATTCTAATGCCAACACAGGAAGAGAAACAAAAACCAGCCTATCACCCAGATATACAGGAGTTGAGGATCAAGCACTCCAAAGTGTTTAGTGATATTCCACCAGGCAGGCCTCAAGACAGAGGGATTGAGCACATAATAGAATTGGAGGGTGCTAAACTCGTGATGATCACTCCTTACAGACACCCCAAGCGGCTAAAAGATGAGATTGAAAAAACAATTAAGGAACTGCTGGCTATGGGGCACATTAGGCCAAGCAAATCACCTTTTGCTTCAACAGTAGTCTGGGTCAAGAAAAAAGACGGTACCCTTCGGATGTGCATCGATTATAGGGTGTTGAATAAGAGGACAATTAAGAACAGGTACCCTATTCCTCGTATTGACGAGTTGATCGATGAGCTTCATGGTGCTTGCTATTTCTCGAAAATAGATTTGAGATCAGGTTATCACCAGATCAGGGTTAGAGAGCAGGACATCGAGAAGACAGCATCTAGGTGCCATTGTGGACATTTTGAGTTTATGGTTATGCCATTTGGGCTAACCAATGCTCCTGCTACATTTCAGTCCACTATGAACAGGGTTTTTCAGTCACAGCTGAGGAAGTTTGTATTAGTCTTCTTTGATGACATTCTGGTATACAGCAGAACTTGGGAGGAACATATTGCCCATTTGGATACAGTGTTGGGAATTCTTAGCAGGGAGTCCTTGTACGCCAAGGAATCCAAATGTGATCTGGGCATGACAGAGTTGCTATACTTAGGCCATATCATCAGTGCAGAAGGTGTGCGTATGGACCTTGACAAAGTCAGAGCTATTATTGAGTGGCCTACACCTGAGAATCTTACTCAGCTTAGGGGATTTTTGGGCTTGTGTGGCTTCTACCGCAGATTTGTCAGTGGATATTCACGACATGCAGCACCACTTACAGATTTAATGAAGAAAGGGGCATTTGTTTGGACACCTGAGGCACAGGAATGTTTTGAGAAATTTAAACAGTTGATGACTACTTGCCCAGTTCTGGCCTTGCCAGATTTTACTAGACCTTTTGAGCTACAGTGTGATGCTTCGGGTGAGGGGATTGGTGCAGTTCTTATGCAGGACAAACATCCGATAGCTTTTGAGAGCAGGAAGTTACGGGGTCCAGAAAGGAGCTACAGTATTTATGATAAGGAGATGTTGGCCATTATGCATGCATTGGCCAAATTCAGACAATACCTTGTGGGTAGCAAGTTTTGCATTAAGACCATAGTTCCATGGAGTTTCGGGGACGGGGACGGGGGGACGGCAGGGGACGCGTTTCGGGTTCGGGGACGGGGACGGGGGGACGGCAGGGGACGCGTTTCGGGTTCGGGGACGGGGGGGCCTAAATTTGGGGACGGCGGCGGGGGGGCGGCGGGGGAGCGGCGCGCTGAAATACATATAATACTTTGAAAAATTAGTTATAAAAAGATGTATAATTGTAGAAGCCTAAGGAATAAGTAAAGTTTAGAGTTTAAACACATTGCCATGATTTCATTGAACTAGTGAACATTGAAACAATGTGAGACATTGGAATGAGAACTAGATGTTTCATAATTTGAATTTCATAATCATTGTTCATAATTACAATCAAGTTTCAAGTTTCAACAATGTTCAAAATATTGAAATAGTAAATAGTAAATACTAAATAGTAATGCCAAAATGGTTAATGGCTTGGTGCCACCAATGATCTAATCATCCCCAAGCTCCATGTCGATCTCGTCATCACTGGAACTGCTGGACCCCAAATGCTCAAGCTCATCTAAACCAATACCAACCAGCCCTGTCTGTGTAGCATCCTCATCTATCTGTGATGGCTCTTCTGGCTCTACATCTCATCTGGCTGCTGGACTCTCCCTGTATGTAGTTGTGGTGCGGTCAATGAGACGCAAGGAACTATGTACAGCCACAAGGTTCTCTGCCCTCCTAGAAGTAAACCTGTTCCTCTTAACAGAGTGGATGAAGCTATAAGTAGACCAGTTCCTCTTAGCAGCAGAAGAACTAGAAACCTGGGACAGCAAACGAATGGCTAGAGTAGTAATCAAAGATCTAGGCCCATGCATAGTCCACCACAACTTGGGGTCCTCCTGTGACAGTCTCCAAATCTATCTGGGCTGCCTCTGAATATCCCCAAAGAATGGCAAATTTTGACCACTCAGTACGAAGCAAGCTGGCCTCTGTAGAATCATACATTTTGTCAATGGCCTTCATGAACCCTTTCTTCACCTCAGCATCCTGTATAGGTGTGATTCTACCAGGCCTAGGTATGTACCACTTTGGGTTCAATGCATAGGCAGCCATGTGTAAGGGAGTGTTGAGCTTCTCCCATCTACGTTGAATGATTGGATGAATATGCTCGGTGTAGAATTGCATTGTGGGGTCTTTCTCTCGCACAATAGTCTTCATTTGATCAAGCATGGAATCAATGCACTCATATACCTCTCCAAGGGAAGGTGCATTAGAATCCCCAAATCTAATAACTGTGACGACTGGCTGAATGATGGAGACAATATATTTGGCATCAGCCCAAAAGACATCATTCGTCACCACCTCCTTAACCCTCAATCCCTTCTGTGTCTTTGACTCAGGCCATCGGTTCCATTCTGCTGTCATTACCATTAGTTGCAATGGCTCTTGCAACTCAAGCATCCTCTCCAAGAGAATAAAATATGATGCATACTGAGTCTCTATAGGCTTCAGGAATTCCTTCTTGGAGAAGGACCTGAAAAGTGCATGTGAAGTATGGTGATTGCAGATAAACATCTGCACATCTCTAGCATCACTGACAATTAATTTGATCCAACTGATTTTACCCATGTCCTTAAGTGCATTATTCATAGCATGCACACAACAAGGAGTCCACCAAATATGTCTATAGGCTGCCTCAATCAACTTCCCTGCAGCTCTGCACACATGGGCCGCATCTGTCACTACCTGCACCACATTTTGTGGCCCAACCTCCTCTATAGCATCCTTGAGGATCTGGAACTGATAATGGGCATCCTTGCTATGCCCAGAACAATCAATAGCCCTAAGGAAATAAGGGCCCGCTGTAGATGTAACGATGATGTTGATGAGTGGACGGTGCCTAATGTCCGTCCACCCATCCATGACTATGCTGCATCCACTTGTGATCCAGGTTCTCTTCATCTTCTCCATCAAAATATTAATCTTGGAATAGTGTTGATCCAAGATTGTTGTCCTCAATTTAGTCTCCCCTGGTGGCACATATGATTGTCCTGCCCTTATTATCTTTGACACAGCTTCCTTATAATAAGGAGAGCGTGCCACATGGAATGGAATGCCATTAGCAAAGAAGAATTTGCCAATGGCATCATCTGCCTCATCCTTTGCTTGCACATTGAATAAATCTGCCAATGGTTGTGAAGATGCCATCTTACGTTTCCCCTTAGGCTGTGTTGCACTTGAACTGGATGGATTTGGTGGCCTTTGAGTCTGCAAAGTAGCACTAGAAATTTGATCACCCCTACTCCTTTGTGGCAACATAACAGAAGGTGATGCTTCATCCTCTTTACAACCCCATAATTTTAACATTTCAGCCCTGAACTTCAAGTTACCATCCACAACTTTGCATACATCTACACCTTTGCCTCGGACAAGAAGAAGGTGAGCATTAGTTCTTGTAATGCTTCCAAACCATGTAAGCTTACATATGTTGCACTTCCATTTTCTAGTGCCCCCCCCCTTTGCCGCAGGGTTTGCTTCTATCTTAGATGCAAATTGTTTTAAAGGTGATTTTGGATCAAAGGGGCCCTTGGCCCATTTTTGAAGGAATTGTGAAGGGCACTTATCACGAGCTTTACTCCCAACGGAACTTGTGTCAGTTTGAGAGTGAGATCGAGTATTTGAGGCATGTTCATCCTCCCCTTCTAAATCAAAATCAGGATCTCGATCATCAGATTGAGATGAGTCATTTTCACTGTGAACTTCAACCTCTCTATCCTCATTGTCACTTATGCTGTGTGACAGTGAACTCATTATGATGATGATGCTGCAGCCTGCAAAAGAAAATCAAAAATTAAAATTGAAAAAAGTTAAAACAATGTACAACTTCATTGTTAAGAAAAAATTTTTAAAAATGAAAATCAGAAAAATTCAAAAATCAAAATGTGGTCTCATGGACTGCAATGATTCCAGGATATGCACAAAATGATTGCAGGATTTGTTAAAGCAAGCTGCAAATGCAATTGGCTGGTGCAAAGCCAAATTCGGAATTCCACAACCTTTGCCAACCCAGCATCCTCCCTGCCTGTGTCAAAATGGGAGCTTTGGAATAGGGTATGGAGTTGGACATCCATCTAAAACATAAAGGATAGAGGAATTTTCAATTTTGTGACTTGTCAGATGTTGTAGTTGCAACTGCCCTGTTAGATGTGTATGCAAAGTGGAAGCATAGACAAGGCACGTGAACTGTTTGACAGAATGCCTCAAAGAAATGTGGAAGCATAGACAAGGCATGTGAACTGTTTGAGTCTTTGACAGAATGCCTCAAAGAAATGTGGTCTCTGCAGTCTGCATAGACAAGGCACATGAACTGTTTGACAAAATGCCTCAAAGAAATGTGGAACAGTGGAAGCATAGACTGTGATAGAGAAGGCACGTGAACTGTTTGACAGAATGAGGCATTCTGTCAAACAGTTCACGTGCCTTGTCTATGCTTTCAGTGTTCACACCTTGACAGAATGAGGCATTCTGTCAAACAGTTCACGTGCCTTGTCTATGCTTCCAGCCTTCCACATTTCTTTGAGGCATTCTGTCAAACAGTTCACGTGCCTTGTCTATGCTTCGGAGCTTCCACATTTCTTTGAGGCATTCTGTCAAACAGTTCATGTGCCTTGTCTGTGCTTCCACATTTCTTTGAGGCATTCTGTCAAACAGTTCATGTGCCTTGTCTGTGCATACAGACTACACTCTACAGTCTAACAGTGCAGTTGCACTTGCAACCACAACATCTGACAAAATTCCTCTATCCTTTATCAAAAAAATTTAAAAATAAAAACCAAAGCTCCCATTTTGACGCAGGTAGGGAGACGCAGGCAGTATGGACTGCAACGATTGCAGGATATGCACAAAATGGATTTGTCGAAAAGGTTTTACCGTTTTAGAACTGGAAGTTTAGGAAATGGAAATCCGAAATTAAAAACGTTTTAAAATTTTTGTACGCTGAATGCCTCAAAGAGATGGCATCGCGTGGGATATCCCACGCGATGCCATCTCTTTGAGGCATTCATTTTCTGTTCTTCAGAGGTAAACGTTAAACTACAAACATTTGACTGTAAGGTATTAATGGTGCAGAAAGCACTTCCAATAAGATTGTTCACAGTGGGGAAGAACAAATCCAATGGGGTGCTGCGTGCAAATGGTGGTTGATGACTATATGGAGAAACTTCGACGATATTGCAGCATAAAAAAAGATCAAAAAGAATGCCTCAAAGAGATGGCATCGCGTGGGATATCCCACGCGATGCCATCTCTTTGAGGCATTCAGCATTCATTACGAATCACCCAAAATAAAACCCTCGGGCCTCTGTACCTGTGATTCGACGGAGGCAGAAAAACTTCAAAGTTCAAACGCAGTTGAAGACTCCTTAAACGCCGGTGAACGGGTGAAGTGAATGAACATTGAAAACTTCAAAACAATGAAAAGTAAAACCTAAACAAAAAAAAAAATTTCATGTTTCGAGGGGGGACGCCTGGAAGACTCGGGGACGTCCAGATGTCCCCCCAATGAGAAACGTCTTCTGATGCGGCGGGGGGACGGCGGGGCGGCGAGGGGACGGGGGGGGGGGGGGACGTTTCCCTGACGTCCCCCCGTCTCGGAAACGTCCCCGTCTCCGAAACGACACCTTTTTCGGGGGGGACGCGTCCCCGTGGATCAATGATTAAGACAGATCATAACAGCTTGAGGCATTTCCTAGGACAACGAGATCTCAACGATCGCCAGCAGAAGTGGGTGAGTAAATTGCAATCATATGACTTTGACATTACTTATGTCAAGGGGACTCAGAACGTAGTTGCTAATGCTATGTCTCGCCGTCCCCATTTGAGCTCTATGGTGGAGATTTCAGAGGATTGGAGACACTTGATTGTGGTAGAGTATGCCAAGGACTCATGGGCTTCTAGCATAATTGAGGGGTCAGTTCAGGATGACAGGTACTTAGTTGTAAATGATCTTATCATTTACAAAGGTAGGATATTTTTAACCCCAGGATCGGAAATGAAGAACACAGTGATGAGGTATTTTCATGATACACCTATGGCAGGGCATCCCGGGTACTTCAAGACTTACAGGCGGGTTCGAGAGCGCTTTACTTGGAAAGGGCTCAAGATAGATGTTCTTCGATATGTCAGAGAGTGTCCTGTTTGCCAGCAGAATAAACAGGAACATACATACCCTGCAGGTTTACTTCAGCCACTTCCGATTCCTGATAGGAAGTGGGAGTGTTTATCCATGGATTTTATTACCGGTTTGCCGAAAACCCAGGGACGAGATTGTATCTATGTGGTTGTTGATCGATTAACAAAATATGCTCATTTCTTTCCAATCATAGCTACATACTCAGCTGCACAGGTAGCAGAACTTTTCTTCCGTGAGATATTCAGGTTGCATGGGTTACCTCGGAGCATTGTTAGTGACAGGGATAGTCAGTTCTTGAGTCATTTTTGGCAGGAGTTATTTAGACTATGTGGGACAGAGCTTACCCTGAGTACTAGCTACCACCCACAGACGGATGGCCAGACAGAAATTGTGAATAAGTGGGTGGAGGGATATCTTAGGAATTACATTGCAGGGCAACAGAAGGGTTGGGTTAAGTGGATATACCTTTGTGAGTACTGTTACAATACCACTTACCATCTCTCGATTCAGATGACACCATTTATGGCCTTGTATGGTTATGAAGCGCCCAGTTTCCTTGACTTGCTGATGAGTGATAGTAGAGTGCCTAGTGCAGGAGATATGTTACAGGAGAACCAGGATATTATGAGAGCTCTTCGGGAGAATATCCAAAAGGCACAGAATCAGCAGAAACAGTATGCTGATCAAAAGAGAGTTGAGCGGTCATTTGAGGTTGGGGATATGGTGTATCTGATGTTACAGCCCTATCGACAATCCACTCTCAAGAAGAGTGGTGCAGAGAAGCTCAAGCCGCGTTATTATGGCCCTTTCAGGATTATCTGGCAAGTTGGTGATGTGGCTTATGAGTTAGAATTACCGACAGATAGCAGAGTACACAATGTTTTCCATGTGTCACGCCTCAAGAAGGCATTAGGTCATTGCGTGGTTCCTTCTGCTACCTTACCACCCTTGGATGATGAGGGGAAGTTGATTTTGGTGCCTAAAGCAATTTTGGATGTTAGGGAGAGGCAGTTACGGAGACGGGTCATCAGAGAATACTTGATCAAATGGAGGGATTTACCGGTTGAGGATGCCACTTGGGAAGGCGAGGAGATTCTTCAGCATCCAGAGTTGAGATTGCTTGAGGACAAGCAATTTCAGGAGGGGCGGACTGTAATGTCCCCTTCCTAGGTGATTTTCATGATGAGCAATTTAGCCTTTATCTCCCGAAGGCTAATTGACGAAATAAGGGAGATATTATTAAATTAATTATTTCATAAGGTTATTACCTAATTTTCAATCAAAAGGTAACCTTATATTTAATTAATTTAATATAGTGACTTAAAATAAAGATTACATCATTAAAGTCACTAAAATAAATTAATAAGATTTTTCTAGAAGCCTCTTGAAGTGGAATTAAAAAATGTATAAAAGAAGGGGCAAGGCAAGCTTCCAGGCATCCGATTATTGTCATTTGCATTTGATGAGTTTTGTGGAGCCAAGGGTTTCTGCATATTTGGTCTTTGGGAACGAAAACTCCCATAGATTAGCATAACTGAGGTGGTGAAATATCCTCCGAAAGGTTGCAAATTGGAAGGGATACTTCAGTCCTTTCATTTGTGCTTAAATCTGTAGTATTAACCAAGGGTTTGGAGGTATTAATTTGCATATCAGAAGTTTTTTCTACAGTAGCGCTACAGTGACGCTACAGTGTGCGCTACAGTGATTTGCTACAGTGCGCTACAATGATTTGCTATAGTGCGCGCTACAGTACATGAACAGTAACACTATAGTCTCGGCGTGAACAGGGCAGCTGGGAGAAGGTTTCACATTGGGTTTGGAAGGAACTCCTTTCCTTGGATATTGCTTTACTCTCCTTCAGCATCATTGGGCGTCACTATTATCAGATTCTTCTTGCAACTATTAGTAGTTTGCATTGTCATCTTAAGCATTTAATTTTGCTGCTGTAAGTGATAACTCAGAATCAGATTTGGCATTGCTGTAGTCATCATTGTAAGCCAATTTGTCTTGGCAAATTCATAGCAACATTGTACTTGGGAATGAATTCAATGAAGGAGATATATGTTGCATACCATTTGTCTGACGAAATGTCCATCTAATAGCATACATGATCAGCATAGTAGTTGCATGCCAATTGTTTGACAAAATGCCAATTGGCTGTAGGTGTGCATTTCATGTCTAATTTTCATGTATATGCATTTAGATTAATGCTTAGACATTGTAGTTTGGATTTATGAGCATTTAGAGTACTCAGCTATCATTATCAAGCAAAAATATCAGACTGAAAACACAGACCAGCAAGCATTGGGTTTATATCAGAAGTGTTTGAAAATATTCCTTGAGGTTCAAATCAGCAATATAAGGTCCAAAATAGCAAGGGATATTACATAGACCACCAATCAGCATGCAATTTACCAATAAAAAGGTCTGAGATATACTTTGAAAAAAGACAAATTATGCTAACAACATTCATACAATATATGCATTGATTTCTCCTTAAACCCTAGCGCCAACATCCAAGGAATGGCAAGGCTGTACGACCATCCTCAAAGTATTACAATCAGCATTAATCTCATAAAATCTGATCAGAAAAAAGAACTCAATCCAATGAAATTTCCCATGCCTCAACAACTATTGCTTGCATTAATCTCTTCGACAAAGACAATTTCCCCTATGCCTATGTATGGCTAGCTTGGAATACAATGCAAGCTTCACAAAACTCCATCAGGAAACTCAATCAAATCCATCCACAACACAAGCACAAAATGAGGGAATCAACATCAAATCAAAGTAGCACAAACTCCTTGATAGCTCAATGTGATTTCTATGTGAAACCACCCATTACCAGCTAGGGTGGATCTCTCACCACCGAAACTGATCAACTCCAAGAGGGTTTTCGTCCTCAAGAAGGAAATTGGAAGAACACACAGGTTCAATCCAACAGAATAACAATATCAAATCCAAAAGCCCTTCCAAATGAGCTCTCATTCCCCTTTTATAACTTTTTTGAGAGGAATATAATATTATTTTCTTATTACCTCTTCATATTTCTTCTCTCAAAAAGACTTTTTTTGAAATATTAATAATATATCATGTGTGAGGCCCCCTTTTTAAGTGTCTATCATTTAAAACACTTAATTACCTTTCCAATGAGCTATAACACTTAGGTACTTTTTAATTTCCACCCTTAGGAGACTTAAGTGAAAATAATAATTAAATAGCTCATTAATCCACCCAACTTTGCGGAAAATCCCAAACTTAAGCGAACTGCAAATTAAATCATACCATCGCCTTCCATGATGTTTGGGATGAAGAACGATGTCATCCGGGTGACTTACTATAAATAGACAGCTCCTCCTAGAATCTTGGAGAGCTATCCGGGAAGCCGAACAAACTTCCGAAAGTTGCATAGCCATCTTGAGACATCTCCGAGCTCAAAGCGAGGCAAAACATCACAAATAACTGAACCTGTGCTCTTCACAACATACAGAGCTCCCTAACCAACCCAGATAGCCTATAGAAGCTCAAGGAAATAGGCTATTGGTCACAAACTTGGCTAAACGCCAAATGGGGACATTACAACTTTGGAGGAGTCTTGGACGAAGTTGACTAGGGTTTCATGCCCTAGGATTGGCGCCACTTCCCTAAGAGGGCGATTTCACATTTTGATGTGATTTTACTTGTTCCATGGTATGTATAACGTAATCTAGGTTGAACAATATATGAGCAGAATTTCTGTCATTAATGTAATTTCCAATCAGTATATTCATTTTGGAGCAGCAGACTTATTTAAGGAGAAATCAGTTTTGTGTGGCACATGTTTGGCCCTTGGATGATTGTTTTACATGGTTAATATCTTGGTTGATGATTATACATGTGTGGCATATATTTTATGATATTTTGAGCATATCTATTTTATGGTATATATTTTATGACAGTCCTCCCTTCCCGAGATTGCTTGTCCTCAAGCAATCGAAGATTAGGATGCTCTAAAATCTTCTCACCTTCCCATGTAGCATCCTCTATTGGCAAGCCTCTCCAATGCACCAAATACTCCCTGATAATCCTGTTACGCGATTTGCGTTCTCACATGTCCACAATACCATCGGGCTCCAATATCAACATGCCCTCTTCATCAAGAGGTGGAAGATCCATGGAAGAAACCACATTCTGACCCAATGCCTTTTTGAGGCATGATACATGAAATACATTATGTATGCGGCTTCCTGCTGGCAAATCCAACTCATAAGCTACCTCACCAACTCTCTTGATGATCCTGTATGGCCCATAAAATTTTGGCTTGAGCTTTTCTGCATCACTTTTCTTCAAAGAACTGTGTCTATATCGCTGTAGGCGCAAGAAAACTAAGTCATCAATCTCACACTCTGTCAACCCGATGTCTATCTGCATATATCTTCTTCTGATTCTGTGCCTGCTGAATATTATCCTTAAGAACTCTAAGGATATCCTGTGTGTCCTGCATCAACTCCTTAGCTCTAGGAGCTCGACTATCATCAAATGCCAAATCAACAAAAGAAAGTCCATCATACCCATAAAGTGCTCTGAATGGAGTCATGCCAATCGACATGTGGTAGGTGGTATTGTAACAATACTCACCAAGATACAACCACTTAACCCAAGCACGCTGATGACCTGCAACATAGTTGCAAAGATAACTCTCAAGCCACTTATTAACAATCTCCATCTGTCCATCTATTTGAGGATGATAGCTGGTGCTTGGTGTCAACTCTGTACCTGCTAATCGGAATAGTTCTCTCCAAAACATGCTAATGAACCTACTATTGTGAGTGATGGTGAAATGTGGCATTGATGTTTAGCCTATTCACCATTCCCGTAGGCTAAAAGATTTGGTAAGGGAATGATATTGATTTTGGCTAGGTGTTTTTCAGTTTATTTTTATATTAGCCAAAATTATTTGAGCTTCATCATGTGGAGATTGCAATTTGTATTGTATTTTCACATATTCAGGGGGGGTAGGACCTATAATTTGGGGCCAATGTGATATGGTATTTTATGAGGCCAAGTGATGGAGGAGAAAATGAAATCTTTAATTACATTTTCTCTATTATATTTTTATGGATATCTCTATTTTAGCATGTGGCTAATGAAGTGTGAAGATATGGCTCTAGGTGGGACCTATTTGTGAAGTGAATTTGTCAAATGAAGTTATAGGTCCAAGCTTATGTAAAATGTGTTAAAATGCTTTCCAATAGTTATCCCAAGAGGACTGACCAGCTAATGATGTAGCATACATTGGATTGTGGTCCAAAATACTCCCAACAGTTATGAAGATTGCATTCGCCAAAGACAAGGAATTCTCCCAAGATGAAACATTTAAAATAGTTTGTATGGAAATTCAATGCCAAATGCCTATGCAAGAGGGATATTAATATTGTTTGAAGATTTTAAATAAGGCATTGCTGGCCGCCGATCAGGGAGAAGACAGATTTTAAATGTTTGATAGCAACCACATGGATCAACTATGAAGAAAATTAAATGCAGATTTCATTTGTCAATGATAGCATGATGATCGATGGGAAAAGAGAGAAGGTCGATTGGGTTGAAGGAATAAAATTAAATGTTTTATGAAGAAATTCAATGCATGAATCCAGCCGTCCAAGTAAAAGAAGAGAATTTTAAATGATTGACAAAGCAAATACAATGCAAGCATTAAATTGACCAGCTAGAAGATCGATCCATATGAAGTTGATATAGTTTCATTTAAAATAATTAAAGATTGTTTTAAATGATTGTATTTTTGATGTAATTCATTTACTTTTGTTTAAACTCTTTGCTCATCATTGGTGGAATCCAAAATTCATTTCAAAATGCCAAAGAGGAGGAGCGCTCAGCCATGAGGAGTATATATTGAGGATTCCATTCTCAATTGAAGGTTAATGATCAATTTGGTATGTTTTCTAGTTCATAGTATTACTGGAAATTTATGCTTTCTAGTAAATTCATACAAGGAGATGACCCCTTGTGATATGGAGATGGCCGCATATCTGATTTAGAGGTGATATCACTCTGATATTCACCATTAGAGCTTTATTTTGCAGGTTTTGCGGAGTGTTTGAAGAGAAGATTACATATTTGAAACCCTTGGTATCATTGGAGTTTAGCCAAGGTAGTCATATTTGCATATTGGAATATTTGATAAGCTGATTGGCTTCATTACAGGGTCTGATATTAATTTCCAGCCAGCTGATGTTCCTCCATTTACAGGGTTTTATGAACAGGGATACGTTGGTGAAGACTTTATAAGGCAATTGGAACCATTGGGAGTCCATCGATTGCAAGAGGAGGCACTCTTATGAAGTTTTCATCAATTCTGGGCATGCTACAGGAGTGACAAAGTTTACATCAGTCTAAAATCAGTCATAACAGCAATACTATCAATCTGATATACAGTGATATATTGTACGTGTTTAGCATATATGTCAGCTGGGTTGATTTGAGGATCATTTCCCATAGTAACATCATTTGTTGTATGAAGTTTGTATGCCATTTGGTTCACATTTTACAATTGTATTCAGGTCTGCTATGAAAACAGTGATGTATTGCCATATGGGACAGCAAATAAACTATTGCATTTGTAATCATTGAAGCTATCAATAAAGCATTGAAGTTGTGGAGTTCAATTGTTCATGTGTTTGTTTACTTTGTATGCTTTTAGAGTTTAGAAGTTGAAGTTAAATTTGGCAAAAAATTTCAGTCAATTTGTAAGAGGTTTTTTTACAGTGGTATCAGAGCCAAGATTCTGCCAGCCTTTGGGTTATGCATCCAAGAGAAGTTGGACCACACAGGTATTATACAAGAAGGACACAGGTATTATACAAGAAGGACAGCTTAGACAAGCCCAACAAGAAGCCGTTAATCCAGCTACCCAACCACTCATGGCCGAAGGAGGTGGTAATAGTGGTAATGAAAGTCCTACAAGGGAACAAGGTCAGCCAAATGTTGAGGACTTCTTGACTACTTTTGCTCAACAACAACAAGAGTTTATGCAGCGAATGCTTCATCAATTTCAAAATAGTTTGGACACTTTTGTTGATAGTGCAAGAGATACACGTTCTAGGAGATCAAGAAGTGTAAGTAGTGGGAGAATTAGTATTGCAGGTAGAGTAGATTTAGACACAGGTAGAGATACAAGGAGACATACACATAGAGAGCCAACTCCTACTCCTACAGGTAGAGCAACCACAACAGTTAATGATAGACCACTTCGTCCAAGATTTGAGCCAGTGATTAAGGAAACATCTTCAGAAGATGAGGAGGCAAATGCTAATCTCACAGATGATATTATGGTTGCACATGATGAATATCGTATACTCCCACCTGATGTTAGGCAAGACCTAAACTTCAATCAATTCATGTTCCAAAGGAGTGAAAAGAACAAGAAGAAAAAGGAGCAAAAACCTAAAAAGAAAGAATTTAAGGAGTACAAAGAGGCATCGAATAAAGTTCCTTTACCTAATTTTGATGGCAGTGGTAAGATAAGTGCTAGAGCATGGATTCATAAGCTCGATACCTTTCTTACACTCAAACCCTTGAGTGAAGAAAAGGCCATACACTTTTCTACTATGCATCTGGAGGGCTTGGCATACGATTGGTGGCATCATGGACTTGTGTCACAACGGCATGATATGGTTACTTCATATGATGAGTTCACTCGTAGGCTCATTAACAGGTTTGACAGGAAGGATATAGAGGTCTACTATAGGGAATTGGCACAATTGAAACAGGTTGGCAAAGTAGACTCTTATAACAATGAGTTTCAAAAGATTGCAGTTATGGTTCCTGAGATGCCTGAAAGGAGAGTCACTATGTTGTTTGTTGAGGGTTTGAATGATAGAACGAGAGGATTGGTGAAGGTTCATAATCCTAAGACATTGGATGAGGCTATAGGGCTTGCTTTAGATCTTGACACTTACCCTACATCATTCCAAGGCCAAAAGAAAAACTTTGGTAAGGGTTCAAGTTCTAATCAAAAGAAGACATTTCAGCCAATCAAACCTAGTCCTACTTCGATGGAGCGCGACGAATTGAGGAGAAAGAAGTGTTTTGATGAGAGTGAGATACATGAGGATACTGATGCAGCACATGAGGATGATCAACCTACTTTAGAGCTTGAGACAGATGACATCGGCAATTCAGTGACTATTGCTACTATTTTAGGAGTTCCGAGATTTCATGCATTCAGGATTAAGGGAATTCTTAATGGGCAGCGAGTCACATGTTTGGTGGATAGTGGAGCTACTCATAATTTCATTGATGAGGGTTTAGTAATGAAGCGTGGTCTACAATCAGAGGATTTTGAGGGTTTCACAGTTGTAGTGGCCGATGGTTTTACTATGAGTTGTCAAAAGAGGGTACCACAACTCAACATTCAGATGGGAGATTACACTTTGACAGATGATTTCTACATGCTTGGTCTATCAGGGATTGATATTGTATTGGGAATGCAATGGTTGCATTCTATTGGCAGGTATATGTAGGACTTGAATAAGATGCATATTGAGTTCATCCATCATGGGAAGAAGATAGTATTGAAAGCTTTATCAGATGGGTCACCTAGAGTTGTTTCAGCTAAGCGTATGGAGACACTTTTTTGCCATAATGACATAGATTGGGCAGCTCAAGTGAACATTTCTTCCAAATCTTCTTCGGAGGGTGAGTATCATGTGGATATCTAATCTGTATTGGACAAGCATGCTAAGGTGTTTGGAGATATTCCACTAGGGAGGCCACCTGATCGTGGATTTGAGCATGTGATAGAGTTGGAGGATGGGACAAAGCCCATCAACATTGCACCATATCGACATCCCAGGCACTTCAAGGTTGAGATAGAGAAGACTATTAAGGAGTTGATTGATATGGGACACATTCGACCTTCATCTAGTCCATTTGCTTCTTCGGTGGTGTTGGTGAAGAAGAAAGATGGAACTATGCGGATGTGTATTGATTACAGGGCATTGAACAATAAGACAATCAAGAACAGGTACCCAATACTCAGGATCGATGAGTTGTTGGATGAATTACACAGGGACGTGTACTTCTCCAAGATTGATCTTCGTTCAGGCTACCATTAGATTCGTGTTTGTAAGGACATTCCAGAGACAACATTCAGATGCCACTACGGACATTATGAGTTTTTAGTGATGCCCTTTGGTCTTACTAATGCACCTACTACATTTCAGTCTTGCATGAATTATGTTTTCAATAAGCAGTTGCGTAAGTTCTTACTAGTGTTCTTTGATGATATTTTGATATATAGTAAGACATGGGATGAGCATCTTCGACATCTTGATGAGGTATTAGGAGTCATGGAGGCACAATCATTGTATGCCAAGGCTTCTAAGTGTGACTTTGGGATGGAAGAGATTCTTTATCTAGGGCATATGATCAGTGCTAATGGAGTTAGAGTACAGGAGAAGATCAAAGTGATACACGAATGGCCTACACCAAGGAACCTTATTGAGTTGAGAGGATTCTTGGGTCTTTGCAGCTATTACAGGAGATTTGTTAGAGGATTTTCACAATTGGCATCACCATTGACATATCTCACTAAGAAGGGGGCATTCATTTGGTCTGACAGTGCATAGGCAGCTTTTGATCGACTCAAGGAGGTGACGAGTACTACTCCAGTATTAGCACTACCAGATTTTACACAGTCATTTGTTCTTGAGTGTGATGCATTAGGAGAAGGTATAGGGGCTGTGTTGATGCAGAATAGGCACCTCATTGCATTTGAGAGCAGAAAATTGAGGGATGTGGAGTGCCTATATTCCACCTATGACAAGGAGATGCTAGCCATTATGCATGCTTTGGCTAAGTTTCGTCAGTACTTGGTAGGTGCGAAGTTTGTGGTTAGGACTGACCACAATAGTCTAAAATACTTCTTGGAACAAAAGGATTTGAATGAGAGACAACAAAAATGGGTCTCTAAGATACAGGCATATGATTTTGACATTGAGTTTGTGAAGGGCAAGAAGAATATTGTCGCAGATGCACTTTCTAGGAGGCCTACTATTTATTCCTTGAGTGAGATTTCAGCTGATTGGAAATCTCAACTTTTAGTTGAGTATTCTAAATCTACTTTTGCATGTGAGATCATGGATGGAAATATACATCCAGGGTTTTTCAAAATCTATAGGCAGATTCGTGAGAGATTCTCGTGGAAGGGTCTCAAAGATGATGTCTTACAGCATGTTAGAGAGTGTTTGACTTGTTAGCAGAACAAGTTTGAGCATACTTTTCCTGCAGGTCTACTTCAGCCATTGCCTATTCCTGAGCAGAAGTGGGAAAGTATCTTAATGGATTTCATCACAGGTCTTCCGAAGGTACATGGTAAGGATTGCATATATGTAGTTGTTGATAGATTAACAAAATATGCACATTTCTATCCTATTGCAGCAGACTATTCAACTTTACAGGTTGCAGAGTTATTCTTCAAAGAGCTATTCCGACTGCATGGCTTTCCAAAGACCATTGTGAGCGATCGGGATAGTAGGTTCATTAGCATGTTTTGGAGAGAACTATTCCGATTAGCAGGTACAGAGTTGACACCAAGCACTAGCTATCATCCTCAAACAGATGGACATACGAAGATTGTTAATAAGTGGCTTGAGGGTTATCTTTGCAACTATGTTGCAGGTCATCAACGTGCTTGGGTTAAGTGGTTGTATCTTGGTGAGTATTGTTACAATACCACCTACCACATGTTGATTGGCATGACTCCATTCAGAGCACTTTATGGGTATGATGCACTTTCTTTTGTCGATTTGGCATTTGATGATAGTCAAGCTCCTAGAGCTAAGGAGTTGATGCAGGACACATGATATCCTTAGAGTTCTTAAGGATAATATTCAGCAGGCACAGAATCAGTAGAAGACATATGCAGATAGACATCCGGTTGACAGAGTGTTTGAGATTGATGACTTGGTTTTCTTGCGCCTACAGCCATATAGACAGTTTTTTGAAGAAAAGTGGTGCAGAAAAGCTCAAGCCAAAATTTTATGGGCCATACAGGATCATCAGGAGAGTTGGTGAGGTAGCTTATGAGTTGGATTTGCCAGTAGGAAGCCGCATACATAATGTATTTCATGTATCATGCCTCAAAAAGACATTGGGTCAGAATTTGGTTTCTTCCATGGATCTTCCACCTCTTGATGAAGAGGGTATGTTGATATTGGAGCCTGATGGTATTGTGGACTTGAGAGAACACAAATTGCGTAACAGGATTATCAGGGAGTATTTGGTGCGTTGGAGAGGCTTGCCAATAGAGGATGCTACATGGGAAGGTGAGAAGATTTTAGAGCATCCTAGTCTTCAATTGCTTGAGGACAAGCAATCTTGGGAAGGGAGAACTATCATGTCCCCACTTTTCGAATGATCACATGTGGCATTGATGTTTAGCCTATTCACCATTCTCGTAGGCTAAAAGATTTGGTAAGGGAATGATATTGATTTTGGCTAGGTGTTTTTCAGTTTATTTTTATATTAGCCAAAATTATTTGAGCTTCATCATGTGGAGATTGCAATTTGTATTGTATTTTCACATATTCAGGGGGGGTAGGACCTATAATTTGGGGCCAATGTGATATGGTATTTTATGAGGCCAAGTGATGGAGGAGAAAATGAAATCTTTAATTACATTTTCTCTATTATATTTTTATGGATATCTCTATTTTAGCATGTGGCTAATGAAGTGTGAAAATATGGCTCCAGGTGGGACCCATTTGTGAAGTGAATTTGCCAAATGCAGTTATAAGTCCAAGCTTATGTAAAAATGTGTTAAAATGCTTTCCAATAGTTATCCCAAGAGGACTGACCAACTAATGATGTAGCATACATTGGATCGTGGTCCAAAATACTCCCAACGGTTATGAAGATTGTATTTGCCAAAGACAAGGAATTCGCCCAAGATGAAACATTTAAAATAGTTTGTATGGAAATTCAATGCCAAACGCCTATGCAAGAGGGATATTAATATTGTTTGAAGATTTTAAATGAGGCATTGCAGGCCGCCGATTAGGGAGAAGACAGATTTTAAATGTTTGATAGCAACCACATGGATCGACTATAAAGAAAATTAAATGCAGATTTCATTTGTCAATGATAGCATGATGATCGATGGGAAAAGAGAGAAGGTCGATTGGGTTGAAGGAATAAAATTAAATGTTTTATGAAGAAATTCAATGCATGAATCCAGCCGTCCAAGTAAAAGAAGAGTATTTTAAATGATTGACAAAGCAAATACAATGCAAGCATTAAATTGACCAGCTAGAAGATCGATCCATATGAAGTTGATATAGTTTCATTTAAAATAATTAAAGATTGTTTTAAATGATTGTATTTTTGATGTAATTCATTTACTTTTGTTCAAACTCTTTGCTCATCATTGGTGGAATCCAAAATTCATTTCAAAATGCCAAAGAGGAGCGCTCAGCCATGAGGAGTATATATTGAGGATTCCATTCTCAATTGAAGGTTAACGATCAATTTGGTATGTTTTCTAGTTCATAGTATTACTGGAAATTTATGCTTTCTAGTGATTTCATACAAGGAGATGACCCCTTGTGATATGGAGATGGCCCCATATCTGATTTAGAGGTGATATCACTTTGATATTCACCATTAGAGCTTTATTTTGCAGGTTTTGCGGAGTGTTTGAAGAGAAGAATACATATTTGAAACCCTTGGTATCATTGGAGTTTAGCCAAGGTAGTCATATTTGCATATTGGAATATTTGATAGGCTGATTGGCTTCATTACAGGGTCTGATATTAATTTCCAGCCAGCTGATAGTCCTCCATTTACAGGGTTTTATGAACAGGGATACATTTGTGAAGACTTTATAAGGCAATTGGAACCATTGGGAGTCCATCGATTGCAAGA
This sequence comes from Cunninghamia lanceolata, assembly GCA_027924645.1. NCBI lineage: Eukaryota > Viridiplantae > Streptophyta > Pinopsida > Cupressales > Cupressaceae > Cunninghamia > Cunninghamia lanceolata. Next base: position 5,864,986 of record BSBN01000784.1, on the reverse strand, counting down.
GGAGGCACTCTTATGAAGTTTTCATCAATTCTGGGCATGCTACAGGAGTGACAAAGTTTACATCAGTCTAAAATCAGTCATAACAGCAATACTATCAATCTGATATACAGTGATATATTGTACTTGTTTAGCATATATGTCAGCTGGGTTGATTTGAGGTTCATTTCCCATACTAACATCATTTGTTGTATGAAGTTTGTATGCCATTTGGTTCACATTTTACAATTGTATTCAGGTCTGATATGAAAACAGTGATGTATTGCCATATGGGACAGCAAATAAACTATTGCATTTGTAATCATTGAAGCTATCAATAAAGCATTGAAGTTGTGGAGTTCAATTGTTCATGTGTTTGTTTACTTTGTATGCTTTTAGAGTTTAGAAGTTGAAGTTAAATTCGGCAAAAAAATTCAGTCAATTTGTAAGAGGTTTATTACAAGCAGACTTATTTAAGCAGAAATCAGTTTTGTGTGGCACATGTTTGGCCCTTGGATGATTGTTTTACATGGTTAATATCTTGGTTGATGATTATACATGTGTGGCATACATTTTATGATATTTTGAGCATATCTATTGGCTGCCTATGAATGTTTAAACTTCTGAAAATAAAATCAGAAAATCAGAGCAGAATTCTAGGGTTTCAGCAGAAAACTAAGCCCAGAAAATTAGGGCAGAATTCAGAAAATAAAACTCATAATTTTAGGGCAGATCCCATTGGAGATATTACAGTGGTATCAGAGCCTTGATCTTGCCAGCCTGAAGGGTTTTATCATTCCAAAGGAAGAAGATACTTTCAACACCATAGCTTGTGGAGTTTGCCAAAGTTTTCACCCTAAGGTGAGCACCACTACCTTGAGAAGGTGTATATTTATTGATGAATCATTGATGATAAAGAAACAATAAAATCTTTGCTTAAATCTATTAGACAAAGTCAGGTTGAAGAAAGTTTGATCAATGGAGGTTTGGACAAAAGGCTACAAAAATCATTGAGGAATACCAGGGTTTATCGGATGATTTCAAGAATGCAACTTCTTTTGATGTTCATTTAAGAATACATGAAGATGGTAATCTCGGAAAGAAGGATCTATATAACTATATCAGATAATTGAGAAGAGAAAAAGAAAAATCAGAAGTTGTCATTGAGAAAAAAGAAAAGTAGATAGAAAGGAAAGAAGACTTGCTTCCGTGTGATTTGCAGCCTACAAGTGTTCATGAGGAAGGCAAAAATCAATCAACAAGCCTAGAAGTTTGGACTCCTAGTGTAATGTCCCCTTCTAGCAAGCCAAAATTTCTGCAATCTTTCAAACAATTTCAACTTGTAAAGAGCACATTAGTATTCTATCTTTTTCTTTTAATATTTAACTATAAATTATTTCTTTCACAACTATATGCTTTTCTTGTTTATACTTCATGAATTACCTTGGGTGAGATAACCTTAAGCCTATTAATCATTCTTTCAACCTTATGGGAGAAGATACTTAAGGATGTAATGTCACCCCAATTCTCATGGGTCCATCATTATTCCTTTGACTATTACATCAAAGGTCTAATCCTTCGATTCTCCAATCAAAGGCCTATTATTCCTTGGTTCGTCAACCAAGGCCTATTAGTCCTTGGTTCTCCAGCCAAGGACTATTATTTCCTTGGTTCTCTAACCAAGGCCTCTTATTCCTTGGTTCTCCTACCAAGGCCTATCCCTTCAATACTAGATTGAGGGCTTATTATCTTCCTTGATTCGTCAATCAAGGCCTATGATTTATCCCATGAATTGGTCAACTACAATCCTTGTTTTCCACCCCATCTGTATAGTGAAGATGAATAATGTTTAAGGATTATTATCTACCCCTTGGGTAATCATGCCTTTACAAATCTATTTCATATTCATAACTATGTACTTATAACCTTATTGTACTCATTATCTTATTTAAACAAGAATCATGCATTTATGTAGGACATCTATTAGTCTCATATTTACTTGATTTCATAAGACCTCTACCTTTATATCTCATTCATCATGGATCATCTTTTCTTACTTATATGCAGTTCTAAGACTAATCTCATATTGTTATTTTCATACATGTAGATTCCAATTATATAATTCTATTATAATATTTATTATAATCTCTATATTATATTAGATATGTGTGTACTATGCAAAATTTATATTTTATATTATTTATATATAAGAATAATAATAATTATTATTATTATAATTAATCACTATTATTATAATGATCATTATTATTGTCATCACAATATTATTATATCATTATCCATATGATTTTGTAATTAATTCAAATTGTATCTTGGTTCTTATCTGAATATCACAATTCACTTTAGAATATCTATATACTCTTAGAAATCCAAAAATATATTATTTTCTTCTATACACTCAGCAGACATGTATATATATTTGCTAGCATTTGAATTCTATTGTTGTATTATTATTAACATAGCTTTATAATATATTACTTATTTATTATCATTATAATATTATTATTATAAATATATATACAGACATCATTTAATTATTATATAATATATATTATTATTATATCATTATTATTATAGTATAAATATAATATTTTAATAATGTTTAATCATGCCGATCTCTATCGGGACATCGCATCCTTTAGATCTACTATATATATATTTACTTGAATCATTTCTCCCTTTTGCTGCTGATGTACATATCTCTATATATTAATTTATGATATCTTCCGATGATGTTTTCCTTCTATCTCACAACCTTTATTTATTTCTCTTTCAAGCGATATGTTCGAAGAGGCATGTCTCTTATTATGCTTGGTGGTAAAAGACATACTTACCCTCTTATAATTTTTATTAATTTATATTAATTCCCTTTTGTGGTAAAACTAGTTCTAACCATAAGTAACTCTCTTATTATAAGAGGATAGGTTAAAAGATGTTTATTTATATTATTTGTATTTATATTATATCATTATAATAAATGATATATTATTTATATTTATATTACAATAGAAGATAATGATAATAATATTTGTATTTATATTATTAGATATATTTATAATATATTATTTATTAAATAATACATATTAATAATATATTTTAAATAAATATATTATATATTTAATTTATATAAGGCTAACTTATTATTTAAGTAAACGATTCAGTTATAAATCATTATAGGGACATGACACCTAGCCACACATGTGGAAGCCCTAAAGAGGATGAAGCCATGTTCACAAGTTCACTTCAGCCATATGAGGATTTGGACAAAGAAGAATCACCTGTTGCATCTACAAGTGGAGAACACCTAAGTCTTCAAGGTGATCACAAGGTTGAAGGGTATGTTGTCCCGGAGTTTGCCAAACCAGCAATGATTGATCAGCTATGTGGAGTTATGAATTCTATTAATGTTCCCTTACTTGAGCATAGCATTGTGTCACCATTTCTACATCATGATGGCAAGGATTCAATTTGTACATTGGGTGACTTTGAAGAAGATGTTGTTCATACATACGAAGGCAATTCAGAAATTTTGTTATGTAATGAACAAAGGGACTTTGAAAAAATTGATTTAGCATTGCATGAATTGAAGGATCACTTTATGATTAAGGAGGTCATAGCTGTGCATTCACTTTCTAGACCAGCAATTGAGGAAAAGCATGATGGAAATGATTCTACTTACTATTATGATGGTGATCCCTTGATTGAGCATGATGTTAACCTAACTTCCAAACATGGATATTGTGGAGAAGATATCATGGTGGAAGCTGATTTGGAGAGGCATGATTGTGAAGACAAATCAGAAAAGTTGTATGAAGATAATAGGCCCCATGAGTCACATCATTTAGAAGGACAATTGAAGTTCAATGAGGATATGATTGTTGCAACCCTAACTCATTTTGATAATACTCATAAGATGATGACAGATTATTGTTGGAAGGCTCAAGGGAGACACAAAAGCTTTGAAGGAGGACTATCTCTTGCAAACTTACAGGTACTCAAAGAAGCTTTGGTTGTAATGAAATCAAATTACCTACACCTACTTTCAGATAGAGATCATCTCCTCAAGCTTTGAAGGAGGACGACCTAGTGAGAGGTCAAAATATGAAATGATAAGTGCCCAAGGAGGTTCCCTCCTCTTGGGAGAAAATAATAAAAATATTTATTTGTGCTTGGGCGCCTAGCATGAGGTCGGCCGTAAGGAGAAGGGAAAAAACAAATAAAATAAAATATATTTGTCAAGAGGAGGTCGGCTAGGAGGAGGTCGGCCAAGGTGAAGTTGGAGAAAAAATTGGCTATAAATACAAGGTCATGTGGAGTCATGTCATCATCCATTCATATCATATTTCTTCTTGAGATTTTCTCATTTGGCTGCAACGTTTGTTGGGCTATATTCCAAGGACAAAAACTCTTGTGAATACGGGGTGAGTTGGACAAAAACCTAGCTCATCTTGTGGAGGACTCATAACGGAGTTCTATTTGCACTTCATTGGAGGTTTTGAGCATTATTGCATATTCAGATTTGCAGATCAGATTTGGAGCAGCATTTCTTTGTGGCATTTGTGTTGATATTGCACTACGGTTTCACCCTAGATTGGAGCGCCACCTTTGGAGGAGGGCGATTTTGCTTGTGGGAGGCGATTTCACCATTTGGAGGGTTTTCCAAACCCTAACCTAGCATCCGTCTTCATCATTGCAAGCGCCATCAATTTGGAGGGTTTGTTGAGCTTCATTTGCCATCATTTGGTATGTGCAAACCTAGGGTTTAGGTCTGATTTGGACAGCAGCATTCCAGGTGATGTTTGATCATGTTTAGCCCATGCTTTTGATGTAATTTTCAATCATTATATTCAAATTTGTAACAAAGATATATTCAGAAAATCAGACTTATATGTTGCATTTGGATGGCCATATCTTGTGTATTTCATGGTGGATTTCATGTTTGATATGATCAGCAATTTGTAGCATCTTTTGGCATGTTTATTTGGCATATTTTGGCACTTGTATGTCACTGTTATATTTTGTTTGAAATCATAAAATAAAAATGAGAACTCTGAGTTAGGGTTTGAGCAGAAATAAAAATCAGAATTTTAGAGCAGATCCTATTGGGGATATTACAATGGTATCAGAGCTTTGATCTTGCCAGCCTGAAGGGTTTTTACATGTATGAATCCCGAAGATAGAGAATATATTACATACAGGAGAAGTTAACAATTTGTTGACCTAGATTTTGAAGAAGAGGCCGTCATGGGAGATAGAAGTAATAAGGAGCCTAGCACAAGGGATATCCTCAATGATACTGCTAGAGGACAACGAAATCTCATGCAACTTCTGTCTCAATTTTTGCGACACATGGGAAATAATGGAGATAATGGAAGCAATAGAAGCAATGGGAACAATGGCAATAATGGAGAAGCTAGCAATTCCGGAAATAATGCCGACACTCATGCATCTCATGCATCCGTGGTTAGACCTCTTATGCCTACTGGTGCAGGGCACCTAGGAGCACCTTGGTTCCTAAAGTCACTTTGTTTGCATTTTTTTAAAAGGCTGTGATTTTTGTTTAATGTGTTTTGTAATAAGGCTTTTCATAGCCATGTTGGAAGGTCTATTCTTGTGTGGTCAAGAGGTCTGGGGTAACTTTATAAACCTCATATCCTTCTTAGTCCACTTGGACCTAGTTGTGCCACTTAGGCCTAGAAGGTCTAATATTGGCTTTTTGAGTTTGTTTGAGTTGTCTTAGTGTTTTAGCATGGTCTAAGGAGTGTGATGGCAGTTTGATTCCATTTGACAAGCAAACCTAATTGCCATCCTCTTGAAATGCAAAAACTCCATAGTGTAACAAGTTGCCAATGTTGCCAATGACACATTGGCCGGTTCAAAACTTAGTTTGGGCGGTTGAATCTCCTTTTGGAAGTTAGAAACCGACTTGGATAGGTTGATATGGAGGAAATATTGCTCTAGCACGGAGGAGAAAGTTTTTGTACGGAATTTGGGCACAAAAATCAAGAAAACTGACTGTTTTTCGCTGTTTTTATTGCTGTGTACGGCCTGTACGGATTTTTCAGGGGTTCAAATGTACTTTTTCTGAAAGCTCTTGGAGTCAGGGTTCTAATGCAACTAGTTTGAGGTCCTGAAGTGGTCGGGATCAAAAGTTATAGATTTTTCTTTCAAAACAGGTCTAGAAACCTGTTTTCTAGGGCAGCCATAGAAATCCGGCCCTAGAATGCATTCCCACCGTTGAAAATTCGCAAAAACTGGTGAAATGCAGGCTAGGGGTATGTACTATAAGATTCCAAAAGCTTTTTGTTTGAAAATGCAGTCTTCTATTTTTAATTTGATGCCTTAGGTCAAGTATTCCTATGTATTTGGCCAGAATTGTGCAATTTATTGATGTAGATGACAAAATCTGATAGGTGGGCGAATGAAAGTTGGTTTGTAAGTTGTTTGTAGGTCATAGAAGAGATCCAAGTTCCTGCCCCAGGTTTATGACCCCAATTTTGAGCACTTGCTTTGTACCTAGCCTAAATTGATCAATTAGGCCTAGAAGACCAAATGAGTGTTCTGGAGTGCTGGAGTAGAGTTGGAACAGGAGACTTGGGAGTTTGATAGGGTTCCATAGAGTGTATCTAAAACCATCATTTGCTTGCCTGGTCATATGGGATTTTGTGAAGTTTTGTTGAGAAAACCTAGTTTGGAGGGCTAGTAGCCTTACTAGTCAAGGTATAGGTTGAAGAGTTTTGGGAAGTTGGAGACCAAACCAACTGTATAGAAGGTGTTTGTTGATCTGTCCTGAGGTGTTGGAGAAGCCTAGAAGGTGGAGCTATCACTAGGATACCAAATCCTTCATACACCCTTGAATGTGCCTTTGGTTGCTTGGTTGAAAGCTGTTTGAAGTGGGTGAGTGGGCAAAGGACAATAGAGAAAACCCTTGTGTGTTGCTTCCCTTGTGCCACTCTGCATCAGGTGGTATCAGAGCCATCAAAGAGATGGGAGATAGAGGAGAAGAGGAGGAAATTCCTTCAAAGGTGACTAATGCCGAATTGGCAAAGATAGTGAGAGAGCAAGCAGCCAAGAACAAAAGGATGGAGGCTGAGATAGAAAAGTTGAAGAAAGACAAAGACAAGAAGAAGAAGCCAGAGGTCATCTTGGATTCAGATGAAGAGGATCAAGATGAGGAAGAAGAAGTGCCTATGGAAGAGCCACAAGGAGGCATGTCAGAGAGAATTCCTAGATGCACTTGGAAAGTTGAGTAGGAAGGACACTAAGGCAGACTTACCGATGTTTCCTGGTAAGATGAATCCAGAGGAGTGCCTTGATTGGATTGAGGCAATGGAGAACTATTTTGAATGTGAAGAAGTGGCAGAAAATCAGAAAGTGAAGATTGCCAAATCAAGAATGAAAGGGCCAGCCTTGAGTTGGTGGAATTTTATTCAAAATGAAAGGATAGAAGATGATAGGAATCCTATCTCTACATGGAGGAAGATGGTACTTGAAATCAAGAAGCAATTTGTCCCTGAGAATTATGAGGTCAACTTGAACAAGAAGTTGCACAACTTGAGACAAAAGGACATGGACATGAGCACCTACACAGAGGAGTTTCACAAGATGACATTGAAAGCCAAGATGCCTGAGAATGAAAAACAGAAGCTTGCAAGGTATCTTAATGGCCTCAAGTTCTCCATTCAAGATGAATTAACTCTCTTTAACCCGGAGACAGTCCATAAGTGTTTTCAAATGGCATTGAGAATTGAGGATAAACAAAGAAGAAAAGGTGATTCATATAGTAGCAGCAGAGGCAGAGGAAATCAGAATTTTAGGGGCAGGGGCAGATTTCAAAACAGAGATAATTTCTCTAGATTCCAAGGTGGCGGATCACAAGAAGGCAGCCAAGGGCAGGCTGATAAAAACAGTGCTGATAAGGGTCAGTTTAGGGGCAGAGGTAATGGCAGAGGAAGAAGTGGGGGCAGAGGTCCCAATGTGTTTATTGGAAGGTGTTTCTCTTGCAATCAGATTGGACATCAGTCCTTTAGGTGCCCGGAGAAGATGGGAAACACTGCTGCAAATCAGAAAGAAAGAAGAGTACAACTCCTTCAAGAAGAGGACTGTCAAAGCACCACAAGTTACCAAACAGCCTCTTCCAAGTTTGCAGCACCTGAGAGTGGAGAATGCATCATGTTCAACAGGTCACTCATCATGCCAGCCACCAAGGAGCAGCCCCAAAGAAACAACTTGTTCAAAACCACTTGCAAGGTGAAAGGAAAAGTTTGCAAGGTAATAGTAGATTCAGGTTCTTTTGAAAATTTGGCTTCTAATGAAATGGTGACTAAGTTAGGATTGGAAAGAATGCCTCATCCTAACCCCTATAGAGTCTTTTGGCTAACCAAGGAACAACAAATTGTGGTGAAAGAGCAATGTTGGGTTGAATTCAAGATAGGTGAATATCATGATAAGGTTCTTTGTGAGATAGTGGATATGGATGCATGCCACCTTCTTCTTGGAAGGCCTTGGCAACATGACACAAGTGCCCAACATGATGGTAAGAACAATGTGATTCATTTGTCCAAGAATGGTGAAAAGTTTACAATGACTCCTTTGATTGATGATTGCAAAGAGAAAGTCATTTCTAGTTCAGTTATGTTGGTAGGTGAAAAAGAGTTTTTGGCTAACCTCAAGGAAGAGAAAGTGCCATGTTTTGCAGTAGTCATCAAGCCCAAGGATGTGAATCCCAAGAAGGTCAAAGTGCAGCAACCTCTTAGGAGGATTGGACCAAAGGAAATGGAAGAATTATTGGAAAGGTTCCATGATGTGATAGCCGATGAAGGCAAGGATGCTCTTCCACCAAAGAGGGAGATTAGTCATTGCATTGATCTCATCCCTGGATCCACCCTACCAAACCAAGCAGCCTACAAGTTGACCCCAGAGCAAAATGCTGAAGTGGCAAGACAAATCCAAGACTTGTTGGATAGAGGACTTATCAGGAGGAGTATTAGTCCATGTGCAGTACCTGCAGTGCTTGCACCCAAGAAGGAAGGAACATGGAGACTATGCACTGATTCCAGGGCCATCAACAAGATTACTATCAGGTATAGATTTCCAATGCCTAGAATAGAAGATTTAATGGATTGCTTGGGTAAGGCTAAGTATTTTACCAAGATAGATCTAAAAAGTGGTTATCACCAAATCAGGATAAGGGAAGGGGATGAGTGGAAAACCGCCTTCAAAACCAATGAAGGACTATTTGAATGGGTTGTCATGCCTTTTGGCTTGTCAAATGCACCAAGCACCTTCATGAGATTGATGAATGAAGTGCTAAAACCTTTCCTTAACAAGTTTATTGTTGTATATTTGGATGATATACTGATTTTTAGTGACAGCAAGGAAGACCACATAAGGCATATCTATCAAGTGCTCATGAGGCTTCAAGAGGAGAAGTTGAGAATCAATCTTGACAAATGTGTCTTCCTACAAGAAGAGTTGATATTTTTGGGGTCTGTCATCTCCAAGGGCAGCCTAAAAATGGATCCAAGTAAGGTTGCAGCCATTCTTAATTGGCCAACACCTACAACAGCCTCAAAGGTAAGGAGTTTCCATGGTTTGTGCAGCTTTTATAGAAAGTTCATTAGAGGGTTTAGTGGCATTTGTGCTCCACTTGTTGACACCATAAAAGGGGGCAACCAGGCCTTTGAACTGTTAAAGAAAAAAATATCAGAAAAACCAGTCCTTGTTCTTCCTGATTTTGACAAGGTCTTTGTGGTAGAATGTGATGCAAGTAAGAGGGCTGTTGGGGGAGTCTTAAGTCAAGATGGGAGGCCTGTAGCATTCTTTAGTGAGAAGTTAAATAAGGCAAAACAAAACTACTCCACCTATGATCTAGAGTTATATGCCATGGTTCAGTCATTAAGGAAATGGAGACACTACTTATTGCCAAAGGAATTTATAGTTTTTACTGACAACCATGCATTAAGCTTCTTGAACAGGCAGCAAAAGTTGAATCACAGACATGTCAAGTGGATGGAGTACATCCAAGCATACACCTTCTCCATAAAACACAAGAAAGGAGTGGCCAATAAGGTAGCCGATGCCTTAAGCAGGAGAAATCTTGTTGTGCAAACTATTCAGTTGGAAAGTACAGGTATTCATGCCATTAAAGATCAGTATACAGCAGATGAAGACTTCAAAGAGCCATACCTATCTTGCAAGGCCATGACAGGAAGGTATAATACTAATTTTTCTGATTTTTTGTTGCAAGATGGATATCTTTTCAAGGGTAGCATGTTGTGTATCCCAAGAGGATCTGTTAGAGAGAATATAATAAAGGAAAAGCATTGTGGCAGCATGTCAGGTCACTTTGGTATTGATAAGACCCTAGAATTGGTTAGGAGGTACTATTTTTGGCCAAAATTGCCAACCGATGTAAGGAAGTTTGTTGAAACTTGTCAAATTTGCCAAAGAGCAAAGGGGCATACATCCAATGTAGGTTTATACACTCCTCTACCTATTCCTTCAAAGCCTTGGGATTCCATAAGTATGGACTTTGTACTTGGTTTGCCTAGGACGAAGAATGGACATGATAGCATTTTTGTGGTTGTAGATAGGTTCTCAAAAATGGCTCACTTCATCCCATGTAGAACCACACATGATGCCTCACACATAGCAGGTCTTTTCTTCAAAGAAATAGTCAGGTTACATGGTTTACCTTTGTCCATAATCTCAGACAGAGACCCCAAGTTCATAGGACACTTGTGGAGGACACTGTGGAAGAGACTAGGTACAAATTTGTCCTTATCATCTGCCTATCACCCTCAGTCTGATGGACAAACAAAGGTGATTAATAGGTCACTTGGCAACCTCCTAAGATGCCTAACCAAGGAGCAGGGTGCTAGTTGGGATTCAATTTTGGCTCAGGCAGAGTTCTCATACAATGACACTGTCAATAGAAGCACCGGCCTGTCTCCTTTCCAAATTGTTTATGGCACTCACCCAAGGGGTATTTTGGAACTAAGGGAGGTTAAAGGACTGGAAAACAGCAGTGCCTTGGCTGAAGACTTCGTTCAAGTCATGAAAGATGTCCATGAACAAGTACAACAGAAATTGCTGTCCACTTCTCAGAAATATAAACAATTTGCTGACAGAAAAAGAAGGGATTTGCAGTTCAAGGAAGGTGATTTAGTAATGGTTCATCTGAAGAAGGAGAGGCTCCCTGCAGGTAAACACACTAAGCTACTCATGAAGAAGATTGGGCCTTGTGAAGTGCTCAAGAAATGTGGAGAAAATGCATATAAAATCAGACTTCCGGATGGCATTGCTTCGTCTCCAATTTTTAATGTTTCAGACCTTTATCCCTATAAAGGATCTAATCCTCAGACTGTTGTTGAAGAAGATCAAACTGATCAGACACTCCAAGAACTCATTCCTTCATCTCCAAATCAGATTGAGTGCATTTTGGACAAGAGGATTGCAAAACAAACTAGAAGGCACACCTATCATGACTATTTGGTGAAGTGGCTAAACAAACCTCAGGAGGATGCCACTTGGATGAGCAGGGCAGACATTGAGAAGGCAGGTTTCACATTTGACAGCATTCCAACTCAAGAGACTTGAGTTCTGTTTGACAGTGGGTGTATGGTGTAGGGCACCTAGGAGCACCTTGGTTCCTAAAGTCACTTTGTTTGCATTTTTTTGAAAGGTTGTGATTTTTGTTTAATGTGTTTTGTAATAAGGCTTTTCATAGCCATGTTGGAAGGTCTATTCTTGTGTGGTCAAGAGGTCTGGGGTAACTTTATAAACCTCATATCCTTCTTAGTCCACTTGGACCTAGTTGTGCCACTTAGGCCTAGAAGGTCTAATATTGGCTTTTTGAGTTTGTTTGAGTTGTCTTAGTGTTTTAGCATGGTCTAAGGAGTGTGATGGCAGTTTGATTCCATTTGACACGCAAACCTAATCGCCATCCTCTTGAAATGCAAAAACTCCATAGTGTAACAAGTTGCCAATGTTGCCAATGACACATTGGCCGGTTCAAAACTTAGTTTGGGTGGTTGAATCTCCTTTTGGAAGTTAGAAACCGACTTGGATAGGTTGATATGGAGGAAATATTGCTCCAGCACGGAGGAGAAAGTTTTTGTACAGAATTTGGGCACAAAAATCAAGAAAACTGACTGTTTTTTGCTGTTTTTATTGCTGTGTACGGCCTGTACGGATTTTTCAGGGGTTCAAATGTACTTTTTCTGAAAGCTCTTGGAGTCAGGGTTCTAATGCAACTAGTTTGAGGTCCTGAAGTGGTCGAGATCAAAAGTTATAGATTTTTCTTTCAAAACAGGTCCAGAAACCCTGTTTTCTAGGGCAGCCATAAAAATCCAGCTCTAGAATGCATTCCCACCGTTGAAAATTCGCAAAAACTGGTGAAATGCAGGCTAGGGGTATGTACTATAAGATTCCAAAAGCTTTTTGTTTGAAAATGCAGTCTTCTATTTTTAATTTGATGCCCTAGGTCAAGTATTCCTATGTATTTGGCCAAAATTGTGCAATTTATTGATGTAGATGACAAAATCTGATAGGTGGGCGAATGAAAGTTGGTTTGTGAGTTGTTTGTAGGTCATAGAAGAGATCCAAGTTCCTGCCCCAGGTTTATGACCCCAATTTTGAGCACTTGCTTTGTAATCTAGCCTAAATTGATCAATTAGGCCTAGAAGACCAAATGAGTGTTCTGGAGTGCTGGAGTAGAGTTGGAACAGGAGACTTGGGAGTTTGATAGGGTTCCATAGAGTGTATCTAAAACCATCATTTGCTTGCCTGGTCATATGGGATTTTGTCAAGTTTTGTTGAGAAAACCTAGTTTGGAGGGCTAGTAGCCTTACTAGTCAAGGTATAGGTTGAAGAGTTTTGGGAAGTTGGAGACCAAACCAACTGTATAGAAGGTGTTTGTTGATCTGTCCTGAGGTGTTGGAGAAGCCTAGAAGGTGGAGCCATCACTAGGATACCAAATCCTTCATACACCCTTGAATGTGCCTTTGGTTGCTTGGTTGAAGGCTGTTTGAAGTGGGTGAGTGGGCAAAGGACAATAGAGTAAACCCTTGTGTGTTGCTTCCCTTGTGCCACTCTGCATCACCTACTTTCTTGGATCAGCAAGGAGCTCCAGAGAATGGATCACAAGTTGTAGGTGAGAGCTTCAATGACTACATGAGGGAGTGGCAATTATTAGGTGAAGAATTCCAAGCTGCCATTTCTTTGCAAGATTTTTTCCAATTGAAGTACATGAACAGAGATAGACCTAGAGGAGAAAGAGGCAACAATAATCATGACTTGCAAAGAAAATTGGGAAAGGTGAATATCACGCCTTTTGATGGTTCGGGCAAAATCACAACACGAGCATGAATCCATAAATTGGACAACTATCTCACATTGAACCCTATGTTCGAGAGGGATGCCATTCAGTTTGCTACATTACACTTGGAGGGAGATGCTCTTGATTGGTGGTACAATGGTATGGTGACTCAAGGACATAGCCTTGTTACTACTTATGTTGATTTCTCACAGAGATTGATTGACAGGTTTGATGAGACTAATCCTGAGCAGTTCTTCAGAGAGTTGGCACAACTCAAACAGAAGGATTCAGTGGATGCCTACATTTTAGAGTTTTAGAAGCTTGTTGTGTTGGTTCCTAATGTGTCGGAGAGTAGATTGACCTATCTATTCATTGAGGATCTAGAGAAGCCACTTCGTGGATGGGTGAAAGCCCTAGATCCACCATCTTTGAGAGAAGCCATCAAGAGGGCCAGAGGTATGAAGTTTTCAGCGCCTTCCAAGTCCAAGTTTCAGGGTAAGACTTTCTCTTCATCACGAAAGGACCCGAAGAAGAACTTTCAGAAGGATTGGCCCAAGAGGACAACACTAGACATTGAGGCGAAGAATGAGCTAAGAAGGAAGAAGCTATGCTTCTCATGCAAGGAGCCTTGGGAGCCTGGTCACAGATGTCTTGGGAAAGGCAAGGTACACTTCATTGAGGTCACTTCCAATATTGATGATGATGAGGTCCAAGACACTACTTCGGAGAGTGATCATGAGGAGCGACAGTTGGAGCTTGACACTATGGCACAAGGTACTATTGCTTTTCTATCAGGTGTTCCTAAGTATCATCCTTTTAGAGTAAGAGAGATTGTGAAGGGACAACGAGTCTCATGTTTGGTGGACGGCGGTGCAACACATAACTTCATTGATGAAGGTTTTGTGGTCAAGAGAGGATTACAAGTAGAGGACTTTCATGGATTCAACGTCATGTTGGTAGATGGATTCAAAATGAGTTGCACTAGGAAGATCTCACAATTGAGCATTCAGTTGGATAACTATATATTTGTTGATGAATTCTATGTAGTTGGAATTGGTGAGACCGAGATTGTGTTGGTAATCCAATGGCTACAGTCACTTGGCTGGGTTGGTATATTCAGGATTTCCACAAGATGGAGTTGGAGTTCACATCAAAGGGTAAGCAAATAGTGTTAAAAGTTATAAATAATGGTACACCAAAGGACGTGACAGCCAAGAGGATGGAGGTTTAGATCAGCCTTGGGACAAATATTATAACTAGTGAGGCATGTGATTTTCAGTTGGATACAACTCTTGGACCAGCACTTGATGATGAGCATCCAACAATGAAGGAAGATGTGCTTGAGAGCCATGAAGACACCACAAAAAGGTATGAAGAAAGTACTGATTTTCTGATTATGAACAGCAGTCCATTATCTTCACATGATCATGAGGTGATAGATAAATCATATGAGGATGATAGTGGTAAGAAGCCTGTCATGTCCCTGCATTATGTATTATTCATTCAAATCAAAGATATGAATGATATTATAAATTGAATATATTTAAATAATATTTATTTAAAACAATTAAAAGATATATTATTATTATATTTATAAATAACACAAACAATAATAATATATTATAAATATATTTAATAATATAAATATAAATATTCTTATATTTATCTTATATTATAATATAAATATAAATAATATAATATAAATCATATATCATTTATTATGATATAGATGATATAATATAAATAATACAAAATAAATAATATATCATTTATTATAATGATATAACATAAATACAAATAATATAAATAAACTATGTTAAGGGAGTTACGTATGGTTACCACAAGTCATAGAAGGGAATAACATAAAGTAATAAAAATTATAAAAGGGTAAGTATGTCTTTTACCACCAGGCATAATAAATATCCCTTGAAAGGGAAATAAATAAAGAAAAGAAGATGGGCAATAAATAAATAATATCCCATAAATAAAT
Source organism: Cunninghamia lanceolata (assembly GCA_027924645.1). Lineage (NCBI taxonomy): Eukaryota > Viridiplantae > Streptophyta > Pinopsida > Cupressales > Cupressaceae > Cunninghamia > Cunninghamia lanceolata. The sequence goes on along the minus strand of BSBN01000784.1, from coordinate 5,849,681 downwards.
ATATTTAGATCCGCATTATATTTATATATATTTCTGAGTCATAACTAGAAAAGATATCATAAATATATATAGGGAGGAATTATTCAAGTAAAAATAAATATAATAATAATAATAATATATAATAGTAAATATATATTTATTCATTGCATAATATAAGGGCATTCATATAAAGAATCGGGCTGTTGAGAAGATGCCGATCTCATAATAAGGAGCCTTTAACTAATACAAACAAATATCGAGTATCAAAGTTTAATAATATTTATTTATTAAGGGTGGTGACGGGTGGTGAATTGCACCCCTTCAAACTTATAAATATTAACGGGCCCATCTAACAAAAAAGGGAAAAAGGAATAGAAAAAGGAACGAGGAGAATAAATATCTACCGCATCCAAAAGGTACCTGCAGATCGTCAGGTAAGTATTTTAATATATTTAATTATTAAGATGTAATGTATCTATATATATGTGTGAAAAAATATATATATATACAATAATATTAATAACATATATAATAATACAATATAGAGATATTATTAATATTATAACAAATATTATAATATATAAATATTAAAGAATAGGCAAAATAGAATAGAATCCAGTGAGCAGATTCAACAAAACAAGTAGCATAAAGAGGTACGTGCACTTTCCTTATTAATAGGTTAGGCAATATAAATGTTGTAGAAGAATAATATGAATATAAATGGACTGTCAAGTTAATTGATATAATTATGATGTTAATATAAATAAATGCACTTAACTTAGACAAAACTATGAATGTGCATAAACTAATATAATGAATAAATGTAATGATATATGATCAATATTAATATAAGGCATCTTGTGTTAAATGCCAATAAGAACAATTATAATATTTATTAAATCAAATAAAAAGATAAGTTGGTGGTATGCTTGGAGCTGACTCAGACTCTCCCTTTAACCCCTCTATCACCTCTAAGGTATGACGTAGTTGAAATAGTTTATTTTAGCCTAGGTATCTCTCGACTGGATGTAAGTCCCTCGACCAAGTGATGAGGAACCCTGTGTGTGGGTGAAATCCTTGGGCCTAGGAGAACTCGTAAGAGTTGCTCTACGGATGGTGACTCTCGTCTGGATGAGGTACTCCGTGTGTGAGTGAAATCCCACGAGCCAAATGGTGAGGGACTCCGTGTGTGAGTGAAACCTTTGGGCCTCCGTAAGAGATGGAACTATTTCCTTAATGAAATCATACTTGGTGATCTAGAGCTGGTTAACGCAAGAGTCTACCATAAGTCCCTCACAAGTCATATCATGAACCAATGATAACAATGAATAATGTGAATGTGCTTATAAATTGAAAATGTCTTAATGCATGATGACGAAACAAATATATGAACTTAATGTGAATATAATCTAATATGTTATAGTCTTAATGATTATATGTTGAAGGAAATGATTAAAAGATTACTAATGTTCTCTTTTACTAAGTTGAAGTTGTGTTAGATAGTGAAAACTTTCAACTTACTAGGAGGGGACATTACAAAGCCTTACCTTGTTAATACTCAAGATTTGATGGTTAAGCATGAGGTAATGGTTGTGGATACAAGTTACAAACAATATGATTTTGTACATTGTGGCATAGAAGATGTAATGAATGTTTACCACAGTATGGTGTGTTTCACAAAACATGAAGTAAACAGAAATAAGTAGTATAGTGCATCATATGACCATAACAAGAGTACTCAGAATGGAATACTGTATTTATCATTGATTCACAGAATATTACAATGTCATGACAACACATAAACATTCATTGTGATTCCAATGTCTGCATAATAACTATTGCAAAATCACCGCTATCCGACTACAATGCATTGATGACTTAAATACTTACGACCAAGGGTGGTTGTGATGCCAACCGTTGGTACCGACTCCAAACTACCCGACCCGTCGGTTGATGCCGACAACTTATTACATCATTTGTTTATTTAACTATTTTGCTGTCTACATCTATCCCCCCCTCAAAATTAGTCGTCTTCCAGACGACATTCACAACAAAATGACAAAATTATGACAAAACTTAACCATCCTACTGAGAGTGTGGAGGTTGGGAAGACGTCCTGGGTGTACTGACGAGGTTGGGGTGGCTGATTGTTGTTGCGCTTGTAGCGTCCTTGCTTCCTCGGTCCTTTGCCGCAGCTGGTGTTGGGCTACTAGCTCCCGCTCCCTTGCTGCCTTCACCATGTGACCGGCTTCCATGCCCTGTGCTTTAGCCTTCATTACTTCAGCCTCCTTTGCCTCAAGCTGTACTCCCATGTCTTTCATCTTAGCCTCCATCTCCCTCAACTTGGCTTCTAAGCCTGATGCCCTGGGCTTTTCTGTTTCTGTGGCCTCTGTCTGCTGTGCTAACTATTGGTGGGACCTCTGAATGTGCTCTGTCAATTCTTGCTGCTTTGTCTGTAGGGCTGCCTCACTCTCCATCTCCTTTTTCTCCCACATCACCTCTTTTTTCTTCATTTCATAGAATTGTTGCTTGTATGCCTTCTCTATGGTGAATAGGGACTCTATGACTTTCGCGTCCCTTCCTCCTACCACTGGTCGTGATCCTCTCCATTGGTCATGCATCTCCTGAGTGTCGATCTGTGGCCACCCTCTCGCTGTGAATTGTCGAGCAAACTCCTCACAGCGCTGTTGAACAAAGTTCCTGATTCTCTTGGCCTCTTGAGCCACTACTTGTGATCGTCCCAATCTCAAGTGTTTGGAGATATCGGCTATCTCCCCCATATAATCTGCCATATTCTCCAAGTCCTCCATGTACCTCTGAATGGTACCTATTGGGTCGGAGGGGTCAGGTCTAGAAAGTGTGAGGGTCAATCCCTCTGGAAATCCCTCCTCCTCTGGTGAAGTGGTCACTGGGGTGATCGTCGGGGAGCTTATGATGCCCATGGAAGGCCCCCCTACCTCCTGTGTAGCCGGTACTGGCTGTGGTAGACTACCCTGCTGAGTGATTTGGCCAGTAATGCTGAGCTGCTCTAGGCTCTCTGTCCCCCTTGGTGTGTTACCTTCTTCTTGACTTTCCATCCCGAAGTGAAGTGGGCTCAGCAAAGGTACCTCAAGCATGTCTACTGTTAGGCCAATATTACTCAACCAGCTATCTATTTTGTCCTGACCTCCTGCTGCTGGTACCTCTACCTGTGATGTGGCTATTCCCCCTACTATGGAGGGTTCCACTGGTGAAGTCGTCACCAAAGGTGCTGCTGATGGTATGACTCTTGCTAGCAACCTTATCCTAACTGGCAGTGTGGCTGTGCCCTGTGCCTGTATCTCGGTACTCTGTGCTGGTACTGGTAGTGTGAATGCTGCCGATTTGAGTTTTGGAAGTACCAAAACTCCTTTCGGTTGCCCCCTTTTTTCTGTTGTGTTTTCCTCAGTATCCCTTATGGCTGCCTCCCTCACCACACTCCGTGTCATTCTTGGTGCCGGCACTTCATCCATAGATGAGTCGCTTTCTACCACTGGTGACTGTCCCCTGCCTTCCTCTTCTTCTTCCTCTTCTTCTTCTTTTTCTTCTTCTTCACTTTCGGTGGATGTTTCCTATTGCTTCCTTTTCCTTTTTGGCCGTCGTGAAGGTTCTTCTCCGTGAGCTGTGTCGAGTCCCTTCCAGTAGAAGACTGTTGGCCATCCCGGCTCTACTTGTGCTGTCGGTTGTAACCCCCCCATTTGTCTGCTGGCACCTGGGTATGGACAGCATCGAGAAATAGGGCAATGACCTGTTGAGTCATATAGAATACCTTATGCCGCTGGGATAAAAATTCCCTCACCCTCTCTGTCAAATACCTCGCCCAGTTGTAGACCTTGCCAACACGCAATCCGATCATATAATCGACCATCCATAGGGCGATGTCCGATGCCCTACTGGAACCCGTCAGTCTGCACTTCATGACATCCATGATGCATTTCCATTCTTCATTTGCCAATAAATTTTTCCTCAATCCCCGATTACCTGAATTCCATATTGTGTCTTTCTCCTTGTCTGAGAGGTCACTTCGGCATACCCTCTGGATGAGGGTTTCTTTGTGATGCTGGGTCATCCGACCCGGTTTTACCACACTCTGGCCAACGGCTGGAACCCCCATCACTCTGGCAAAATCCTGTGGCCAGAATGATACAGTCACTGAATGGCCCCGATACTCGATAATGGACCTGCTGGAGTGCTCGCAAAAATTGTCTACCATAGCTTTTAAATACGGCTCGAACTCCCTGGCATTAAAGTAGGGCATCATTATGGTTTTGTCGACTTGGGCATGTTTCAATGCTACCTTCAGCACATTGTCTTCCGGTGCATTCTTCCACCATTGTTTGCATTCGTTTCCTATCAGGTTTTCCCAGGCGATGGCCTTCATTCTAGTATCCGCACTTTGTTTCTTCCTCTCCTCCGATGCAATCTTTGGTCTGTAGGCTGCAATTTTTTTGCCCTTATCCATTATCCAATTTTTCTGACAATTCCTATGCTGGGTATTTGAGTGCCAAAGTGCCGATACCAAGCCGATGCTTTCTTTTCCCCCGATGGTAGACCTCGAGAATGCCAAGTACGAATGCCAAGTACGCTGTACTGCTGCAATGGTACGGTCTGTACTTTCCCTGTACTGCCTAGTACGGCCCTTCCATGTTGCTATTTTTTTTCCTCTTTTTTTTCCTTCTGTTTGCTGTTTTTTCCTCTTTTTTTTCTGTTTGCTACTTGGGAGTTGAGTTTTTAAAGAGGGGCGGGGGTGGCTAGCCGTACGGTCAGGCCGTGCGTCGTACAGATTTTTTTTTAAAATTTTTTTTGCTAGGCCGTACGTCGTACGGCCTGCCTTTTTTTTTTTGTTACTCTGTTTTGTCTTTACCTCTTCGCTGCTGTGTGGTTCCGACGACGGCCTCCTCGACTTTGTCTTCGTCTTCTATGACCTCGATTTCCGTCATGTGGCAGAATATACACTGAATATACCCTTTCTGTCGAAGGCAATCGTTGGAGCAGCATTGTTCGACTTCTTCCAGTTCCCATATTCGATCCACCAGTGTATTTTTGTCTTGTATTAGCCTCAAGTTCCATCCCATCGGTTCCTGGGTCCACTGGAATGTTCTTCCGTCGCTGTTCATCCTTACACTTTTAGTCCTGAACTTTGCTTTCCAATTCGACTTCTTGGAATCTGGACATATGGAGTTCCCTGGTTCTTCAACCTTAGTTATAGGACCTCATTCTCATAGGGTGATCTTTCAACTATGAACATGGCCTCTGCTACATACCTTTTCACCGGGGTTTTTATTTCTTTTGGTAATAAGAATTCAAACTTATCCCTTACCTTATTGCATTCGGCTATCCACCGGTTCCACGCCTCTTCCTCTTCATTCTGATTGTCATCATTGCCATTTTCGATGATGTCACTGTCGATTATCCCTTCTCGAATGCCAGTTTGCATCGTTCTTGGTCCAAAAAACCCAGTTACAGGTTCATATGGTGCACTCCGGAAACATATTCCATTGGTCCCCTCTGTTGTTTCTTCCAACATTGCGTATCCCAACATATTGATTTCTATTGTTTCTTCCCTTTTTTGCTTATATTTCTTCAGTTTTGCTCCGTTCACTGTGTCCCTGACTTGGGTTCCGTCAATGTTGTCCAGCCTTATAGCCCCATTGTCCAGTATTTCCCGTACCCTGAACGGTCCCAACCAACGAACTTTGAACTTACCCGGTTTAATTTCGTTACGGCCGTTATATTTGAGAACTAACTGCCCCGGCCGGAATTCCATTCTCCGTAGGTGTTTGTCGTGCCAATACTTCCGGCGTTTCTGCATAATTTCCGTCGACCATTGAGCCAAAATTCTTTTCTCGTCCAGTTTATTCAACTGGAATAGTCTTTCTTCCAGGCTTTCCGTATCTCCTAGTCTGTTTTCCATTGCAATTCTCAGACTTGGAACCAGGTATTCTGCTGGTACTACCGCTTCTTGCCCATACATCAACTGGAAGGGAGTGTGTCCAGTCGTTACCTTATAAGTGGTTCGGTAAGCCCATAACACTGCTGGTAGCCTCTCTTCCCGGTCCGACCCTTTGATACCGCATGACTTGTGGATTACCGAAACGAGCACCTTGTTTGTTGACTCTGCCTGCCCGTTCGCCCTTGGATAGTACGGACTTGATAGGGTGTGCAGGATTTTGAACTCTGTAGTCATCAATCGGATGATGTGGTTGACGAAATGTCCCCCACGGTCACTCGTCAATTGAATTGGGATCCCATACCTCGTCACGATGCGCTCGTATATAAACCTTGCCGTACTTAATGCAGTGTTATCTTCCAGTGCCTTCGCTTCTGCCCACTTCGTCAAATATTCCGTAGCCACTATTATGTACCGACATCGGTGTAGTTGGCTAACCTTCAGTGGTCCTACAAAATCCAACCCCCATATTTCGAAAAGCTCTTGAGGTTGTGATGGCCATAGTGGCATATAATCCCTCTTTAGCGGTTTCCCTACCCTCTGACAAGTGTCACATTGGATTACCCATTCTCGAGCATCTGTGTGTAACGTCGGCCACCATAGGCTGGCGAGTAGGACTTTTCGTGCCGTGGCGTCGGGACCCATATGTCCCCCTGCGAGTCCCTCATGTGCTTCCGCCAATACACCCCTTATCTCTTCTTCCATCACACACCTTCGGAGAATTTGATCGGGCCCCATTTTGTAGAGCAGCCCGTTTATCAGTTGAAATGTCTTACTCTTGAGTGCAATCTTCCGTCGTTCACTTGTAGACATTTCTGGCAGAAACGTTGAAGTGGACAAGTATTCACCAATTTTCTTGTACCATGGTGGCAGGGCGGCTATTTGGAATAGGTGGGCATCCAGGAAGTCTTCATTGACCCCATCTCCTGGTTCTCCTGATTTGATCCTTGATAGCTGGTCGGCAATTACATGGCTTTTTCCTGGTTGCACAATAATGGTGAAAGTAAATTCTTGCAGTAGTAACAACCATCTACTGATTCTGCCTTGAATAATCAGTTTGTTGACCAAGTACATTAGTGCTTGATGATCCACATAAAAAGTGAATGGTGTTGCCAAGAGATAATGCCTGAATTTCTGTACGGAGTAGACCGTTCCCAAAGCCTCCCTTTCCGTAGTACTGTAATTCCGTTCCGCTTTGGAGAGCAACCGACTGGCAAAGTACACTGGATGATCCAATCCATGAGATCCGACCTGTGCAAGAGTGGCACCAATTGCAAAGTTTGATGCGTCTACGTGCACGTGGAATTCCTTGTCCCAGTTTGGATAGGCTAGGATAGGTGCGCTGATGAGTCTTGTCTTTAGTTCTTCAAACGCTTTCTGTTGTTCCTCCAACCAAACAAACTGCACCCCTTTCCTTGTCAACATGTCCAATGGTTGCGATATCTGAGCAAAATTTTTGATAAATCTCCGGTAGTACCCGACATGGCCGAGAAAAGACTTTACTCCAGTGATATCTCCTGGAGCCTCCATTTCTACAATCACCCGAATCTTGTCCGGGTCTGCTTTTAGTCCGGCTTGGCATACAATATGGCCAAGAAGTTTCCCTTGTGACACCATGAACCGGCACTTCTTCGGGTTTAAGGCCAACCGTGCGGCCCTGCAACGCTCCATGCACTCGGTGAGAGCTTTGAGGTGTGTCTGCTGGTCGCTGTAAATTGACCAGTCATCGAGAAATGCCTTGAAGTTTCCCATCGACATTTTGTCAAATATGTGTAGGATAATCCTTTGAAAGGTGGTTGGTGCATTGCACAGACCGAACGGCATCCAGTTATATGCATATACCCCGTTTTCAATCACGAATGTTGTCTTCAATTTGTCTTCCTCGGCGATGCTGATCTGGTTATACCCTGAAAATCCGTCCATAAAGGAATATATTTCGTGACCGGCCACTTCTTTCAAAATGGAGTCTGTGAATGGGATGGGGAAGGGGTCTTTGATTGTTACTGCATTCAGACATCTAAAATCCACGCAAATCCTGATTTGTCCCCCTTCCTTCTTAAGTGATATTATAATCGGTGACACCCACTCGCTTGTTTCTACCTCAAAGATTATTCCTGCCTCAAGCATTTTTTCAATTTCCTCCTGCACTTTTGCTGCGTAGTTCTTATTCATGCAATATGGCCTTTTCCGTACTGGGCGTGCCCCTGGTATGAGTGGAATTTTGTGGACGCACAGTTCTGGTGGTATCCCCTTCATGTCCTTGTAGGTCCAGGCAAACACATCTTTGTACTCTAGAAAGATTCTGAACGCTGCTGCCTTGAGTACTGGATTCCAGTCGTCGCCGGCCAGAATTATCTTTTGGTTGCTTTCCTCGCCAAGATTAATTCTCTTCGTTACTGGCTCTTCGTACATAATCTTCTTTTCCGGTTCAAACTGATGTGCCGGCGTACTGTCTACTTCTGCATTCCCTTCCTTATACTCCCCGTACTCCGCTGGGAACATGTGGGTCACTTCCTTCCCCTTATCACTTGTCTGTTCCAATGTTTCACCATCGTCTTCCTGTTCGTTCGTCATTCCCGAGTTTTCACTGATTTCTTTTATTGAAATCATGTTGCATTGTGGCGGAAAAAACTCGTAGTCCTCCATCTGCCAATGGAATAGCCCGCTGAATGAATTTGTTTCGTCTCTGAGCATTCCTGTAATTTCAGCACCCCTTCATCATCGGGCTCCATCGGCCCTCTCCCACCTTCTGTCGAGTCCCCTCCATTCGAGTCAGAATCTGAGGCCAACTCTTCACTGACAGTTTGCGTCCTCAAGTCAATGACAAACTTCTTATGCCTATTTTCTATGGACTGAGTGTTCTTCCAGTTGTGGTTGGCCTTGGCGGCTATTAGCCATCCTCGGCCGAGTAATGCATCGTATGATGCATTCTGTGCTGTTATGACTACAAAATTTAACAAAAATTGCTGGGTACCGATTCTTACTTTTTGAGCCATTAGCACTCCCAGCGCCTTGATCCCGTGCTGGTCGGCTCCCACTAACTGGAAGTTTTGTGGCCATAGAGTGGGCTTCCCGAGGCTTTTCCAGGTGTCTTCCGATAATACGTTTACTCCAGATCCCCCGTCGACTATTGTATTTGTCAAATTTCTCCCAAGTATTTCCATCTGCACTACGACCGGTTTCTTCCCGGTGTCAACCGCTAGCAACCTCGGGTCGAGTACTTGTTCTCCCATTGGCGGTGGTTCCACTATAACATTTTCTGTTGTGTGGGCTTCGTCTGCGTGTGAGTTACCTTCTATTACCTTGGATAGTGCTATTTTTAACTGAGGTAAGCTCTGGAGGAGGTCCGCCAATTTGATTGGTACGGTAGTTTGCAATACTTGGCTTGCTATGTTCTTATCTGATTCTGATCGTAGGGTTGCAATTACCTTCTTGTCTGAGTTCCTCCGTTCAGTTTTCATGGCAGCTTCCACTTCCTTTCGTGCCTCACGGAGTCTTTCTTTTTCCGTACGGGGATCTGGATAAGTAGCCTTTTTCAACTGCGCTCGGGTGATAGCAAGGATTTCTTCATTATTTCCCTTGAGATTGATAAGGTTTACCCCCTTCTGCTTCGGACAGTCTTTTTCTTCGTGATCTCCAGGCCCACACCACTTGCACAATGCATTTATTGTGCTTTGATTGTTGTTGGGGCATTCTCGTGCAAAGTGTCCCCACTCGTTGCACTGCCGGCACTGTATCATCGGTCGCCCTTTGCTGTCGTACTGCAGTCTGTTTCTGGGGCTGTTATTGTTAAACCTTCTGTTATTCCTATATCCTCCGGGGGATGCATTCGGACTATTTTGAGGTTTCGGCGGCGTGGTCGGCGGAGTTGATGATTCTCCCTGAGTGAACAACACTTGGGTGCTTCTTGCTTTCAAGTTAAATGGACATTCCTTGATTGAATGTCCCATTACCTGACAGATGTCACAAAATAATTTTCTCGGGCAGTTTGCCTTTATGTGACCTTCCCCATTGCACTCTGTGCACCATAACTCTCGACTTTCTCTAGTTGTCTCTTTATCCGGTTTCAAATCCTTCATCATGCGGATCATGTCCATTCTCAATGCCTGAATTGTTTTCGACTCGTTTTCGCTGCTGTCGTCCCCCGTACTGTCATCATCTTCAGTTCTTTTCTTACTTCGGGATGATGTTTTGCTTTCACTTTCTATGTCCATCGCCCGATTGTACGCTTCCGCATACGACGATGGGGGTACCACTTTCATCTTTTTTCTTAATGACGAGACTAGCCCTTCTATGAACCATCTTTTCTTCAGTCCATCTGCTGGCTGCGTTTCCAGTTTCCCGAGTAATTCTTTGAGCCTTCTATTATATGCCCTTACATTTTCGTTCTTTCCTTGTTTGGTATTGTAGATTTCTGCTACAATCTCATTGTCATCTCTCAGAAGTTTAAATTCGTTCTCGAAGGCTTTTCTCAGTTCGTCCCATGAGGTTTTCTGTGCTGCCCCTAGGTCTGTATACGAGTCAATGGCAATGCCTCTTAGCGTCGCTGGAAACGCTTTTACCCAATAGTCTTCGTCCTCTTGTCCGTTTGCCACCCATATGGTTTCACACGTTTTACAGTGTCGGACAGGGTCCTCTGACCCGTTCCCCATGAACTTCGGCAGCTTCTACCTTTCACTTGCCGGTGGGGTCACCATTTTCTTCCCGAGGTACCCTCTCTGTGTCTTTGACCCGACTGGACTGGTTCTACCGTGTCATTCCGGTGTCTTCCCGACACTGCCGGCCACGTACGGTTCCTTCCCACTTCCGGTTTCGGCATCCTCTACACTTTGAGTTACCTCTGGCTCTCCTTGGTTTTCCCTCTGTGCAGGGGTCTCGGGTTCAAGTCTTCTATTCCTCGGCCTTTCGTCAGAAATGGACAATGCCACAATCCGACGTATACTATCCTCTAGTTCTTCTGTGAGATTATTTTCTTTTCCTCTATTTGTTATTGGTGTTCTAAAATTATTTTCATCACCCCCTTGATCTACCTCTTCATGTCGTTCATTTTCTTTTTCACAAATCTGTTTCAATCGTTTTCTACGTTCTTGTTCTTTTAGTCTTAATGATCTTCTTACTATTTCTTCTGGTGTTGCTTGCCCCACTGGTAATTTATTCTTATCCTTATTAAGTTGTATGGGCATTAATTATGCTTACCCTTTCTTAGTTGTACGGTGTGCGACGGCGATCACCGTCACGTTCCTCCTCTTGTTTCAAGCGTTCTTCATATCTTCTGAGAATTTGTTGTCGTCGCACTTCCCTCTCTCTCTTCTCGAATATCTTGGAAGGCTATCAAGTTCCTTGCCAGAAGTCGAGGGATGCGGTCCAAAAGATTATCTACTTCGCTATTGACACGCAGGTTCTCTGAAATAACCTTCTGTGGAACCTCTCTGTGGATAGACTCGTCTCTCACGTATTGTCCTACTGATAATAACCACAGTTTGACCAATTCCTGAGTTACTTCATCTTCTCGACTTCTGGGTTCATTCTCTTCTCGATCGCTTCCCTCGCGCTCTTCCTGAATTTCTTGTATTATTTCTTCTACGTGCTTTCTGTCTTGTACTTCCTCATCAGTGTCAATTGGTTGCCCCATTACGCTGCCATTTCCTTGATGCTAAATACACCTGACGGCTTGTTCGGACGATGTCACTTGTCTGATGGCATCGGATGTCTCAACTTGTCATCGACTTGTCACCCTCGACCCGTTTTCGAATTGGCAACGGCGCCAAATGTTTACCACAGTATGGTGTGTTTCACAGAACATGAAGTAAACAGAAATAAGTAGTATAGTGTATCATATGACCATAACAAGAGTACTCAGAATGGAATACTGTATTTATCATTGATTCATAGAACATTACAATGTCATGACAACACATAAACATTCATTGTGATTCCAATGTCTGCATAATAACTATTGCAAAATCACCGCTATCCGACTACAATGCATTGATGACTTAAATACTCACGACCAAGGGTGGTTGTGATGCCAACCGTTGGTACCGACTCCAAACTACCCGACCCGTCGGTTGATGCTGACAACTAATTACATCATTTGTTTATTTAACTATTTTGCTGTCTACAATTAAGACCCAAAGCATGTGTGATGGATGGCTAAGGAAGCCAAGTCATTAGCCGCTCAAGCAAAACAGCACCTACAAAAGATTAAGGAACAATTTGTTCACATAGATCATGGAAGGCAACAACTAGATACATTTCTTCATCAAACTTCAATACTTCAAGAGGAAGGAATTATGATGGGAGAGCATGAAGAATAATCAGATTTGCATGAACTTGTTGAGAGGTATGAGTTTGAAGACAAATCAGAAAATTTAGTATGCAAATGATCTTAATCATAGGGCTCATGAGTCACATCATTTGGAGAGCCAATTGAAGGTTCAATTCATGGTTAAGGAACAAGAAGTTATGCATACACGTTGTGGACGAGCAAATAATGATAGGCATGCATGTGTAGAGAAGAGTCTTCTTGATTCAGATTTGAGGAAGAACTCGACCATTCATGGAGAGCTCAATGAGCCTACTTGTGTCTTGACACCATGCTGTTATGATGATGATCCTTTGAGTGTGTAACATACACCCTTGTTTTTTTGTTTGTTTGTTTGTTTTTTGATTTGTAGTGTTTAATAGAAGAAGACGGAGATGCAGAAGGTGTGTTTCACAATATATATTTTGCAATAAATAAAAACTGAAATAACTCTTTTCAATGTAATATTTGAAAGTACCCACAATCAACAATAAACTAAGAATACAATATATTATCAAAACTAAAGATACCCAGTTGTTGAAAAGTTATTACAATGCAAAATGAGACATACCTGTTTGCTGGTTACACATTAATATTGATGAACAACAAATACACAACAAACTGACACCCCAAAACCCTAGTCGCCACCCCCAAATACATCGCCAAAGGGACGACTTGGTGTAGGAATGAATTCGTAAGGTGTGAACGCCTCAAAACTGCAAGTAATCTGCTCAAAACCCTAGACGCCTCTTCTACAAACCCCCACGCCCTTGCTGCAGTTGTACGGCCAAAAAATGAGGATACAAATTTGATATTTGTGCCTTCCAAAACTGTTGATATAACCTCTTCAATCTGCCCTCATATTCTGATTTGAAAAACTTCATCAAAATCTGCAGACAATAAGCTCCTGTGTGATTCCTAAATGAAACCACCAATTAATCCTCTAGGTTAGATCTTTCACTAACGAAGATGTTCTCTATGAAGGATTCCGTCTCCATAAAGCCAAAGGATGAACAGGTTCAATCCAGCAGAGTGTCGTTATCAATTCCAAAATCATGCATAACCAAATGAGCTCCAAAAAAGCTCTTCAATTTGCCCTTCAATTCCCATGCCCAAGTAGGGATATAAAAATATGTTATTTAATCTAAAACATCCTCTTATATCTCCCATGTGGGTGCCCATCCCTAGGAAACACTTTATTTAATTTAAAAACCACTCATAAAGTCACTTTATTAATTTAAATAACACTAAAGTTAAATCTTTAATTTAACTTTAATATTTTAATGTTATTTAAATTAAATGTTCTGGACCACGTTAACTGCCAAGATAACACCATCAAACACATTTGCCGACATTCCCAAAATAGAAATACTGCCAACTGACCATGTCGGTGTCCAGCCTGTGACTTACTAAAAATAGTAAATGCAGACAAATTGCCCGAATCCTCTCCAGAAAAGGTCATTATGCAAATCTCAACTAATGGAGCTCTATGCAACACCTGTCATCGCCAAATAAACTGGATTGAAAGGTCACCAAGGGTTCCCTAACCCTAACTCATTAGCCCACGGGAACCCATTGAATAGGCTAACGGTTACCAAGCTAAGTGCTTAGGAAGGAGACATTACAGTCCACCCTCCCCAAAATTGCTTGTCCCCAAGCAATTCCAACTCTGGATGTTGTAAAATCTGCTCATTCTCCCATTTTGCATCCTCTACCGGCAAGTTCTTCCATTTGACCAAGTACTCTTTTATGATCCGTTTTCGCAGAGTACGCTCCATGTAGTCAATAATGGCCTCTGGAATCAAGATTAGCTTCCCCTCATCTAATGGTGGCAACTCAGATGAAGGAACCACATTATGCCCAAGTGCCTTTTTGAGCCTCGACACATGAAATACATTGTGCACTCTGCTACTAGCCGGTAGTTCTATCTCATAGGCTACTTCTCCAATCCTTTTGGAGACTCTAAAAGGACCATAGAATCTGGGTTTTAGTTTTTCTAACCCACTCTTCTTGAGAGTGGATTGTCTATATGGCTGGAGCCTCAAGTATACCATGTCACCCACCTCAAAACTGCGCTCTATCCGATGTTGATTAGCATATAACTTTTGTTGATTCTATATCCACTGCAAGTTCTCCTTCAGTGATTTCATAATATCTTGACTCCCCTGCAACAGATCTCTTGCCTTAGGCACTCTACTATCCCCAAAGAGCAGATCAATAAAGTTAGGTGCCTCATACCCATACAATGCCATGAATGGTGACATCCTGATAGACATTTGATAGGTAGAATTATAGCAATATTCTCCAAGGTGTAGCCATCTCACCCATGCTCTCTGTTGTCCTGAAATGTAATTCCTGAGATACCCCTCCACCCATTTGTTCACTATCTTTGTCTGCCCATTTGTTTGCAGGTGGTAGCTAGTGCTAGGAGTGAGTTCAGTCCTACTCAATCTGAAAAGTTCCTACCAAAAGAGGCTTAAGAACTTGTCCCTGTCACTCACTATGCTTCTGGGCATCCCGTGAAGTCTGAAAATCTCCCGGAAAAATAAATCAGCTACCTGTGCGGCAGTATATGTTGCAGAAATAGCAAGAAAGTGTGCAAATTTGGTCAACCTGTCCACTACAACATATATATAGTCCTTGCCCTGTACCATAGGTAGCCCAATGATGAAGTCCATGGAGATACATTCCCATTTCTGATTAGGAATGGGTAAGGGTTGAAGCAAACCAGCTGGATAAGTGTGCTCATTTTTATTCTGCTGGCAAATGGAGCACTCTTTGACATACTTAAGAACTTCATTTTTAAGTCCTTTCCATGTAAACCTCTCTTTGATTTGCCTGTAAGTTTTGAAGAACCCCGGGTGACCAGCCATGGGTGCATCATGAAAAGTCCTCAATATCTTCATCTTAAGCTGTGAAGTAGGCACCAAATAGATTCTCTCCTTATAAATGATCAGCTCATTCAACACCGTGTACCTGTCATCATGAATAGTGCCCTCAATGATTCCTGCTGCCCAAGAATCCTTAGCATACTCTGCTGAAATCAACTCCCTCCAATCAACAACGATCTCAACCAATGAACACAAATGAGGCCTCCTGGAAAGTGCATCAACAACTACATTCTTCTTCCCCTTAACATATACAATGTTAAAATCATAGGCTTGTAATCTACTCACCCACTTCTGTTGCCTATCGTTGAGATCTTTCTAGTTCATAAAATATTTGATGCTAGTGTGATCCATTTTGATGATGAATTGGCCCCCTACCAGATATGGTCTGAACTTGGCCAAAGCATGCATGATGGTCAACATCGCCCTATCATATATGGAGTAGATCTTCTCCACACCTCTCAACTTCCTGCTCTCGAAGGCTATGGGATGCTTCTCCTGCATCAAAACAACACCAATTCCCTCTCCTAAAGCATCACACCCCAACTCAAAAGGTTTGGAGAAATCTGGAATTGCCAACACCGGGCATGTAGACATCAATTGTTTGAAGTGATCAAAACACTTCTGTGCTGAATCAAACCACTCAGAGGCTCCCTTCTTCGTCAAATTTGTAAGTGGAGCTGCAGTTTGTGAAAAACTCTTAACAAACCTCTTGTAAAAACCACATAGACCAAAGAATCCCTTATGCTAAGAGAGATTCGTAGGTGGAGCCATTCAATAATAGCCTTGATCTTCTTAGGATCAACTCTCACTCCCTCTGCACTGATAATGTGACCAAGATAGAGAAGCTCTGTTATGCCAAAGTCACACTTGGACGCCTTAGCGTACAAGGACTCACTTTCCAATATTCTCAAAACCTCTTCGAGATGCCTCATATGCTCCTCCCAAGTTCTACTGAAAATCAAGTTATCATCAAAAAATATTAACACAAATTTCCTAAATTGCTTCCTGAATCTCTGATTCATGCAACTCTGAAAAGTAGCTGGTGCATTAGTTAATCCGAAAGGCATCACCAAGAACCCAAAGTGTCCAAAGTGACATCTGAAAGTTGTCTTCTCTATATCCTCCTTCCTCATCCTGATTTGATGGTAGCTTGACCGCAAATCAATCTCTGAAAATTAATAAGCACCATGCAGCTCATCTATCAACTCATCAATCCTAGGAATGGGATACCTGTTTTTTATTGTCTTTTTATTTAAATCCCTATAATCAATGCACATCTGTATTGTCCCATCCTTCTTCACCAAAACCACTGCTGAAGCAAAAGAGCTCTTGCTGGGTCTAATGTGCCCCATCTCTAGTAACTCCTTAATAGTTTTTTCTATCTCATCCTTAAGCCTCTTAGGATGTCTGTAAGGTGTAGTAATCACTAGTTTGGCACCCTTCTCAAACTCTATCACATACTCTATCCCTCTCTCGGGTGGCACTCCAGGTGGAATACTCTTGAACACCTTGCTATGCTTAGATAACCACTTTTGAATATTTGGATGATAATTGTTCTTCTGCTGATTGGGAACTGTAGGCATGACGAGACACTTGGCTGCCCACTCCACCTAATCATGTCTAATCAAATGCTCCATCCTCTTGAAGGATACTACTCTGGGACCCCCATCTGACATGCCTCTAAGTACTATCTTTTTGCCATTTGATTCAAATTTCATCTCCATAGTATGCAAATTCATAGTGAACTCTCCAAGAGTCCTCATCCAACGCATGCCAAGAACTACATTCTTATCACCTATGCCAACCACATAGAAATCATCCCTCAACTCATATTCACCCAAGTATATACTTAGGCCAGAAATTTTACGAGTGCACGTGAGTTTAAATCCATTTGCAACCATTACCTTGAACCCTTCAAATTCTTCTGTTTTGAGTCCCCTCTTGGCTACAAGCCCCTCATCAATGAAATTGTGTGTGGCTCCTATATCGATGAGAGTTATTATACGCTATCCATAAAGCACTCCTCTAACCTTGAATGATCCAACTTTCTAAAAACTAAAGAGCTGAGCAATAACTCCTTCACTATCTTGTTCCCCATTTGATGACTTTTCTTCTTCACTACTTTCCGAATCAGAATGCTGATCTAATTTTTCTGAAGTTGTTTCATCAGCTGAAAAGTATTCAATTTGTTTGGCCTTTGCTTTGATATTACATTTATGAGATGGATCCCATGGCTCCCTACAGTGGAAACATAATTTCTTCCTTCTAAGCTCATTGAGCTGATCACTATCCAATTTGTTTATCACATTCTTAAGCTGATTGGAATCCCGCTGAAAATGTTTTTTGTCTTTATCCTTTTTATGCAAGAATCCCTTTTACTGAAATTTACTTCTGGAAGTAGATGATTCCATGTCTCTTGCCTTCTTGATTGCCTCATATAATGTGGGTGGATTAAGTGTTTTAATCCAACCTCTCAATGGATCGGACAACCCATCAACGAATAACACTATCAATCTCCTCTCTGAAAAATCAGTCACCATTACGGATAGCTTCTGGAAATCAGAAATATATGTATCAACAAAACCCCATTGCTTAAGTTGTGCCAATTCCTTGAAGTGCAATTCATGATCCTTCTTATCAAATCGATCAATCAACCTCTCAATAAACTCTGCATATGATTCAATCTGATTGTGGCCCAATGTGATCATTCCATGGCGCCACCACTCATGGGCATTACCATCCAAATGTAGAGCTGCATACTTAATAGCCTCATCCTCAGGCATAGAATTGAGTTGAAAATAAGTATCTAATCTATGCACCCAAGCTCTAGCTATAGTCTTCCCAGACCCATCAAAATACGGAATAGGCAACTTACCAACCTTCCGCTGCAACTTCTGATTCTGTAATCTCCCACCTCTATGGAGTCTATGCTTAAGTCTTAGGTCCATGTAATCACAGAAGGACATCTTAGCCGGAAATTCCATTCCGGAATTCCTCCAATCATCTAAGATTCGATCTTGTAACTCATGTTGTGAGGGTTCTTCTTCAATCTGTGGGTTAATTATTGGTGGAAAGTTAGGCATGAGGGGCCTAGAGTTGGCTGTTGTAGCTCTTGCATGCTGATTTGCAGTCCTATTATTCACCAAACCATCCCCATTTCCATTGTTCCTTTCGTGCCCATTATTACCACCATTGTTTCCTGCATTGTTCCTTGCATTGTTATTATTTCCCAACATATGTTGGTTCATTAATGCCACCATCTAAGCTAAAATCTGTTGTAACTCTCGCTGCCCTCTAGCAAAATCATTTAGCATCTCTCTGGTGCTTGGTTCTTGTTGTTCTCTATCACCCATGTTAACACCTGCAAATCTACCAGTCCCTGTTTGACCTCCAAAATTTGGATTAGACCTGTTTCTTCTCATATTATAATGATGAGTAAAAAGTGGCTGCATTACTCATTCCACTGTCATGTCTTTGTTTTCAACAAACCCTCCAAGATGGCAATATACTTCTGCTCTGATACCACTATAACATACACCCTTGTTTTTTTTCTGTTTGTTTGTTTTTTAATTTGTAGTGTTTAATAGAAGAAGACAGAGATGCAGAAGGTGTGTTTCACAATATATATATATATTTTGCAATAAATAAAAACTGAAATAACTCTTTTCAATGTAATATTTGAAAGTACCCACAATCAGCAATAAACTAAGAATACAATATATCATCAAAACTAAAGATACCCAGTTGTTGAAAAGTTATTACAATGCAAAATCAGACATACCCATTTGTTGATTACATATTAATATTGATGAACAACAAATACACAACAAACTGGCACCCCAAAACCCTAGTCGCCACCCCCAAATACTTCACCAAAGGGACGACCTAGTGTAGGAATGAATTGGTAAGGTGTGGACTTCTCAAAATTGCAAGTAATCTCCTCAAAACCCTAGACACCTCTTCTACAAACCCCCACGCCCTTACTGTAGTTGTATGACCAACAAAGGAGGATGTACGACCAACGAATGAGGATTAAAATTTGATATTTGTGCCTTCCAAAATTTCTAATATAACCTCTTCAATCTACCGCCATATTCTAATTTGAAAAACCTTGGCAAACTTCATCAAAATCTGCAAACAATAAACTCCTGTGTGATTCTTGAATGAAATCACCAATTAATCCTCCAGGTTAGATCTTTCACCAACGAAGAAGATGTTCTTTGTGAAGGATTCCGTCTCCACAAAGCCAAAGGATGAACAAGTTCAATCCAACATAGTGTCGTTATCAATTCCAAAATCATGCATAACCAAACGAGCTCCAAAAAAGCTCTTTTATTTGCCCTTCAATTCCTACGCCCAAGTAGGGATATAAAAATATTTTATTTAATTTAAAACATCCCCTTATTTAACTTAAAAACAACTTATGTCTCCCTAGGCGCCTCATAAAGTCACTTTGTTAATTTAAATAACGCTAAAGTTAAATCTTTAATTTAACTTTAATATTTTGATGTTATTTAAATTAAATGTTCTAGACTACGTTAGCTGCCAAGATAACACCATCAAACACATTCATCGACATTCCCAAAATAGAAATACTGCCAATTGACCAAGTCGGTGTCCAGCCTGTGATTTACTAAAAATAGTAAATGCGGACAAATTGCTCGAATCCTCTCCAGAAAAGGTCAGTATGCAAATCTCAACTGATGGAGCTCTATGCAACACCTGTTATTGCTAAATAAATTGGATTGAACGGTCACCAAGGGCTCCCTAACCCTAACTCATTAGCCCACGGAAACCCACTGAGTAGGCTAACGATCACCAAGTTGAGTGCTTAGGAAGGGGACATTATAGAGTGAGCATGATGTTGTCCTAGCTTCAAAATGTGAAGAGGATGTCATGAAGGTATCCGATTTTGAGATGTATATGCATGTGGATGTTGGGTTTCAGCTGGACTATAATCCAAGGCATGGAGAAGAGCATGAGAGCAGAAAATTTTCAGACTTGGTCCCTTGGTTTTTGGCTTACACCTTAATGATTAGTGGCTGTTCTACATTGCTGATCATGGAGTTTTCAGTCTATTCATTAATATTTGCAGCTGTTTGGATGGATTTGTGTGCATGGGATTGTCACTACAGCTCTTGGAGGTTGAATGATGATGAGACCTTATCAGTTTATGACAACAACAGCATTCCCATGATGATTATAGGTCTGATTATGAGTTTTACTAGTGTTCATTTGACTTGTACCAGAAGTCTAGAGTGGATTTGCATTCTCGATTATGCACATATGATGGACACTTTTCAAGTCCATATGCAACAATTTAGATTTGGAGGGATGGCTTGTGACGTTGACTTGATGAGAGATACTTATCTTTTCATTTTAAGTCTATATGATGGTGCAAAAATTTGGGATCCAAGCATTGGTGTGATTGGTACAATGCTTCATAGGGATCTTGGTGAGTTGCTTCACAATATTTGGTTGGGTGATATTTGTATCAGAGTGGAGCAGCGGAAGGTTGGGATCAGATGGTTGTATTCCAGAGGGCACTGTTATAATACCACCTATCACATGTTGATAGGCATGTCACCTTTCAGAGCTTGGGATAGGTATGACGCTTTGTCTTTTGTAGACTTAGCATGTGAGGTCAGAGGAGCCTCTGGAGTGAGAGAGTTGATGCAGGATATGCACAGGATATTTGAGGTTGGTGATTTGGTATTCTTGTTCCTACATCCATATAGACAAATTACATCGAGGAGTGGTGCAGGACAGCTGAAGCTTCATTTATATAGCCCTTACAGGATTGAGAGTGGAGTTGGAGAGGATGCATACAAGTTGGAGCTGCCGAAGGGTAGCTGGAATCATAATATTTTTCATGTATCTTGGCTCAAGAGGGTAATTGAGCAGCATAATACATCTTCTTCTGAGCTTCCTCCTTTGGATGAAGAGGGGAAATGGATACTTGTACTTGATACTAATATGGATGATATGAGAGCGCCGACCTTGTGGAGCAGAATTTCGGAGTTTGAAGGGTGGAGCAAATTTGAGTTTGAGTGTGTATGGCTGGTATTGTTTCATTGGCGGCTATTGTAATTCACTTTGCATACTATTCTTCATATTCACTGTGGGGAGTGTTGCCACAAGCTGAGGAGTAGGGTGATCAAGGAGTACTTGATTAGTGGGAGAGACTTGCCGCTTGAGGATGCTCTGCAGCATCTAGATTTGCAATTGCTTGTGGGCAAGCAATTCCAGGAAGGGAGGACTGTAATGTCCCCATTTTCCGAGCGATCACCTAATGGAGTCGGTTAGCCTATCCTATTCCCATAGGCTAAGCTGGAGGGCTAAGGGAATAACCTAATTGATTAAATATTATATTTAATCAATTTTAGTGGGCAAACTGAAGATGTGAAATGACTTATATTTTTATGAGCCATTTGGTGAAGGAAAAATAATTAAATAAAATGACTAAGGAGGTGAGCGATGCAGGAGGGAGAAAAATAAAGGATGGAAAATGATTGGATATTTTTGTGATGCCATGGAAAAAATAAAATAAATCCAAATTAAATTCCTTTGAGGAGGACGACCTAGTGAGAGGTCAAAATATGAAATGATAAGTGCCCAAGGAGGTTCGCTCCTCTTGGGAGAAAATAATAAAAATAAAATAAAATATATTTGTCAAGAGGAGGTCGGCTAGGAGGATGTCGGCCAAGGTGAAGTTGGAGAAAAGATTGGCTATAAATACAAGGTCATGTGGAGTCATTAAATCATCCATTCAGATCATATTTCTTTGTGAGATTTTCTCATTTGGCTGCAACGTCTATTGGGCTATATTCCAAGGACAAAAACCCTTGTGAATATGGTGAGTTGGACAAAAACCTAGCTCATCTTGTGGAGGACTCATAACGGAGTTCTATTTGCACTTCATTGGAGGTTTGGAGCATTATTGCATATTCAGATTTGCAGATCAAATTTGGAGCAGCATTTCTTTGTGGCATTTGTGTTGATATTGCACTAGGGTTTCACCCTAGATTGGAGTGCCACCTTTGGAGGAGGGTGATTTTGCTTGTGGGAGGCGATTTCACTATTTGGAGGGTTTTCCAAACCCTAACCTAGCAGCCATCTTCATCATTGCAAGCGCCATCAATTTGGAGGGTTTGTTGAGCTTCATTTGCCATCATTTGGTATGTACAAACCTAGGGTTTAGGTCTGATTTGGACAGCAGCATTCCGGGCCATGTTTGATCATGTTTAGCCCATGCTTTTGATGTAATTTTCAGTCATTATATTCAGATTTGTAACAGCAGAGATATATTCAGAAAATCAGACTTATATGTTGCATTTGGATGGCCATATCTTGTGTATTTCATGGTGGATTTCATGTTTGATATGATCAGCAATTTGTAGCATCTTTTGGCATGTTTATTTGGCATATTTTGGCACTTGTATGTCACTGTTATATTTTGTTTGAAATCAGAAAATAAAAATCAAAACTCTGAGTTAGGGTTTGAGCAGAAATAAAAATCAGAATTTTAGGGCAGATCCTATTGGGGCTATTACACATATGAGCTGGAGCTACCTGAGAATAGCAGAATTCACAATGTTTTTCATGTATCTCATCTTAAGAAAGTACTTGGGCAGCATGTCACACCTTCTTTGGAACTGCCACCGCTTGATGACGAGGGGAAATTGATATTACAACCGAAGGCAATCATCGACACGAGGGAAATGTATTTGCTCTATTGCTTGGTTTTAGTGTTCAAATGTGGAAGCTACATTCATATGCAGCCTTAAATAGGCATGGATACCATTATTTGGATAAGTATACCCGTCTGCTACTTCTTGTTAGATTATTCTCCTAGATACATGGGATTAAATGGTGATTCTCCATGCATGTACCTGTTTAAGGTTCTTTAGAGAAGACCTGAGTAAAATGAAATTTAAGACAGTTTCATAACAATTATGCCATCAAATAGTATGTCTCAAAAGCTTCCAACAATGCAACAGGACCCTATTGTTAATTTGTTATACAATAAGGAATCGAAGTTTTTTATGAACTTGCTGTGATTAATTTTTGACCTGATGATATCTACCAACCAAAATGATGAGATCATTTGACCTGCATTTAAGACCATTAGCCCCACATATAAGTTATAACTATAAATATTCAGTCATGAAGCATATTCCTTCTTTGTTCTAAAAGACAATTTGATTGTTCCCATATGGATGAATACAAATATTTACAATATTGAATTTTTCTTGGAACTCATAGGAAGAGAAGTTGGAGTGGTATCTATTTTCCATTGAGAAAGGTATCCAACCTCATTCGAGTACTTCTGATGAGATTGTGAAGGGCACACCCTTGCTAGGTGCCCATGTTCATGGCAGGCCCTTCACTGGAATATGGAATTTTCTCATATTTTATAGACTTTTTCCCTTCATTTCCCATCCATTTCCAACAGAGTTCTATCTGGTAGGTGCTTATCTAGATCTATATTGACACGAATCCTAGAATAGTTGAAGTATTCTTTGGGCATCATTAGAATGCCTACCAATCTAGCTATCATACAATTGTTTTGGAATCATGTTCCTATCATTTTAGGGCGTGGATACACCCCTTTAAATCTGCAAATTAAGGCTTTCTCCTTGAGAAGCTATAGCCATGCTTCCATCTTTTCCATAGAGAAAGAGACTATAAGGGGTGGGTTTGCATTCTGAGTTAGCAGCCATTTTCTTTCTCTTTTTGTAGGGAAATTTGGCCTTTTGGATTGTATGATGTGCATGGTATTGTATGAAACTGCATAGTTCTTCACCAGGGCTAGTTTGCTCATCAGAAACAGCAGATTGAAATTTTTGGTTTGAACTTTGTGGAGGAGAGTTCTGGGAGGAGGCCATGGCCTCTTCTAAAGGAGCAGCCCCGAGAATCAGTCATCCCATAATGCCTGCTATGGATGGTAAGTGGGTCTGATTTGAAGGTGGGAGGGGAATGAGCATAGGGCTTTCTAGAAGTCATTTTTCTATCTGTAGCATTACAATTGGTTCTGCTGAAAATTTGGAGCCGAGATGAAAATATTTATACCCAATAGGCAAGATATCTCTATGTCCTTTATGTCAAAATGGTCTCCAGGACCTATCAAATACACATCTATGTGTGGCTTTTTAGCAGTGACCACCATATTATATTAATATACTAAAGTGATTAAAACCTAGAAACTTGCATAGTTCATTTTCAAATTTAAAAAAAATGCTTAACTCATTAAATTTGTTGTTCTTTTTCAAAACTGTATGCAGGGTCATTAATATTATTGTTGGATTAGTATCATAGCTAGTGGCTAGAATTTTTCAAGGTGTCATGGATACACATGATTAAACGTAAGAGCAATTATTGGTTTACATTTGTGTTGAATCTGTGGTGGAACTAATCTTAGGAATCACCTTTTGTCCTTGCTTTATTTTCCTTAAGAAAAGATTGCTTTTTTAAACCCTAAATATTGTGTGAATCCAGTTTCAAATGTTGTGTGTTATCTTACATTACTGAAGGATGTAGGCCAAAGCGATGCTCGAATGGCATAATCAAGCTCAATTCTGTGGTAAATGTGGGACAAAGACATTATTCAAAGAGGATGGAAGAAAAAGGCAATGTGGGAACCATATGTGCAAAAGGAGCCTTTTTCCTAGAATAGATCCAGTATGTTTGAACTTTTTTCACATTTTGTCTGTTTTTGTAAATGCACCTATTTGGTTTTTCCTTCTTATTCTATTTCTAGTGGAAAATGTAGCTACTCACAAGTCAAAGTTACATCCTGTTGGTTCTGAAGATCATATTGTTTCATTTCATGAATTCTGATGGACTTGGAGAAGGTAGTGATCATGCTCGTTATTGACAAGGTCAACAACCGTGCACTATTGGCTCGCCAATCCCAGTTTTTGCCACATATGTGGAGTTGTCTTGCTGGCTTCGTTGAGGTAAAAACATCCAACCACCTTGATGACTGTATATACATTGTGATTTGTGATTAAAATTTCTTCTAAGTTGTATTTTGTTTTTTAATTAATTCAATGTATTAGAGTAAAAGAGGGTAAGGATTCCTTTTACAAAATGCCATAGATCATGTCAGTTGTATGAAGTAGAGGGCAGGAAGGCAGTCTTATAATACAAAAACTAGGGGGTGTCCCATAGTTACAAAGAGCAGCTTATAACAGCAAGGAATACAAAAGTATATAACCTCAGAACTCTGCACAAAGAGATATAGTAGCATCTTTTTACAAAGTTAACCGTAAGAAAAGACTATAAAGCAGTGCAAAATTAAATATTTTAGTCCATAAATAATTCACTGATCCCCTGAGAGCTCCTTCCTCGTTGTTAACTTCATCCTGAATAGTCCTTCAAATCAAGTTTACAGGTCTGGCAGCAGGTTTGAAGAGACGATAGGACCCTTCTCCTTGGTGAGTATTCTGTTCCATGGAATTGATAGCCATAGCTTGCCTCTCAGCAACATGTTGCATTGCATCATTTAGTTGCACTTCTGCCTGTCAGAGGTGAAGATAGATTCAATAGTGTCAGAACTGTTATGGATATTTTTGTATTTATGAGTGAGATAGTTGAGGCAATCTACCAGCTTTTCACTACTCTTTTGAAGTTGACTGATGCAGTCAGATTGCTGGTGTAGACAACTGGCCATGAGTTTAAGAAGATTGCCATACATTTCTTTATCTTTTACTTGAGCTTTGAAGGTCTTAGAAATTTACAAGATGACTGCATTTGTATTAACAAGGACAATTTCAAGTCCTTTGGATGGGCGTGGGATTGGGAATTGACATTAGCATTGCCACAGAAGTTGGTGTTGGGATTTTGGAGGGGAATTGCCAGTGGAGCAGCAAAATGAGGGTTGTTTGGAACCTGATGACCATCATGATGTAAAGTAGTAGTGACTCCATTAATGGCTAAAGAAGGTTAATCCTTTTGAACATTGGGTGGATAGGGAATGTGCATGGGAGGGACAAGGATAGCATGCACACTCTTTGTAACAGGGGCCTGCCAGAGTTCCCTTGGAGATAGTACCTGAGTTGGTTTGATATAATCACCCTCAGTCTTGTAAGCATTGAAAGCAGCAAACATGTATGTGGAGGAGAGGAAAGATTGTTACCTAGGCCCTGGAACAGGGCCTTCAACTAAGGATTAAAAGGATAACTGTTTCCTCTTCCTCCACATTGAGAATCTGGGGCTGCTTGCCGGATGCTGCATTTTGTTGCTTTGAGAATATTTTCTCCTAGTGGAATTGGGATAAAGGAGACATCCACAATCACAATAGTGCAAGTCTCCTTTTATGACCTTTTGCAATATATGGTTGCTGCACCTTCTCATTTGAGAGTGAATGGAACTGCCTGACATGAGAAGATCAATATGATATGACCTTTGGAATTTATTGCAATTCTTGCATAGCTAATTCTATGCTGGATTTAAAGTACAAATTCATTGAGTGTGATGTCATCCTCCTAGTTGTTCTATTAACCTTCGATTGATCCATGAATTATGATTGATAGTCCATTTGATAGTTCATCATTTACAAATTTATGAAAGAAATGAAGTATTGAAAACTTGTCCATTAGCAAATTGAACTAGAAGAACACAAATTGGAGCAAAACACTATGCACAATTAAAGAGACAATGGCTTTACCCTAGAGAAACCCACATGTGGGAGAAAACTTTGGCAAAATTTGAGCTACTACTCACTTAAAATTTATCATTTCTAGAGATGGGGACGTCCTTGAGATGGCAAGACACTAGGGAAATGTCCCTTTGTTGTGCCCCCATTGCCACTAGTAGGTAGGAGACATCCTGGGGACGTCTCTCTTAGAGGGGATGTTGAGGGGATGCCAAAATGTCCCTAGGACCTTCAGGAAACTCAACCACGTCCCTTGAACGTCCCAAAAACTAAACATTTGTATTGCAATGGCCACAACACTTTGCAGATTTATTCTTTGTATTTGCAAAAACTAATCATAATGTTTTTGCTAAGTCAGCCTCTAGAGGAGAAACATTAAAATCAAAATATTCTTTTCTTGGTCGGCCTAGTTTGGAGATTCAATGCAATAAAAGTAGGTGGTTGGCCAGCTTATGGAAAAAAGAGGAATTCAAGTATATATACAAGGTTTGTGAAGGCTTTTGAGCATTATGAATTTTTTGTTTCTGATTTTCCCTTTGGTGGATCTGCAACTTTGTTTGCTACTATTCCAAGGACCAAAAACCCTTGCGAATATTTGGTGAGTTGGACAAAAACCTAGCTCATCTTGTGGAGAGTTCATGACGGAGCTCTACTTGCACTTTATTGGAGGATTTCGAAGGATTCTTGAGCATTCATGATACATCTTTCATAGCAGATTTGGATGCCATTTGTTGAAGACATTTTGAATCGAGTGAATCACCGAATAGGAGAAGAATATTCGGGTTTTATGATCAGCTAGTTCGATGGATTTTTGGAACAGCATTCATGCATGTTGGGAGCGCCATTTTGAGGTTGTTGTCATGCAGATTTGACATTGGAATTGGAGCGCCATTGTTGAGGGTTTTAATGCTGAATACAGATCTGAGTTTTTTTGATAGTTCTTAAACCCTAGCCGCTGCCCTTGGTATTGTTTCCTCAGCAATCATTATCAATTGGAGTGGCCGATCTTCATAAGAGGGCGAATTGACATCTTTGGGAGTGGCGATCAGCTTGAAGGCCTTGAACGTCACTAGAGGAGCGCCGATCTCATTGTTGAAGACATTTGTTATCCTTGGACTGCGTTCTTTTTTCACCATTGCAGATCTGATTTGAAGGAGTTCGCCACTTCTCGATTTTGCATTTGACATCAAAATTGGTATGCATTATATCTGACTTTGTAGCAGCAGCTTTGAGGATGATTGTTGGCCACATTAGAGCCATGAATTTGATGTAATTGCATAATGGAATAACCTGATTTCATGACAGCAGTATTCTGATTTGATTTGTTCATCAAAATTGCTATCTACTTGACGTGGATTTGTGTAATTCAACTAGGGTTTGATTGCATAGTTTGGCATGATAAATGAATGAGATAAGTGTATGATCAGATCTAAGATAATGAAAAATCAGAATTCAAATCTAGGGTTTCAAGTTTGAAAATTGAAAATACAGAAAATTTTGGTAAAAACCCTAAGTGAAACAGAATAAACAATACATACCAGATAGAGGAGTAAAAGTATATCTTTATTCGTACATGAAAGTATTATAGAAGTAGATCAAAGATGGTCGGCCAAGGATCAGAGTCGATTTGACTAGATCATACTACTTTCTTTGATGATACAAAGACTATTTAAAAGACCCGACGGTTGCCAAAAGGAACACAACCGTCAATTGGCTGACTCTAACTAACTCTCAACTACTTGAGAGTTGACAAATAATTAATACATAGTCGAACTACATAGTTGGATAACCCATATTATCAAATATAAGAATCTATGTCATCGCCCCCAAAAGAAAAAGTTGTCTTCCAGACAACAAAAAAGCATGAAGCATCAAGTAACATCAGGTAAGATATTCCACCTCGGTGACGACACTGCAGATGAAGAGCCTGTATGCAAACCTGGAAAAACACACGAAGTAGAAGTAGAACCAACATCACCAAAACATATGCCAAAAAATGAAAAATACTGAGGACCAACCAACCAAGGGACCCCATCTGATTGCACACTAGAGGCTGAGAATGTTGTACCCAATTGATCACTGAACTTAGATAGTACTACAAGCATCATAGAAGCATTCTGATCATGAAAAGATTGTTTAGTGTCCCCATATGCCATGAATGTACATTCATTTAATTCACCAACCAACAAGAATGATTCTCTATTTCTGCCTTCCTCTGTTGAACACTCCCTGTCGCCTGAAGAGTAGAAAGTGGCGTGTTGGCGGCTGGTTCTAACTGACTAGAAATGTGCTCTAATATTGTTGACTGTTCTGGTTCCCTAGGAGGGCTCCAAGGAGTATAGTCTGTTACTTGGATAGGGGTTCCAAGTAAGCGTAGCCAACCATCTATCTGTTAGGAGGTGTCTGGCAACCATCCACGTGAAGTGGCAACTGGAGTGTTGTCACTGCTAGGAAGAGTTGGAGAAGTTGTCTCTCTCATATGAGTGTTGCCCGATGTTTGAATGTTGCCTGACCATGTAATGTCTATCGACGGTGGAATGTCGCCCAACCGTGTAATGTCTCCCGATGGTGAAATGTCACCCAACGGTTACGGAAGTTGATGTAGTCAGGGCAATACATTCATCCTCCTCACGATAGTGTCATGTCCCCATATGAATAATTTATAATTAAATTGATTATGTACTAGTCAATCAAAGATATGAGTGACATTAAAATCAATATATTTAAATAATAAATTAAATATTATATTATAATATTATAAATATTAAATATTGTTATATAATAATAAATATTAATTATTATTATATAATAATAATATAAATATAATAATAAATATATTATAAATACAAATAATATATAAATATAAAAATAAATAATCTAAATATTATTATTATCTTAATATAATACTAATATACAATAATCACAATTATAAGTGTCTATAATACAGCTGCGATCAATACTAATCAGCAGCGATCCTAAACAAAGTATTTGATAGCAGAAAAAAAGGTGATATATGATGACTATTAAAAGAAAGTCCTAGTCAGCGGTTTGGGTCCCACCTAATAGACATGCTCATACACAAAAGAAGTAATACAAAGGAGCTTACATAATTATAATTATATAAGCAGCACTTCATACATATTAATTTAAGGGCAGCACTAGATCTAACAAAGGCAGCGAGCACATTAATTAAAGACAAATGCAAAACAACGAATCCCTTAAAGAAAAGATATGACCGTTGACCAACGGTCATACGGGTTGGAAGATATAAAAGGGATCATTCCATGAACAAATAGGGGGGCATTCGAATAAAATCATCAAGCATATTAAATATCATTCATTCATAGACAATTCCATCGTACAATCTTATTCATCAATACACACTTCCAGCAATCAGCAAGAGAATATCAGACCAGCGTCAACATAAAGGAGAATTATCCAAGTGTTATAACAGCATCATCAAAATATATATTGATATCTAAATTAATATTCAAGTGGTTGACAGCCAAGATAGAATTGAAATATATAAATAAATCAGAATAATATATAGGCAATGAACTGCCATATAAATATCTATCCAAGTGAAAAAAAATACTCTACAACAGTCCTATAAAGAAATCTTACTTGATAGCAGCCTTGTGAGGAATCAAGGCCATCAGCATTCTAGAAATTCACAAAGGAGAGCAAAGCTACAAATTGGTATGATCTTTCTAACTTATATTTATCTATGCTTAGTCTTGCCCATGATATACTAGGGATAAGTGAATAGTGCCACGTCATTAATCTTTCCTATTACCCCTACGAGGACGGTTAAGTAGTTGAGGAAGGGTGGATTAGTTGTTAATTGATTCTCACACGGTAGGTGACCCTCAAGTGGTGAGGAATTGCCGAGTGTGCAATGAAGCCCTTGAGCCAAATGGTGAGGAATTGTCGGGTGTGCAATGAAGCCTTTGGGCCTATGGCAATGGAGGACAAGTACCGGTTAGCTTATACAAAAGGTGACCCTCAAGTGGTGAGGAATTGCCGGGTGTGCAATGAAGCCCTTGAGCCAAGTGGTGAGGAATTGCCAGGTGTGCAATGAAGCCCTTGGGCCTATGAATATTATTATCTAGCGCCTTAACCAGCATATACCTATCCTCCGCTAGGGCTAGGTTAGATTAGCGACTAGGCACGATGATAAATATTCCCAAAGTATATCATGTGGCAAAAGACGTATCAAGTATAAGTATATCAAAGTATGAAGAAACACAATTGTATATATGCTCTCTCCAATTATGTTATATTCTTGTTCATTATTATTATGTAGTTATTTCATTACTAAATTGAATTTTATTGGTACTAATGTCTCTATCTAGTAGTCATTCTTGTCAATGATCGTTCATGATGTTACTAACCCTAATTAATGAAATTGGATTTATTATTGATCTATTAAATAACTAATGTTCTCTTTAAGAAGCTATACTTGTGTGCAAGGTGAAGAAATCTAGAACTTCCTAAAAGGGGACATTACAGATAGTTACTGCAATTGATTCTTGGTTGCTATTGCAATTGCCAATGTTGTACTGCTGGAATAGGTACCTGACTTTGGGTGAGAATGAAATGACAATTTCCAGACCAGACGATAGGAAAAAGTAGCTTGAACGTATGGCGTGGTCAATGTCCAGCCGTCCGGTGAGGGCAAGAGCAGGCAAAGGTCGTACTGTGGAAGCAGAAGCAGGTAAGGGCCATACAATGGATTGAAGGATGGCGGACCGCATAGCTTCCGAGGGATGCGCACAACAAATTGTCGACCGTACAAAGGGCCAACTTTCACCGTATGACAAAGAGTTTCAGCCCGTGCGGTAGATAAGGGCGTATGGTGAAGATGTTTTGAGGGTCGTACGCCAAGAAACTGCAAGCATACAACAAACTTCTAGGGATTGTACAGGGCTGATTTCAAGGAATCAGAAAGCGGCCAAACTGAATCGTATTGCAAGTCGTACGGTGGATTGAGGATGGCTTGATGCAAGTCGTACGGCTAGGTTTTTGATCTTTTGGCGAGGGCATGGAGAGATTGGAAGAAAAATAAAGTTAGATATAGGTTGTACACTTGCCTTATATGCCCTATGTAATGTCCCCTTTTAGGATATTCCTGATTTCTTTACTTGCATACTATAATGTCGCTAGAAAGGGACATTAAAAATATTAAAGATCAATAAATTAAGATAACATTCAGTTCATAGCATCATTCATATTAAATTCATCTATCATTCATATTAAACTCATCTATAATAGCATTAATAATGAGAGCAATACTACATGAGATCAAATCATCATAGCATAATCCACATTTGGTTCAATTCATAACACAATTAAGTATCGACTATGTGCAAGACTTAATCCTTACTTCTCTTCTAATCCTCAACCATGGATGGGGATTTACTTGTCTAGGGCGCGATAACACCAACTCGATGGCTGGATTTACTCTACCTCTCCCTAACAACACCACGCCACTCACTCAAAGGTTGGAGGCAATAGAAATAAATAGGCATTGAGTTTGAACATACCAAATGTGTTGTGAATATAATCTATATTTCATAGCAAGTTTCACAATGCTTATGATACTAATGATAACCTTTCAATTATATGCATTTGTCATTACTTACCACATGGCATTCATCATAATAGACATAGGGTTAGATATATCATACCAAGTATATAATTCTTGCCTTGATATCCTTGGAGGTCTAAGGATTGTCTTCCTTTAGTGTTGACTTTATCTACTTTACCTCTGCCTATAAATCTGCCTTTTATCCGCCATATATCTGCTCCATATTCCATGATATTACCTTGTTTGTATAAAGATTTTCATTGCTTTCCTTTCTGCTATAAACTCAGTAATAATTCCTTAAGATTCTATATATACATATGCAGATCTGAGTCATAGAGCCATATAGTTTGGGCATTTATTTCTGTATCTTTCTATCTTTGCAAGTCTGCTTCCATACTTGTATCTCTGCTGTTGTCAGTGCTTTCTTTAATTCTGAATATATCTATATATTTTATTATAGCAGACTTACCCCCTCCCGATTGCATTTGGATTCTTCCTATATATCTTCTTTTTCCAATAGACATGACTCCTCATTTTGACTTTTGCTAAGACTAAAATTTAATTATATTTCTTTAAGGGAAATTGTATCATACTAAAAGCAATCGCAGCTAAGAGATTAAAAAATCGCACCTTTTGTAATGATTGCTATTCCTATCATTATAATCGCTGCTTTCAAAGGCTTTTTGTTTAAGCCTTAATTTTATTTAAACTACTTTATACTTATACTGTTTATAGGAGATATTCACTGCCATATAAGTATTTTCAAAAGTATAATTTATATTTATATTTATATTTATATTTATATGTTATATTTATATTTGTATATGTATATTATATATTATATTTATATTTATATATATTGTATTTAATAATATATTATTTTATAATTATTATAATTATAATAATATTTAAATTGAGATCATTTATATTTGTATTTATATTTATTATTTATAAATACAATAACTATATTATATTTTAATTATATAAAAATATTTATAAAATAATATTATTATATATTAATTATATATGTTTATTAAATATCATTATATACACGATTATTATCCATCTTGACGATGACAAACACCATATTTGACGGAAGCGACTTCTCCGTCTTTATCATGATGTTTAAATATTTTATTTAAACAATGCCTTAATATCGGGACATCACAGTCCGCCTTGCCCAAGATTGCTTGTCCTAAAGCAATCATAATTTAGAATACTTCTAAAACCATTAGGATCCTAAATCGATCTCTTCGAGAATTGTTGTTAGTATTCTTGTCTCAATCCAATTGTCAACGTTAGCATTCTCCAAGTATGAGGTAATTTGTCTTTCCATTCTGTTCGTGTATTTGTATTTCCCAATATCTCTCAACAACAAGAATTGGTAACTAGTGATGTTCGAGACAAGTTTCTTGAAGTACACACATGATGCATATGTTATACGTAAGACATGAAGTATACTCCTAAATATATGCGAGGCATGAACCATACACATAAGTACACGTGATACACGAAGTATACACGTATGAAGCATACAATAGATACACGGAATATGCAAAGTATACACACACAAATGTATGTGAAGCATGAATTGTACATGTGATATATGAAGTATACACGTATGAAGCATATACATAGATACACGGAATATGCGAAGTATACACACACAAATATGTGAAGCATGAATCGTACATGTGATATATGAAGTATACATGTAAAACACAAAGCATAAATACACGTAATACATGAAGCATACACAAGCTTATACGCTCAATACATGGAGTATGGAACATACTCATAATACAAAGTATATGAAGCATGAACATAGTATGTAATACACAAGTATACACACGTAACGTATAAAGTGTAATTCACAAGTATATGCACGTAATACATAAGGCATGAACCATATATTTAACACGCAAGCATACATAAGTCATGTAACATACAAAGTCATGGAGTATACACTTGATTACACGTATACACGAAGTCATGAGTCATAAAGTGTTCACATGAGCACACGTAATTTGTAAGGTATAATACAAATCGCATGAATACATGTAAGTCACAAAATACAAATATACGTAAGTCACAAGTATACACTTGAATACACATAAGTCACAGGGTATACACTTGAATACAAAGTCAGAGTATACACTCGAATACAAATACAAGTCATAGAGTATACACTCAAATATAAATACAAAGTCAGAGTATACACTTGAATACATATACAAAGTCAGAGTATACACTTGAATACATAGTCTTGAGTACAAGTCATAGAGTATACACTCGAATACAAATACAAAGTCATAGAGTATACACTCGAATACAAATACAATATACACTCAAATACAAATACAAATCATAGAGTATACATTCGAATACAAATACAAGTCATAGAGTATACACTCAAATGCATGTAAGTCAACTATCATTCACAGGATGGCAGGAAAGATGCTCTGATACCACTTGTAATGTCCCTTTTAGGATATTCTTGATTTCTTTAGTACTTGCATACAATAATGTCGCTAGAAAGGGACATTAAAAATATTAAAGATCAATAAATTAAGCTAACATTCAATTCATAGCATCATTCATATTAAATTCATTTATCATTCATATTAAATTCATCTATAATAGCATTAATAATGAGAGCAATACTACATGAGATCAAATCATCACAGCATAATCCACATTTGGTTCAATTCATAACACAATTAAGTATTGACTATGTTCAAGACTTAATCCTTACTTCCTTTCTAATCCTTAACCTTGGATGGGGATTTACTTGTCGAAGGCGCGATGACACCATCTCATGGATGGATTTACTCCGCCTCTCCCTAACAACTTTACTTGTCTAGGGCGCGATGACACCACCTCATGGATTCGATTTACTCTGCCTCTCCCTAACAACACCAACCTACCCTAAGGTTGCAGGCAATAGAAATAACTAAGTATTAACTTGAACATATTTCGATATACTTCATCATACCAAATGATCACATTTATTCATAGCACATTCTATATTGGTTATGTTCAAGTCTCAATCCTTATATCTCTTCTAATCCTCAACCATGGATGGGGATTTACTTGTCTAGGGCGCGATAACACCAACTCGATGGCTGGATTTACTCCGCCTCTCCCTACCAACACCACGCCACTCACTCATAGGTTGGAGGCAATAGAAATAAATAGGCATTGAGTTTGAACATACTAAATGTGTTATGAATATAATCTATATTTCATAGCAAGTTTCACAATGCTTATGATACTAATGATAACCTTTCAATTATATGCATTTGTCATTACTTACCACATGGCATTCGTCATAATAGACATAGGGTTAGATATATCATACCAAGTATATAATTCTTGCCTTGATATCCTTGGAGGTCTAAGGATTGTCTTCCTTTAGTGTTGACTTTATCTACTTTACCTCTGCCTATAAATCTGCCTTTTATCCGCCATATAGCTGCTCCATATTCCCATGATATTACCTTGTTTGTATAAAGATTGTCATTGCTTTCCTTTCTGCTATAAACTCAGTAATAATTCCTTAAGATTCTATATATAGTATATACATATGCAGATCTAAGTCATAGAGTCATATAGTTTGGGCATTTATTTTTGTATCTTTCTATCTTTGCAAGTCTGCTTCCATACTTGTATATCTGCTATTGTCAGTGCTTTCTTTAATTCTGAATATATCTATATATTTTATTATAGCAGACTTACCCCCTCCCGATTGCATTTGGATTCTTCCTATATATCTTCTTTTTCCAATAGACATGACTCCTCATTTTGACTTCTGCTAAGACTAAAATTTAATTATATTTCTTTAAGGGAAATTGTATCATACTAAAAGCAATCGCAGGTAAGAGATTAAAAATCGCACCTTTTGTAATGATTGCTATTCCTATCATTATAATCGCTGCTTTCAAAGGCTTTATCTTTTAAGTCTTAATTTTATTTAAACTACTTTAGACTTATACTGTTTATAAGAGATATTCGCTGCCATATAAGTATTTCAAAAGTATAATATATATTTATATTTATATGTTATATTTATATATTATATATTATATTTATATTTGTATTTGTATATTATATATTATATATATTGTATTTAATAATATATTATATTATAATTATTATAATTATAATAATATTTAAATTGAGAATATTTATATTTGTATTTATATTTATTATTTATAAATACAATAAATATATTATATTTTAATTATATAAAAATATTTATAAAATAATATTATTTAATATTATTTATTAATTATATATGTTTATTAATTATTATTATATACACGATTATTATCCATCTTGACAATGACAAACTCCATATTTGACGGAAGCGACTTCTCCGTCTTTATCATGATTTTTAAATCTTTTATTTAAACAATGTCTTAATATCGGGACATCACACCTTGCTCCTTTTAAAATTTAATTCATTTTCTTCATTTTCATCTTTTTCAATTCTTTTCCTTTTTTCTTGTTTTTCATTTTTCTCCGGCGGGGTCCACCTGTTATTTGCCGCTCCGACTACAAAAATTTCCTATCCAACAATATTTTTCCCTTCTTAATTTTGTTGTGAAGTTGATTTGATTGTATGACAAGTATCCTTATGCTCTGAATCCAATATTTTAATATTATTCCTCCAAAGCATACCTTTATTCATTTTGCAATCGTTCGTAAAGTCAGGTGCCTTTGTTGGAGCCATATCTACTTTCTTTTGTGAACCGAGTACTGCATTCCACACACATAAACTGTCCAACTTTTCAAACTCGTGTTTCATCTGTTGTTCTTCATTGATCGCCGTAGCTTTGAGAAAATTACAAGTTGACGAAAATATCTCATAATCCTCCATTTGTTAGTGAAATAAGACACGGAGAGCATTTGTTTCATCCTCCAAGCATGACTATAATTCCATAATCCCTTCGTCGTTCGGCTCATACTTCTCCGTCCATTCTTTTTCAGAGTCTGAATTCGATGAATCGGAGGAAGTTGCTTCCTCACTAACTGCTTGGTTTTTCAAATCATTAATATACTTCCGACCCTTGTTTTCAATGGAGATTGTATTCTTTTTCTAGTTGTGATCGGCTTTGGCTGCTACCAGCCATCCCTCCCCCAACAATGCATCATATGCTTTTTGCCGTAATGAAATGACCACAAAATTCAATAGAAATACTTGGGTTCTGATAATTACCTTTTGGCCCATTAAAACACCAAGTACCTTAATACGGTGTTGATCTGCACCCACCAGTTGAAAAGTCGGGGGACAAAGAGTCAGCTTACCAAATTTCTGCAGGTATCTTCTAGAAGTACGTTCACACTAGACCCGCCATCCACAATTTGTAATATCCCCAATGGGATCTGCCCTAAAATTCTGAATATTATTTTCTGAAGTCTGCCCTAGATTTCTGCTCAAACCCTAGAATTCTGATTTTATTTTCTGATTATAAACATGTGATCACAGCGAACAAATACATATCCAAATATGGCAAATAATGATGGCAAATGGTACTACAAGTTGACATTCATCATAGGCATGAATTACACCATGAAATACACAATGTAGGGCATTCAAAATCAATAACTGTTTTCCAGAATAGAAGTCTGCTGTTACAAATCAGAATAATCTGAGTTTGCAGTTACATCAAATACATAGACCAAACATGCCCAAACATAGGTCAGAAATCTGCCTTTACAAATCAGGTTTGTACATACCACAAATGATGAACATCACAAACACTCCAAAATGATGGCGCTTGGGTGCTGCTAGGGTTAGGGTTAGAAACCCTCAACAATGGTGAAGTCGCCTCCAAAGACCAATTCGCCCTTCTCTATGTGTGGCGCTCCAAGCTAGGGCAAGCCCTAATGCAATGAACATATAAAATGCCACAATAGTGATCCTCCAAGTGTGGCCCTCAAGTCTGATCTGAAAATTTGATTTTATCTTCACTTCTCCAAATTGTATTTGGCACAAATCTCACAATTTGGCCTTAGGGTTTCTGCAGAAACAAATATGGCTTTGATGCTCCTTTCCTTGCAATTCTCCAATGAAGCACAATTATGAACTCCATATGATTCCACCTCCAAGATGTGATTGGGTTTTCGTCCAATCCACCTATCTTCCTAAGGGTTTTCATCCTTGAAAGGTGCTGAACCAAAAGTAGCAGCCAAGAGATAAATCTCCAAAGAAAAGGATATGAATGAATGATGATGAAATGAGCTCAAAACACCTTCTATTTATACATGAATCTTCCTCTCTCCTCAAGTTGGCCGACCACCCTTTGAAATTACATTTTATTTCATTTTTCTCCCTCTCCTAGGGCCAACCTCATGCTAGGTGCCCACAATACAAAAGAAATATTTCATTTTATTTTTCTCCTTCCTTGGCCGACCCAGAGAGGATGTTTATTTTTAATATTGTTTCTTTCCCTTCTCCAAGTGGGGCGAACCACTTGGGCATAAGATATGTCATGATTTTGTCCTCAAATCAAGTCGTCCTACTTAAGGTGAGATATCATAAAATATTCTTATTTTTCCCAAAGGCATTTTTCCATAGTTTCTTCTATTTTTCATTCTCCTCCTTGGTCACTCCATATTAGGGCAAATTATCTTAATTGTTTTGACTTCATCAAAACTCTCACAAAAATATACCAAGTCATCTCCAATGCTCATTTTGCCCTACAAAATTGGCTAAGTGTGAAAAGGTCATTCCTTGAGCCCTCCGGCTTAGCCTACGGGAATGGGATAGGCTAGCCAACTCCACTAGGTGATCACTATGAAAATGGGGACATTACACAATTGTATTGGTGAGATTCTTTCCAAGGATCTCCATATTTACCACTGTTGGTTTCTTTGTTGTACCGACTGTTAATAGCATGGGATCAATTACCTGGTCGCCCGACAACGGAGGTTCGGTTATTGGGTCTTCATTCTCGCTAGACTCCAAATTGGCCATAGCATGCACCATCTCATTCTTCCCTGATACAATAGCATTTCGGAGTTCCAGCATACATTGTAATAAATCCACTACTTTAATTGGTACGGTAGTTTGAAGCACTTGCCTTGCAATATTTTTCTCGGAGTGTAATTTATTTGTTACCATACTTGCGTTTGCATGTGAGTGGCATCGTTCATTATCTATAGTCTGCTCCACTTGGGCTCTTGCTTCACGAAATCTTGCTTGTTCTGTACGTGGGTCTGTGTACACAACCTTCTTTGCTTGGGCTCGAGTAACAACAATACTTCATTTTGCTTTTAAACATCAATCAGGTTGATGCTAGCCTTTTGCTTCATACACCCAATGTTGTCATGGTCTCCAAGTCCACACCATTTGCACAATAATTGCACTGTCCTGCTTGTTTTGGCAGTCTCTCGCAAAGTGTCCCCATTTGTTACATTGTCGGCACTGTATGATCGGACGTCCTATAGGGTTGTACTGTATTTGACTTCGACCTCCGCCTCTTTGATTTTGATTACCGCTTGGGGATGCGTTATGTGTCTTTGATGGAGTGGACTGCTCTCCCTATGTGAAGAGTACTTGTGTACTTTTGGTCTTCAAATTATACAGGCACTCTTTTCTCGAATGACCCATAACTTGGCAAATCTCACAAAATAATTTTTTGGGACAGTTACCTTTAGTGTGACCTTCACTTTTGCACTCAGTACACCAGAGTTCAGTGGATTCTTTGCTAGATTCTTTCTTCGCCTTCAATTCTTTCATCATCCAGAGCGTGTCCCTCTAGAGTGCTTGTACTGTTCCTAATTCATTGTCGCTGCTGTCATTTGAACTACCATCTTCCTCTATTTTTCTTTTGCTACGGGAGAACATTTTGTCTTCACTTTCTATGTCCATCGCCCGATTGTAGGCTTCTATGTACGAAGAGGGTGGTACTACTTTTTTTTTCTTAATAACGGAAGCAAACCTTCGATGAACCACCTTTTCTTAAGACCGTCAGCAGGTTCTTTTTCCAACTTTACAAGCAGTTCTTTAAGTCTACGATTGTAAGCTCATACGTTTTCATGCTTACCTTGCCTGGTATTGTAAATTTCGGCTACTATTTCATTATCATCGCGTCGCAACTTAAACTCTTGTTCAAAGGCCTTCTTTAAACTCTCCCATGTGTTTCGGGAGGCTTGGTCAGGTTCGGTATTCCAGTCAATTGCTACACCTCGCAAGGTGGTTGGAAAAGACCGTAGCCAAATTGCTTTATCATCTTGCCCATTTGGTGTCCAAATTGTCTCACAAGTCTTACAGTGCCTGATGGGATCCTCCAATCCATTGCTTGTAAACTTGGGCAACTTCAGTTTTTCTCCACTAGGGCTTACCATGGTTTTGTTCTGATGCAAACCTAGCGCCTAGAACTTGCTTGCTAGGGAGTTTTGATTCAAACATTCTTGTGCTTCTCTTGCACTCTCGGCCACATGAGAATCCTCCACTCTTCCCACAACTTCAGCGTCAGATTTTCTTTTATACACCCTTGGCTCAGCGTCTTCTCCTTCGATTGACAACCCTTCGATGTCTCAAAGGTTGCTCTCTTATGCTTCTACGAAGGAATCTGATTCCGACTTCCAACTTCCTTCGTCCAAAGAAGGTTGTCTTGACTTTTCAACTTGATCGGATGGATCAATCCACACGTCTGGCAGTGGAAGGTGCTTGGCGATTTCCTCCCACTCTGCGCTCGTGTGATTATTTGTAGCGGAAATGTGTTCCCTCTCCCGATTATGACTCCTACTCACGCTCGCCCAACTACGACTCCTACTCACGCTCGCCCGACTACGACTCCTACTCACACTCACCCGACTACAACTTTTACTTTGGGATGGACTTCGGCTTCGAACTTCGGCGATCTCTCTTAGTCTTCTCCATTCTCTTTGTTCTACCAACCTAAGAGATCTTCTGATCTCTTGATTTTGACCACATGTTCTCTTCCTGCCTTTTTTGGGGTCTAAGGGCATGAATCTCTTATATCGGACCCGATTTCTTTTGAGGCAATGACGCCAATGTTTACTCACCTATCTGATAAATGAATACTTGCAATAATGAACAGAATAAACAATGCATACCAGATAGAGGAGTAAAAGTATATCATTATTCGTACATGAAAGTATTACAGAAGTAGACCAAAAATGGTTGGCCAAGGATCAGAGTCGATCTGACTAGATCATACTACTTTCCTTGACGATACAAAGACTATTTAAAAGACTCGACGGTTGCCAAGAGGTACACAACCGTCAACTGACCGACTCTAGCTAACTCTCAGAGTCTCAACTACTCGAGAGCTACAAAATATCAATGCATAGTCGGATAACCTATATTATCAACTATAAGAATCAACATTATGCACTGACTACAATGACCATGCTAGAAAGCGCCTCTCACACCCTCACAAGTCATCTCAAGATGATTGTGTTGGATGCAAATCTGGTCTTAGCAACCTATTTAAAAATAAAAAATTAAAAACAAAGAAGAATGCATACTTAAATTTTTTAAAATAAATTACTAAAGTTAAACATAAAATTAAAAAATTGCATAGTTTGAATTACCTTCAATAGCTCTAATCGTGAGAATGATCTAAAAATGGCCTGCGACATGTCATGGTTTGTGATGAACATTTGGATCTCTTCGGCCTCAACATAGACTTGTTTGATCCAATCTATTTTCTTACCTAACTTTTGTAGCATGAGATTGAGTGAGTGGACAGCACAAGGTGTCCAAAATATATGTGAGAACCATGTCTCAACCAACATACTAGTTGCTCTACAATTCTTTGCGTTGTACGTTATGACTTGGACAACATTTTGAGGACCCACTTCCTGAATGCACTGTATAAGGATGTTAGCAATAAATTGTGCATCCTTCACCTGCCCCTCACACTCCATAGCTTTCAAAAACATTGGCCCTTTAGGGTACACTGCAATCACATTGATATATGGCCTATTCCTTGCATCCTTTTATCCATCATGGACACCTCTGTTTCTTTCCATGAGGCCCTAATGGGAGCCAATGAAGTTTCTATATATTTGACCTCCTTTGACAATAAGGTGCTCCGCACCTCATAACTTGGGCCCGTGTACCCTTTTGGAGCTTCATTTGCTTTTCTTATCATAGCTTGCCAATATGGTGATCGAACAACATTGTAGGACAAACCATTTGCATAGAGGCATCTTGCAATAGTTTGGTCAACAATCTCTCTAGCATCATTTTTAAATACCCTCTCTAATGGTCCCTTTGCCCTCTTCACATTATCGGGCTCTTCTTCCTTCCTACCTAAAAACGGGTGGCTCTCTACTACAATAGCAAGGGAGACACTACGAGTATGAGATGGAGAAGCAGTTGGCCTCTATGAGCCCCTTCCTCTCCTCAAAGGATGCCCCATTCTATTGACAATTCTTGCATCTACTTCCTCTTGTTCTTTGATATATTTTGCTATTTTATGGGGTGGGATAGGTGCACCAGGCTTTCCTGGACAGGCTTTGATTCCCAATCTAGGAATGGCACACAAATGGCCTTTCACCCGATTGTATAAACGTGTATACCGCTGCTCACACCCGCTGCATATGGAAACATATGACACACCACCTGGAATCTGTTGTAACATTTCTACATGCCTCCACAAAGGTGAGTTCGAGCCAATTTTGAAGGACTTTGTTGTGACGTTTTCACACATCCCCACTCTTTTTGCTTTAGCTCTTAGGGTTTATTGGTTTGGTAGTAAATTTGCCCAAGTCTCGCCAAGTTTCTTGTTCGGAATCCATGAACACTTGACAGAAGGAAGAATTTCAACATATTGAACTCATAGGAAATTTGGAAGATACTTGAAGAATGTTGAAACGATGAAGTGAAAAGGATAGAGTTTCCTAAGGATAGATTGAAGAGGTGTTGAAAATGAAGTTCTGGAAATCCAAGGAGCAAATTCCAGGACCACCTGGAAAGTGCAACCTAGAAAATCTAGAACCCCCTTAGAAATGCGCCTTGACCTTGAGATCATTCCTTGGCAAAATCTTGATAATTTTTGACAAAATTCCGTCATTCCATGTGAAAATCCCTAAGTTCTTGACTCCAAACATGAAAATCCATGGCAAAATGAGCAATTCCTTGTCAAGATTCGAAAATCCTTGTCGAAGTGATAGAAAATTCCTTC
This sequence comes from Cunninghamia lanceolata, assembly GCA_027924645.1. Classification (NCBI taxonomy): domain Eukaryota; kingdom Viridiplantae; phylum Streptophyta; class Pinopsida; order Cupressales; family Cupressaceae; genus Cunninghamia; species Cunninghamia lanceolata. Next base: position 5,806,122 of record BSBN01000784.1, on the reverse strand, counting down.
AAGTTCTTATAATCTATACTCCAAGGGCACAAAATCCTCGAGCAAGTGGAATGAGCAGCATGGATAAAATTCCTTGATCTTATGAGAGTGCGCCTAAAGAAAAATCCACAACTTGGAATTTGAGATAAGGAAAAATCCACCTCCTAGTGAAACTTGCGCCAAGGAATTTATCCATGATATCAAGAAAAGTGCGCTCAAGGATAGAATTTATCCAGGGCATGCAAAAAAATGCGACTTGGATTAAGGACAAATTTGTCCAAGACAAGGAGGAATATGCGACAAGGAATTTTTCCATGACTTGCCACAATTTGCGCCTAAGGATAGAATAAATCCATGATTCCAAGGGATTTGCAATGAGGAAGAATCCAAGTCTAGGAGGTGTTAAAAAAATTGGAAAATCCATAAGGCACTAAAATATGCGACCAAGAGTATCCCTAACATCATGAAAAGTGCGCTCCAGGATAAGGATATCTGCGACATGAGGAAATCCGCGACATCAGGAAAATTGCAACATGGATCTCATCCTTAGCAAGGCAAAAGGTGCGACCTTGAAGAGACTTCCCAGAATGAAATAAGGAACATGAAATAATCCAAGGGATTCATCCAAGACTCAAAGTTGGATCAGGGAATTTATCCAAGACAAGAGGAAAAGTGCGAAATTCCACAAGGGAGTGAAATATGCGACTTGGATTTTCCATGACCTCCCAAAACATGCGATGTGGAATTTGTCCAGGAGGTGCCCAAAAGTGTGACATAGATTTTGTCCATAATCCACTCAAACTTGTGACATGGATTTATCCTTCACCCTCCAAAAAGTGCGACTAGGATAGAGGAAAATTTCCAAGGTCTAGTAGAAATTGCACTTAAGAAAATCCTTGACACCCTTGAAAATGCGCCTAAAACAATCCAAGGTAAGGAGAAAATTGCGCCTTGAAGGAAACAATCCACAACTTAATGAAATGGGCGACAAGGAAACAATCCAAGGTGATGTGAAATGAGCGATGTGGATAAAGAATTCCTTAACATGATGAAAAATGCGATTTTCTCCAAGGATAGATTCCAAGAGATCATGAAATATGCAACTAGGATAAATTCATCCAAGACAAGGAGAAATATGCTACATGGACAAATAATTCCAAAACATCATGAAATGTGCAACTGAGAGAAAACAATCCTTGACATCTTGAAACATGCGACATGAAAAATCCACAACTTGAAATTGAGCTTAAGGAAAATCCACAGCATGGAAAGTAAGGTAAGAGAAATCCAGGACCACGTGGAATTTGCGCCTAAGAAAATCCGGTTTAGTGTTGAGAATACGCCCTCCTAGACAATCCTGTATCCTCTTGCAAGTGCGCCCAGACAGAAGAAATTCCACCTCCAGCCCCTGAATCCACTCAATTCCTGCCTGATAATCTTGGAATGAAGGAAAAGTTAGTCCAAATGTGAAAAAAGCAAGGAAAAGGAAGGAAATCCTTTATTTACTCAAGAATTTGGGAATGAAATTGATCAATCATGCAAGGTTATTCATGTTTTATCTTAATGTTACATTGTGTCAAGGATTTTTATCTGCCTTTTCTATTCAAGATGTTCTTTCGTTTTGCAGGTGTTGAAGACGAGGATCATTGTCCATGAAGAGAATGCTCAACGAGGATCCAGGCATTCAAGGTGGATACGAAGAGTTTCAAGGACCCGAAGGAGGAGACTACTTCCAATGACAAGGAGACTTCACAAAATTCTGAAGATGAAGGATCTTTTCAAAGACATCTCAATGACACAAAGAAGGCAAGCATCAAGTCATCAACGAAAGGAAAGGATACACTTCGAATCCAACATCATGGAAGAGAAGATCAATCCTTGGAAATCCAAGAGTAAGAATCTAGTACATCATTCATGAAGAAGATCAAAGCCTAACGTCATGAAGTCAAGGATTACACCAAGGAATCCAAGCCAATGCAGGAATCCAAAGGAAATACAACACAAGGATGAAATTTCCAAGTCCAAAGTACACTCAAGAGACAACTTTTCGAATATGCTGAGGTGGCGTCCAATCATCATCAACCAATCAAAACATGCCAAGTGTACCAATGGACGAGCTAGAGATCAACATGTCCAAATTCATTGAACCTAGCTACAAAAGGACAAGATAAGGGAGGTGCCCTAGTACATGTGTCAGCTTTTCATTGGCCAGAATGTTGGCAATCATAACTTCTTTCTCTTGAGGGTTTTTGATTGACCTAATCTTGGGTGTTGATTCCTAGAATCAATCTAGGCCCTTCATTGTATTTTTGAAGCCTATATAAACGCTAATTCGCCTCATTTTTTGAGGGGGAGATAAGAGGGAGAATAAGAAAAAAAGAACAAGAGCAGCACTTGTTGTTCATTACTGTAGTAGTACTCCATTTGTGAGCAAGAAACTTTGAGGTATTAGCAAAATTGTTGCAAAAGGACATTTCCAAATCAATACATAAGCATTGAAGTTTGGTGTTTGTAGTGTTCTTTGGAATGTTGGCATGGTTTTCTAATTTCCTTAAAACAAATCATAAGCTCCAAATTCAGATCTGTTTTATTTCAGCTTCATATTTGTCTTCATTTAGTTAGAATGATGAAAGATATTGCTGTTGATGCATGTTGAACCCTTGTGTTCATACCATTTGTGATTTGTGGCTTGCAGATTACAGTGTACGGTTAGTCAGAACTCTTTAAAAAGCTTAACTTCGATTGCTTTCTGCATAATCATTTCCATGTTTTATGTATGAGTGATCTGAAAATCGTCATAAACACCTTAGAAGATTGCATCATCTTTGTGTAGTTGTTGTCTCATGGCGAAACAAAACATGATTTGGTTTCACTAAGTCAATAGCATTCTTTGCATCAAAATAGATTTCTAAACCCTCATCTTTCTTTTGCACTTTGTTTTTAGATAACCATTAGGATTAGTTTCAAGAGCTTCATTGTCAAAACATACCACCCCCCCTCCCCCCCTAATAGTAGCCCTTGGAAATTCTGAGCGTTGCCCATTTGTGAAGGAGTTCCATTCATTCACACGTCCGAGTAATGAATTTCATCCATGTCCATGAAGAAGGAGCAATTTAGCGCAAGTCCCTTTGTGATTACCAACAAAATCACATCATTCTACTAAGTCTATCCCTGTGCACGTCAAGCCCTGACATTCAAGGAACCTTGGAGTAGTCTCACTCTATCACATAGTTCAATGTTTGAGATGCTTTGTTCAAGAGAGGATAGAATACTTAGTGTTTTATTCTAATGTTGTTGCTGTCATAAAAAATGCACCAACATAATTGGCGCTAGAAGGAGGGCATTCAAAGAATTACTCTGTTTATTCTGGGCATGAACTACAAATTACTCTGTTCATTCCAAGGTTGAAGGAAGAATTGCTGCACTCATTTCGAGTCATTTCTCCATTGAATGCTCAACAGAAGAGAGAAGGACTGTCGAATGAATTCTGGATTGTGAATGTGGAACCAGCGTGAGCTCTCAAAGAAGAATTCCAGATTTGCTAGATCTCTCATATGTGGAAAAATACAAAAAAGTAAAAAATCAGAAAAAAAAAAAAAAAAAAAAAAAAGATACGGATTTCTCAAGGCTTTTGAGGTAATTCAATATGGATCATCCTCATGTTAATCTTATTCAGCTTTGGTGGAATTTGAATGCACAACTTCATCCTAAGAATTTCGATGACTTTGCATCACGGAGGGGATCTAGAATTCACGATACCAATGGACATGAGGAGCTATATTGTCTAACATTTTTGTCAAGGATGGAATTAGCATTGCAAGGAAAAGTTTCCTTTTCATAGGTACATGAGCCGATTGTTCCTACAAAGGTGGTACCCGATGCCTTATTTGATGAAAGGGAATTTTTCATAAGTTTCAAGGAAATGATCAAGAAGAGGAGCTTTGAGAAGGACTTGCCTGTAGAAGACATGTTGATTCTTGGTGGTTGGTGTAGGATTCATAACATAGCTCATTCGGAACTCACATGTTCATCTTGTGAGGAAGCTATTCATCAAGTGAAGGAGCAATTAAGGTTGGAAGAAGCATCCAAGGCACAATTGAGATTGGACAACTTATGTAGCAAATGTCTTCAAGAAATTAGCTTGACATCCAAAAGAGAAGACGTTTCCATCCTATCTAATAATGAAGATAGCACAAGTGACCTTGATAATCAAAACACTATTGTGGAGAGCAAATTTGCATATCTTCTTCCAAGAAAAAACGAGCCTACTGAAGAAGTTCAAAAGGTGATAGAAAATGTTCAAATGAATGCGAGTGATGAACAAGATGTTGATTCCTCAATCAAAGATGAAAGTGATTTAAGTCCATTGCAAGTAGAGGAAATCCTTGATGAACACCCGTCCATGCTACAAGAGGAGGTCATCAAAAATGAATCACAAGAAATTTCAAGCGTCCTTGGAGAGGAAGACAATCATGTGGATATGTTGAATGAAGAATTACAAGTTAATGAGTCCAAGAATGAAGAACAGTTCGAAGGGGCGCTGGAAGATCCAAAGAAGGAAGTGCATGGAGAACTAATGCCAAGGATGTTCCAAGATGAACGAGATGCTGTAGGGAGAGTGATCCATGAACAACTGCGACCTCCCGATGTGTTGATGGAAATTGAACAATGTCCCCTGGAAAGTGAAATATTAATATCTCAGGTTGTTTCTTTCCTTGCTTGTAGTTGTGAAAATTATGAATTTGATTATGGAAACTTAGGAAAAACTTGTACCTGGATTAATCATGGTTCTTTTGAATTGCTGCAACTGATAATCTTTTGTGAAATTTTTCTCGAGTATAAGAAGTGTATTGTGCAAGATCTTTCCTTTGAATTCAAGGATGAATTCGCTAGACTTCGTACTGTCACTTGCGCGTCATTGCTCTTATTCATTTTGAGAAATCATGCTAGATCATGTATATATTTAGGTCTTTTGAGTCTTGTTCGCTCTTTGATCGTAGTTAGATAGGTTTCTTTTTAGTTTGCTTTAGTTTAGGTTTGCTTTCCTTAGTTAGTTTGCTTTCCTTTCCGAGGATCCCAATTTGTAAAAGGGGTGATAAATTTCAAAACACAATCTGGCTTATCTTTAAAAGGGTTCATTCCTTGGATAAATATTCGTAAAATTCTTTGGAATCCGAGGATGATTTTTCTCTAATTTTATCATCAGGTTAAGATTTGTACTTGACTCGGAAAGGAATCGTTAATTGTGTCTTGACACTAATATCTTGCGATTATATATTTTGATCTACTTTTTTTTTATTGATATCTCTTAGTATCCCTTCGAGAAACATGAGTCATGAATTGGAAGTTTATTGTGGACTCCATGGTTAGTGTTGAATAAGTGTGAAGGCTTGTTCCTGGAAGAAGAATCAACTGTTTAGCATAACTTGAAATATTCGAAGATCTTATACTTTTTACACATCTTAATGATCCTAAAGCTTCTAAAGGAATCTTGGTGATCTTGGGTTAAGTGAAAAATCTATAGGCTCACCTTTGCCACCACTATGATTCCCAGCCCAACGAAGTGGAACCAAGAGCTAAGCTCAAATGCATTATCAAAAGAATGCTCTGCAAAATCAATACTTCCTAATTCCACTCCAAAATGTTCAATCAGCTGGAGGATTCACGTATCTCTATCGGGGCTATGGACGCCTGGCTGGCAGTAGAGCAATGCTTGAGGGAATCATAGAGACAACCTTGTCGGGGCTATAGACGCCTGTTGGAAGCGGGGCAATGTCCAAGGTAGTTCGAAAGGTGTGTATCTTTACGTAGCTTAACGCAAGTAAACCTTGATGATCTTGGTTACAGAAGCATGGAATGAATGCAATCGCACACACTTGGATCTTTGGGCAATGGATGGTTGTACTAAGCTTTTTGATTCTGATCCCTTGATCATGTGCTCATGATTGTTCAATCTAACGTGTGGGTGTACGTAGAAGTTTCTGACTCCTTGACTTTTGTTTATCATTGGAATACTTCGTAGAATCAATATTTGTTGAGCATTGCACACACCGCGGTAATAGATAAGGTGTCTTGACCCAATTCATTATTCTTCTTCCCTTGCGAGTGCGTCTCCTAGTTGACTGATAGGTTAGAGGGGATTACCCAAAGGTTCTTGGTTCGGAATGGATCTTTATCTTTGAAATGTTCAGGAACATTTGTTTGAAGGTGGCACTACATGTGACGTTTTCACACATCGCCCCATTGCAAATGGGGACCCCCTCTTTTGCTTTAACTCTTAGGGTTTATTGGTTTGGTAGTAAATTTGCCGAAGTCTCGCCAAGTTTCTTGTTCAGATTCCATGAACACTTGACTGAAGGAAGAATTTAAACATATTGAACTCACAGGAAATTTGGAAGATACTTGAAGAATGTTGAAGCGATGAAGTGAAAAGAATAGAGTTTCCTAAGGACAGATTGAAGAGGTGTTGAAAACGAATTTTTGGAAATCCAAGGAGCAAATTCCAGGACCACTTGGAAAGTGCAACCTAGAAAATCTAGAACCCCCTTAGAAATGCGCCTTGACCTTGAGATCATTCCTTGGCAAAATCTTGATAATTTTTGACAAAATTCCGTCATTCCATGTGAAAATTCCTAAGTTATTGACTCCAAACATGAAAATCCATGGCAAAACGAGCAATTCCTTGTCAAGATTCGAAAATCCTTGTCGAAGTGATAGGAAATTCCTTCAAGTTCTTATAATCTATACTCCAAGGGCACAAAATCCTTGAGCAAGTGGAATGAGTAGCATGGATAAAATTCCTTGATCTTATGAGAGTGCGCCTAAAGAAAAATCCACAACTTGGAATTTAAGATAAGGAAAAATCCACCTCCTAGTGAAACTTGCGCCAAGGAATTTATCCATGATATCAAGAAAAGTGCGCTCAAGGATAGAATTTATCCAGGACATGCAGAAAAATGCGACTTGGATTAAGGACAAATTTGTCCAAGACAAGGAGGAATATGCGACAAGGAATTTTTTCATGACTTGCCACAATTTGCGCCTAAGGATAGAATAAATCCATGATTCCAAGGGATTTGCAATGAGGAAGAATCCAAGTCTAGGAGGTGTTAAAAAAATTGGAAAATCCATAAGGCACTAAAATATGCGACCAAGAGTATTCCTAACATCATGAAATCTGCGACATAAGGAAATCCACGACATCAGGAAAATTACGACATGGATCTCATCCTTAGCAAGGCAAAAGGTGCGACCTTGGAGAGACTTCCCAGAATGAAATAAGGAACATGAAATAATCCAAGGGATTCATCCAAGACTCAAAGTTGGATCAGGGAATTTATCCAAGACGAGGAAAAGTGTGAAATTCCACAAGGGAGTGAAATATGTGACTTGGATTTTCCATGACCTCCCAAAACATGCGATGTGGAATTTGTCCAGGAGGTGCCCAAAACTGTGACATAGATTTTGTCCATAATCCACTCAAACTTGCGACATGGATTTATCCTTCACCCTCCAAAAAGTGCGACTAGGATAGAGGAAAATTTCCAAGGTCTAGTAGAAATTGCGCCTAAGAAAATCCTTGACACCCTTGAAAATGCGCCTAAAACAATCCAAGTTAAGGAGAAAATTGCGCCTTGAAGGAAACAATCCACAACTTAATGAAATGGGCGAAAAGGAAACAATCCAAGGTGATGTGAAATGAGCGATGTGGATAAAGAATTCCTTAACATGATGAAAAATGCGATTTTCTCCAAGGATAGATTCCAAGAGATCATGAAATATGCAACTAGGATAAATTCATCCAAGACAAGGGGAAATATGCTACATGGACAAAGAATTCCAAAACATCATGAAATGTGCAACTGAGAGAAAACAATCCTTGACATCTTGAAACATGCGACATGAAAAATCCACAACTTGAAATTGCGCTTAAGGAAAAATCCACAGCATGGAAAGTACGGTAAGAAAAATCCAGGACCACGTGGAATTTGCGCCTAAGAGAATCTGGTTTAGTGTTGAGAATACGCCCTCCTAGAAAATCCTATATGCTCCTGCAAGTGCGCCCAGATAGAAGAAATTCCACCTCCAACCCCTGAATCCGGTCAATTCTTGCCTGATAATCCTGGAATGAAGGAAAAGTTAGTCCAAATGTGAAAAATGCAAGGTAAAGGAAGGAAATCCTTTATTTACTCAAGAATTTGGGAATGAAATTGATCAATCATGCAAGGTTATTCATGTTTTATCTTAATGTTACATTGTGTCAAGGATTTTTATCCGCCTTTGCTATTCAAGATGTTCTTTCGTTTTGCAAGTGTTGAAGACGAGGATCATTGTCCGTGAGAAGAATGCTCAACGAGGATCCAGGCGTTCAAGGTGGATATGAAGAGTTTCAAGGACCCGAAGGAGGAGACTACTCCCAATGACAAGGAGACTTCACAAAATTTCGAAGAAGATGAAGGATCATTTCAAAGACATCTCAATGACACAAAGAAGGCAAGCATCAAGTCATCAACGGAAGGAAAGGATACACTTCGAATCCAACATCAAGGAAGAGAAGATCAATCCTCGAAAATCCAAGAGTAAGAATCCAATACATCATTCATGAAGAAGATCAAAGCCTAACGTCATGAAGTAAAGAATTACACCAAGGAATCCAAGCCAATGCAGGAATCCAAAGGAAATACAACACAAGGATGAAATTTCCAAGTCCAAAGTACACTCAAGAGACAATTTTTGGAATATGTTGAGGTGGCGTCCAATCATCATCAACCAATCAAAACATGCTAAGTGTACGAATGGACGAGCTAGAGATCAACATGTCTAGATTCATTGAAACTAGCTACAAAAGGACAAGATAAGGGAGGCGCCCTAGTACATGTGTCAGCTTTTCATTGGCCAAATGTTGGCAGTCATAACTTCTTTCTCTTTAGGGTTTTTGATTGACCTAATTTTGGGCGTTGATTCCTAGAATCAATCTAGGCCCTTCATTGTATTTTTGAAGCCTATATAAACGCCCATTCGCCTCATTTTTTGAGGGGGAGATAAGAGGGAGAATAAGAAAAAAGGAACAAGAGCAACACTTGTTATTCATTATTGTAGTAGTACTCCATTTGTGAGCAAGAAACTTTGAGGTATTAGCAGAATTGTTGCAAAAGGACATTTCCAAATCAATACATAAGCATTGAAATTTGGTGTTGGTAGTGTTCTTTGGAATGTTGGCATGGTTTTCTAATTTTCTTAAAGCAAATCATAAGCTCCAAATTCAGATCTGTTTTATTTCAGCTTCATATTAGTCTTCATTTAGTTAGAATGATGAAAGATATTGCTATTGATGGATGTTGAAACCCTTGTGTTCATACCATTTGTGATTTGTGGCTTGTAGATTACAGTGTATGGTTAGTCAGAACTCTTTAAAAAGCTTAACTCCGTTTGCTTTCTGCATATTCATTTCCATGTTTTATGTATGAGTGATCTAAAAATCGTCATATACACCTTAGAAGATTGCATCATCTTTGTGTAGTTGTTGTCTCATGGCGAAACAAAGCATGATTTGGTTTCACTAAGTCAATAGCATTCTTTGCATCAAAATAGATTTCTAAACCCTCATCTTTCTTTTGCACTTTGTTTTTAGATAACCATTAGGATTAGTTTCAAGAGCTTCATTGTCAAAACATACTCCCCCCCCCTAATAGTAGCCCTTGGAAATTCTGAGCGTTGCCCATTTGTGAAGGAGTTCCATTCATTCACACGTCACGTCCGAGGAGTAATGAATTTCATCTATGTCCATGAAGAAGGAGCAATTTAGCGTAAGTCCCTTTGTGATTACCAGCACAATCACATCATTCCACTGAGTCTATCCCTGTGCACATCAAGACCTGACATTCAAACCTTGGAGTAGTCTCACTCGATCACATAGTTCAACATTTGAGATGCTTTGTTCAAGAGAGGATAGAATACTTAGTGTTTTATTCTAATGTTGTTGCTGTCATAAAAAATACACCAACATAGGGTTTGCCGACAGAGCTAGAACTGGTTGCCATCGTAAAAATTTAATGATAATCTCTACCTACAACAGGCCTGCAACAAGAAGTTTGAAAAACAAACATTGAAAATATGAACAATATGTTCTAAAATCTGATGAAATAAATTAAAAAATTAAAATTGAACTATTTATTTAATAATTAATAAAATATATACAAATAAATTAAAATAATGAATGATACAAATATAATAATTATTAATTTATATGAAAATTGACATATTGTGCATAATTTATTAATTATTTAATATATTAATATAGTATATACTTATGTGAAAGGGGTTGGGCTTAATGGCAAGGCCATAAGGTTCTCAAGATGGAGATCCAAGTTCAAATCCCCCAAGTAACATCTATAGTTGGAATTTCAAGATGTGGCTCTTGGATTTCCATGGTGGTTCCGTTGGTGGTTTCTAGTGTGGTTCTATGTGGTGACTCTTGGTCTTTTAGTGGCTCTCAAGTGGATTCGTGGCTCTTGGACTTCCGTGGTGGCTTCGTTGGTGGTTTCTAGTGCGGTTCTATGTGGTGACTCTTGGTCTTCTAGTGGCTCTTAAGTGGATTCGAAAGTGTGTGTGGCTCTTAAGTGCATTCAAAGTTATAAGTTGAGAATATGTTTATGTGGAGGAGGTCCCCTTGTGACCTCCGTTGGTGTGGGGCCAACCTAAATAATCCCTCCTTATGAATAAAAAAAATAGTATATACTTATAGTATATATAGTATATACAAATACATTTATAAAAATGAAGTGAATATTCATATTTTAAATTTATTTATTAAATTATTTGAAGGTGAACGGAGAGTATTTTTTATTTTAAATATTAAATATTAAAATGAGAATTAAAAAAATTACTTATAGGCTGAATGGCAAATGCACAAAATGATCTGTAGGTTGTGTCAAAGCAGTCACGGATTCCTAAATTGAAAAATTGTTTAGTCGAGCTACAAGCAAAAAAATGATTGATGGCTCTTCCTTCATAAATGCGAAAGAAAATCCAAAATCGTGTTATCTATTTCACACACCTCTCTTTGTGTTCGCGTGCCCTTTCTCGTGCTCCAAAATAGTCTAAATCGGTGTTGAAATGAATTAAAACGAAAGAGCGTCACTTTTTAGGGTTTTTTGGGGGTCTAAAAGTCAATAAAAAGCCTAGAATCGTGATGGAATCGCCACGTCACACTTAGAATCAGCCGGGTATGGGAGGGTTTTCGTAGAATCGGTTTGACCTCCAAAATGGCGAACCTTGGATGATTCTATAGGTGAATTTGAGGAGATTCTGATTATGGGACGTTTCATACCTTGAATAGGCATACAAACTTGTTGATTTGGCAACGTGGCAATCCCACCATGAACTACAATTCTCACTCATTAATCCATCTAGATGTTTTACATAGTCATTATAGATGTAAAGACCCTTAGGCTATGCCAAAAGACACGTGAAGTGGAAGAGTTGGGAATTGAAAACATTTTGGACACATGCGGATTGTTTCTTTGATGTGCGAAGAAACCATTGTTATCGATTGTGATACTGCTGCTGACAAAAACCACCTTTGTTGATTACGAATTGCTACTAACAAAAATTGTCGTTTTGTCCTATGTTGCTTCCTGGGGCAAAATCAGCCTACTGTTACAAAACCGTCACTTGTTGCAAACCAACAGATTTGCACCAAGTACTTGGAACCTCCATTTTTTGCATATTTCTCTTTCTTCCCCATTCAACATGCCTTCTGGAACTTAATTACATCTTCCCATGAAATTTGGATATAAAACCAAATCCTTTTATTGATCATGGATATATACACATTAGAGGGGAACCACCTACAAAGGAACATTCTTGTCCATGGTAGTAGTGCTAATGGTGTAAATGTATGCATTATCGTTGTTAGGATCAATCTTTAGCTAGATTGTCGTCATTCTAATCATCGCTACATTTTCTTATTAATGTGATTGAATGAAAAATTGCTTGCATATAACTCTGATTTGGAGTGTTGTTGAAAGCAATGAAAATAGAGAAAGACAGAAAGTGCCTAGTCTTTACTTCTTGTTATCCCTGTACACCATATTGAAGATGCCATAGGGAGGGTTTACTATAACACATTTAAAGATGTTATCATCCTCAAGATGATGGTGTGTTGAAGTTACCCTTAGCTTTAAGGATATAAAGAAAAAATAATTTTCCACTTAGAATCCATAGTTTCCATTTAGAATCCATCGATTAGTAGTATGGAATATGAGGCCCATAGGAGATAGAGGTGTGTTCGTGGTTATTGAAAATGAAACATGGAGTATAATGCAAAAGGGTTGTGACAATGTGATGTGGGTTGGTTACAACAAGGAGAGTCTGAATTGGTTTGCATGACATACCAGTGAAGGATTTCAGGCATAGAAACAAGTTGAATGTGTCCTAAATATGACTAGGGACGACAAACACCATAATGAGTGCAAAAACATTAGGTGAAAAGTGCGAAGTATGCAATTTTTGACCTTACAGGTGGTTCACTACAAAATTGTCATTTTAATGCCCTACTTTAGGTAGTCATATGTTGCCCAAGTGTATGATGTAACCTGTCTTGTTATACCCGTCACCGGTGCATTGAGGGGGTGATGCTGTCAAATTAATCATTGTATCCACCAAAACCACCTCGATCTTTTCATTCATTTGTTCAAAAATTTTGTTCTTATTTTCCATTCCATTTTCCTTATTTCATTTTCTTTCTTCTCCCCTTCCCCCACTTTTCTCCAATTTCTAGTCCTCTAGTATCCTCTTGACGTCATTACATAGCAAGGCTATCTTGGATTAGGATAGATTATAGTCTCTCCCAGTTGTTTGATCGCATCCCAACAATAGATGTTTGTGGTGCCATATCTATGTTGTAATTGACCATAAGGTTAGCTGGCCTATTACATTCGTGAAAGCAGTGTTAAAATGATATTTCCTCAAAATTTTGAGTCAAAGGATGGATTGGATTTTCTAGCTTGCATTTTGTCCTTACACATAGAATTGATTATAATTATGAAATGGCCTTCCATAATGGTTTTTCTAGCTTTTTGCCTTGACACTAGTTTAAGACCATTCCTAATCTCCCATGTTAGGTTCATACACATCAAGTCTCTTGAAGATGCAATGAAATTCCATATGTGCTATCCACTGGACAATTCTCTTGCTGTGAAAACTCTGTATGGTTCTTTAGAGCTTGGTATTTCTGCAACAATTTGCTCCATACTTTCCTATGCTCTTTAACAATGCATCAAGACAATTCAGCTCCCCAACTGATCTTAGGTGCAGATAATTCTTTGGTTCTTGCTACCCCATTATGCTTGGCTCTGCACACTTTACTCGAGCTGAGCAATGGAACTTTTCTCTCCTCTAAAGCTCCTTTCCATAAGAAATTTATGAATATTTTGTTTAGTTTTCTAATTATCCATTTCGTGCTTATATTATGGTGTCATAATCCTAATTAGTTAGTATGGGTTCTGTTTGAGGAGATGCATCCCTATTCTGCCATCCCCTACCTTCGAAGTATATGTACTTTCTAAAATCTTTCGACTCATCTCATATTTTATATTTATATTTGTATTAATTTATATATTGTATATTTTCCATTCTTCTATCCTTGTTATTTCATTACAAGTAGTTCAGAGCACAGTTTTGAGCCTAGGAGAGATTTCTGCTACATGTTGGTGGAAAAAAAAACTAGAAGGGTTAAAGCACACTAGGCATGGATTTCTTAATGGTTTTCAAAAAATATTTGAGCCACCTCAAAAATAGACTATTTTAATAAACTAACGGGTCCTCGTCAAAAGCGATCGGTAGATAATGGGAAATGTTGTCAGTCCCAATATCAAATATTATGGGAGAACAATAAGTCGACCTTACATCAAGGGATTAAAATCAGAAATTCAAGGAGAAATGCTACTGTTACGTGTCTTGACAATTCAAGAGGCAATTACGTAGCACAAATATTGGAACTCGAAAATTTTAAACAAAGGAAATCCACATGATTTCATCCCTACAATGATTCAAAAGTGAATCCAAAGAAGATTCGAACAGATAGAAATCAATTTAGTCAAAGAAAATTAGGAGGTATCAATGGAAAAGGACTCTCAAAATCCTCAAACTCGAAATAAATTATATAGTTGTCATTGAGATAGTGACTTGGATGCCAATAGTATTGATAATGAAAGGAACTCCATGCTAAAAGTGAATGTACCATCTGATAATGATAATCCTACTATCTTAGTTACAGCAGTAATAGGAATCAACAACCTCAAACCTTGAAAATTCAAGGGTATATTCAGAGACAAAAATTCATGGTCTTGATCGATTTTTGTGTATTTGTCGCCCTTAGTGCCTAAATCCGTGATTCACCCCATGACCAACGCCTCAAGTGCTGGAATCATGCGATTTGTACCTATATGCCACTCTAATGCTTAACTCGTGCGATTTTAGTCTGTTTGCCGCCGTAGCTATTTGAATTGCATGATTTTAACTTGACTGTCGCTTTACCTTACCCCATGGTCCCATGCGGCTGCATAAATGGATTTTCTGCTTAAATTTGAGCAGTACAGGTGGTCCCATGCGGCTACATAAATGGATTTTCTGCTTAAATTTGAGCAGCACAGGTGGTCTCATACAAATTTTAAATTATGCATAAAGGATATTTTAGAATCTTTCCCTATTATAGTGGAGCAGCTACATTTTAGGGATTGAAAATACGCTGCAAAAAAAAGTGGGGGTGACGAAATTATGCAGCAACTGCATAATGAAAAATATGCCATGTGGCTGCATATATTTCCTTCCCTCTTTTTTTTCATTTTCCTCTAAATCTGATCTCCTAAATTTTCTATATATATATATATATATATATATATATATATGTTTTAAATTTATATAGTAAAAAACTAAGATTTAAGATAGCTGCTTAAAATAAGCAGAAAAATAAAATATTCATGGGATCACTAGCTCCACAAATATCTCCTTAAAAAATTGAGCAGTGGCCGCTAGCCAAAATAAGCTAAGCAGCCGCATGGGATCCTGCCCTTAGAGGATTGCGTGATTATGTGTTGTTTGTCACCTTAACGCCTTGGGTTGTGTGATTTACATGTCGATGTTGTCCTGAAGACTCCAATCGCGCGATTTCATTTACTTGGCCACTTAAATCATTATTTTTCTTCCCCAGCGCTTATTTTGGATATCTTTGCTGCTCTCATTTCGCAAACTGCTGCCCTAGTGCTGATCGCCTAAGTCTGAAAATCGTTAAACCTCCAGAAATTTGCAATGGACTCTCTTTTACTTACTGAAACCTACAAAGTCCGTCAATCCTAAAGCCAAATATGACTGAAACAAACTCCTTTTTGTACTTCTTGGAGACTGCTCCTTCTCTGATACGTACTGCTGCGGATGATGTGACGATGAATGAATGTGAAATAAGAGGGACTTAACGTTGTATATCTTATGTTCTTTGTACATGATCAAATCAGGTCGGCCCCTTATTACCCCTATAAAGCTAGGTTAACCCTAATAAAAGGAAAAACTTGTTTTTCTTGAAAAATCTATAGGGGTGCAACAGGATTCATAATATACACAGGCCCTGGTTCCTCTGAAGCATAACTTGCAAATCCTTTACAAGCTTTCCACTAATGGAATAGGACATTTGCCAACTCTGTTTCTAGTAGTTTAGTTTCTTAAAGCATGATATCATCTGGCCTCCTTAGTAGCTTAGTTACTTGAAGCATGGTGATATTTACTTTTAATTTCACTCCTCCATGGTTTTGAACTTTGCAATGATATAGCCTTTGTGAAAATGGTATAGCCTGACTGCATCAGACTGTCACCATTCTTTTGAGATCCATGTCATCAGGGAAATCATTACTGGACAATTATTTCTAAATTTTCCAATAAGAGCTGATTTCTGGAACTCATATCTTTTCTTCTAATCTAGCTCCTTTGATTATAGCTTCAGGGATTTTGTGTATGACATTAAAAGAAAACGCAGGTTCTTGTTGGTTAATCTGTTCCATCTCTGTAATATCCCCAATGGGGTCTGCCCTAAAATTCTGATTTTTAATTCTGCTGAAACCCTAATTCTGAATTTTTATTTTTATTTTCTGATCTCAAACAATTTATCACAGTGAACAAACATATGACCAAACATGACAAATAAACATGGCAAAAGATGCTACCAATTGATATTCATAACAAACATGAAATCCACCATGAAAAACACAATATAGGGCATCCACATGCAACAACCAAATCTGGTATTCTGTAAAAAACTTCTGCTGTTACAAATCGGAATATTCTGGACTGATTTTACAATATATTCTAGGGCACAAACATGCCAAATAATTGCCCAGATTTCTGCTCTTAAAATCAGACCTAGAAACTATGATTGTACATACCAAATATATGCAAAATAGATGGCAAATATCCAAGCCTAGCTGGGTGAATCCTCCATGAAGTTTGCTTCGGGTTTGGCTGCTCCAAACAAGTGAAATCACCCTCCAAGATGGGCACTCAAGTCTGCTCCAAATGTGGCGCTCAAAATTAGGGTGAACCCTAATGCAAAATGCACACAAAATGCCACAACAACGCTGGTCCAAAGCTGATCTTCAAATCTGAATATGCAATGATGGTCAAATCTTCCAAATGACTCCAATGAAGCACAAGTAGAACTCTGTGATGAGTCCTCCACAATGATGAGCTAGGGTTTCGTCCAACTCACGACATTCACAAGGGTTTTTGTCCTTGGAATGTAAATCGCAGCCGAAGAGTATAAATTCAAGAAGAAAATATGATGTGAATCATGATGAAATGACTTGCAATTTACTTTCTTTTATAGCCACCTTTTCCCTCCCAAAGCTGGCCGACCTCCTCAAGTCATGCTAGGCGCCCAAAATACAAATTAAATATTTTATCTTGTTTTTCCGTCTTCCTCCTTGGCCGACCTAGACAAGGTATTCTATTTTTCTTATTTTTCTTTCCATCCTCCAAGAGGAGCGAACCACTTAGGCATTCCATACCTCATGTTTTTGACCTTCACTTAGGTTGTCTACCTCAAGGGAAATTATTTTAATTTATTTTATTTTTTCCAAAAATATCCCAAGGCATTTCCATCTTTTTTCTTCTTCCTTTCATTCTTTTTTCTCTCTCATTGATCGCTCATCTCTAGGGCAAATTATTTTATGTATTTTGACTTCACAAATAAATTCATAAAAATATCCAAAGTCATCTTTCATCATCAATTTGCCCTAATAAAATTGACTAAATATGATATCTAGTCACTTAGGTTATCCCATGAGCCCTCCGGCTTAGCCTACAAGAATGGGATAGGCTAACCAACTCCATTAGGCGATCATGTGGAAAATGGGGACATTACAATCTCTTTTTCTTTCTTCTGAATTTTGAGTGGGACACTGTTGGTCTCCTGTCTTTACTTCATTTCCTTTTTTCATCCTGCCTCTCGTGCTCCATCTTTGTTGGTTGTCTGCCTCTATTGATTCACATCCTCAATTTTTCTCTTCACCTTTGCCTTTTATCTATTTCCTGCTCCTGCCACTTGCTATCTCTTCCCTAATTTTTTAACAGTAGAAGAGGACATTATGTTCCACATACTGACAGTATAATAATTCGTCTCACAAAAGTTCATGTGATAACAGAAGTAAAGTCAGTCTTATCCAGACTGGAATTGTACTGAGGAGTTTATCTCTTAGACTAAAGACAGGAATAAATGTTTATAAATAAACCAGATTTGCTCTAGAATCATGGGGCCGATTTGAAAGGAATATCTTTTCCAGACTCTGAGGAAGAGATTGCCATGAAACACCCCTTTTGCATCATTAAAACATCAATAGATCTCTTTGGTTCTAACTCAGATGCACCCAGCTTGTTTAAGTTTTGGGACCTGAATATTCTCCCATAAATCGATAGATCAAGGCCCTTTCTTTAAAATACCGAAGTATTTGTTTCATTCCTCTGACATGAGTTCAAGGAGCAGTTTCCATTTTCAAGTATCTATCATTGGTCATTCTTTCTGGAAAATTTGGGCTTCATTGTATTCTGAACTGATGATAACTTAAATGATTCAGCTCTGGATGGCTTGGACCGTCCATTGTTACAAATATTTTCAAAGAAAAGGAGGAGAAGTTTAGGAGTCAACATTTTCCTCACCTCAACCATAATCATAGAGGAAAACTATACTAACTATTTATTAAGAATAATAGCAGGCAATTTCTGAAGAAATTGAGAGAAAAATCATGTTTTTGATGGAAAAACAGGGCATGAGATCAGAGAAAAACAGAATTACCTATGTTAGAGAGCTGAATTGGCTCTCGAAACTTGAATAACTTGGGGGCAGTTGTAGTTCTGCTGCTATGTAACTTGGAAATGCATTGATATCTAGCAGTGTTTCACCTATGATCATGTTTTATAAATACTGATACAAACAACTGCATATTGATATTATGCATTCTTTCTATTGATATTTTAATGCCTGGTTTAGGAGATTTTAGGAAAGTAAGCTGTAATGATATCTTACTAGCAAATTTTAACTCAAGGTAATGAAGAAGTTTTGTGTTCTTGCAGCCAGGTGAAAGCTTTGAAGAAGCTGTGAAACGTGAAACATGGGAAGAAGTTGGTATCGAAATTAATGAAGTTGTCTATCATAGTTCTCAACCATGGCCAGGTACTTTTACAGTTGTACATTCTCTTTTCCTATGCATTTTCTATGTTTGCTTTTTATCATCTGCATTTCGTTCATCTTCCCTGCTTTTTTTTGCCAAAAATTTAAGTTCAAGGTGATGAGAGAATAAGCTATCAAAATATTATCTTTATTTTAGGCATTTATAGGGCCTTTAACAAGTATCAAGTGTAATATCCCTTCTAAAGAAAATTCCAATATTCTGATTTGGCTTATTAAATATGCAATTCTCTTTTTATTTTAATTTTTATTGCAATATTTAAATAAATAATTTCTGATTTCAACTGTATTTGCAGCCAATTAAAGTATACAAAATTACACGTAAGGTACAGTGGGTACCTTTTTCACATTAATCAATAATCATTCATCAAAGATTATTATAATCAGCAAACTAAAAATTACAAGAAAACCTGTATTTGAAACTGTAGCAGTTCTGAATTTATTGCTGAATCATCATAAGATTCTTTTGAGATTGTATGGCACACTTTGGAACTTGTGCGGCCTTCCAAAATCTCCCGAAAGGCTGCGACTTCATCATTTAACTCTAGTGCTTCCTTATCCCTTGGTATGGCTTCAAAACTTGGGTGACTTATAGAAATGGTACAGCCAATTTATGGCATTAAAAACTGTACGGAACAGCTAGTAATGGTATGGTCAACTAATGGGCCTCACACATACATTTTGAAATAAATCTAATCATACATACTGCTGAATGCAACTCTGAAATTTTATGAAAATAATCTCAGAAATTAATAAACCCTCAACACAACTATAAACTCTTCATAACCACTTTGAAATTGGAAATGTTGTTGAAGCTCTGTGCAATTCTTGGGTGGAATTACTGGAATTGAATTGAAGGGATTTCGTCCTCCAATTCCCTAGAAACCATGAGGCTTTTTGTCCTCTGGTAAAAGTTGAACAAAATGTCCAAGCTCTGCAAAAAGGGGGTTTTTTTATTGTAAAATAGCATAACATATCAATTATGAGAAATTCCCTTCCTTTATAAATCTTCTCTTTTCTGCTTTTCTTTTTTCCCCAAAAGTTTCCTTCTTGCAAGATATCTTAAAATCTTATCAAAGATCTTTCAATATCTCATTAATATGATCTTTAATAAAAATAATAATAATACTTAAGTTATCCCTTTTTTAATATTTTAGAATAAAATATAAGGATTGTTGGACTAACTGCCACACCTTGTGAATTGATCTTGTGGACTAACTGCCACACCTTGTGAATTGATCTCGTGGACTAACCGCCACTCTGGGTCTAAGTGAAGGTGCAGGTTTGGAAAGTTCACTAACACTTGCAGGTTTTGGTGTAATGGCAAACCTATAAATGGTATCAGAGCCTCAACCCAGATTCAATTCCCTCGAGTTGTGTCGGAGGGGGGATGTTGGACTAACCGCCACACCTCAGGAATTGATCTCGTGGACTAACCGCCACTCTGGGTCTAGCTGAAGGTGCGGGTTTGGAAAGTTCACTAACACTTGCAGGTTTTGGTGTAATGGCAAACCTATAAGGATAAACTTAAATCATTATTATTAAAATTATTTTAATAGAGTAATATTAAGTTGTCACTTTTTAATAAAATAAAAAGTAAATCATTAGACAACTAAAAAATATTAACTTTATTATTTCTTTTCTTTAATTGAAAAAGAGGACATGACATCAAGTTCAAATGATTCATTTATATGTGGTTCATTTAAGATTTGAGAAATTGGAGTCCATCTTAAGTATTTCAACTAATTGATATTTACTTACAGACGCAATTATTTGGATGTCCAAAGAGCATAAATGATTGTATATATTTCTAGCCATTCTTAGAATACCATCTTCTGCCCTTTCATTTCATATATTAGAAGAATTTTGATTTCTCCTTAAACCTCTTCTCACGGATAATGTTTCCTGTCATTTCCCATGAATTTAGGAATAGATTGGTTGTTTGTTTTTGATTAAGTAGATTGGCTATTTGCTGTCTTATATGTGAAAAAAGGGTTTAGTTATTCTGCATCACACTAAGTTGCAGATTTGTAGTAGATGTTGATATCCAAATTATTGCATTGTGTATGTTTAGGGCATTGCGTCTCTAAACTTGTTTCAATGAAGTGGAGTAGCCAAATTAAATTCCCCCATAAAAGCTAAATGGCCAATTAGGTTTGCTCGTTGCCATAATTTGGTGTGTTTGAGTGCTAATTAGATTTTAGAAGGGAATAGTTAAATAAGAACATATCAATACAAAAAATATTAGATGACACCAAAGTCTTGATAACAATCTTCTAAGTAACCTTGAATAGTTGAAATCATCTCATGTAGAATGAATCCCTTATGTTGATGGGTTATATCTGCTCAAATCCCAAAAACATGTGATATATAACACCCTTGAAAGTATATGACCATCAAGTGTGAGAATCTTATAAATATGCTTGGATCTCACCTTGTTAGCTACACTACCATATGAGCAAAGTTGGGATCATGCTTGGGTGGTGAATTTCCCCCAAACTAGCTAATTATAGAAGCCTAAATGGCCATTGAAGGTGATGCATAGAGGGTGAGCCCTGGATAGGAGCAACATGTGGAATTTCACAATCAAAATCCGTAGAAAAAAATTAGATGGAAGGACTCTTGAGGGAGTTTATTCCCAAAGGGGTACCTAGAAATAGTCAATGAAGGCTTGGGCATCTACCATTGGATGTATCATCATTATCCTATAGAAGGTCTACATCCTCTTGGGTTTTGGGGTTGTATGTGCTTTGGCACTCTTTGTCCTCTAATAATTAATCATTTGTGTTGTACCCCTCAAAAAAATTTGTACTGGAGTCCTTTTTGCACTATTTAACAAGTTTTCCTATTAGTCTATCACAAGAAGTTATTAAATGTAGTTAAAGTCCTTCATCCTTGTAATAACCTACCCTGATTTTTATTTTTTTTGAAATAATAACAATAATACAGCTTGCTAACACAATATAGAGACACACCAAATATCATAACCAATGAAACCAAACTGCTGTATTCTATTCGAGCATTGTCAAATGACTAAATACATGCAATAGAGACAATTTTATCAATACCAAGTTGGTTTAAACATTCAAATATCAATTTTCGTACATACCTATAACTGCGGTTCATGTACAAGTCTGTTATTAGTCTGAAACAGCAACACTGGAACTTCCAAATGACATTGAAACACCTTCAAACCTGCTTTCTCCCCTTTAGAAACATTGGATATGTGTTGGGCTGACTTAGGCGCCGCCCTTAGGCAAGGATTACACCTTAAAACTGAAGCGCTTGAGCCTAGAGATTGAACACACCACCCTATACTGGTACAACCTGGTTATATGTAGTTGGCAGTAGTCACAAAACCCTTTGGAGGCACTTCTAACTGCCTGAAATCATCTTTAGATACCTCTGCTCCAAACATTGAACTCTCACAACAGCAAACAATGAAACATCAATCACCCACGCTGTAGCTGGAAGAGGTACGGCCTCATGAAATTGTAGGGCCTATCTAGAGGAAGTACGTCCAGCAACATGGTGGTATTCAACCTCTTTTAAAACTCCCAAAATCTGCCATAAATCCCTTTGCAATCTCATTCATCAATATCAAAATACTATTCACAGAATCTTCAGTATTTTGCAAACGAAACCCTTCAGTGCAAACTGGAAATCTTCAGTGATGAAGCACAAGCATAGACTCGGGATGAATCTATCAGCAATCACCTAGGGAAGATCTTTCACCACCGTGGATAATATTCCTCATGAGGGTTTTCATCCCTGTGTTCTTGGAAAAAATCCAACAGCATAACATTACAAATAATCTTTAGCATATCCAAATGAGCTCAAAGAATACCGTTTTATACTCTCCTAAAACTCCAACGCCCTTTTTTGGAGAAATAAATCTTTAATCTTAAAAAATATTTCTTTTCCCTAATTGGGTGCCCATCTCAAAAGGGTCTAAGTCACTTTATTTTAAAATAAACGCTTAAGCTTACTTTTAATTAAAACATTACAACTCAAACATTTATTTAAAATAATCCACCTGTCTTGCAGAAAGCAACACCGAGGCATCAGATAGTGAAACTGAGTGTACGAAGATGTAACCGACACCAAGGGACTATGTTGGTGCCGAAACGGTGACTTTCTTAAAATAGACATGTGCTCCAAGAAATGTGCAATGTGGACTAGATGTCGGAAAACACTTCTGAAAGCATCACCGTGAACCTCTGCAAACTGAGCTCAATGCCGCAAAAAGATAAACCACATAAGTTGTTAACGAGTCTCCAAGAGCTGTGGAGTTCCCTTACCAACCTCATTAGCCTACGAGAACCTGAGGAATAGGCTAACGGTCACCAAACTGACTAGGCTTGAGAAGGGGACATTACAGTCCTAGGAAGTTATTATTTGATTTGTTAAATTCAATGGACAAGTGTGAAGTTGTAAAGTCAAAATTCAAAGTGGAAAAGTTGTCGAAGGAGCAGAAAATGATAAAGTATCAAGGAATGGCAAAATGACTCTTGCAGCGAGCTTTGCTAGGCAATAAAAATTTGACTAAGGTGTGGAAAAGTGGTAGAGGGTACCAAAGTATGTGCTGCAAAATTACTCCTTGGGCATGCTTTTCCAAGTAGTGAAAATTTGTCCAAGGCATGGAAGAGTGGTAGAGGGTCCCAAAGTGTGTGTTTTTCCAATTAGAGCCAAAAATTTAGGTGGCAAAGAACTCAAAAGTGCATGCTTTTACTTGGCTAACCATCCTCAAAAGAGCACTTAATAAAGAAAAAAAATAAGTATCAAAAAGTGGCTATAACCCCAAAAGCAAGCGCTGTAAGTGGTTTTGCCATGGTTTAAGTCCAAAAGCGTGCGCCTTGGGCCTATTTTCCAAAAAAGTGCTCTTTTAAGTGAAAAAAGTGGTTTAGTAGGTCAAAGTGTGAGAATTAGAACAAAAAGTGAAAATTTTCTTAGTACCATGCCGCACTCCTTTTGCAAGCACCAAATTATCCCTTATTAATTGACACCCTTTCCCATCAAAAGTGACATGAACACCTGCATCAGCCATTTTAGACACAGATTAGTGAGTGTCTATACTCCACCATCCATGAAAACAACTTTTTACACTTGGCCAACAATCTTCAATGAGTTGTTGTCACCGAGAAACACTTACCCTTCATCACTTCTAGTATACTCTAAGTACCACTCCCTGTGTGGTGTCATATGAAAAGAAGCACCTAAATCAATCAACCAGGAATCATCACGAACAGCATTAGCAGACACAAAGGCATCACTACTATATTCATTAGTGTCAGAGGAGTTATCAGAGAAGTCATCCTTCTTTTTGGATTTGCACTCCTTTATGTGACCTTTCTTGCCACAATTTTAACATTTTACCTTGGACTTACTCGGAGATTTAGACCTGTAATTACCCTTAGACTTTTATCTCCTACCTTCTTACCTTCTCTTTTGACCTGCTTCTTACAACAAGGGCATCAAAAGACATATCATCCATGGACCTTTTTCTAGTCTCTTCACTTAACAAAATGCTAATCACATTTTCTAGTTTAAGTGTTATGTCACTACTACTTATTGACATCACAACGTTATCCCATGAATTTGGTAAGGAACAAAGTAACACAATGCATTTGTCCTCCTCTTCCATCTTGACTCCAATTGATTCAAGTTGACTCAATGTCATATTAAAACAATTTAAGTGATCAGTCACACAGCCTCCCTCTCTCATTTTCAGAGAATATAACTTTTTCTTCAAAACAAGTTTATTTACCAGGCTATTGGATTGATATAACGTACCTAACTTCTTCCATAATGAATATGTTGTCTTCTCCTGAGACACATTCATTAACACAAAATCTGATAGACATAGTTGAATAGTACTTCTAGCTTTCTTATCCAATTTTACCCAGTCTTCATCAGACATACCTGATGGTTTAGCCGAAAAAGATACTGCAGTCCACTGATCTCTTTTCACCAAAAGATCCTCCATCTTCAACTTCCATAGTCCAAAGTTCTGACCATTGAACTTGTCAATTTCAGACCTTGATGTGCTCGCCATAGATTTAATGTTGTTCTGCTTATTCACAAAATCCTTAAAAGATTTCATTTGATTACAGTTATACACCAACCACAACTTTCTCACTGTTGCAGGGTTTCACTACCGTACATGTCATATCCCCATATTAAGGCATTGTCTGAATTTAAGATTTGAACATCATGATAAGACGAAGGAATCGGTTCCGTCAAATATGATGTTAATCGTCCAATGATTTGAATGGTAATCATGTATATAATAATATTATTGATAATAATATTAAATAATATTATTTTATATATGTATTTACATTTATTGTATTTATGAATAATAAATACAAAGGTGAATATTGTCAATTTAAATATTATTATAATTATAATATAAGATACTAAATATAATATATATTTTAATTAACAGAATATATTATTATAAATAACTAATATAAATTAAATATATTACGAATGGAATATATTTAAATATATCTAAAATATCAAATTGATATTATTATAGTTATAATAATTATATAATAAATATTAAGAAATATATTTATTATAATATAAAGATTATTATGTAAACTATGCAAGCTACGTGACTCATATTAGAGAGCAGCGAATACAAGAAAAAGACCCTAAAAATACAAGGGGAAATCAACAATTATAATACAAACAACGATTATGGTTTGAAATATGACGCACAAGATGTGAAGGAAGCATTATGAGAAGCCACGGTTTGAAGGGTGCTCACCGTTGGGAAAATAATAACTCTTCAAAGATATAAATATCGCACACACACATCAACTATGGGAATGGATCCTCATTTGGCAAAAAGCAATACAATCATACGTTCCATTCAACAATTCATTGATATACATTTTCGACACTCCCAGCAATCATTGGAGAAATAATCAATAAAACATCATCACATCAGCGATGAAAATATCAGATCGAATCATTTGGCTCATCCATCAAAGCCATTGTATGCATCAAGTACAGCATTGGAATAAGAAGAATTCAGAAATACATTCCAAATAAAGAGCAGACCTTAATATACTTCTGTATATAATTAACATCAACCAGCAATAAGAGTCCATAGCAAATACGAATTGCATAGAGATAGAATCTTTGCATAGTCCTGATCGGCCATCAAGGATATTACAGCAGGCACTATAAAGAAGACATTTCAGCAGCGAACTTCCATATAACATCATTCTTGCAGTTCCATTAATCAAACTGTCATAATATTACAGGTACGAAAGTATATTCTTTCCCTTGCTTGTTACTGATGTTCATTATGATAGCACTGCTTTTATATACAGCCATTCCTGAGCAATGTAATTTATGGACAATCATATGCAAATACTCATAACTGTGTAATCTGTATGCCATATGCAAATCATTAACTTCATATGGGATCGAAGGAGAGTGAAGTGCCTAATAGGCCATTTATAGGTATTATAGAGCCATGATGGATAGGGACATGCTTCACCTCATCGGCCCCATATGGTGTTAATGAGTATCATATGAGATAGAGATAGGAAGTATGAAATATATATTGATAAGATCATAACTCCATGAAGATAGCATGTGAAATGTCATGATAGAGAAAGTGAAATATATGAGAATAGTGAACATGTGAATTGCATGAAACAATACCAATAGCTGATTGTAATAGGATTATGTATATGTTATGAATAATTGATATGAGCTTAGAGATGATTAGAACTTGTGATTAAATATGGTAATAAGATTTCATATATGAATACATGAACATTGTTTTGACAAATGAATACAAAGAGTATAATGTACATAAGAGTCATGAATTCCTAAGATAGTTGAGGGCAATAATGTTAATCCATTCACCACTATGAGGAGTAAGGAAGATTAGGGGCGGGCAATCAACCAAGGATAGGTACGGGTTCATTGGTCTAGAGCACCCCTTCGAGCCCTTGTCTCAAGATGGTACCTTAGGAGGCAAGAGGTAGTCCTTTGACTTGAGCGGTCTAGAGGCCCCGAGTCAAAGGAAGGTCCTAGAGTGGCCTAGGTCTAGAGTACCCCTTGAAGGAAGAACGACCTATACCATTGGCATTGCACCCTAACGGATTCACTCTCATAAGATGCGGGATTTGATTAACAAAGGTCCAAGTATATCTCTTCTAGGGAATCATGAAATGTATACAATCAATCTATGATAACAAATGGCTTATGTTTATAAATGATGACATGTGATCTTGAAAGAAGATTTGAATACTGATGTTCTCTTTGTAAGTTGAAATTGTGCAAGGTTAAGGAAAAATTTTGGCTTGCTAGAAGGGGACATTACAGTACATGCCAGGGTTTGCACTCCAACGAAGTAGACAACACCCAAACAACCAATCTCACTCTGATACCAAATGTTAGGGGTTTTCACCCTTTTGATGTAGGACTGACAAACTAAATTAACAAGTTCATAAGATCATGTGTTCAATTAACAATCAACAACATATATCAAATCTAAACATCAACACATGAAAGTAATGGAATAGTATGCAGTCACAAGATTACACATGACACGAAGATTTTATGTGGAAACCCTTAGGGAGAAAACCCACCACCAAAAGACGTTCACAATTGTATTATTTAGAATCAACACCGATTCAATACAACAAGGCCTTTGGATAACCTTTTATAGAATCTCAATCTACAACATACTCTTCTTCTACAATCACTTAAGTGTTTACACACCAACAATGTACACAATTTCTTCAGTGTCTATATTGTGAATTCGTCACCTCTGGTAACCTTGGCGCATTCATACAAATTGTTATATATAGAAATATTCGTGGAATACCAACTACTCAACTGTATAACTAAGATGTAGAATAAACTCTTCCAATTAGGACTCTCACAGGTGAATATCCCGTAAGTCTCAACAGGTGGAGGGTGCTTACAAGCACATTTTCTGGACTCCATGTTGTGTTCATGCGTTGAACAATGCATTGAAAGACATTGGGAAGATAGATTGGGTGAAGGTAGTGGTGGCAAAAGCTAGAGACATACAAATGTTCATTTGCAACCATCACACCTCACTTGCTTTGTTAATGACTTTTCAAGGAAGGAATTCCTCAAGCTCGTGGCTAGATATGTCATCTATTTTATTTTGTTGGAGAGCATGCTTGAGGTGCAAGAGCCTTTACAATTAATGATGGCTAATTCAAAGTGGGGTAGATGGCTAGAGGCAAGCACGGCTGAAGGAAAAAGTATGAAGCAAAAAATCCTCGATGATGATTGGTGGTCCACAGTGAGGTAAGAAATTGTTGATTTTTAATATATAAAAATTATTGATTTTATTATTAAATTTATGCTTCTATTGTTTAAGTTTCTAACTTATAAATTATTTTCATTCTTTGCATATATGTTTGCTCCTTTATCTCACTTGTGTGGGTCATAAGATGTAATGTCCCTTTTTTGGCGCATAGGGTTTTGTGCGCATTATGCTAGTTCCTAGTTGCTCGGAGGCTATCCGGCATGTTTGGGAGAACTCCAATGTTGTTGGAGCGGTCGTGGTTCAGTCTGCAGAACATTTGTGTCTCAAGTCTTCATTTTCATCAGGGATGGTCGAAGTTGCTTAATTAGTGCATTCCTATTGCCTTATATGGCTTGGGACCATTATTTAGATAATTAATTAATATTTCACTAAGGTTGCCTAAGGTTATATTTAAGTGTAGCAACTTAGTGTAATATTAATGGGCTTCCTTCTGGAAATGGACTAATTTTCTATGGCATTGAGCTCAGTGGATGTCCAGGGTTACAGTGATGCTTTTAGATGTTTGATCAGGTTCACGGATTGCTCTCCAAGATTCTTGGAGGAGTCATCTATTTTTGGAAAGTCACACGGAAGGCATCGTTTCACATCCCAAACCTTACAGATCATAATGGTTCTGTTTATTTGGCAGTTGGATGAAGTTTGGGATTTTTTGCAAAAAGTTATATTTAATGAGCTATTTTAATTGTTATTTTCACTTAAGTTCCTAAAGGTGAAAATAATTAAAAAAGTGATTAACTGTTATAGCTCATTAGAAAGGGGAAAACATATTCTTTTATTTAGGCACTTAAAAAGTGAGCCTTAAGTGGAGAAAAAAGAAATTATTTAAGTCGGAGGGAAAAGGTTATTATTTTCAAGAAATAATTCATTTCCTTTGTAATTCCTAAAGTGCCTTTATAAAGAGGATGAGAGCTCATTTTGAACGGTTATGTTTTTGGAATTTGATTGTTTTGCAGATAGATTGAACCTGTGAGTTCTTCCATATTCTCTTGAGGACGAAAACCCTCTTGTAGAATTGAGTGTGATTTCATATATGAATCACCATTGTGCTGAAGACGGAGATTGGAGCAAGCTCACACAGAGTTTGCCAATGTGCTTTCATGGAGTTTTGTAGGGTTCTAATTTGATGTTGTTCATTTGTGCTTTGATGGTATTTTGGATTGATTGTAGTGGTATTTCGAGTTTATGTTGATTTGAGCTTTATGATACTTCTGCTGGCTGTACAGAATGGCCGTACCATTTGAGGATGCTCAATAACTTATGTCTAATGTTTGATTCTATGAGAAGCTATTGCCAAGGTAATATTTTGTTTATTGAGGCGTCTTGTTTTTCAGTCCATTGAATATTCTTTATTGGTTGTTGAAGGAAGCTTTGATCTGTTCGTAGTGTACCTGTACCAGCGGTACTTGGGCATGGAAAAATTGTAGATGTTGGGTGTATATTCATTGTTTTGTGTTTGTTGATAAATGCATCATTTTTGTATATGGATGAAGTCCAAATCTGAGCAATTTGTAGAAGGGATTACAGTGTTTAACATCCTGGTCTTCCAATCCATCCTACCCACCCAGAGCCGTACATTAGCATGAGGCCAGGCGTGTCACTTATCTGCTGGTATCTGAGTTTTGAAAGTGAAAATTATACCTTTTGAGGACATCTTGTATGTATAATGCTTTGTTGATGAATTTGGTGAAGGGTTCGGAGATCATTTGTGCTTTTTCCTGAGTTTTGGTGTCCCATATGCTGCCAAAACAGCAGCAAAAGACCAGTCTGTTGCAGCCTTTAATGACCGGTGTGATTTCTGGATTTTGATCAGCAAGAAAAGATTTCTATCTTGTTTGGTTGTTGCCACTAACATTTTGCAGGTTGATAACAAGGAAAAAATATCATTCATTGATTGTTGCATGGATTTGGGCATGAAGTTTGGGTTTTGGATCAGCCATTTGCTGTCATGATAATTCAAGATCTATGATCAGCTCCAACAGTGTCAGAGTGCTATCATCCTGAGCTCTGTTCTATTCTTTCTTATGTGGTATATCCATGATGTCATCTATGAATTCTCTGTATGCTTCTTGATTTCTAGGAGATTTCAATGCTCTAATGTGTTGCAGCTGAGACAAATTGTGCAAGTCAGGAGTAGTGATTTAGATTGTATTTGATTTATTGCATTGTAATCCTTATTAATGATGCAACACATTTGTAGCCCCTGGATGGTTTACCGCCAGTGTGGAGGAAAGGACAATATTAATCTTCTTTATCTCACCCACTGAATAAGTGGATGCCTGTTGAAAAGCAGATGCCTGCTTATAGCAGATGAATATATTTAGTTTTCCTTTGCATAGCTTTGAATTGTAAACCAAAACATTGTATGCTCTCACCTCACCCATTTTGGGAACTTGGTGATCAAAAAGTGTGGAGATAATCTATGAGTTGCATGCCTTGTGCTAACCTTGTTGATAGTGATTGAAAATTGGAAAAAAAAATTGGGGTAGCTTGTTACAGTGGTATCAGAGCTGGTGATCTTGCCAGCCTGTTGGGTTGCTACTCAATCTTTGCAGATTTTCAAGTGTGAATCAAGATTTTCAGCCTTGCATGTGGGTGATCAGCACTAGCATGTGTATTCAGTGTTTGGCAGTTGAAGGATTTTGAGCAGTGAAGGTAAGATCATGGCATATCTCATGGGGAGAATAATTGAGACAGATGTCTTGATTGATTCTCTTAGGCAAGGTCAAGATGAATTAGAAAGAGCAGTTCAAGAGAAGTTGGATCGAAGGAAGTTTGATCAAGAGGCCACAAAGATTATTGATGAGTACCAAGGACTACCAGATGACTTTAAGCATCAAATTTCTTGGGATGCTTTCTTGGAAATAATCGAGGGGGATCATGACAAAAAGGGCCTTATAGATTACATTCGAAGGATGAGGAAGGAAGAGAAGAAGAAGAAAATACTTTTATGGAAGCCCGAGTTACCTTCTCCAATGGCGAAGACCAAGAACTATTCCAAGACATCACCTTCCCGCCAACAGAACAAGAACTCTCCCATTTCGAGGAAGAAAGATGACAGCAAGAATGAACTCAGGAGAAGAAATCTTTGTTTTCTATGCAAAGATTCTTGGGAGCCTAACCACCAATGCAAGAACAAAGATGAACCAGTAATCGTCACCACATGTTCTTTCCTACAGGATGATGTGGAATCCAAAAAAGGAGAAGATGAAGACCTATTAGCTGAAAGAAATGAGTCTGAGCCTCTGTATGATGAAGACAAGGTCACAAAACAAGAGGCATGCATAGAGGAGCTAGCTGATTTGGAAAAAACTACAGCAGAAATTAGTGAAGCTGAGCTTTGCTTTGAAGAAGTTAATGAGCCAAAAGTGTGGGACTTTGCAAGTCCTTCATTTGATGAAGCTCTGGAAGATGCCACTACTTTTGAGAATGAGTTGAAGATGATTGATAGAATGCTAGAAGGTGACTTTGCAAGCAAGCCTGAGAGCAGTGAAGTAGAGTGTCCTGATGAAGACATGGGAAAAGGTGAAATTATAGAGGTTGCAAAAGTTGAGGCTGCTGAAATTTTTAGAACAACACCTAATGGAGAGCATCTTCACCCTTATTGTGGATATAGTTTTAATTATGAGTGGGAATTTTCCATGCAAAGAGAAGAGCAATTTGACTCCTCAAAGATCCTTGATGAAGAATATGTTGATGAAAACTTTAAATCAGCCATTGGTGATGATTCAATGATTGAATTTGAGGCTGCCGTATCATTTGATTTAAGTGACGAAGAAGAAGATTCTTTTCCTATGCAAATTGAAGAACCTAGTGTCCTTTCAGAAGAGTCAGTTGATGAGCATGTTAATGGGGAGTTTGTTGAAAGCTTTGGATTAGCCTCCATTGTTGATGCAACATTTGATTTCAAGAATCAATTGTTGGTCACTGAAGATAAGGCTGTACAATCTGTAACACACTTGGATAGCATACATAAGTTTGTTGAAGATCACATTTGGAGGGCACAAGTTGAAAGGAGACAAATGGGCATGGAAAGAGGATCTTCACTTGAAGATTGGTGTGTAGTCAGAGAGGCTTTAGAAATGGTGAAATCAGATTATTTGAACCTGCTTTCTGATAGAGATCATGTTCTTGAGTTTGCTGGTTGGATCTATGATGCATTGAAAAGAAGAGAGGCTGAAGTTGATAAGCTTACATCTAAGCTTAAAACAACTATGAATTCTTTAGAGAGTACCGAAATGGCTCTCTTAGAAGTTGAAAATCAGTTGATGATATACATCAATTCAGGGAGCAAGATAAAGTTGCAAGAGCAGATGATATCAAGCTGGTGACTGAAGAGCTTGATTTGTTCCAAGAAGGTTTCGACTTTGGATAGCCTCCTAAGTATGCAGATGCAGAGTTGGAGCAAATTGACGAATTGTTTGAACATGGAGGAGATAACAACTTCCAATCATGTGATCATTTCTTTTTTATGATGGAAGTTGAGTTAACTCAATGCAATCCACCTCTCATGTTGAATGATGAAGACATAATTGGAGTTAGCAACATGGAGAAGGATAGTAACAGGGTGTGGGATCTAGGTGAAGAGCACTCATGGAATGTTACTTTGCACACGAACTTCACCAACTGGAAGATATCATCAGTTGTTGAAGTTTGGCATAAGGTTCATGTATGCAAGGAGTTAAGTTCAATGATGGCTTACTTTCAGAATAGAGTTTATCCTCAAGGTTTTTTAGAGGATAGTGATGATGGGAGAACTGTTTCATGGATGATTGTAGAGTCTAATTTCTGTCATAAAGCTGCTGTCCTTATTCCTATCAGCCATCATAAGTGTTCATTTGCATACATAATGATGGATTGGAGAAAAATTTTGGTCATGACTTTGATGTATTTTGGTTGTAGATGGCCTAAACTTCTTGTTGTTCTGAGAAGATTTCATTTTTATTGTGGCTGACCCGTTTTCAGATTACTGAAATTTGATTTTCATGAGATTATTTCAGATTTTTGCAGCCATGAGATTGATCTTTTTGTTGTTTTTAGCTCTTTGTGGGAAGGTGACAGTCCCGTTTTCAGATTATTGAAATCTGATTTTCATGAGATTATTTCAGATTTTTGCAGCCATGAGATTGATCTTTTTGTTGTTTTTAGCTCTTTGTGGGAAGGTGACAGAAGGGTTCAGCTGAAAAGGACAAGTGTTTCAACTAATATTGCTTTTTTGGATGGTAAAAAACATATGAGTCATGGCTGTTCGGAGTTACTTTCAGCTTGTGTTCAAGCTGATTTGTGTTCTTCCTTGGAGGAATATTTCAGATTTTGGTTCCCAGCAATAGTTTCAGGTTGGATAAATTGTATTGATGACTTGTTGGAGGATGCTAACTCTTGCACTTTCAGGGTTAGTGATGTTACAGATGTTTGGGATACAAAAAAATTTGTGATTGATAGAATGTTTCAGAGTTGTAAACAGGGTTCCAGCTGTGCAGTCTGCAGTTACATCAGAGTAGCGCAGCAGAAGTGGTGTGGAGCATTCTTGAGATTGATTTGGGATCTAGGTATATTATTGATAATCATGCAGGTATCTCTATTGGATAGCATGTATTGCTTGAGGACAAGCAATCTTGAGCGGGGAGGACTGTAATGTCCCTTTTTTGGCGCATAGGGTTTTGTGCGCATTATGCTAGTTCCTAGTCCCTCGGAGGCTATCCGGCATGTTTGGGAGAACTCCAATGTTGTTGGAGTGGTTGTGGTTCGGTCTGCAGAACATGTGTCTCAAGTCTTCATTTTCATCAGGGATGGTCGAAGTTGCTTAATCAGTACATTCCTATTGCCTTATATGGCTTGGGACCATTATTTAGATAATTAATTAATATTTCACTAAGGTTGCCTAAGGTTATATTTAAGTATAGCAACTTAGTATAATACTAATGGGTTTCCTTCTGGAAATGGACTAATGTTCTATGGCATTGAGCTCAATGGATGTCCACGGTTATAGTGATGCTTTCAGATGTTTGATCGGGTTCACGGATTGCTTTCCAAGATTCTTGGAGGAGTCGTCTATTTTTGGAAAGTCACATGGAAGGCATCGTTTCACATCTCAAACCTTACAAAACATAATGGTTCAGTTTATTTGGCAGTTGGATGAAGTTTGGGATTTTTTGCAAAAAGTTATATTTAATGAGCTATTTTAATTGTTATTTTCGCTTAAGTTCCTAAAGGTGAAAATAATTAAAAAAGTGATTAAGTGTTATAGCTCATTAGAAAGGGGAAAACATATTATTTTATTTAGGCACTTAAAAAGTGAGCCTTAAGTGGAGAAAAAGGAAATTATTTAAGTCGGAGGGAAAAGGTTATTATTTTCAAGAAATAATTCATTTCCTTTGTAACTCCTAAAGTGCCTTTATAAAGAGGATGAGAGCTCATTTCGAACAGTTATGTTTTTGGAATTTGATTGTTTTGCAGATAGATTGAACCTGTGAGTTCTTCCATATTCTCTTGAGGACGAAAACCCTCTTGTAGAATTGAGTGTGGTTTCATACAGGAATCACCATTGTGCTAAAGACGGAGATTGGAGCAAGCTTATACAGAGTTTGCCAATGTGCTTTCATGGAGTTTTGTAGTGTTCTAATTTGATGTTGTTCATTTGTGCTTTGATGGTATTTTGGATTGATTGTAGTGGTATTTCGAGTTGATGTTGATTTGAGCTTTATGTTACTTTTGTTGGCTGTACAAAATGGTCGTACCATTTGAGGATGCTCAATAACTTATGTCTAATGTTTGATTCTATGAGAAGCTATTGCCAAGGTAATATTCTATTTATTGAGGCGTCTTGTGTTTCAGTCCATTGAATATTGGCTATTGAAGGAAGCTTTGATCTGTTCGTACTGTACCTGTACCAGTCATACATGGGCATGGAAAAATTGTAGATGTTGGGTGTATATTCATTGTTTTGTGTTTGTTGATGAATGCGTCATTTTTGTATACGGATGAAGTCCAAATCTGAGCAATTGTAGAAGGGATTACAGTGTTTAACATGCTGGTCTTCCAATCCGTCCTACCCACCCAGAGCCGTACATTAGCATGAGACCAGGCGTGTCACTTATCTGCTGGTATCTGAGTTTTGAAAGTGAAAATTATACCTTTTGAGGACATCTTGTATGTATAATGCTTTGTTGATGAATTTGGTGAAGGGTTTGGAGATCATTCATGCTTTTTCCTGAGTTTTGGTGTCCCATATGCTGCCAAAACAGCAGCAAAAGACCAGTCTGTTGCAGCCTTTAATTACCAGGGTGATTTCTGGATTTTGATCAGCAAGAAAAGATTTCTATCTTGTTTGGTTGTTGCCACTAACATTTTGCAGGTTGATAACAAGGAAAAAATATCATTCATTGATTGGTGCATGAATTTGGGCATGAAGTTTGGGTTTTGGATCAGCCATATTGCTGTCATGATAATTCCAGATCTGTGATCAGCTCCAACAGTGTCAGAGTGCTATCATCCTGAGCTCTCTCTTCTATTCTTTCTTATGTGGTATATCCATGATGTCATCTATGAATTCTCTGCATGCTTCTTCTTGATTTATGGGAGATTTCAATGCTCTAATGTGTTGCAGCTGAGACAAATTGTGCAAGTCAGGAGTAGTGATTTAGATTGTATTTGATTTATTGCATTGTAATCCTTATTAATGATGCAACACATTTGTAACCCCTGGATGGTTTACCGCCAGTGTGGAGGAAAGGACAATATTAATCTTCTTTATCTCACCCATTGAATAAGTGGATGCCTGCTTATAGCAGATGAATGTATTTAGTTTTCCTTTGCATAGCTTTGAATTGTAAACCAAAACATTGTATGCTCTCACCTCGCCCATTTTGGGAATTTGGTGATCAGAAAGTGTGGAGGTAATCTATGAGTTGCATGCATTGTGCTAACCCTGTTGATAGCGATTGAAAATTGGAAAAAAATTTGGGGTAGCTTGTTACATAAGATATGTTGATACAGACTCCTAGCCTCGGAGAGATTTATGAGACATTTGACAACATGCTTGGGCAGATGAAGCAAGCCTTTCATAGCAGGGAGCCTAATTTGGGATTTTATGAGGAGAATATTAGGCCCATTGTGACGTAGCAGTGGAACACTATGAACACCTTACTTCATATGGCAGCTTATTCTCCAAATCGCAAATGGTATGTAGCAAGGCTTGGCACAGTGCCTCCATCTGATGATGAAGAGGTGAAAAAAGAGGTCATGATGGCCCTTTGAAAGATGTATAGTGATGAGGAGTCTCCCGTAGAAGTTAGAACACAGTGACTAGCCTTTGTCAATCTCCATAATCCAAAATTTAGCAGACCAGAGGCAAGGACGGATAGAGCTACATTAGCTCAAACCAATGTTGCATGGACACGAATATGGCTTTTATTCAAGACCCCCTAATATACATAAGGCTAGATACAACAACCATTCATATATAATTATTAAATATTACAGATTACAAAAATTTACAAAAATTAATATTAAACTTATTAAATTTGAATAATATATTATTTTAAATAATATATATTAAAAGTAAATTTATAAATTTATAAAAAAATTCTACTAGCACAGAGGGGGTGCGGGGGTGCTATAAGGGTTGGGAAATTTGCACCTCCATCCATTTCAATAGAGCTTGGAAATAGAAAACATGAAAGGTGCATATTCAATGCAAAGAGCTCAAGGTGCATTCCATTGAGCTCGGAATCCATGTACACCATCGTGGTAAAGTTTAAAAACATAGAACAAAAATGTTAGCGAGCAGAGGACATGGCAGAGGGGTTTTTTTGTTTTGTTTAAACATTTTATCTATATACGGCAATCTTTCGAATCCAAAAGTATCTAGCACAACTCAAAATTTACCCTAGTTTTGGATATGGGCGGGCACAGTATTCGGCCCGTACCTTGGTCATATTGTGCTCATTTCCATACTGGGTACGCCAGTACACTGGTGTACGCATTCCAGGGGAAGTGGGTGGCGTATCCTGCAACCTTGGCTCAAACTGACCCTATTGGATGTGGACATGACATGGTAAGGATGCACCATAGTTGAGGATACTTTCCACTCATCTTCTTTCACAAGTTGTCAATTCCTCTGTTGCAAACAGGAAGCAACAGAGGAATTGGTCTACATATAGCTTCCTCGAGTCGGTCAAGAGGAATAGGCTTACCTCTTGACAATCGGAGAAGGTGGTGGCCGTGCATAGTGCCTTGCAGCTTCAGGATCAACAGACTCCTGAGTATCATCATACTCTAGCCACACGTTGGGATGTCAATCCTGAAGATGCCACACAAGTTGATGAGGAGGTACTGGAGGGATTGGTTGAGGTTCCATTGGATGAGGCAGCCCCTCATAGTGGTAGTGACTCAAACTTAGACTCCGATTTTGATGCAATGTTACCAGATGCTGATTAAAGACAGTTCATATTTTCTATGTTTTTGTCATTGTGTAGTTGAAAATTGCAGCCTTTGGGCATTTTGTTGTAATTTTTATATAATATATATTCACATGGACAATGAAAGCAATTAAATTTTGTTAATTTGTTTGTCGACTCGTGAAATCTCAATTCAACTCTAATGTTATGTATTAAGGTTCTATAATATATAGGTGCCTTATCAATGTAATCATATGAATATTTGAAAATCTATATATTTTAAAAAATTTCCCTAGTTTTTTAATAAGCACCCCTTGCCATCCCCTAAAAAATGGCCTTCCAAAAAATCTGTCCCAGAAACATGCCCCCTTGTCCCTTGCCATCCCCATTCCAAAAACTTGGTGTAACATAGGTATTTTTTGGGGAAAGTCATTGTTTGCAGGAAAAAGGATAGGAGCCTGAGGACATTTATTTTGTAAGTGCTTTTAAATTTTCCAAGCAAAATGTTTCTTCATTATTTCCTATCTGCCAATGAATTAGTGGAGTCTAAGAGTAGGAATTGCCCACTTTTCATCATGTAATACAAGGCAGTTTTTTTGTAATGGAAAGGTTTTTTTGATTGATCAAACTTTGTCATGCCCCTATATTAATAATTTATAATTAAATATATTTATGAATTGATTATTTTATTATGAGTTTATTTTTCATTCAAATTAAAGATATGAATGAAACTAGTAATATTACTATATCTATTAATCATTAATATTACATTGGTATAGATTGCAAATAATTTAAATTGATATAAGGACCTCATAAGAAGAATGCATATAAGACAAAGATTGTCTTGGATAAACAAATACCATTAAGTGCGACTAAATGCAATATCAAATGATGTGATTTGAAAGAGCAAACAAAATACAGCGATAAAGATTTGAGGTATATAAAAAGACAAAACAACAAAGATAATGTGAAGACCCTCGTATATTATAGTGTGAGATGAAGCGCTCCACAAAATGTCTTATCTAAGATACATATTATGAGGTGATTCATATTGCTAATGAGGATCGATACTAAATAAGCCAAGATCCATGTTAGTGAAGAAGTCCGATTAATAGAAAAGGGATGCGTTCCATAAGGTGTCTTAACTAAAGCGATCTGCTAATAAAACAAAAGACAAGTTTGTATTAATCAAAGGCAACGATTAGTATAAAGAAGAAGGCAGCGATTATTATGTAAAGAGGTATGATTAATAAGAGTTGTGTTTTTTCCAAACAGCCACACACTTTGGAAAGGCATCTCTTTTGGAAGGTATAAAGAGAATGAAAACATGTTTTGAATGGAAGCAAGGAATGAGATATTTCTAAGTTTGAAATATATATATATATATATTTCTGATATATTCGGATCTGCACTTGAGATATATGGAAATCAATGAATAATATCTGATTTGAAGAGCATCCAAGTAAGGGAAGACATATAATATAGATAGCAGATTAAGAATTATCTGCACATTATTATCTATAGCATCAAGCTGGTATGATGTATCTCACATTATGAACTTGTGGTATTCTTATGATAATATCATAATTGAATTATATTAAGAAGAATAAGCTTATATATATATAAGCCAATAAGAATATAATTACTAAATCTGACTTATAAACTAACTATATACATATATATATAAATATATTCATGATATATGAGGGATTAATATATATTCATGACCCGGTCTTTAATCTTTCTCTATTGCCCCTCATGAGGATTGGTTGGGGTTTTAGGGAGAGGCGGAATTAATGTCTCACAAGGAAGGTGAGCCCCAAAGTGGTATGGACGGGTGTTCTTGAAGCTCTCGGGCCAAGTGATGGTATTGACGGGTGTTCATGAAAGCCTTGGACCTACTCCCCAATGTGGTATGGACAGGTGTTCCTGAAGCTTGGGCCAGGTGGTGGTATTGACGGGTGTTCATGAAACCCCTGGGCCTCACTTGTGGAGAATAGTTTTCTAGCGCCCTAACATGGTTATCCCCCATCCTCCGTAGGGTTGATGATTAGGTAAGAGGTAAGGATTGGGGCTTAAATATAGTAATCATCAAGTATATTATGAATACTAATTAGTCCCTAGTTTTAATGATCTGATTTAGGGTACAATAAGTATGTTGAATTATGTTTATTATGTAAAAACAGGCATACTCCAAGTAGGGGACATTACAAACTTCAAAGTAGATCACTGACACATGGTGATATGATGATACAAAATGAGCTACTGACATATATAATATAGGGTATCCATGATCATGAAGTAGCACTGACTATAGGTGTTATGCTTCAATGGAAGTATGATGGTGGTCATAACACCTTGCCTAAGGATGTGATGTCGGTTTTTAGAGAACTTAGGTACAAAATGTAACTTGTTTATTTCATCCCCTGGTGTTCGAATAGAAATATGTCTACACTCCTCAATTAATTTATCCATTTTAAATGTAAGCATCTCTTTCAGGTGAAGAGCAGGGAGGAGTCACTCTTAAATTTCTACGGCAATCAAAATTATAAGAAAACTGTAATTCTCCATGACAAGATCTGTTGAATAAAGTGATAATTATCTTCATCCTGCTGCAGTAGCATGTGGTCCATTGGAATCTGTCACACCCTTTTACAGCCGCAATTTTAGATAGCTGATGAGTACTTGAACTAAAGATGCAAATTGGTTGCAAAGCAGAAGAAGTTTGTAACGTTGTTTGGACTTCCCAGGTGGTGTATGTCAGAGCATCATTGCCTTGTATTGGATCTTCTAGATAAACTAATGCCTCGATTTGATACAGGAGCAAAAGCTTAATTGTGGTCCTGCCTTTGAATATGTTCTCAAGATTTCCAGCCCTGATTTGAGCAGAACAAACAGAAATTACTCATATAATTAAAAACAAAAATGGTAGGTACTATGACCAAAGCATTGTTTTTCGTATTTATAATATAAATCGAATGGCATAAATAACATCTTAAACCACCCTTATTATAACATAGAATTCATAATCACTTGAGTTTTCTCTTATATCATGCACATTAATTGATAAATATGGCTATTTGATATATATAACTTCAATCTGGAGAAATTTGCAGTTGGACCAGTCAGTATGCCATGCCAGCTGATGGTAGGATTTTTGGTATTTGCGAAATCCTTTGAAATTCATGTGGAAAAAAATGAACTGGAAGGTATGGTCTCAAACTTTATGATTATATTGATGCCACTTTTTTCATGTTAGGTTTCTCGATTCTTATTTGTTAGAAGACTTTTATTTACTCAAACATGATATTGTGGCATTATGCTATTTCAGTATGAAAGGGAACTAGATAGTTATGGATGCTGCAGTGGTCTAAGTATCATAAAACCATATTATGGGGTGGGATTCAAATTTCTGACTTGACTATTATTGGTCAAAATGAGGACTGTTTACAGCAATATGGCAATGAATTGCATGTTTTTGTCTCTCACACACACGTTGATATAGAGAGAGTGCATGTGCATGCTATGTGGTAATCAATTATATTTATTTCATAAGCTGTATTTTAAGGATTGATGACTTTGAATTCTCTGCGCACTTTGAAATTTCCAGCCACATGCACCGAGTTCTATGTACATTCTCCTGTATCGATCTGTATGATTTTTTCTGCCCACTCCATCCTTTATGATTCAGATGCATTATAGTCTCCTAATAATGATGTGTTTACAAACCATGATTAAAGCTTTTCCATCTCTGTGATTTTTTTGTGCTTTATTGCTATGCTGTAGAAGTACACTGCAATCACAAGCAATCTAGGGCCGCAAAATTCCATTCATTCCTTGTGGATTTTTCCTCCATATTCATGCATCTAATAATAACATCCTATTGCACTCTCAGGAATTCCCTTATACCTTGTTTATTTGTGCTGCATTAGAGTACAGCTGCAAGCATTATGTCTGACTGCTACTCTAAGCTGTTCCAAAAAGGCATGCTTGGCAATGGGAAAAAAGTTTAATTGAATTCTGTTGGATGCATAGAATGTAAAGTGTTTGCCTCGGTAAAAGTTAATGATAAAACATTGCTTGTCATGATTGCATTCTGTGTGTATAATTTTCTTGGGTTTTTTTTAATTTTTATTCAGAGGCCTTAGTAGTTTTTACCTCGTGGATTCTTGTTTTTCTGTAGAACATTTATGACATTTTGTAGTTTCAGATGTTCTGCTATACTAAACTGGACATATGATCAAATCATCCAAACTGTTTTAGATGCACAGTGGTTTAGCAGGGAGGAGGTGAAAAAGATGTTTGATTATACACGATACAGGAAAGATCAGAAGACAACTGCATTTTGGATAAACCAACTATGTGCTAGTGCAGAAATGGGCAAAGGCTCTTTACCAGATATAAAGAGAAAGAGTAAGGGCTCGAGAGAACTCACTAGCATGTTTGTGCCAGGACCCTATGCAATCGCTCATCATTTGATTTTTTCTTGGGCATATCGCAGTCAGGACTCACTGCTTAGCAGACTCTAATTATGGTATTTATAGACAAATGGACACACTGTATGATGTATAGTTTTCTGGAATGCCAAGCTAGTTTTGATCAGAAGAGCTGTAGTTTAGGTTTTCTTTGATATTTATTTCCTCTATAAATGTATTGTCTTTATGTCCAAGTGATGTCCAAATGTTGCCTTCTTTCTTGCTGCAGAGGAACTCTGAACTAGAATAAACAGTTCAGAATATTCATGATGCAAAAATTGCCGTGGCTCTGCTCTTGCTTTGCAGTGCATGTTCTTGCACGTTAGAAAGAAACATCATGCGGCTGCTTAGCTTAATTTGGCTAGCAGCCATTGCTCAACATTTTAAGGAGTTATTTGTGGAGCTAGTGGCCCCATGAATATTTAATTTTCTGCTTATTTTTAAGCAGTCATCTTAAATTTTATTTCTTTAACTATATAATTTTTTTAACTAAATTTTTTAGAAATTAATAAAAATTTGTGAGGTAAAATTTGGAAAGAAAAATTGGAGGGAAATGTTTAAAAGGAGGGAAAAAAATGTATGGAGCCAAGTGGCATTTTTCCATTATGCAGTTGATGCTTATTTTCAGTACCCCATTTTTTCCACGGCCCGTTTTCAATTCCTAAACAGTAGCTGCTCAACTAAAATAGTGAAAGATTCTGAATTATCTTATTCCCATAATTAAAAATTTGCATGGGACCACTCCAGCTGCTCAAATTTAAGCTGAAAAATCAGTTAAGCAGACGCATGGGAACATGGGGTTAACTTTGCTATTCCAAACTCCTATTATTGATTTACGTGTAAGTGTTATTTATCGTATGTCAAAGATAAAAAAAATGACACGCTACTAATAATTAGTGTAGAGCAAACATCTAGGAGAACAAAGGGACAGTTACAATTCAAAGTAGGATTTAGAAATGGGTGAAAACTGTTGAGTTGGTTTAAGTTGTGTTCACATGCTACTGTTCATCTATATGATGCCACCCTAA
This sequence comes from Cunninghamia lanceolata, assembly GCA_027924645.1. NCBI lineage: Eukaryota > Viridiplantae > Streptophyta > Pinopsida > Cupressales > Cupressaceae > Cunninghamia > Cunninghamia lanceolata. The sequence goes on along the minus strand of BSBN01000784.1, from coordinate 5,763,181 downwards.
TAATTGTTTTCAAGCTAAGTCGATAATCAGCTTCATTACATGTCAAAAGACTCAACAAAGTAGTTAGTTATCTTTCACATATTTGTACAAGTAGATTGATCTACAAGAAAGGTCCTATACTTCATTCAACATTTAAAAAATACACTGAACTTACTATTGGTATGTGGATTTATATTTATAAGTAAAACGATTCATGTTTAAATCTCTTTCAAGGATTGGCATAGAAGATAATTAAATTCTGGCTTGAAAGAGACTAATATATAAAATTAATTAAGTCAAATTAAAAGTAAAGTGCATCTTGAAAGATTTTGGATTGGTTTTCTAGTGTAGATTTATATTTACAAGTAAACTAATTTGTATTTATAGTTTCTAATAAGTTTTTTTTTTTTATAGGTAAAAGGCATAGGCCGCTTTTGTTATATTAGTAACAATTCAGACTCAATCACGCATGCTCTGCGAGCAGGGGTGCCAAGGAGGAAACCAATGGATCCTACCATTAATCAATCCCCAACTTCCTGTATTTCTTCTTCCTTAAGCACACCCATCCTACCCGGTCTGCACACTAAATTGGAAGATCTTCCCAATCCTCCTTTACACAGCTCCTCACTTCCTCAACCACATGTTCACACGCTAGATTGGCCAGCTTATCTGTAGTAGTGTTGGCCTCACGATAACAATGGTTTAAGCGGAAATTGTCCATTGAGCTAAGTTCTGCCCAGATAGCCTCTGCTATATTGTTCAGCTTCCAGTTGGGGACACTGTCCCTAGATATAGCGTTAATGCAGATTTGGGAGTCTCCCTCAATGTCCAAGTTAGTCAGCGTCTTCTCTCTGCAAAGTCTGAGACCGACCAGGAGGGCTTGGAACTCGGCTTCATTATTGGTACCAAGCAGGGGCTTTTTCGAAGTTGCCCAAACAAGCACTCCATCTTTGCGAACAATACATCCAGCGCCAGAGGTGCCAAGGTTTCCCTTAGCATCCCCATCAAAATTAAGCTCAAGTCTACCATGGGGAGGAGGGTGCCACTTCACCGTAGCTCTCTTCAGTTTTTTGCTTAGGTAAGGCTTGCTTGTCGGATAAGAAGTTGTAGGTTTGAGGACTGGCCATATCTTCATTATGCTTTCATTCCAACTGGTGAACAGTTTTGGATGAGCTTTTCTAGATTTCTATTTGGCCATGATTGTTTCACATATGCTTAGCTCTATTTTTTTTATAACCCCCTCAACAGAGGTTTCTTCTTTAAAAATACGTTTATTCTGTTCCTTCCAAATGTTCCAGATGATTAGAGAAGGGCTGGCAATCCAAATTCCTTCCCATAAGGATTCCCTCAACTTATGCCAGCTTCTGAATGTGTCTAGAGGGTTATTAGCGAAGGCACCACTCTGCCCAATACTTCCCACAAACCACTCCCAGCATTGTCTAGCGAACTCGCAATTCAAGAGGAGATGATTGGCACTTTATTCTTCCTTTTTACACAATACACACCAAGACGGACCTGCTATTATGTTATGGAGCATTGTCTGTGCAAAGGCACGCCTTTGGAAGACACCATGGGCTCCAACATAGTTTAGTCGGCCAGTTTCCTTGATTTCTCTTGGTAATCTGCAGTTTGTATCCCATTCTTACTAAAGATAGTCCCAACTTAGCCCCTATCCACACGATCTTGTCTTCTTTCCCATTAATAATTTTTTTCTGTTCTACCAAAGCTTTGGTTAGTACCTCAATTTGTGTTGTTGATAGAGGTGTAGATTGCAGGCATTTCCATTTCCAATTCGAGTGATCCCCTGTTGTGACTTGTGTCATATAGTTCGCCACTTAAGAGCCCCAATGATTGGTGAGAATGTCCATGCATCCCTGAAGCCGAGTGTCCTCAACCAGGGGTAGGTATCCGTTCCATGAATCCTTCTAAAAGGATGCGGATTTTCCATTATTAATTACCTAGGATAAATGATCAGTGATTAGGGGTTTACAGTAATTCATAAAATTCCATATATGTGAACCTCCTGGCGGGTTCGAGGTGGTGAGAATTCTGCTTGGCTTGTTTGAATCCAAGTATTTGTATTGTAAAAGCCGACGCCACCTTGCGTTTGGGGTGTCAAACATTTTCCAGATCAGTTTGGCTCCAAGCGCTTGATTTTGGAGCTGGATCTTCCGAAATCCGAGTCCACCCACCGTTTTTTCTTTGGAAGTAGTGTCCCAACTGATAAGCGGAATTCTTCTGACTTCCTCTGAACCTTCCCACAAGGACTTCTTAAAGATACCTTCCAGTATGTTGTTTGCTTTGCTTGTTATTTGAGTGCTTGACAGAAGGTATATCGGAATGGCAGATAAGACGACTTTGATCATTGTGATTTTCCCCGACATTGAGAGCCATTTTCCCTTCCATGAGGTGGCTTTCTGCTTACATTTTCCTATTGTTTCGTCCCAAAGACTTGTCCTCATCGCTCCTTTGAATAGGGGTACACCTAGGTACTTACTCGAGAGGGTTTCCGAGTTAAATTCTAGCAATGAGGCAATCCTTCTCCTCACGATTCCTTTGGTGTTAAAAAAGAAAATACTTGATTTATTCTTGTTAAGATGTTGCCCAAAGGCCAATACATACCTATCCAAGGTGTCCTTGATTGCCCACGCTTCATTTAAATCCGACATACCATATAGGATGGTATCAGCTACAAACTGTTGGTGGGTAATTGGAGGGAAGTCATCTACAAAGTGTACTCCTGCCCGTAGACCTCGCTCTGTTTGTGCTTTCATAGCCCTTCCTAGGGCATCGACCATGATCACAAAGAGGAAGGGCGACAACGGGTCTCCCTGTCTAAGCCCCCTCATAGGTTCGAAAAGCCCAACCAGTCCTCCATTGACAAGGATTGAGTAGCGAACCGAGGAGATGCTACTATACATCCATTGAAGCCATGAAGGACTGAAACCAAATTGTTGAAGGACTATAAGCAGAAATCTCCAGTCAACACGATCATAGGCTTTGCTCACGTCTAGTTTGATGACCATGCAGGATTGATTTGTGGTTGTAATGGAGTGGATGGCCTCATGTGCGATGATAATGTCGTTTGTTATTGTCCTGCCTAGAGTAAACCCACTATATTCTTTGAAAATGTTCTTTGGCATAACTATTTTTAGCTTGTTGGCCATTACCTTTGAAATATTCTTGTAGGAAGTGTTACACAGGGAAATAGGCCTGAAATCCACCATAGTATCAGCCTCAGGGTTTTTTGGAATTAAAGCTATGAGTGTAGAGTTTAAATCCTTGAGAACTTTCTTTGAGGTTCTCGAGTCCTCCACCATTCCCCAAACTTTTGTGCCTAAGATATCCCAAAAATGTTGGTAGAATCCAGTTGGAAAGCCATTAGGTCCAGGGGACTTGTTTGGATGCATTTGAAACACGACAATCTTTACTTCTTCCATGGTGATAGAAGAATCCAGCATTTGATTGTCTTCTTCGTTGATAACCGATGGTATGAGATTGAGGAACCATTTTTGACACGCCCATTGGATGCATCTGAGCAGGGAAGCAGGTTTTTAAAGTAGGACAATGCCTCTTGTTGGATGTCACTAAGTTCAGTAATTTCCGCACCATCCGTTCGCTCGAGAAGAGAGATCTTGTTTTGTGCCCTTCTTGCTTTAGTTGAATTATGAAAAAACTTTGTATTCAAATCCCCTTCCTTTAGCCATCACTCCCTGGACTGCAATCTCCAGTACACTTCTTCTCTAGCAAGTAATTCATGGTAATCACTAAGCATCTTTTTTTCTTTCTCATATTCCACTTGTGTCATTCCCTGATCTAAAATAACTTGGTTGAGGTCAACCAATTCCAATTCAACTCTTCGTTTTGCTTCAAAAATATTCTTGAAAGATTCCTTGTTCCACTTTTTCAAACAATTTTTAATAGCAATGAGTGTCTTTGGTAGCATGAACATGTTGGATCTTGTATGTATTTGGGTCATGATCCACCATTCCACCATTAGGTTTTAGATGTCCTCATGCCTAAGCCACATTCTCTCAAATTTAAAGGGGCATTTGGCTTGAGCGTAGTCATTAGATATGGACAACAGTATCAGGTAATGATCTAATCTGGATATAAGGGCAATAGAGGATTCCAACAATACCTGTTTATTTAGCCAATTAGGGTTGCATAGGAATCGGTCCAGTCTTTCAACAATGTTTGTGAAGCCTTGCCTTCTATTGGTCCACGTGTAACAGTCGTTCTTTAGAACAAGATCCAGAAGACCAAATTTCTCCACAAATTCTTAGAATTCTTCCTGAGCTTTGCTATTTAAAGGGCAGCCGCCTCTTTTATCTGAGTTGGTTAGGATAGCATTAAAATCCCCTCCCAAGATGAACAGATCTAAATTAGAAGAAGAAATGTAATCCTGGAGCTCCTTCCAAACCTTAGCTTTCTCACTACTTTTTATAGGATAGTAGACATTAAGGAGGTGAAAGGAAAGTCTAGAAGAAAGGCAAGAAACTTCAACTACCATCCAATTCGAGCACTCGAAACAAATCTTAACTTGAACTCTTAATGGTCTCCATAGCAGGCCAATTCTTTCAGAGGCACCCAATGTGGATACAAAGTGGCCTTTCCAATTAGCACAATGAGATAGAAACTTATTTGACTCCTCAGTTTTGAGCTTGGACTCTTGAATGAGGTTGATATCAGCGGTTAGGACTTGGAGTTGACGCTTTGCCAAGCATCGTGTGTTAGGGGCATTCAAGCTCCTAACATTCCATGATGATAGCTTCATGGGTTCTCAAGGGAGGGGCTTTCTCCCTTGGCATTTGGAAAAAAAATGGTTGATGGAAACCTAGCCACTAGCACATGCGTCCACTTCCCTTCGCTCTTTGTTGGTCGTCCTCCCTTTCTTCTTCCCAGAGTGAATTTTAGGCTTGGATATTATGGAGGCCATCTACTCTAGAACCCTAGAATCAATGAGGCCAATCTCATCATCTTCCATGGATTCGTCCCCAGACCAATCTGATGCATCCGCCACCTCTATCCCAGTAGGGCTTGGAGGCCTTGGGTCTTCATCCTTAGTGTGGAGCGGCAGAGGAATCACAGGATCATTTTAAACACAGGTCATCTTGTTCATCGCATGGTGAATTGAATTTGAGTCATTATTCCGAGCAATTGTTACAATTTCCTTCACAGTTTTATTCTCCTGCCTAGGTGCGGTGGTTTGGCCGAATTATGGTTTCTTCTACCACAATTTGCGCAATAGAAATTCGAGGCTTCAATTTCAATTTGTTGCAGCCAACAGCCTACAACCAAGTTAAGGATGATCTCCTTGGGGATGTCAATAATAGACGTCACCAATATCCTCGCATAGAGATAGGAGTTGCCCTTAAGAATCTCGGAGTCAATTTCTACGGTCATTCCAAAAGCATCACCAATCTTCCACAGGCTTTCTTTGGACCAAAATTCCATTGGAAGATTATATAGTCACAACCATTTGGAGGATTTCACCGGGTTGGTTGCTGCCGGATTGAAGATAGGGCTCCATTCTTTGATGAATAGCATATTTTCTCCATCCTTCCATGGTGCTCTGGCCAAAATAGAGTTGTGGTCCTCCTAGCTCAAGAAAATTGTAACAAAGAAGCCTTTCAATTGAAACTTTAGGGTGAAGCTAGGCATCCAATTCGCTTTCGTCCATTTCTCAATATCTTCGCGGGATCTATTTGGCCCAATAGACCTTGCATGAATAGTCACCTCCTTAAACAAAAGAGCATCTTACGCCACTTTCGTAGAGAGATCTATCAAAAACCTTAGTTCATCCTGCGAATTTGAGATACGCTGGGAAGCTAGAAAGGCAAGCGGTTTGTTTCGGGAGCGATTTCAGCCGCAGAGCGCCATTAAATCCAAAAGCACTAGAAATCATAAAACAATGTTATAATCCTATAAGAAGCAATGGCCTTGCTAAAATAAGTTTGGAAACATTGTTTAATGATTTCTAGTGCTTTTGGATTTAACTCTGTAGTTTTTTCATTTTTTATTTACATCAATGTTTTAGATCATACTCAATGATCCATCATCATAACCAAGATGAGACATTACATTATATAAACTCTCGTGTTTACATATAAAATTCTAGTTGAATGTTATAAATTTTACATTTTTCATAGTGATTTTATTTGAAATGAATGCATAACTATATACACTTAGCATAATATTGTTGTTCCATAAGGAGGCAAATGATACATCTGACTATGTTTAGTAAGTAAATCTAATCAGCATGCATTCATGTAAGTGATTATTTTTTGACTTCATTCTCTAGTATAGGAAGAGGAAGGTTTTATGATTTAACACAATTCTTTGGTTTCATTAAGCGTCTAAGAAAATAACATTAAATAGTACCCTACTTTTGTCCTACAACCATTAATTGACATTAAGACAAGTCTTTAGTTTATACTTTGTTCCTTTGTGGTATACATGTTGGGATTGATTCTCATATTTTATTTGAGTGGCATTGTCAAAACAAAGTTGTCAACACAAAATTATAAATAATTAATATTGTGTTGTCATTAACTTAAATCCCAAGGTTCTAGTTTATTACGAGTGTATAACCTAATGTTACTTTGTATTTTTAAGGGTGAGTATCTCCACTTTTAGCTTCTAGGCTATCTTATTTGTGATGTACTACATAGTTAGATGTGTTTGTTTGTATTTTTAAGGGTGAGTATCTCCACTTTTAGCTTCTAGGCTATCTTATTTTGACGTACTACATTGTTAGATGTTTTTGGAAACAAACACATCTAACTATTAGAAGTTTAAAGGGACTAATTCTAGATGCAATTGTTTCAAGAAATGTTCAACAATCTTTCACACTTTCTCTCTAGGTAACTTGCTTAGTACAAATTAGATTGAAATACACAATAATATTATAAAGATAATATATAGTTTAAATTGGAATGTGGTAGGACTTGACTTACCTTTTTTAATTGAAAACACTTTATAAGTTTATATATTAGTAAAGAAAAATATAGGATGAAAGTTATTGATGAAGGTCAAATCCCAAGTGTCTTATCAAACAGTCAGGATGAGTAGCCAATACTCAATCACACAACAAAATAATTCACAGAATAACAATGTTTTATTAATTGGAGCAATCCAGTGTTCCAGGAGTACAATTTTACAAACAGAATACAACTCTCTAGACCCTCAAACCAGTAGTCTTCAATATATGAGTTCTCTTTAGATTTCCCCCTCTTCCAAACAAGAATAATTATCCCATTTATACTTCTAAAATATGAAGTAAACAGTTACTCCAACGTCAGTTACAGAACTGAAAGGTCGAATGTTTTAACAACCACTTGATCTTTCGAATTACAAGAATGGATTAATGAGAATGCTATGTGATAATCACAATAACTACTTTTAATGGAAATCCACATCTGCAATTCATTGGCAATGTACGAGTTTTGTGAACTTTCATCGGCACCTCTAAACCTTAGGAGAACAACACTCGAACGAGAGCAGCCTGTCGAGTGCCATCCCGAGGAGCGCTAGTCGTCAAGTGCCAGTTGTCGAGTGTCATCCATCAGGCCCCAACCATCAAGCACTAGGGAGTGCCAGGGAGCGCCAGTGAGTGCCAACCAGTGAGTGTCAGTGAGTGTCAGGGAGAACCAGGGAGCGCTAGGAGTGCCAAGGAGCATCAGGATGTTAATCACCAGTGTGTCAATCATCAATGTGTCAATCGCTAGGTGCCTATCAACAAGTGCCAATTTTATCCAAATTGCACCAAATTGGAATTGATGATACCCATTAAGCTCTTTGACAAAACCCATGTTTTTGATTTGATAAAAAAACCATTTGAAAAGTCTCCCGAAGCAGACAACCTGAAACCAACACAACAGAAAACCAAAAACATAACGAAATAAAAATAAAAATCTTTTTGGTTGATGCAGGATTGCTTGTGGACCCAAATGCTCATGCATCAGACATGCCAGGTAAGTGAAATGTTCCATGAGTTGGGAAACTCATGAACATTTGAAAGTGCTTGGGATGGTGATCCCATGCTTGTTCTTTATCCAAGCCTCCTCTTTATCTACTTGACCTCTTCTCGTCATTACTTGTTGAAATTCTTCAACTCCACTTACATTTCCTGGGCCACACCTTTCATGAGAAAATTTCAAGTGTCCAAACTGTGACTTGGGTTGTTTCCTCTCCAAACCTACACTTCCTTGATCAATACCCACATTATCCACACTGTTTGCCACTGCTTTATGTTGTTGCACAAAACTAGTACCATTGCCTTTATTTTCAACTGTAGTCCTTTCATGGGAACCTTCATTGAGCCACTCTCAATCTCTCCTGTCACCTTTAGCAATTGTTTGTCAGAACTGCAATAAACTATCGAACTGCTCTCCTTCACCCGTGGTGTCCTCTCTTTTACTGAACTCAATACATACTTCTGCCCACCTTTCATAATGGTAGACAAATTCCTTCTACCATCATAGATTGTTTCTCTATCAAACTGCCAAGGTCTACCCAACAACACATGACAGACACTCATTGACATAACATCGCACAAGACTTCGTCTTTATATGACCCATTTGAAAACTAACCATGCATTGTTCATTCACCACTAATTCATGTTCCCTTTGCAACCAGATAACTTTATAAGGACTAGGATGTTTCCTCTTTTTCAAACCTAGCTTTTCTACCATTTCCTCTAAGAGTGGGTTATCAGTACTACCACTATCTATAATTACTTTGCAACACTTACCTCCAGACTTGCATACAGTTCTGAAAAGACTTCTCCTCTAAGATGCTCCATCCTTCTTCACATCTAGTGTTATCAACACTCTCTTGAACATAAGACTCTTTTTTTTCAGGTTCTTTCGCTTTCGATGATGCCACACTCTCCTCATCTTCTTGTACCATGTGATTTCTGGTCACACTTGTATTTTTCTCCTGATGTAATTGTGGACATTCAAAAGCTCTATGTCCAATCTCACCACATTTAAAACTTTTCGCAGGAACCCTTTGCTACTGCTACCATATCCTCCTATAGAGTATTCTCTTCCTCTCATTCCCTGACTTGACTCCTTATTCCATTTTGAATTTGTTTCTTCTTCCTGAACTTGTTTACCTTTGCTACTGCTTCCTTGTCCTCTTCTGGCTGAGAATTTTCCTCTTTCTCTTGCATTATTTTGTTGTCTTTTCTTTCTATATTTTCCTTTGCTTTTAAAGCATATTGATATGCCTCTTCTAGTGTAGAAATCTTTAGCATACTCATCTCATCTTGTATATTAAATCTCAACCCATTGATATATCTGGCTACTTTCTCCCTGTCCATTTGATGATGCCCAGATCTAATTACCATTTTATAAAACTCTTCGGTATAGTCATTTACACTCATATCTTTCTACTTCAAATTATAAAGTTTTATGAACATCTCCAACTCATAATCTCCAGGAATAAATTTGGCTTTCAACCTGGTAACCATCGGATTTCATCGGGTTATTCTCGTGTCTCCATTAGCAACTCTTTCTCTTTGCAACTCTCTCCACCATAGGGAAGCATGTCCTTTAAGTTTTGTTTGTGCCAGTCTCATCCTCTGAAGGTCATGAATGTTTTCATATTCAAAATATTCTTCTAATTCTCCTATCCAATCTATCAATTCTTCAAGATTCAATGTTCCAAAAAAATTTAAAATTTCTATTTTGTTACCTCCTCCAACTCTAACAAGTGCTCTCAGGAACTGTTCTTCTCCAGCATCTACTGGCTATTCATTTTCTCTTTCTCGTTCGTCCCCTACAATTTCGTCCTCATCATCAACATGATCTTCTGCACAATCTGGGTTTCTTCTTAATCCAACAACTAAATTCCTCAGCTCATTCCTCATTTCAACACGAAATTATTCCAACATCTCCTCCATTATGGGAACTCTTCTTTTCGGGGGCATCTTCTCAAAATACAACCTCTGCTGTTTGCTATCCACACACATCGTGGAAATAAAATTTCCTCTTCTTACAACTCCAACATCTCTTTCAGCCCTTTGTAATTGCAGGACTCCTCTTCACACTTGCAAATATCCTCTCGATCCCTCTGAGACAATATTTTAACACTTCAAATTATTCGCAACGTATCGCTTCCTAGCAAGAAAGTCTTGCTCTGATACCACTTGATGCAGGTCAAATCCCAAGTGTCTTATCAAACAGCTAGGATGAGCAGCCAATACTCAAACACACAACAAAACAATTCACAGAATAAAATTTTTATTAATTGGAGCAATTCAGTGTTCCAGGAGTACAATTTTACAAACAGAATACAACTCTCCAGACCGTCAAACCAGTAGTCTTCAATATATGAGTTCTCTCCAGATTTCCCCCCTCTCTTCCAAACAAGAATAATCATCCCATTTATACTTCTCAAAAATGAAGTAAACAGTTACTCCAGCGTCAGTTACAGAATTGGAAGGTTGGATGTTTTGACAACCACTTGATCTTTCGAATTACAAGAATGGATTAATGAGAATGCTATGTGATAATCACAATAACTACTTTTAATGGAAATGCACATCTGCAATTCATCGGTAATGTACGAGTTTTGTGAACTTTCATCGGCACCTCTAAACCTTTGGAGAACAACACTCAGGCGTGTGCCAACCTGTCAAGTGCCATCCCGAGGAGCATCAACCATTGGATGCCAGCCATCGAGCGCTAGCCATCAAGCGCCAACCACCAAGAGCTAGTCGTCAAGCACCAGGGAGCACCAATGAGTGCCAACCAGTGACCGCTAGTGACCACCAGTGAGTGCCAACCAGTGACCGCCAGGGAGTGCCAACCAATGAGCATCAGTGTATCAATCACCAACGTGTCAATCATCAGGTGCCTATCGACAAGTGTCAATCACCAAGTGTCAGTTTTATCCAAATTGCACCAAACTAGAACTGATGATACCCATTAAGCTCTTCGATAAAACCCATGTTTTTGATTTGATAAAAAAAAGCATCTAAAAAGTATCCCAAAGCAAACAACCTGAAGCCAACACAACAGAAAACTAAAAACATAACAAAACTGAAAAAAAAAATCTTTTTAGTTGATGTAAGATTGCCTGTGGACCTAGATGCTCCTGCATCGGATACATATGAAGGTTTATAATAAAACGTGGCTAATTTGTATGCGTAACCCACCAAACACAAGTAAAAACTTTTAAAAGCTTTATTCACAAACCACCACTTAGCTAAGTGCATAAGGTCACACTAGGAGAAGAGTGATACAAATCATCCTTGGAGCAAGGAACCACCTACTCAGAGGGTTCATTAGGGGCCACCCACCCATCTAGGACCTTGTAAGTGCCCAAAATTGTACGTGTCAACAAGACAATCTAATGATGATTTGGTGGTCCAACTCATGACCCATGTAGCATGAATTATGTCTCCTCATAGCTTCTCCACCTTGATGGAAGTCCTCATTTCTTTAGGACCTTGCTTCATGTGTTCACCAACATTCCTAGCTACATACTCAACTTGTGTGCTCCCTTCTTCCTCCAAAATTGAGTTTTCATGCCTTTAGTTGTAGGGTCGCTCAAATGACCCACCTTGGTAAAATGGGTGACCCACCTTGCCAAAATGGGTGAGCTTGTCGTGTTTAGTTGGCACATGAATCTTTTAGTTTCAACAATTTATCTTTTAGTTTGGCCTCTAATTGACAATCTTCTTGAGTCATGATGACATGAATCACTCCCCCTAACTACCGCTCTTCTCTCTTTGAGTGATTGTCATCTCCATAGATTGATTGTTCATTTTCTTATTTAAACACCCCATGCTTCATGCATTTGGACAGTAGTCTTGCTTGCATTTGATTTCCTCTACATGATGTTGCAAGGAAGCTCTATATCTTTTCCTCTCTAAGTAGGAATAGGAACCCACCTTCATAGGTTTACAAGCCTCCCTCTAAGCCAAATCCAAGGTTCATCACACCATCCTTTTATGCTTTGAGCCTTATAGTATAGCATTTAAAGCTTTTGAAGCTTCCATACCATCTTCCAAGCAATCTTTGATCTCTCTGTAACATTTTGTGTTAGAAATTAGGATCTTATGATACTAACCATTATAAACAAAAATAAAATAAATATAAATGAGAATTATACAAGCATAGATTTAACACATTACACAAGATATGCAAAGGAAAAACTCTTTCAGATAAAAAACCTCATAAAGCATCATTTTATTAAAAGTCTAATAAAAAATAGAATGAACCTCAGGTTATACTCTTCTAGATACTTTCACAAGGCCAATAATACATCATGTGCATAGTGATATAATTCACTACAAAACTCCAAATTCAATTCCCTCTTAATGAGAGAGAACCTCCTTAAATATAGGAGAAGGGGTGGCAAAATACCTGAAGGAGTATTAGTCACACCCATTCAAAGCAACCATTTGTAAATAATTAATAATTTAATAGTATAGTTATTAGATTATTAATTATTAAATAGTATATGCTTTATAACATAAGGTATTATAACCTTATATTAAAACAATATATAAATGTGGTAAGTGTAATGACCTCTAATAGAATTATGTTCTAACACTCCCCCTTAATGTTAATAAGGGGCATCACATGTCAATTTCTATAAAAGAAAAAATGAAGTACCCCAGTAACGTAGGTTTTCTTTGATAGTGATAACATAAACACAAATATATGTCAAAATAAAGAACATGTATTCCGAACTACATGAAAGTCATCTTGTCACAATTTATAATCCTAGTGTTTTAAAAAATGATGCTTAAACAAGGTCTTATAATGTTTCCATTGGAGCCCGAAACTTCTCAAACCAACCCCCCCCCCCTCCAGTTCATTACATAGTGCACGTAGGTCTTATACAATACAATGCTTTTACAAGTGGAAGACTTACAAAGAAGAAATTTCAATATACTCATAGGGCTTACATATAATGCCTAGAGGTCTTATGTTATGCCAGTTAGGTCTTACATCCAAGGATTTAGCCATTCTAAGATGTTAAAATGTTCGGGGTCTTATTTTATGCCTTAGGTCTTACATCTAGAGGTGCCATTGTCATGCACACTCCCCCTCAATGGCAACTCCTTACAACCAAGCATTGATTTGAATTTTGGAGAATTTGAAACTACACAGAGGTTTGATACTATATTGCATATATGATTTCTTCTATGATTACTAAGAGCCTAGCCCAGTTCTTCTTGATTATAGTATATATGTCATCTGATAATCAGTCTTGTAGAACTAGAGAATAATATTATGATGGAAATATTTTTCCTTGAATGAAGTGCCAATGAACTTCAAATGTGTTCTATTTCTAAAAATAAGAGTCTTTGATAAGAGTAAATAGCTTTGGTAATATTTAATAAAGTGAGACTTGTAATAGTAGCCAGATGAAAACTTTTCTAGTAATCTTCCTAAGTCACATTGATTCTTTTGTAGCTACTTTTGTAGTCCACTTTTGATTAAAGTGCTACAGAAGATAGTTGTTTAAATATTACTCCATCCATGTGATAGCAGCTACACCATATCTTGAAGACATAGATTGAAGTATATGTCCTATTAATAAAATCACCAAAATATGTTAGTAACACAATAATCAATCATATTTATTTTCAATGTAGAATAATAAAAAGCCCGTAATTAATTTAATAAGAAGTAAGTCAACATATAATACGCTATGACAATACTTAAAAAATGATTTGATGATCTTTTCAAGGAGATCATATGGGATTTTCATAAGCATAAGCATGTATAATTTGTCATGTTTCTACAAAGAAAAGAAATAGTCATTAAAGATATTATAATGATCCATAAAAAATTAAAGCAACAAATGAGCTATCATTTCCAAGCTTACTCCCCAAACAATTTATTAGGGTGACAACCACTCATTACAAGTAAATGATTTTATACCCAATAAATTTATAGTTTTTAGAGAAAATACTAGGCTCTTTAGATAGTTATAAAAAATGCTTATATATTGTATCAAAATGTCATCTTGGATATCTTTACCCATTTGGACATACATTTTTAGCTTGTAGTATTGACTCTTAATGGACCTCTCTTCTCTATGGCATATAAGATAAAAATGTGTCTTGACTATAACAATATTCAAATAACTAATATCAAATTTTATCAATCCCCTAGCCATGCAAACTCATACAAGGTTTTTATCAAATTATTTCATATAAAAAATAATTTATCTAAAATTGGAGTCGTTACATATGACAATATCTTATATTCATGACAATGCAAATTATATGACATCTCTTAATCTTAGAGGTGCTAATTCTCTTTAACATCAAAAAAATCCTCTATGGTCATAACATAAATAATAATATTGTTATGTTTTAGGTGTTGCTTGCATCTTTTAAAAAATATCAACTATTGTTGTCTATAGTAGTATATGTCTCTAAAGTTAGTTTCAATATATAGAAATGTTTAAATATAGAGTATGATGGAGTCTGGTTCATTTAGTTTTAGTAGCTTAAATAGGAGATGTTCAGTTTTTAGGAAGTGATGATGAATTAAATTGAGGGGATCTATAATTTCTTGGCCTTGGAGAATGTGAGGTTTAATGTTACCTTCTAGGAAGTTGGCCAATAAGTTCTACCTTCAATGGACAAGGGGATCTCATTAAGTCAGAACTCCAATTATTTCATCAAGTTGCCTCTAAATATCATATTGTTCATGGTCATAGCAAGGATCATAATGTATATTTAAAGAGGGAAATGCATGAACTTGTTTTAGGTTTCTTGCCTTGAGAGAAGAGACTACAACATTTATATTTTTGTATAATATGGTATGCATAGGCATGGTTTAATATTAAAAAATTCCTAAAAGTGAAATGATTGTGGGGCATAATGAAGAGCACTCACATAATAGTGTTTTATAGATTTAAATCCCCCTTAGTGCCATAAGGCATTTATTATAACTCTAATGAATATGAAGCGAGAGCAATTAAAGGATGTGTTGAAAGGCAACCCTAAGTAACTTGAGAATGATGAAGTTAAACCTATGCCACATAAATTATCAACCAACAAAATTAAACATATATATAGTAGAATAGAATAGAATATGATCGTTAAGTTTTCACAAATTATGTCATAGTATCGATAATCTTGGTATGTTGAAGACTTAGTAGAGAGTGATATCTTGAGAGGATAAACTTTTATTGTCTTGTTAATTAGTTGACAAATTTGTGTGAAGACACATATCACTACCCACTCTCTTTCTCTCACCCTTATCTCAAGGATGGTTGATGCAAATTCATTTTGTAGTATAATAGATAGCTCTCTATTTTTCACAACTTATACCACAACCTTCTGTATTGCAATTTGATTTCAAAGTCGAAGAGCATAGAAAATTATTCTATGTTTATGACCTAAAAATGTTGGCTCTTATTTATACTCATTAAAATAAAGCATTGTGGTAAAATGTTATAAAAATACCCCACCGACACTATAAATTATTTATGTTGAGAAGGATTTGAATGTCATTAAGCATCATGATAGGGAGAGAGTTGGCTCTTTAGTTTTTGGCATGTACTTTATGTTATAAAACCATATTTACTAGTCGTCTCAAGTCGTTAATCAATTAAGTTTTAATGTGCATTGAATAAATGACTAGTAAGGTATCACCTAGATTAATGCTTCAACTACAAGTAGACATATAGTAATGATAATGATATAATATGAGATAGGTTAGACCAATTAGCACTATGCATGTGGATATGACAAAAAGTGATCCTTATGAATTGATTCTATGCATCCAATTCTCTCCATTGTCCTCACCTATCGAACATGAGCCTATGTATCACTTCATCTGATCCACCAGCTCTAAAAATGATAAAATACTCAACATTTTTTTTATTATGATCTCCTTTCATAAAATACTTTATGTAAATGATATGACTTCCATATATAATGGATATAAGGATATGAATCTCCTTAGAAGGAATGCTACTTCATTAAGAGTTTTTAAAGAGTCGACCTTGTGTTTTAAAAATTAGAATCAACCTCCTTATTGGAGTATCTACTTCCACTTAGAAATGACAATTTAACTTCTTTAAGAATTGACTTTCATTTAGAAGGACATTTACAAAGAACACCAACTCACATTAGAGAGAATGCGAGTACATTAAGGTTTCGACTTTAAAGGGTACTAATATTAACGTCTAATGACTTTACTTAAGGATGAGAGGCTTCCATAAAACTTGCGAGTTTTATAAACACTTAAAACTAAAAGAAAGTAATTTTATTAAGGATGAGTCTTGCATAAGGATGTGACTCTCTTTATAAAAAAGGCACAACTCCCCTTTTATAAAATAACTACGACATCCTATAATATGGTAGACCTTAATAGTGTATAGATAGCTTTAACAACATATCATTGATTAAGTGTCTAGTGTAGTAAATTTTCTAGTTCACACAACAAATCTAATATGTTAAGCCTTGTTCCATATGCTAAGGTGGGACACATGGTCCAGGAGAGAATGAAGTACGAATGTGGATGTGGTGTGCAAGTTTTCTTGGAACTATAGGCATGAAAAAAAAATTTATCATGTGTGGTAGCGATAGAAAACTCAAACTAAATACAATTATATGGGTCACAATTTATCTTGTTTAGAGTCATACTCGAATTTAATGAGGACTATAAAATTGATTCGAGAGGACTATTATATGGGTCATGACTAATATGTTAGGTAATGTCATCTTTAGTACCTATCGTGACCAGTACATACTATGAACAATCTTCTATTAAAAATACATGATGCCTCTCTTTAAAAAAATGTGTGTATGTATCTGTGTGTGTGTGTTTCCAAATAGTATATAATGGTTATATTCCAACCAAATTTGATGATATAAATCTTTAGTTGTTGAATGGAGAATCATAATTTATAGGACTAATCAAAAAGACAATGATAGACGTAGTCAAAGCTAAGGAGCAAAATGAATGACAACCTCACGTTGCAACTTAACACCCCACAAAGAGAAGAAGCCATTACGGGAATTTTTTTCATGAGCATGTTAGAAAAAAGATTAGCATGAAAATTCTCTTCGATATCGCTTATAAAATGATTAGCATTTCCTAACCTACTTTTAATGAATTGATTTTAAAACAATAGAAAAGGCAAACTAGATGTCTTGCACAAATGGACTTGCACAGGTGTTGATTGAACATAAAGAGGTTTTCCATCAAGTTCTACACGTCTTCTAGTATAACCTGTAAAAATGATTAGTATAGCCTAACCTACTTTGATACCATGTTAGAAATTAGGATCTTAAGATACTAATCATTATAAACAAAAATAAAATAAATATAAATAAGGATTATACAAGCATAGATTTAACACATTACACAAGATATGCATGGGGAAAACCCTTTCGGGTAAAAAACCCATAAAACATCATTTTATTAAAACACTTACAAAAATAGTCTATTAAGAAATAGAATGAACCTGGGGTTATACTCCTCTACATACTTCCACAAGGCCGATAATACCTCTTGTGCATAGTGATATAATTCACTATAAAACTCCAAATTCATTTCCCTCTCAATGAGAGAGAACCTCCTTAAATATAGGAGAAGGGGTGGCAAAATACCTAAAGGGGTATTAGTCATACCCATTCAAAGCAACCATTTGTAAATAATTAATCATCTAATAGTTATTAGATTATTAATTATTAAATGGCATATGCTTTATAACATAAGATTTTTTAACCTTATATTAGAACAATGTATAAATGTTATAAGGGTATGACCCTTAGTAACATTATGTTCTAACATTTTATCTCTTCCCTACTTCCATCAAGAGGAGTACCCTGAAGTTGGAGAGGGGAATGCAACACAAAACCTAGATTCTCTTAGCATTTGAGTCATGACAACTTCAAAGAAGCTTCATACATGTCCCTTGGTTTTATTTATTTCTATAAAATCTTTCTTTCAAAAATAGTTTAAAGTAGTAATTGAAAGGAAAAATACAGCAACATAGAACATTTCCACATAACCCCATGAGAGACAAAAATGCAACAAATCATAGCCATGATAAACTAGAATCCACCATGCAAAAGAATAGGCAAAACATACCTCAAGGTGACACGATATATCTTGGGAAAATCCTCAAGAGGGAAAAACCCAGCCTCCAAAGCATCCACACTCAATGTATTATTCAGCAATGAAACATTACAATACACTTAGAGTCTCCATACATACTCTTGAAACATCAAGATCCTCCAATACATCCTCCATGTGTCCAAACATGTAACCACACATCCCATTCCATGTTTCACATATGCACTTACAAGAGAAACCCAATACAATGACAGTCTACAACCAAATAACCAACCAACCAACCAACCCCAACTACTAACCATGTGCTTGCTTTTATATAATCAAACTCACACAAATACAAGATGTAGTATAAGGAAATCATGTGTTCCAAAACAATTGATACACAAAACCATTGACCCCTCATTTAATATTTGCAACTAAGTTTTCACTTTATGCCCAATATTAACTAATTTTTCAAATAAATAATTAATTATTATGTGTCCCACACATAAAATAATTAACCCAACGTTGCATACAACTTGTACAAGTGGCACCCAAATAAATATTTAATGTGGCTAAACACATCACTTAAGATGCACCACAAATAAATATTTATTTTACATAAATAAAATATATCAATATTATGCAAAGTGTACAACACACCTTTTCCTAACATTCTCCCATTTGTTGTATACATTGCATAAGGGTCAATCAATGAAATACATCATCATAGCCATACATGAAACCACATGAATCTCCAACATGCTCTCATGCTCCATCAAGATACCTGCAATAAAACCAAAGTGACCACCATCTCAAGCAAGAACTCCTCTCATCCTCCAACATGCCACCTATGGAAGAAAATGAACATGCCAAGGTGAAGATGCACCAATCCAACGAACACAAGCATCAAATCCAAGTGATAACAAAGGCTCCAAGCTGCTATCAAAGGTAAAAACCCACATGACTGGAAATAGCACCCATAGCATATGCTAATACATCCAACCATCCATACCTCCTAGGTATCAGCAACATCAGTAAACTCATGCCATCAACATATTCAACTGATATACTGCAATCACAAGCTCCATGAATAAAATTTGTCAATGAAGAACACATACATCTAAGAACTCCCACTACATGGGTAATGTCAAATCTGAAAATAGATCCAAGGCATACCAAATCTACCAATCAACACTCAAACCAAGGTGTGGTTAATCATCAAACCAATGTAGTATCAAGAACAATCACAATGATTCACACATGCAACACAAAATGCTGCATACTCCCTCACAACATGTCATCATAACTCTCCCAAGTCCAACCATATGAACATGAACCTCCAGGAAGTAGCCATAAGACAAAGAGAGAAAACCTATAAATCATATCATAACATGTCCTACCAACACCTCAAAGTGCTAAGATGTGTCAATTATGATCTCCTTTACAACCCCAAATGAAAAGCCTTAACAACACCCAACCATTCAATCTCATAGATCAAATAAACATATGTATCATGTGTAACTGACATGGATGTAAGCCTCTCTAACCAAGGAAGATCAAACTCAAATATCCATTCCCATAAACTCGGAATAAGCCCAATAAACATCTCCTAAACTCCTCATAAACAATACCATAAACCAAAACTCAAATGCACACGGAGATAACCATGCCAATATCCCTCAAATGAACCCTCCAGAACCAATAACCATAGCTCAAGATCCATAACCATGAGAAGATAAAGCATAAAGCATATGCACAAGGAGATAAACATGTTAAATACTTTTCAAATTAACCGTCAAGAACTAATAACCAAAGCTCAAGATCCATAAGCATGAGAAGATAAAGCATAAAGAATAAGCACAAGGAGATAACCATGTTAAATACTCCTCAAATGAACTCTCCAGAGCTAATAACCAAAGCTCAAGATCCATAAGCATGAGAAGATAAACCATAAGATAAAATGCATCTAAAAATATGGCCAATACCTCTTAGATGGTAATCCACTGAGTAGACTAAGAGTGGGGAATGAGAATGCTCCTCCATAATACAACAAGCCACAAAGACTCTCTCCAAGAACAATCTCCTCTAAGGTCCATGAACTCACTGTTGGCAATATGTGTTGTCATTGATGTCAACACTTAGTGTGAGGTTAGCACTCAGTTTGTGATGATGAAATACCAGCATAGTAACAGAGATACAGTGAGATGCAGTGATGATGTTGATGTTCAGGGTTGATGTTCCTGATGTTCATGGTTGGTTGCTAATGTTCATGGTTGGATGTCATGCTTTGATCAGTGTCAAGTAAAGTTGTTTTGAGCATGCTTGTGGTCAGTAAAGATGATTTCATGATGAAATATTAATATGGGAATTAGAAGCTATGCTGAGGATGAGAAGATGTTGTTGATGACCTATAGCATATTTTATGCTCTTTCCTGATGATCATAAGAAAGTATGAGTTGCTACATGAAAGTTCTGGCCTCCAGAAGTTGGTAAAGGTGGATGTTGCAGGAAGCTGCCTGGAAGACTGCTCAATAAAATGGTCTGCATTCCTCTGCATTTGAAGATATGGCCATGTGATTTAGAGGTTAATTTCAATATGATGTAAAGGTGCTAGATCCAAAGTTTCAAATCATTTGCTCCTCCGTAGTGAAAGTTATGGGAGACAAAGTTTCGGTCTGTGCTTTGACAAAATCAAGTAATGATGAAGACTGTTTGGAATGCTCTGCATTCTTCCGCAGTGATAGATATATTTGTGCGGTTTTGAGGATATGTTCACAGCAATGTATGAGTGCATCCATATGAGTTTTAGATGTTTTGGAGGTCTGCAAGTTTAGTTCTCAAATGACAAGTGATACAGATGGTTTTGGATGCATAATTATTTTCAGAATGTATGCTGATGATGTGCGCCAACTTGTTGCTATTTGAAATGGCAAATTGGCTGATGGAAGATGATCCTGATGATCTTGTGATATTTCTTGCTGCTCCGCAAGGTATTTTCTACTCTCTCTAAAATTGGTTGTGGTCCGGAATGATAATGTTGCTGGGTTATGTTCTTGCCTAGCCGATTGAGGAATGTTGATGGTGTGTGCCACAAAGTTGTTACTGTGCAAAGTTCAATGAGTGTTTGGAGATGTTGTGTAGGTCCTGTCGACTCTTCTGGAAGAAGAACAAGTAATGGTCATTCATTCATTAGTATCGCCAAGATTGCAAAGACCGATGTGTTACAAGCTTCATGTGTTCTTGCTTACGGGCAACCTAATTCAAATCTATGAAGCGTGCGGATATTATTCCTTGAAGGATGTTTAGGATTGGGCTAAGCATGTGTTGGGATCCACAAAGCGTGTGTCTCTTCCTAGAGTAGCATGTACTTCATGTTAGATCTTGCCCTCTACATGTTTCATGTTCTGTGATCTCTGGCCGACTTGTAAAATATAATATTATTATTGTATTGGCCAATTTGTAATGAAATCAATGTAATGTCATGTATATAGTGTAAACCTAGTTGATCTAGATGAGCCATGATTGCGAACATGAGTATGTGAAGAGCAGAATGTGAATATTATATGCATTATGATGTGTGACTAAAGGAGAAAGAGCAGAAGTAATAAGGGCTGTCCTGATTCATCTTGAAGACATTTTGTGATAGGAGGGAAGTGAAGAGTGTGCCTAACCAATTCAATCATCAAAGAAGAGTGAAGAGGCAAAATTGCAATCATCAAAGGTGTGAGCTTCATTGTCAGTTTCAAACAGGAGAAGGACTGTCATACTGTAATCTTTACTGAGTTCATTCTCAATTTAGGGAGTAGTTGCTTCCTTGGGTTGTAGCCCTAAAACAAAGCCAGCAGGCAGTTGTAGCTTCCTTGGGAGTGACCCTAAAACAAAGTCTTCAGGAAGTAGTAGCTTCCTTGGGTTGTATCCCTAAAACAAAGTTAGCAGGGAATAGTAGCTTCCTTGGGTTGTAGCCCTAAAACAAAGTTGTAATTTTTAGCTTCATATATTGTGAGTTAATCCTCATCGTGGTTTTCCCTTCTTGGGTTTTCCACATATATCCGGTGTTATGTGTTTATGTGCATTGTGTTGATCTTTCATGTTTATATTGATGTTGTAATCCTTAAGTTTAATCTGCTACGAAGGATTTGAAGTTTGTTTAGTTACTATTTCACCCCCCCTCTCAGTATACTGGTGTGTTCAACAATTGGTATTGTTGACCCATTTTTCCTCTGACTAGAGCCAAACAGTCAACCTGGTATTTTCCTTGAGAATCCTTTGGAAAATGTTCCCAAAATTTGAAAAGTGCCAAATTGCCTAACAAACCTTACCATTGGAAAGAGCTTGAAAAAATAGGCAGGTTTGCTTTTTACACCACCCTGAAATTCGGCCAAATAAAGAAGTTATCCATGTTCAAAGTTTGGTCAAACATATAGTTCAAATATACATTTGGTGGGCTTGCAAATCTATATCGGCCTTAGAAAATATTGAGAAAAGTGAGTTTTATACATTTTTTTAATGTATATCGGGCCAAGGAAATGCATATACAAAGGGGGAATTTTTCGCAGATTCCCAGAATATTCATGGTTTGTATATCCGGTTGCATAAAAATATACAAGGATGGAATGTATATTTGGCTTGTATATTTGCATGTACAAATGAAAGATACAAAGAAATATGCATGGAAAATATACAAGGCCAGCGGACATACATGTGAACAGTGGAATGTATATCGGGTTTGTATATTCGTATATACAACCCAATATGCATGGAAAATGTACAAGGCCGATCTATATGCATCAGGAACAGTGTAATGTATATTGGCAGGTTGCTACAGTGGCTTGTATATTTGCACTTGTATGTTCGCAGATACAAACGAAATATACAATGAAATGTACAAGGAGAAATATACAAGCCGGACCCAACAGGGCAATCAAATATACTTAATGGTCTTTTGGGGTCCGATTTGTATGTATATGGTGCTTGTATGTTCGCATATACAAGCAAATGTACCATGGCAACATGCAAGCCGGATTTCAAAAAGTGCTTCCAGTTTGCTTCATAAAGGGTTGGAGTCCATAGCTTGCATGTATATGGATTTGTATATCGGCGATATACAAGTCAAAGATGCAAATGAAATATACAAGGCAGATTCCAATCGAAGATCAAGTCTGGCACATAAAGCTTTCAGGTCCGCCTTGTATGTATAGGTGTTTTGTAAATTGTGATATACAAACAAATGTACAATGAGATACATACAACCCGGACCTGACCCAAAAGTTAATTCTCACAAATTCAAGCATGGGGTCCGCGGCTTGTATGTTTGCATATTCAGAGGAAGAGATACAAATGGTGGGACCCGCACATATAAGGGAAATTGTATGTATATGCAATTTTGAAAATACAAAGGATATACAGGGACCGATATGCAAAGCGCCATGTATGTGCAGAAGGAATTTCAGAAGAGTTTTTGAATGCCGATTCAGGCGCCAAGATGCAAGTGATATACACATAGATGCAGATGTAATATATACAGGTAGTTGACCAAAACTTTGACCGCCTATATCTCCTCCATTTTGGTGATTTTCGACCTGCTATAAGAGACAAAGTTGCGTATTTTGGTCCCCTCTTTCTTTTGGCAGGGTTTTCTGGAGCTTTTGTCACTTTTCAATTTTCGGATCTAGAGTTGCATGTTTTGGTCAAGGGGACATTTCAGCGACTATTGTTGAGCAATTGCAGATATTTCTTGCATTCATTGCTGCACAAAGATGAAGCAACTCGCATTGATGATCAGAAATATCTTTTCACCGTCGTCTTCCAGATATTTTCATCTTTTCTACTGCAGATCGATAAGTAAGCTACCTGCATTCAAGACCCAAAATATCCCCTACCTGCCCAGCGCCAGATATTTAACACCATAACTGATGCGCCTGGGCAGTCAAAAAATGTAGATATTTTCTGAGACAACTCTTAGAGCATGTTTTTGTAACCGACTTAGATTAGTTTTAGAATGCTATATATATGCATTCGAATGTTGTAAATAAGGCTGGAAATTTTTTGGCATTTAGGCTTTCTGTTTCCAAACAGAGTTTTCATATGCTGTAACCTTGCCTTTCCATTGAATATATGCAAGTTATTTTTACCTCTTTGCTGATTTTTCCAGTTCTATGTGAATCTGTGTATGGCTGTCTGTGAATGTTTCATTCCCCTCAATCATATTGCTTCTTGCCTCTGCTGGAGTCATCTAATCTGTGTATACCTACTTGTTGTATTTGATTATATTGTGCATTTTTCTCAGTTGTTGTGAAAAAAAATTTAAATCTGTTTGGTGTACCACCCTTTGTTTTCAAGCTTTTGTTTCATTTCCATTACAAGCTTCCCTTCTCCCTTTTCCCCTCAAAATTCAATAATTTTAGGTGACAACTAGACAAGGAAGCCGGCCTTCTCCGGAGGTCTGATCTCATTTAGCAAAGTCCCACACTTAGAGATCAGTCCCATGTTACTCCAGTTTGCAGAGGTTTCACAGCTGTATGCAAGGGTGCAAAACTGAGTGATAACAGGTATCAAAGCCAAGTTACTCAAAAGAAGCTTAACCACTTGAGGAAGGTCTGGGATGGCTCATAATGGATCTCATAAGGCACCTATGTTTGATGGAACAAATTATTCCTTCTGGAAGCTAAGGATGGAAAACTATCTATCCTCTCTACGGTATGGTATTTGACAATTAGTCAAGAAGGGTTACACTGCTCCTACTAGTGATCCTACAGATGCAAATGAGATTAAGTTGTATGAGAATAATGCCAAGGCAAAGAGTGCTATCATGAGTGGGCTAGCTAATTAAAATTTGTGAAGGTAATGAGTTGCAAATCTGCTAAGGAGGTCTGGGTAAAACTTGAAAGCATTTATGAAGGAGATAGTAAAGTGAAGCAAGCCAAGATGCAAATCTTCAAGAGCGAATTTGAGACCCTGAGGATGACAGAAGATGAAGACATTACTACTACATGCTCTAGGTGGATGAAATAGTTAATGGAATTAGAGGTCTTGGTGGAGAAGTGAAAGAAGATGAGATTGTAACGAAGGTATTGAGAACTCTTCCTAAATATTACAGTCATAAGGTATCTGCTATTGAGGAGACTCGGGATTTGAATATATATACAGTAGATCAATTGTTTGGCTCTCTCACAACCTTTGAAATGAGATAATTTGACAAAGGTGTTCCAAAGAAGGAAACAACATTCAAAGCAAGTAAGAAGATGAAAGATAAAGCAGTTGATCAAGATGATGACCTTGATGAGGTAGAGGCAAACTTTGTAAGAAGATTGAATAAGGGCACCGACAAATACAAAGGTAAGTTACCTTTCAAATGTTTCAATTGTGGGAAAATTGGTCAGTTTGCTTCTAAATGTCCTTTCAAAGAATCAAGGGGTAGTAACAAGAGAGACAAGTTCAAAAGAAGTCTGTATTCCATATAGAGCAGTTGTTCTTCAGAAGATGAGGATCATGATGATTCAAATGATGAAACACTTTTCATGGCCTTGAATGTTGGTGACAAAAAGGATGATTTTGGTAATTGTGAAAAGTCTGATACCTTGCAAAATGATCAAGACAATGAAAAATCAATGGTTGTATGGACTGCCTTTCATGCAAAAGAAGAAGTCAATACTTGGGCAATTGACAGTGGCTGCTCCAACCACATGACTGGTGACAAGGAGAAGTTTATTAGCCTTGAGAAGTGGAATGGTGGAGCTGTTAAGTTTGGTGGTGATGAGTCAGCATAAATCTGTGGAAAGGGTGCTATAACTATTGATGGGAAGAACATGACTGAGGATGTTGTCTATGTGAAAGGGCTAAAGCATAATCTTCTCAGTGTTAGTCAGATGTGCAGTAAAGGATACAATCTTACCTTTCATGCCAAAGGTTGTGAAATCAGGAAGGCAGGGTCTGGAAAATTAGTTGCAGAAGGTATCAAGACATATGGAGATATTTATCATCTAAAGAAGGTAAATGGAAGAATCTGTTTATTGGCTCAATCTAGTGAGTGTTGGTTGTGGCACAAGAGAATGGGACACATCAACTTTGATAATATGGTAAAGATCGTCTCTATTCATGCAGTGAGAGACATGCCTAAGATAACCAAGCCTACAAACACATTATGCAAGGAATGTCAAATGAGAAAGCAGACAAAGACAAATTTCAAGAGCAAGGAGTATTCTTCTTCAATACCATTAGAGTTGATCCACACTGACCTAGGTGGACCTACAAGAATAAAGAGTCAACAAGGCGAAAGGTATTTCATGTTGCTTATTGATGATTATTCTAGAATGACTTGGGTTACTTTCTTAATAGAAAAATCAGAAGCCTTTGATAAGTTTAAGATTTTCAAATCTATAGTTGAGAATGAATTGGATGCTAAGATCAAGTGTTTGAGGTTTGATAGAGGAGGTAAGTTTACTTCAAATGAATTTGAAAAGTTTTGTAAAAATAATGGTATTAGGAGACATTTGTCAGCTCCTAGGACCCCTCAGTAAAATGGGGTTGTGGAAAGGAAGAATAGGACTGTGCAAGAGATGGCTAGGGCAATGTTAAAGGATGCAAATCTGCCTAACATGTATTGGATGGAAGAAATTCACACTGTTGTCTATCTGACTAACAAAGTACAACTAAGGGTCAATAGCAGTAAAAGCCCTTATGAGCTATGGTATGGAAGACCTCTCACTGTCAGATACTTCAGGATCTTTGGCAGCAAATGCTATATCAAAAGAGATGAAGAAGACCTAGGAAAATTTGATTCAAGAAGTGATGAAGGGATCTTTCTTGGATACTCAACCAGAAGAAAGGCCTATAGATGCTACAACAAGAGATTGGGAAAGATGATTGAAAGCACAAATGTCAAGGTAGATAAAGACTTGTACCAGATCTCACAAGAACCAGAGGATTGTGGATCTGATTTATTTCCCTGCAGTGAAGAAGAAGAAGAAGAAAAAGAGAAAGAAGAGAAGGAACAAGAACCAGAGCAGATCCCTAAGACTACAACAAAGTATGTCCAAAGGAACCATTCAGTAGATCAGATCATTGGAGATAAGAATGAAGGTGTGCAGACCAGGAGAAGGTTTGCAAAGGCAAGCGAGCAAGTGAATTTGTGTTTATTGTCAAAGGTAGAGCCTAAAACTTTTACTGATGCTAGCAAAGATGATGGATGGTTGAAGGCAATGGAAGAAGAATTGAATTAGATAGAGAAGAATCAAACATGGGAATTGGTTCCCAGACTATCCAATAAGAATGTCATAGGAACAAAGTGGGTGTTCTGGAACAAGCTGAATGAAGATGGTGAAGTTGTGAGGAACAAAGCAAGATTGGTGTGTATGGGCTATTCTCAAGTTGAAGGCATTGATTTTGAGGAGAATTTTGCTCTGGTAGCCAGGATGGAGGCAATCAGGATGTTTCTTACCCTTGCTGCTCATAAGAACTTCAAGGTTTATCAGATAGATGTCAAGTCAGCATTTTTGAATGGTGATCTAGAGGAAGAAATCTACATTGAACAACCAGATGGTTTCCAAATATCAGAAGATCTAGACATGATGTGTAGACTCAAATTTTTTTGTATGGTCTCAAGCAAGCACCTAGAG
This sequence comes from Cunninghamia lanceolata, assembly GCA_027924645.1. Taxonomy (NCBI): domain Eukaryota; kingdom Viridiplantae; phylum Streptophyta; class Pinopsida; order Cupressales; family Cupressaceae; genus Cunninghamia; species Cunninghamia lanceolata. The sequence continues at coordinate 5,735,534 of BSBN01000784.1, read as the reverse complement.
CTTGGTATGCTAGGTTGGATAAATACTTACTTCAGCAAGGATTCAAGAAAGGTACCACAGATAGTAATATTTACATCAAGGAAGAAGGAGATATGATATTGATAGTTGCAGTATATGTTGATGACATCATCTTTGGTGGAGATGATGATATGTGTAAGAGGTTTGCAGAGGAGATGCAGAAAGAGTTTGAGATGTCTATGATTGGTGAGATGTCTTTCTTCCTTGGACTTCAAATTTTTTAGCTAGATGATGGTATCTTTATTTCTCAAGCTAAGTATGTTAGAGATATGTTGAAGAAGTTTGGTATGGAAGATTCCAAACTAGTAAGTACTCCTATGGTTACTGGATGTCACTTGAGAAAGAATGATGAGTCTTCAAAGGTTGATCAGACTCTCTATAGATCTAGGATTGGAGGATTTGGTGCAGGAGCACCAAGGAGACCATAAGGATTTATGTTTTGTCTTCATGTTGTTCATATTGCTTTGAATGTCAATAAGGTCTTCAAGACCATTTGAAGAATGTAATAAGGTCTTATGACCATTTCAAAGTGTATTGAAGCCGTTTGTAAGGCCTTGATGCCAAGTAGTTGATGTAGGCAGTCAAGTCTAAATTGATCAATCCTCCATGAGTGTCAAACATGGAGAGGCACATTGTCTTCATCCTAGAAGGGATAATTATGACATAACAGATGATTATAGAGGGATTTGAGGTAGTAGGTTGTCTATACAATAACCTACTCCTAATACATGTTGTAAACACCATGATTAGTTGATAGTTTTGAACAGTTTGAGGGTGGTTTCTTGTTGCCAACTGACCCCAAACTGTTGGAGGATGTTGTAACCTTGTTAAGAACCCCTCATGGGTTGGAGGTAGTGGTGTGCAAGAAGTTTCAAGCAATAATAAACCAATTCTCTGTTGTTTTTTGTCTTTTTCTACATTTTCTGTCAAAACAGTCTGTACCATCTTCCAGTACAGAATTGTCATGACTTCCAAATTTGTGGAATGTGTAGAATGGTGAAGTAAATTTCATTTGAGACTAGTTTGGGGCTTTGACACTGATCAGGAAATGAATATCATCCAATCTCCTTGGACTACTCACTAGAACTCTGTTTTTCCTGATTTCCAACGCTGCTCCAGGCCGTTCACCACATAGGTACAGTACTGTCTACATCTCTTCATGATCTGATTTGTTGAAGCATGGACTTGTCTTTCATTTGAAGTTGGTTTGGTGCTTTGATATCTCTGTTGTAGGGAGATATAAGCTTTTTCTAAAAATTGTTCTAATAAACCCTAACCTAGGGTTTTGTCATAATAATGGATTATTGACCATCCCATTGTCTCTCAGTGCCACAAGACCAGTCAGATGGATGTATTCTTCATGTTTTTTCTAATTGGAATGTTTGCAAAGAAGAAGGAGTTGGTGGAGGTAGAATTTTGATGAGGGCTTAATATCCTCATTTATTGAGCCATTTAAAGGAACCACATAGACATTTTCAAGTACAGTCGACTGTAGGTGTCTAAAACCCATGAAATCCTTGGTCTAGGCATGAGTCCTAAGTGTTCCAATCATTGATTGGGTTCTGTGCATGAAATTTATAGGGGTCTCTTTGTAAATTTGTCCTAGTTGGGGCTCTAGGCTACTAGGAGGGGCTATAGGTTAGACTATATTGTCCAAAACAACCCATACCCAATTTGGGATATGTTGTAGGGAATCTAAATGGGTATCTTAGGATTGTCTAAGATTTGATTTTGCAGACCTGTGTCAAGAGTTAGTGCTGATTGTTCCTGTTTCAAGGGCTACAAGGAGTTTAGTGGCCTAAAGAAGGAAGTCCTAACTCAAAGCCTGTCTAGCCTTAGCCAATAGTTGGAATGTGTCATATGGGATGCCAAACAAGCCTCAGCATGATGATTTCAAGAAAACCTACTGTTGTTCCCACTTTTGCATGATGATCTTTGAATTGGGTTTTGAGTGTGGGAAGAAAACCTTGTCAAACATTGAGATCCTCAACCTATCCTAAGTCCTCTACATCATAGTGGTATCAGATCCATAAAAGGTTCTATTGTTGGTTGTGTAAGACCTAGTATATGTCATTAGAGGAGAGTGAAGGAGAGGCTAGCAACGTGCCTCCAAAAGGGATGACCACTAAGGTGGTTAAGAAGTTCAAAGAGATGGAAGAAAAGATCAAAAGGGAGTCAAGGAAGCACTCCAAGCAGAGTTGAAGGCACTGAGGATAGGGAAGAGGATAGATGAAGGTTCTGATGAAGAAGAAGAAAAAGAGGAGGAAGAAGAAGATTAAGAAGAGGTAGAGGTACCTACAGATCAAAAACATTTCCTTGAAGCCATCAGAGCAATTGGCAAAGATTCTTCAGAGGCTCGGATGGAGATTCCAATGTTTAGTGGTAAGATGAATGCTGATGAAGTTATGGAGTGGATTGAGGCCCTAAATAACTACTTTGAATACAAAGAAGTTCCTGAGAACAAGAGGGTGAAGTTTGCAAAAACTAAACTCAAAGGTGATGCCCTTACATGGTGGAATTACACCCAAGGTGAGAGGGTAAAGAATGGGAAGAGCATGATCTCTTCATGGAGCAGAATGTTGGAGAGGATCAAGTCCCAATTCCTTCCATCAGACTATGAGGTGCAGATCTACAAGAAGATGCAAAATCTCAAGCAAAGAGATTTGGATGTGGCCACCTACACCGAGGAGTTTCACAAGTTCTCTCTTCGTTGTGGATACATGGAGGATGAAAAAGGTAAAGTGGAAAGGTATCTAAATGGTTTGAGCTTTGATATCCAAGATGAAATTAGTCTACTAACCCCTGAAACCATGGATAAATGCTTTCAAGTGGCATTGAGGGCTGAAGAGAAGTTGAAGAGGAAAGGTGAGCAGCAAAATAGAGGAAGAGGTGGCAGAAATTTTAGAGGTAGGGGCAATTTTGGAGGCAGAAATCAATCCCAAAGAAGTCAAGGGGAATCTAGTTCCCAAGAACAAAGTGGAGAATCAGGTTCTAGAGGAGGCTTTAGAGGAAGGAGACCCAATGGAAGGGGTAGATTTGGTGGACCAGGGAGAGGTCCTAATGTCTTCACATGAAGGTGCTACAATTGCAACCAAGTAGGACATCCAGCCTTCAAATGTCCTGAAAAGCAAGCCTCAAGCTCTCATGGAGGAGAGAGAAGGAACTAGTTGATCCAAGAGGAAGATTGCCAAAGTGTTAACTCTCCAATTGGAAGTGCAGCCCCAGTCCATGAAGGAGAAAGTTTGATGATGAGGAGAACCATGTTGAAGGTGCCTCAAACACAAGAACCCCCTCAAAGGAAGACATTGTTCAGGACAACATGCAAGGCCTATGGTAAGGTTTGCAAGGTAATTGTTGATTCAAGCTCAATTGAAAATTTGGTTTCTATTGAAATGGTAGACAAGTTGAAATTAAAAAGACTTCCTCATGTTAGTCCTTATAAAGTATCATGGTTGAGTAAGGGGCAACAAGTTTTGGTAGATGAACAATCTTGGATAGAATTTGAGATAGGGGAATATAGGGACAAGATTTTGTGTGATATAATCCCCATGGATGCTTGTCATTTGCTATTAGGACATCCATGGCAATACGATGTTCAATCCCAACATGATGGTAAAACTAATTCCTTTATCATAACCAAGAATGGTAGGAAGTATAGGATGGATCCATTGCCAGATATGTAGAGAAGAGTGTTGGGTCAAGTGTCATGATTGTGAGTGGTAAAGAGTTTCTAGACACCCTTAAGGAGGAAGGAATCCAAGGGTATGCTCTGATTTTGAAGCCTAAAAATAGTCCTAATTTGCATGATCCTAGTGAGGAAGAGGTTCCCAAGGAGGTGCAACAATTGTTAGAGAAGTATAAGGGGATCATGGTAGAGGAGATGCCTAATGAATTGCCACCTATTGGGGACATAAGCCATCAAATTGACTTCATACCAGGGTCTACTTTGCCAAACAAAAAAGCCTACAAGATGACACCTTCTCAAAATGAAGAGATTGCCAAGCAAGTGCAAGAATTGTTGGATAAGGGATTGGTAAGAAAGAGCCTTAGCCCATGTGCTGTCCCAATAGTCCTAGCCCCTAAAAAGGATGGTAAATGGAGGTTGTGTACGGATTCTAGAGCCATTAACAAGATTACTATAAGATATAGGTTCCCTATGCCAAGGATTGAGGACCTAATGGACTATTTGGGAGGGGCTAGATACTTTTCTAAGATTGATCTTAAGAGTGGGTATCATCAAATTAGGATAAAGCAAGGGGATGAATGGAAGACAGCATTCAAAACAAATGAGTGTCTTTATGAGTGGTTGGTGATTCCATTTGGTCTATCTAATGCCCCAAGTACTTTTATGCATCTCATGAATGAAGTATTGTAAGATTTCATTGGCAAATTTGTTGTGGTATACTTGGATGACATTCTTGTTTTCAGCAGGACTAAGGAAGAGCATTTGCAACATTTGGATCAGGTTTTGAAGAAGTTACATGATAGACAATTGATGGTTAACATGGAAAAGAGTGTCTTCATGAAGAAAGAACTCACCTATCTTGGTTTTGTCATTTCCCAAGGTAGTTTGAAGATGGATCCAGCAAAGGTAGAGGCCATTTTGTCATGGCCAACTCCTAAAACAGCAGGTGATGCAAAACGTTTTCATGGTTTGGCAACATTTTATAGGAAGTTCATAAGGGGTTTTAGTCATATTTGTGCACCAATTTTAGATACCATCAAAGGGGGGCAGAAATGTAAGTTTTCTTGGACAAAGGCAGCCAATGATTCTTTTGAAATTCTGAAACAAAAAGTAGCACAACAGCCCATTATTGTTTTGCCCAACTTTAACAAGTTATTTGTGGTGGAATGTGATGCTAGTAACCTTGCTATAGGGGCTGTCCTAAGTCAAGAAGGCAGGCCAGTTGCTTTCTTTAGTGAAAAATTGAATGATGCTAAGAGAAAGTACTCTACTTATGACTTGGAATTGTATGCAATGGTGCAAGCTTTGAAACAATGGAGGCACTATCTTTTGCCTAAAGAGTTTATTGTTTATACTGACAATCATGCACTTAGTTTTTTGAATTCACAGGAGAAACTCAACCACAGGCATATGAAATGGGTTGAGCAACTCCAAGCATACACTTTTTCCATCAAACACAAGAAGGGGCTGGCCAACAAAGTGGCAGATGCATTGAGTAGAAGGGTGTGCATGGTTCAAGAGATTCAGTTGCAAAGTGTGGGGATTGATGCTCTCAAACATGTGTATCAGGATGATGAGGATTTCAAGGAGGTATGTGAAGTTTGTTCACAGTTTTCAGACTCTTATCATTCTAATTTTTCTGAATTTTTGTTGCGGCAGGGGTTGTTCAAAGGCAGCCAATTATGTGTTCCTAGGTGTTCCATGAGGGAGAACATCATAAAAGAAAAACATTGTGGTGGATTAGGAGGTCACTTTGGGCTGGACAAAACATTGGATCAGGTGAAAAGGTTTTATTTTTAGCCTAAAATGCAATCAGACATCAGAAAATTTGTTGAATGTTGTAGTATTTGTCAAAGAGCAAATGGAACTTCATCTAATGCTGGTCTATATCAACCACTTCCTATCCCTCATAGGCCATGGGAAAGTATTAGCATGGATTTTGTCTTGGGTCTTCCTAGGACTCAAAGAGGCTTTGATAGCATATTTGTTGTGGTGGATAGATTCAGCAAGATGGCTCATTTCTTGCCATGTAAATGCACTAATGATGCTTCACATATTGTTGGTTTGTTCTTCAAAGAAATTGTTAGAATTCATGGTTTACCTCTTAACATTGTGACTGATAGGGATCCAAAGTTTGTAGGCCACTTTTGGGGTACCTTGTGGAAGAAGTTGGGCACTCAATTGTCATTCACTTCAGCCTATCACCCTCAGACTGATGGCCAAACAGAGGTAGTGAATAGGTCTTTGGGAAATCTCCTTAGATGTCTTACAAAGTAGTATGGAGAGGCATGGGATATGATCATACCTCAAGCTGAATTTGCTTACAATGACTCCACCAATAGAAGCACAGGAAGGAGTCCATTTGAGATTGTCTTTGGTGTTCACCCAAGAGGTATTCTTGAATTGAGAGATCTCCATGGATTAGAGAGGAAGGGTGCTCAAGGTGAAGACTTTGCATTGGCTATGAAGGACATCCATGATAATGTAAGAGAAACTCTTCAAAGGAACAATGAGAAGTACAAGGAGAAAGCCAATGAGAGAAGGAGAGATGTACAATATAAGGTTGGGGATTTGGTCATGGCACATTTGAAGAAGGAGAGACTTCCAAAGGGGTAGCCAACCAAACTCCTCATGAAGAAGATAGGTCCATGCCAGATTGTGCACAAGTTTGGGTCCAATGCCTATGAGATTGAGTTTTCTCAAGGCTTGGAAATTTCTCCCATCTTCAATGTTGCTGACTTGTTTCCATACAGGGGTGATAATGTTGCAGGTCTTGATGCAGCCCAAGAAGATGAAGATTGGATAAAAGATCTACCTCCCAGCCAACCATTGAAGTTTGAATGCATTCTTGATACCAAGGTCATCAAAAGGACTAGAAAGAAGACCTACAAATAGTTCCTTGTTAAATGGAGTGGATTACCCATTGAAGATGCCACTTGGATGAGTGAAGAAGACATCTTGAAGCATGGTGTCACAGTTGCTGATCTGATTCCTCAAGAGACTTGAGTTTTTTCCCCACCCGGGGAGTATGGTGCAGGAGCACCAAGGAGACCATAAGGATTTATGTTTTGTCTTCATGTTGTCCATATTGCTTTGAATGTCAATAAGGTCTTCAAGACCATTTGAACAATGTAATAAGGTCTTATGACCATTTGAAAGTGTATTGAAGCCATTTGTAAGGCCTTGATGCCAAGTAGTTGATGTAGACAGTCAAGTCTAAATTGATCAATCCTCCATGAGTGTCAAACATGGAGAGGCACATTGTCTTCGTCCTAGAAGGGATAATTATGACATAACAGATGATTATAGAGGGATTTGAGGTAGTAGGTTGTCTATACAATAACCTACTCCTAATACATGTTGTAAACACCATGATTAATTGACAGTTTTGAACAGTTTGAGGGTGGTTTCTTGTTGCCAACTGACCCCAAACTATTGGAGGATGTTGTAACCTTGTTAAGAACCCCTCATGGATCGGAGGCAATGGTGTACAAGAAGTTTCAAGCAATAATAAACCAATTCTCTGTTGTTTTCTATCTTTTTCTGCATTTTTTGTCAAAACTATTTGTACCATCTTCCAGTACAGAATTGTCATGGCTTCCAAATTTGTGGAATGTGTAGAATGGTGAAGTAAATTTCATTTGAGACTAGTTTGGGGCTTTGACACTGATCAGGAAGTGAATAGCATCCATTCTCCTTGGACTGCTCACTAGAACTCTATTTTTCTTGAATTCCAACGCTGCTCCAGGCCGTACACCGCACAGGTACTGTACTGTCTACATCTCTTCATGATTTGATTTGTTGAAGCATGGACTTGTCTTTCATTTGAAGTTGGTTTGGTTCTTTGACATCTCTGTTGTAGGGAGATATAAGGTTTTTTTCTAAAAAGTGTTCTGATAAACCCTAACCTAGGGTTTTGTCATAATAATGGATTATTGACCATCCCACTGTCTCTTAGTGCCATAAGACCAGTGGGATGGATGTATTCTTTCATTTTTTTGCTGATTGGAATGTTTGCAGAGAAGAGGGAGTTGGTGGAGGCAGAATTTTGATGAGGGCTTAATATCCTCATGTATTGAGCCATTTGAAGGAACCACATAGACATTTTCAAGTACAGTCAACTGTAGGTGTCTAAAGCCCACAAAATCCTTGGTCTTGGCATGAGTCCTAAGTGTTCCAATCATTGATTGGGTTCTGTGCATGAAATTTATAGGGGTCTCTTTGTCATTTTAGCCTAATTGGGGCTCTAGGCTACTAGGAGGGGCTATAGGTTAGACTATATTGTCCAAAACAACCCATACCCAATTTGGGATATGTTGTAGGGAATCTAAATGGGTATCTTAGGATTGTCTAAGATTTGATTTTGCAGACCTATGTCAAGAGTTATTGCTGACTGTTCCTTTTTCAAGGGCTACAAGGAGTTTAGTGGCCTAAAGAAGGAAGTCCTAACTCAAAGCCTATCTAGCCTTAGCCAATAGTTGGAATGTGTCATATGGGATGCCAAACAAGCCTCAGCATGATGATTTCAAGAAAACCTACTGTTTTTCCCACTTTTGCATGATGATCTTTGAATTGGGTTTTGAGTGTGGGAAGAAAACCTTGTCAAACATTGAGATCCTCAACCTATCCTAAGTCCTCTACATCATAGTGGTATTAGATCCATAAAAGGTTCTGTTGTTGGTTGTGTAAGACCTGGTATATGTCATTAGAGGAGAGTGAAGGAGAGGCTAGCAACGTGCCTCCAAAAGGGATGACCACTAAGGTGGTTAAGAAGTTCAAGGAGATGGAAGAAAAGATCAAAAGTGGAGTCAAGGAAGCACTCCAAGTAGAGTTGAAGGCACTGAGGATAGGGAAGAGGATAGATGAAGGTTCTGATGAAGAAGAAGAAAAAGAGGAGGAAGAAGAAGATTAAGAAGAGGTAGAGGTACCTGCAGATCAAAAACATTTCCTTGAAGCCATCAGAGCAATTGGCAAAGATTCTTTAGAGGCTCGAATGGAGATTCCAATGTTTAGTGGCAAGATGAATGCTGATGAAGTTATGGAGTGGATTGAGGCCCTAAATAACTACTTTGAATACAAAGAAGTTCTTGAGAACAAGAGGGCGAAGTTTGCAAAAACTAAACTCAAAGGTGATGCCCTTACATGGTGGAATTACACCCAAGGTGAGAGGGTAAAGAATGGGAAGAGCATGATCTCTTCATGGAGTAGAATGTTGGAGAGGATCAAGTCCCAATTCCTTCCATCAGACTATGAGGTGCAGATCTACAAGAAGATGCAAAATCTCAAGCAAAGAGATTTGGATGTGGCCACCTACACCGAGGAGTTTCACAAGTTCTCTCTTCGTTGTGGATACATGAAGGATGAAAAAGGTAAAGTGGCAAGGTATCTAAATGGTTTGAGGTTTAATATCCATGATGAAATCAGTCTACTAATCCCTGAAACTGTGGATCAATGCTTTCAAGTGGCATTGAGGGCTGAAGAGAAGTTGAAGAGGAAAGGTGAGCAGCAAAATAGAGGAAGAGGTGGTAGAAATTTCAGAGGTAGGGGTAGTTTTGGAGGTAGAAATCAGTCCCAAAGAAGTCAAGGGGAATCTAGTTCCCAAGAACAAAGTGGAGAATCAGGTTCTAGAGGAGGCTTTAGAGGAAGGAGACCCAGTGGAAGGGGTAGATTTGGTGGACCAGGGAGAGGTCCTAATGTCTTCATAGGAAGGTGCTACAATTGCAACCAAGTAGGACATCCAGCCTTCAAATGTCTTGAAAAGCAAGCCTCAAGTTCTCATGGAGGAGAGAGAAGGAACTAGTTGATCCAAGAGGAAGATTGCCAAAGTGTTAACTCTGCAATTGGAAGTGCAGCCCCAGTCCATGAAGGAGAAAGTTTGATGATGAGGAGAACCATGTTGAAGGTGCCTCAAACACAAGAACCCCCTCAAAGGAAGACATTGTTTAGGACAACATGCAAGACCTATGGTAAGATTTGCAAGGTAATTGTTGATTCAGGCTCAACTAAAAATTTGGTTTCTATTGAAATGGTAGACAAGTTGAAATTGAAAAGACTTCCTCATGTTAGTCCTTATAAAGTATCATGGTTGAATAAGGGGCAACAAATTTTGGTAGATGAACAATCTTGGATAGAATTTGAGATAGGGGAATATAGGGACAAGATTTTGTGTGATATAATCCCCATGGATGCTTGTCATTTGCTATTAGGACGTCCATGGCAATATGATGTTCAATCCCAACACGATGGTAAAACTAATTCCTTCATCATAACCAAGAATGGTAGGAAGTATAGGATGGATCCATTGCCGAATGAGAATGTAGAGAAGAGTGTTGGGTCAAGTGTCATGATTGTGAGTGGTAAAGAGTTTCTAGACACCCTTAAGGAGGAAGGAACCCAAGGGTATGCTCTGATTTTGAAGCCTAAAAACAATCCTAATTTGCATGATCCTAGTGAGGAAGAGGTTCCCAAGGAGGTGTAGCAATTGTTAGAGAAGTATAAGGGGATCATGGTAGAGGAGATGCCTAATGAATTACCACCTATTAGGGACATAAGCCATCAAATTGACTTCATACCAGGGTCTACTTTGCCAAACAAAGTAGCCTACAAGATGACACCTTCTCAAAATGAAGAGATTGCCAAGCAAGTGCAAGAATTGTTAGATAAGGGATTGGTAAGAAAGAGCCTTAGCCCATGTGCTATCCCAACAGTCCTAGCCCCTAAAAAGGATGGTAAATGGAGATTGTGTACAAATTCTAGAGCCATTAACAAGATTACTATAAGATATAGGTTCCCTATGCCAAGGATTGAGGACCTAATGGACTGTTTGGGAGGGCTAGATATTTTTCTATGATTGATCTTAAGAGTGGGTATCATCAAATTAGGATAAAGCAAGGGGATGTATGGTTGTACTTGACTACTTCTAGGCTTGATATTATGCATGCAGTATGTGTGGTTGCCAGATATCAAGTTAATGCTAAGAAAACATATGAGAAGGCAATAAAAAGAATATTCAGATACTTAAAGGGAACTCCAGACTATGGCTTATGGTATCCTAGAGGTAATAACTTTTATCTAAGTGCTTACACCAGTGTTGATTGGGCTGGTTGTGTTGATGATAGAAGTAGTACAAGTGGTGGTGCATTCTTCTTAGGAAATAGATTGGTTTCATGGCAAAGCAAGAAGCAAGATTCAATGCCTTTATCAACTGTAGAGGCAGAGTATATTGTAGCAGCATCCTACTATACACAAGTGTTGTAGATGAAGCAAACTTTGAAGGATATCAAGGTACTGTATGATGAGCCTATTCCTATTTTAAGTGATAATACAAGTGCTATCAATATTTCAAAAAATCCAGTGATGCATTCTAGAACCAAGCATATATCAATCAAGTATCATTTTTTGAGAGAAGGTTGCAGATAAGGAAGTGAAGATGGAATATGTTCCAACAAAGGATCATATTGTAGATATTTTCACAAAGGCTCTTACTAAGGACACTTTTGAGTATCTTTGGCAGAAGTTAGGGGTAAGTGCCACTCCTTCTTTCTAGATGCATAGTTGGTGCATCTGTCCAGGGGGAGTTCATGCTATATCTTTTTCTTGGACTGATGGTGGTTGCCTCTCAGGGGGAGCAAGTAGTGGTTGTTGTTGATAGGGGGAGTCAGTAAGTTGCTTCAAGAAAAAGTGTATGAACATCAAAGGAGAAGAAAGTTAAGAAAATGTGCACCTTAGGGGGGAGAGTTTGTGCCCTAAGGGGGAGACGTAGTTGCCCTTTGTCCTTGATGTCAAAGGGGGAGAGAGAAATGTGCACCTAAGGGGGGGAACGAGCAGGTGTGTGTGTTGCCATCAATGAAAAAGGGGGATATTGTTGGAAATATGTGTTGTCGTTGATGTCAACACTTAGTGTGAGGTCAACACTCAGTTTGTGATGATGAAATACCAGCATAGTAACAAAGATACAGTGAGATACAGTGATGATGTCGATGTTCAGGGTTGTTGATGTCCCTGATGTTCATGGTTGGTTATTGATGTTCATGGTTGGATGTCATACTTTGATCACTGTCAAGTAAAGTTGTTTTAAGCATACTTGTGGTCAACAAAGATGATTTCATGATGAAATATTAAGATGGGAATTAGAAACTACGTTGAGGATGAGAAGATGTTGTTAATGACCTATATCATGTTTTATGCTCTTTCCTAATGATCATAAGAAACTATGAGTTGCTACATGAAAGTTCTAGCCTTCAAAAGTTGGTAAAGGTGGATGTTGCAGAAAGCTACCTGGAAGGCTACTCAATAAAATGGTCTGCATTTGAAGATATGGTCATTCAGTTCAAAGGTTAAGTTTAGTATGATGTAAAGGTGCTAAATCCAAAGTTTTAGATCATTTGCTCCTCCGTAGTGAAAGTTATGGGAGACAAAGTTCTGTTATGTGCTCTGATAGAATCAAGTGATGACGAAGACTATTTGGAATGCTCCGCATTCCTCCGCAGTGATAAATATGGCTATACGGTTTTGAGGATATGTTCACAACAATGTATGAGTGCATCCATATGAGTTTTAGGTGTTTTGGAGGTCTGCAAGTTCAGTTATCAAATGACAGAAGTGATACAAATGGTTCTGGATGCCTAATTGTTTTCAAAATGTATGTTGATGATGTGCGCCAACTTATTGCTACTTGAAATGGCAAATTGGCTGATGGAAGATGATCCCGATGATCTTGTGATATTTCCCGTTGCTCCATAAGGTATTTTATACTCTCTCCAGAACTGGTTGTGGTCTGAAATGATGATGTTGTTGGGTTATGTTCTTACCTAGCTGACTGAGGAATGTTGATGGTGTGAGCCACAAAGTTGTTGTTAGGTGGAGTTCAAGGAGTGTTTGGAGATGTTGTGTAGGTCTTGCCAATTCTTCTTGAAGAAGAACAAGTAACGGTCATTCATTCATGAGTACCGCCAAGATTGCAAAGACCGATTTGTTACAAGCTTCATGTGTTCTTGCTTAACGGCGACCTAATTCAAATCTATGAAGAATGTAGATGTTATTCCTTGAAGGATGTTGCTATGAAGGATGTTTAGGACTGGGCTAAGCATGTGTTGGGATTTGCAAAGCGTATGTCTCTTCCTGGAGTAGCGTGCAGTTCATATTAGAGCTTGCCCTCTACATGTTTCATGTTGTGTGACCTCTGGCCGACTTCTAAATGTAATATTCTTATTGTATTGGCTGACTTGTAATGAAATCAATGTAATGTCATGTATATATTGTAAACCTAGTTGACCTAGGTGAGGCATGATTGCGAACACGAGTATGTGAAGAGCATAATATAAATATTATATGCATTATGATGTGTGACTGAAGGAGAAAGAGCAGAAGTAATAAGGGCTATCCTGATTCATCTTGAAGACATTTTTGTGACAGGAGGGAAGTGAAGAGTTTGCCCTACTGATTCAATCATCAGAAAAAGAGTGAAGAGGCAGAATTGCAATCATCAAAGGTGTGAGCTTCATTGACAGTTTCAGACAATAGAAGGACTGTCATGATGTAATCTTTATTGAGTTCATTCTCAGTTCAGGGAGTAGTCGTGTACTATCACCTATCCAGATTGCCTTCAAACTCCATTTTTTTCTGATTCCTAGTGTATTGACATTTTGTCAAACACTTGAAATGCATTGTTGGTTATGACTGAATTTCTGAGTTTGTTGCTTGTTTGAGTACTTGTTTGTAATGTTCTTTCATGCATAATGAGTCTCAATTCATATATAATTCAATGAACATTTGTACAAACATTTTTTTTATCATTTTTGATACACACAACACAAAATCATATAACTGATATAGAATGCATTGCATTACTTGTAACAACATTTTGTACAATAGAATGGCTATATATATTCAAATTAAAGATTTGAATTTATAGGAATAGCTATTTATTGTTGTTTATACTCAATGAATACAATTTTTAGATGTAACCATATGATATTAACATGCCAGATTTGGTGATAAATGATATCAATGACTAATAGTTGAGTGCCTATCTTCAACAAAGTCTTTATAGCTGACTTCCCAAGTGTTGCGATCTCCCCACTAACTGTTGTGACTTCACCTTTAAACTTTCATATAATATTAAACTCCCTTGGAAAACCCCATGGACCTCTAAGTTCAAGCGCCCACTCTTATCATGAGTTGCAGCTAGTTTTAGGTGATGTTTATGTAGGAAAAGGCTGTGTATGGCCTTCTTTGGTGGCACTGATATAAGTCTCCACAGAATATACTCTAAACCTCCACAAATCTAGTGCTAGGGTTTTGATATAAACATTATCCAAATAGCTAAATATCCAATGAATATCTTCAGATAAAACCTCTATAATTCCCAAGTTATATTTGCCCAAATGGAAAACAAATGATATAACTGGGCGATCACTCCAAACACATCTCTTCATACCAAGCAATTTCCATGTGACTTTCCAAACTGTCTTATGAGTGTTGTGAACTTCCTCCAATATCTGCCAAAATGAATCGCTCTAAGTCTCCTAAAGGTAGCGGCCAAGAACCCCAAGCAAAGATATAACCATTTAGGCACACTTTCTCACAAACTTATTTATTTTTCCCAAAATCTTCAATAATTTCACATTCAGTTGTAGCTCTCAAACCAAATCTTTGAATACATTGTGAAATACCTATAAGATATCTCTACCAAATACCAGCCAAAGTAGATCTTTCACTACCATAGCTAGTCTTCTCCAAGAGGGTTTTCGTCCTCAAGAAGGTTGAGATGAACCAAGTTCGATCTCCGAAACCACAAGGGTTTCAATTAGAGAAATAGAATAAATTGTATATACCCAAATGAGCTCACAAATCTTCTTTTATAACCTTTTCCTGCCAAACTCCCAGAAGCTTCTATTTAATTAACTTTTTAATTTAAACTTCCCTTTAGCTCCAAAAAAGACCTTTTATTTAAATAATGATAATTTGGCATGCAAGGTCCCCATTTAATACATCCATGATTTAAAACATTTCATCATGGTTTCAATGAGCTTTAACACTAAGGTACCTTCTAAATATTTTAAACAATATTTGGCAACCTTAGTAAAATTATTAAAATAAAGCCATTAAGTACTCATTTTGTAGAAACTATCAGAATGCATCAGAATCAGAAACTGACTGCACTGGAGTAACCCCGATGAAGAATAATGATAAACAGAGTCGTCCGGGTGACTTTCTATAAATAGATGCCCTCTCCAAGATTCTTGGAGAGCACATTACAAGCCAAAAATAACATCTGAAAACATCAAATAACTCCTCTAAACCATCTAAGCTCATTGGTAACATCAAATTACCCTTCTGATCAAGTTGACACAAACCTAGAAAGCCATCTCCAACTGCAAAGCAAGAGAACCCGAAAATGGAGACATTACATTCTGCCCTTCCCAAAGATTGCTTGTCCTCAAGCAACGCCAAGGCACCCACAATAACACTTGAATAAAACCAATTGAACTCAAGTGTAATCTTGGGGTCCCAATTCAATCTCTACAAATATCCACCATGTTGTCACCTCTGATAAAAACTATAAACTCATTGCACTCCAGCTGCGTTCTCAACTCTTGTGACCCCCAAAAATGAACATCGCCAACACCCATATTGAAATACCTGCAAGGGTTGAAATTTGTATCATAAAAAATCTCTTGCCAAGGTGCCTCAATGAGATCCATATATGAAATCCCACTATCTAACTCGGTCCTGGATAATAGGAAAGATAATCTGCTCGACTCCAAAGAGTAGCCCTCAGTAATTATCCTCACAATGTTCCAGAAGTTGATTACAACAATGTCATCCCAGAAAGCATACATCTTGACCATGTTCTCCAAATCATAGATTGATAGCTCCACATCAACACCAAATCTCCAAGTGACAACAGACCCAAATCGAGCACCCCAACCCATCCAATCGACTATAATCATCACAGTATCATCAGAAGAAATACACATCAATAATTCAAACTGATTGCAGTTACTATCACTCATACTGGTGAGAGTTGGAAATAACTATTCTAACTCTGTAAGTCCTCCCACAACCTGTTGCCACGAACCCTGTAAGTACTCAAAATCCATCTGCTCATAAAATGAAGTTGCCATAATCAACATTGAAATACTAGGGCAACAACTGTCATAAAAGATTACCCCAGAAAATATGGGAAATGTGAATGTGGGAATGACCAAAGGAACTCCTCCAATAACCACATTACATCTACTAATCAACAGCATCTAAGAATTACTCCACTGCTGGGCTAGAGATGTTGGCCATTCCAACTGCATGATATCATTCATTGTCCTATGTGGGCTGATTGGAAAGTGGACAATGGTAAGAACTCCGAAGTTATGTCCACCTCTCCAATTCTGAATCAACATCTCACCCTTGAAAATTGTCCCTGGATCCCAAGTCCTATGATTGCCATCAATCATATTCACACAAACCTCCTCTTGGCTACTGCAACAACTGAAGATAGTCCTGACAAGTCTAAAAACCATATCTATAATCACCTCAGAATTGCTTCTACTATCATAAATTGGTAATGTCTTAATAGCATTCCAATTCCAAATGCTATAGTGACAAACCTACGCACACCAATCCATGCAATCAACTACTATCATCAATGCAAGGTCTAAAAATTTCATAATCATCACCATAAAACAACCCTTAAACATAGATATGTAAGTTGGAAACCAAAGAACCGTGTCTGAACACTCTTCCTCCATTTGATGCACCTTGTTGTTATGCATTTTCATGAAGCGAGGAATAGTAAATCCATTATGAAGCATCATATCACGTAAATGACTTGGGCTAATAAACACCATTTCATGCTTAGCCATAAAATTTTGAATATCAACAATATGAGGTACTTTACCAATGTCATCCATAAAATTTTCATCTATCATCTCACGAGGAGTCAAATCATATGAAGATACTGGTTTGATGTTCATAATCAAAGAATTAGCAACCAGTTCAAACCTTTCACTGGTGTCTTCATGGATCTTATGTATACCTTCTCCCATTTCAAGATGGTCATTATTAGTCACATTTTCAAGAAGTATATAATGCCCATACCAAGACAATAGGTTGCTATTAACACTCATAGAATCCACACTTTCTCCATTCCTTTCAATGGTGTCTTCGTAGGTTTCATGCACCCCTTCACCCAATGTTGAATGCTCATCATTATCTACAGATTCAAATGATGTATCACACTGAAATCTACCCTCATTACCTGTTATATCTTCTATCCCATGGCTACAAGCTACCCCTTCATGTGAAAATTGATCCTTAATTAGGTTCCAATCTTTATCAACATATTGAAACTCTTCAATATGGGAAGTGCTGAAATCATTATGCAACATTTCATCCTTATGGATTTCAACATTCCCTTCAACAATTTGTTTGATCTCCATAATCTTTGTGTCACTTTCTTGAACTTTGGATGTGGCTGCAACAAGAATAAAATTTTCCAATTTGTATGAAGAAAAGTGAGCCATACTCAATTGTAAGCAAAGATCATCAACTGCTTTTTCTTTGTCCTCCACATACTTGAAAGCCAAATCCTTGTCCATAAGCAATTGCAAGTAATCTAATTTCATCATTTCCAAAGCTTCTTTAATAGTGTACAATTGAGTAAGAGTGACTCCACTTGCAACACCCTTTTCCCTCCCCTCAATTTGAGCTTCCCAAATAAGTTCTTCAACGTATTTGTGAGAATCATCTACTCTTGTTAACACTTGCACCACTTTCTCATCTGTAACCACAAATTGGTCCTTCAAGTCTTGTAATGCTAAAGGTCTTTGATCAAATTCATCAAAGTGACTTGGGCTGACGTATACTAAATTTTCTGATTTACTTTCATGTGTAGGAACCATATCATCATCAAAATCAATTTTTTCACTAGTTGATGCCTTACAATCCTCATATAAGAATGATGGGATAGCATTATGATCAAACACACTATCCTCAAAGGAATCTATCTCCTCACAAGGCTTATCAATTACAATTTCTAAATCACCCACATAAACAATTGCACACATTTCTCTTATAGATGCAATAAATGGTTCTTTTTCCTCAATGTCCATGGTATTGCTTTGCTGGAAGGTAACATTGTGGAAATCATTATTTTGATTGTTTGTCCATATATCCTCATTGGCTAATTTAGTAACCTCCAAATCAACAAATTGTTTGCTCTCATTATTACTATGAAGTTCAATGTACTCAACTTCGTTAATAGCAACACTTGAAGAACTAACTTCATCCTCATTCTTAAATGTATCATAGCCATCATGAACAACTTCCATCACCTGTATCTCTTTCCCAAGCATCACATTTGTGACTATTTACTCTTACTCTAATCTCTTCACCATTTTACCTGTGCGTTGGTGATTAGGTTCCCAAGGTCCTTTGCACGAGAAGCAAAGATTTTGTCATCTAAGATCTCCCTTACTGCTTTCCCTTTTTCTTGTGTTGGTATACTTTTCTACCTTAGTATCTTCTTCCTTTTCTTTAACAAGGGAATCTAGCATTTCAGGATGCTCTAACAACTTCGTTAAATTCCTATCATAGTCTTGAAAAGTTTGCATTAATCCCA
The DNA here is from genome assembly GCA_027924645.1 of Cunninghamia lanceolata. Lineage (NCBI taxonomy): Eukaryota > Viridiplantae > Streptophyta > Pinopsida > Cupressales > Cupressaceae > Cunninghamia > Cunninghamia lanceolata. Next base: position 5,717,211 of record BSBN01000784.1, on the reverse strand, counting down.
CTAAAATATCTTGAATAGACTTCATCTTTCCCATTGAAAAACTAACACTCTGCTACAATAGCTGAAAAAACCTATTTCTTCCCAGAAACTTCTGCTAAAGAAAAAGTGCTTAAATTCCCACTGACTGGCAGGATCTTAGGCTCTGATACCACTGTACTATCCCCTATCCAGATTCGCCTTCAAACTCTAATTTTTTCTGATTCCTAGTGTATTGACATTTTGTCAAACACTTGACATGCATTGTTGGTCATGGCTAAATTTCTAAGTTTGTTGCTTGTTTGAGTACTTGTTTGAGATGCTCTTTCATGCATAATGAGTCTCAATTCATATATAATTCAATGAACATTTGTACAAACATTTTTTTATCATTTTTGATACACACAACACAATATCATATAAATGATATAGAATGCACTACATTACTTATAACAACAGTTTGTACAATAGAATGGCTATATTCAAATTAAAGATTTGAATATATAGGAATGTTTATTTATTGTTGTTTATACTCAGTGAATACAATTTTCAGATTTAACCATATGATATTAACATACTAGATTTGGTGACAAATGATATCAAGGACTAATAGTTGAGCGTCTATCTTCAACAAAGTTTTTAAAGCTGACTTCCCAAGTGTTGTGATCTCCCCACTAACTGTTGCGACTTCACCTTTAAACTTTCATATAATATTAAACTCCCTTGGAAAACCCCACGGACCTCTAAGTTCAAACGCCCACTCTTATCATGGGTTGCAGCTAGTTTTAGGTGATGTCTATGTAGGAAAAGGATGTGTATGGCCTTCTTTGGTGGCACTGGTATAAGTCTCCACAGAATGCACTCTAAACCTCCACAAATCTAGCGCTAGGGTTTTGATATAAACCCTTATCCAAACAACTAAATATCCAATGAATATCTTCAGCTAAAACCTCTATAATTCCCAGGTTATATTTGCCCAAATTGAAAACAAATGATATAACTGGGTGATCACTCCAAACACATCTCTTCAATCCAAGCGATTTCCATATGACTTTCCAAACTGTCTTCTAAGTGCTGCGAACTTCCTCCAATATCTGCCAAAATGAATCACTCCAAGTCTCCTAAAAGCAGCGGCCAAGAACTCCAAGCAAAGATATAACCATTTAGGCACACTTTCTCACAAACTTATTTATTTTTCCCAAAATCTTCAATAATTTTGCATTCAGCTGTAGCTCTCAAACCAAATCTTTGAATGCACTGTAAAATACATGTAAGATATCTCCAACAAATACTAGCTAGAGTAGATCTTTCACTACCATAGCTAGTCTTCTCCAAGAGGGTTTTCATCCTTAAGAAGGCTGAGATGAACCAAGTTTGATCTCTAGAACCACAAGGGTTTCAATCAGAGAAATAGAATAAATTGCATATCCCCAAATGAGCTCACAAACCTTCTTTTATAACCTTTTCTTGCCAAACTCCCAAAAGCTTCTATTTAATTCAATTTTTAATTTAAACTTCACTTTAGTTTTGAAAAAGACCTTTTATTTAAATAATGATAATTTGACACGCAAGGTCCCCATTTAATACATCCATGATTTTAAACATTTCTTCCCAATTCTGATGAGCTATAACACTAAGGTACCTTTTAAATATTTTGAACAATATTTGGCAACCTTAGTAAAATTATTAAAATAAACCCATTAAAGTACTCATTTTGCAGAAACTGTCAGAATGCATTGGAATCAGAAATTGACTGCACTAGACTAATCTCGATGAAGAATAATGATAAACAGAGCCATCTGGGTGACTTTCTATAAATAGATGCCCTCTCCAAGATTTTTGGAGAACACACTAGAAGCCAGAAATAACATCTAAAGACATCAACTAACTCCTATAAACCATATAAGCTCATTGGTAACATCAAATTACCCTTTTGATCAAGCTAACACAAACCCAAAAAGCCATCTCTAACTCCAAAGCAAGAGAACCCAAAAATGGGGACATTACAAGTTGCTTCCTTGGGCTGTGGTCCTAAAATAAAGTCGGTAGGGAGTTGTAGCTTCCTTGGGAGTGAACTTAAAACAAAGTCTTCAGGGACTAGTAGCTTCCTTGGGTTGTAGCCCTAAAACAAAGTTGTAATTTTGAGCTTCATATATTGTGAGTTAATCCTCACTGTGGTTTTTCCGTTCTTGGGTTTTCCACGTATATCTGGTGTTATGTGTTGACGTGCATTGTGTTGATCTTTCAAGTTTATGTTGATGTTGTAATGCTTAAGTTTTAATCTGCTCTAGAGAATTTGAAGTTTTTTTAGATATTGATTCACCACCCCCCTCTCAGCATCCTGGCGGTTCAACACTCACATTCATATCCAGGTGAAAGGCTTCTCGATCTTCCTGTTGAAACCTCCAATGAATAATCATCTCAACAAATGCCTCTAATCCCAAGAGAACTCCAACTTCATCTAAGTCTCCAAGTATCCATGAGCACATCCATGATCAATCCATGTTAAACTCCAAATGCAACATTGCACTATCATGAAGCTCTCAAGAAAATGACCAATGTACGCAATACCAAGAGAACCAACTAGACCATTGGCAATTCTCTAAATGCGTAATCAGGAACCCAAACATGACTTCATGATCTAACATCTCCTCCTAGGAGATCACATGCACCAATGCACACATCCTAGTCTCAAGAGAACTTGTATCATGCCAACACTCTAATGCACAATCAAGAGTCCACCATGGCACAATAACAACACCTCTAAACTAAGGATAAACATCTCCAATAGCACGAAGATAAAAACCTCAGGACAATGGAATCTAAGATGTTAAAGCACTCATACTGCATAAGTATCATAATCCAAGAGTTAGTCCATGACACCTAACCAATGTAAAAGATCATCCATCACTAAGTGATGAATCCACATCACTACCAAAGATCCCACTAAACCGTGATACGAGCTATCCATGGTATCGTGATAACCATCTCCTAAATGAATATCACCATGGTCCACACACACAACTGTAATACCAATGAAACCAAAGTAGAACCAAGATCTTCAAGCCAAGAAAATAAATCATCATCACTGTCAAAAGCTCACACAAACCGTGTATCCAAGCTATCCATGACATCACGATGAACATACTACAAGTCCCAATAACCAACTATCCAAGCACTCTAATCATCCATCCTCTCATCCTAATGCAACATACCAATGCACAAATGACCACAGACAAGGCCAACTAACAACATCTGCACAAACACTGAATCAATCTCGTGGATAAAGACAGTCCACATCCGAGTCATCCCACTGCAATCAAATAGGTGATTAGCCCACAAGATTGCATAACTCGTAGATCCCAAACATGTAAAATACAAACTCATAATCACATTAGTAACTTGCAAACTGAGTTATCTAAGAAGATAACCTGTAGACCTTAAGACTCAAACATCAAATCAACCTTAGATCTGATTTTCCAAACAAGTCCACAAATAAGTAACCATAGTCAAGGAATAAATCAAGCATTTAAGAGATAACAACAATCTCCTAAGCTGAACCATACCACCATCTGTAAACATGAATCAAGCATCATAGCCTAAACTATCAACTGCATACATGATCATGTCGTACCAATGCCCAATGTACATGCATATCCATGACACCATAATCATCACCATCAGTGTACCTACACTCAACTCTCACTGAAATGAGACTCCTAGTCTCACATGTGTATCAAATCATGTCCTCAAACTCAAAGACAAACTGCATACATGTCTCCATCAAATTCCAAACTCTGAAAACACCTTTAAACTTGTGTCAAGAAGCACCAATTTCAATAACCTACTATACCATCATACTAATCTGATAAAAACATGTACTTCCCCAAGTTTATGCCCAAAGATTTGTTCAAATGCTCTCATAATCTCAAACTCCCACAAGTGATCAACAAGTACAAACCTCTCCCTACACACTAAACTAGAAATATACTTGATCCACTATGTAGTACACTACAATAGCTCTCCAATGCTTGTTCAAAATCTAAAATCTGATTTTGTATGCAAAGTTATGACTGTTTTACCATTTCAGAGTAATGTTAGCTTCAGGTATCAAATTCTAACACAAACAACAAAATCTAATAACTAAACCTATACCATAGCATAGTTCTCGGAGAGAGCTTTCTGAGACCTATAAGAAGTCAAAAATCTGGTACCGTATAAGGAAGTTATGGCCTCCAGAAAAATATTCCCCTACTAGGCTTAAAAACCAAAAAAACAATCAATTGTAGGGTGGTGAGTGGGCGGCCCTCTGGTGGCCCCACTTGATGCAGATCAAGGTCCAGGGGTCTTGTCAGACTACTTAACCAGGCATCCAAGACTCATTAACAACAATATGAAATTTTATTTATTGATTTGGAACCACACATTACGACAAGAATCCAATGAGATTACAGAATTGCATGCACACATGCCTTGGCATCAAGCCTTACAATCGAATCAACACTCACAACCTCCAATTTTAGACTTTGAAACTTAGAAAAGATGGCTCCAAACTCCTAATTGTGGAGATTTTACCCAACTCACTACTGTAATTATGCAAGAATCGTCTTCAGAAGCATAAAACATTCCTTTTATAGGCAATAGAGGCGGCTAACAATAGAGAGGTGGTTAAACAAAAGTAGTTAATATTTGCAACTACATCTCCAAAGTAGTTAATATGCTAGTCTATGGCCACCATTGTCATGTGAAATCCATCTGTCATCTTCCTTTGATTGGCTCCTCAAATCGTCATCATTTTATTGGTCCATTTGATTGACAGGGTGCTTAGACTGACCGAAAATGGTGGTAGGAAATTGATTTTGCTACTTCTGGAAGTCTCTGGATGGTTCTACAAGTCAACAGGATATATTTGGTCAGTTTCTGTTCAACTAGATATGAGATGTCAGGTTCGGATGCTGTCGGGACATCTGGATATGTCTAGTTCCAGATGGAAGTCCCATATAACACAAATGCCATGTTAAGTTCATCAAGACATGCATATAATAAGATATCCTGTTGAAACGGTCCGAATGGAAATGAGTCACTAAATAGGATACCCAGATGAAAATGTTCGGTTGGGATTTAGGCAAAGCAACCGGATGTGGAAAATGTCCGCTTAGAATGTTCAGTTAGAAAATGTCCACTTGTAATGTTCGATTAGGAACATGTCCACTTGGAATGTCCGGTTAGGAACAAGACAATGTAACCAGATATCTGGATGAAAATATTTGGTTGGTTAATAAGCAAAGTAATTGGATGTGGATATGTAACAGGATCCGGATATGAGAAGACAACATGACTTCCAGATGGAAAATGTTCGGTTGGAAGTTAAACCGCATGACCGGATATAGACATGTAACCAGATTCAGATACGGAAATGAAATAAGATATTCGGATAGAAAAGATCCGGTTAGGAACAAAGCATTTCAACAACACATCTGGATGAAGATATCCGGTTGGACATAAAGCGATGTAACAGTATGCCTACATGCAACTGGATGTCGAAGTGTGATTGGATATATGGTTGAGAATGTCTAGATGGAGTACAAAGAGTGCAACCAGATCCAAACATGAAATACAACTGGATAAGATGTTCGGTTGAAATACAAAGAAGTGCAACCGGATCTGACATAAAATACAACTGGTTGTCTGGGCGTCTAGATGTCGAGTTGGAGCGATGAGCATAACTTCATCAATTTTCATCAGATCTTCACCAAATTTGAACTATGAATACCCATCTAGATCCTTAACAAGATGCGCTCCTTACTTGGGCATGATTCTGACTGGATCTATCAAATTTTTTAACATCTAATCTTGCAAGGAAGAACACATAGAAAATTAAAAAAATTGTGATGAGGATTGCTCGTGGACCTGGATGCTCCACTGGTGGTGGTGGTCCATGGGTGTTAGGTTGGTTGTCCCTGGGCGGCATGGCCCGCCCACCACCTGCAGGGATCTAGGCCCATAGATTGGGCGTGACCGCATGCCACATAGCCTAGTGACTGGGGGCTTCGCCCTAACCAATGGCCCCCTAGGCCTGAGTGTTGATCGTCTAGGTGACCAAGGGCACGGCCCCAGCCTTGGTAACTTGTTGCTCATAAATTTTTTTAATTTAATTTCAATTTCTAAACTTTTTTCTAAACATATAAAAATTAAAATCTTCATAAATGTTTTTTTTTTAATTTTACAGACCTGCACAGGTAGGATATTCTTTGTGCCTGACAATACCACCATACAGACCATACCGATAGTACAAAATCTTAAAAGATTCTCTACAGGATTCTCCTAGGGCCAAAATGGTGAAAATTTTCTATCACCAAGATATCTTGAATTTTATATGAAAATATAGGTTTTTGGGCCTTTTGGACTCAATGTTGAGGTTTGTTTTTTCCTAGGAGGCCTACTGTAAAATCTCACCTCCAAAACCCCCACACAAAGAGCCCTAATCGAAAACCCATCAACCAAAACTCCATCAAACCCTAGATCTGTAACAATCCAAGTCTACAAACACAACTGTGACCTTAAATGCGTTCATTCTCAACCTACAAGTCCATGGATTCAATTGTGCACAACAATCTACTCATTGCAAGGTTTATAAAACCAAGGAGATCTCCTCCCACAACCTGTCAACTAAGCTCTGATACCAATTGAAAGGAAATAGGTAGCTATATACAACCATAAAAACATTTCCACATAACCCCATGAGAGATAAAAATGTAACAAATCATAGCCATGATAAACTAGAATCCACCATGCAAAAGAATAGGCAAAACATACCACAAGGTGACACAAGATATATCCTGGGAAAACCCTCAAGAGGGAAAAACTCAGCCTCTAAAAGCTTCCACACTCAATGTATTATTTAGCAATTGAAACATTACAATACACTTACGGAGTCTCCATGAATATTCTTAAAACATCAAACTCCTCCAATGCATTCTCCATGTGTCCAAGCATGTAACCACACATCCCATGCTTCACATATGTACTTAAAAGAGAAACTCAATACAATGACAACCTACAACCAAATAACAACCAGCCAACCCCAACTACTAACCATGTGCTTGCTTTTATAGAATCAGGCTCACACAAATACAATATGTAGTATAGGGAAAACCATGTATTCCAAAACCATGGATACACAAAATCATTGACCCCTCATTTAGTATTTGCAACTAAGTTTTCACTTTATACCCAATATTAAATAATTTCCCAAATAAATAATTAATTATTCTCTGCATCCCACACATAAAATAACTACCCCAATGTTACATACAAGTTGTACAAGTGGCACCCAAATAAATATTTAATGTGGCTAAACACATCACTTAAGATGCACCACAAATACATATTTATTTTACATAAATAAAATATATCAATATTATGCAAGGTGTACTACACACATTTTCCTAACATTAATGAGATCACCAATTTGCCTAAGAACTAAAACATTTTGTTGTTGTTTCTTTGTTAGATTTAGATTTTGTTATTGCTTTCTAGATTAGATTAGATTTAAATTGCTTCTTTAGATTAATTTAGATTTAGATTCTTTATTTTTTTATTTCTTTTGCTTCAAAGCACTGTGTCAATTCAAAATATCTACAAAAACAAATTATCTCTATTTGAAAAATAAGATTCATTCATCTTCAACAATCAAAACAACGAGATTATTTCATCAAACGAAAAAATAGAAAATCACAAAACAAACTATAGATATTGCATTTAGGAAAGGTCTTCAATTCATTTAGTTGCATTCATTATTGCAAAAAATAAAGTTCTTTCATTTATTAGCTAATTAGTGCACTCGAAATATTTATTTTCGAAAAAAGAACAAAAACATAGTTATTTGTTTGCATACATATTAGTTTTGCATTCATAAAAAAACATAAATGACAAGCTCATTCTTAGGTTTCATAAACCTTTCATAGAAAACAAGTCAACATCAAAATGAATCAAGCAAATTCAATGAGTTAAGCAAATCAAACAACTATTATTCAACCAAGCAAAGATAAACAAACTCACCAAAGCTACTATTTAAGTTTTTCATTCCTCCACTCGGCTTTTCACGCCCAATGTGTCTTAGAGTTAGGGAAAACTAGATTGAGGCATTTTAAGCAAGATAAGAACAAATCAACCAATACAAGAAACACCAATCGAAGAACAAGCTACCATGCTTAGACAAATCCATGAGGCAAACAAAAGGAGGCACATAAGAGAGGAATTTTGCGCAAGAGAGCCAACCCTCATGGAAGAGCTAATCGAATTAGAAAAGGCTTAACACCTTTCATCTCTTTACCTAAAACAATCTCAATAGAATTTGAACGTGACCCACCTGGTCGAAGTAGAATCACTACGACCACACCTCTCCAATTATTCACAAGATAACATTTCAACACATCAACACCAATGCCTCACTTGAACACCATAGTCTTCCATCAAACACTCATTTCTCACAAAGTGAGTGAACTAATTGTTGTGACCCCACCCAAGACAAAAATACTGTTGTCACTTGTGGCTCCTTGCAAAAAGAGTAGTCCATTGAATTTTATGCCACTTGACTAGCTTTTGCCATGAGAGCAAGAGTGATTCAATTCATGCCAACAACAAGGGTGCAATGCATGTGTTATTCTGAGTCCATCTCATACACTTTTGTGGTGAATCAACTTAGAATATCACAGATCCAACACGCCCCAACCAAGATGTGAAGGCACTATAGTGCCAACATCCACAACATCTTGAGTTGGAGAAGACCGACTAGATGATCCAACAATCATTCCTTGCGGTAAAGGAGTCCAATCACTATCCTTAAGAAGGCGAAAATCCATGATAGCTATGTGAGCAACTCCTTTGTCTGGTAGTAGATGGTGGTAGCTTGTGGGACAAATTACAAGAAGAATTTTGCTCATGGTGTAAGGCATACTACCCCTACTGTTGAGCAAATCTTAGACATGCTAAAATTTCAAGGCCACTTTCTTAGACTATACTTGGATATGAAAATAAGTAGAGGTGAGAACATGAATTTTATCATTAAGAGAAAATAAAACATCAACATCCTTTACATTAAAAATAACATTGTTTCTCAATTTTTAGATCCAATAAAAGTTCTCTGAAAAATTCCATAATTTAGGAATGTAAGACAACCAAGGGCTCATATTTTGAAACAAACCAATTATCTAAGAAAAAGGCTTAGGATAGAAGGGCAGAAAAGGCGATGAAACCAATTCCAAGCACTCTAGGCTTGTCGGCAGGTCTAAAAGAGATGCTTGAAGGTCTCAAGTTTGTTATAGGTAGATATTTTGGATGAGCAATGACACTATGAAAAATCATTTCACCTAAAGGTAGATAGTGGTAAACCCAAAACCAAAGGAAGTGAGCGATTTTAGGCCCAGATTGGATTGCTAACTCATTTTAAGCTAACAAAGCTAGGTCTAGGGGGAAGAATCAAGACCACAACCATGACTAAGTGTGTAGAGACTCAAGGAAAAATAACAATCCCAATGTGTAATATTTAAAAGTGGTAAGAAAATTACACCAACAATCCTTCCACCAAGAAAGAGGTGGTTTTAAACCTAGTTTATGAAGCATGACATCAAGAAAAATGTTGCAGTCCTAGACGGAGGATCCAATGAAGGACAATCCAACCATGCAGCAAAAATCCAAAAAACACAACACTCACATCAAAACTTAATGGAATAGTAACATGATATTTATTGAATTCAAACTATAAATGATTTCAATATGTCGCAATGGGATTCCTACATGCTAAGTCGCATCTATTTGATTACTAATATGGAAATTACTACATTCAAAAGAAATTCAATACATTCAATGACATTTGCATCCTCATCATCAAACTCCATCCTAACCTTCATCCCTATGTTCACATTCGAACCTCCAACTTCTTGCTAAATTTTTTCTAACTCTTCTTGGTGATATCAAATGATTGTGATTAAAAAATATACAAGAATCTCAAACCTCCAAAATGATCTGCGTCAATTGTAAGGTGGCGTGCAAAGCTCTATACTCCATGAAATGTGTGGTCAGTTGGTGAAAACTAATTCCTTGAACAAAACAATGTTAAGAGAAAATAAATCTATGCGATGCTTGATGTTCGCTCCCCTGGTCCAATGAAACTTCACATGTGTTCCTTGATTGTTGCAAACTTCAATGCTCTAACGCCAATGGTAAATTTATAACTGTGATAGTATACTAGTCAAGTGTAAGTCTTCAAACCAAATTGTATCACTCTATGCATCCAATTATCCCCAAACATGGATATGACATCCAAATACCTCTATAAAACATTGTCCCAAAACCACAAGACCAAAAAGCAAACTATGGTAAAGTGTAGTCATTTCTTCTACAACTAATTGGTAAATGAAAACCTGCAAACAAACAAAGTGAAAGAATTTTTTTTTTGGGTGATGCAAGATTGCTCTTGTCTCCAAAGGATGCTCTTGCATCAAACACCCAGGGTTATTTGAAAAGTTAGTCCCTCACTTTCTAGTGACTAGAGGGAACTTGAGATGGTCTACCTCAGCACTAGAAATCTAGCTCAAGTCTTCTTTTGGCCTTCCTCTCCATTTCACCAAATATTCCTCATGTTGTCTATTCCTGGTTCTCTTTCTAATTTTACTATGTATATATCTTCTGAATCTCTTCTTTTGGTTGTGGCAGTATGAGGTTTTGTCGTTGATCCTCTATGTTGCTTCCTTCTGATTCCCCCTCGTGATACTAGTACATATCTACAATGTTGACCACTAGAGATATACCTAATTCTTTCGGTAACTCCACCTCATATGCATTTCCCGAGTCAAATCTTCTTACAATTTTGTAAGGACCAAATTACTTCATCTTCAACCTATTATAAGTTCTAACTAGAAATCTTTCCTTTCTAAGGTACACCATTACTTCATCTCTTACTACAAAATCTTTGTCTTCTTGTTTTGTTAGCTTCTCGCTTATGCTCATCATTCATCTTCTCCAAGTGACTCCTTACCTCTGCATACACCTTCTTCATGTGTTTTGAAAACTCCTCTACCTCCGCACTCCTCTTATTTTCCTTACTGATGTCCCTTAGTTCTAATACATTCCTTAGCTACTACTACTCATAATTTAAAATGGTGTCTTTGTCATGTCCCCATAATTTATAACTACGCATGTATTATATATATATATATATATATATATATATTGTATTATATAGATATATATATATATATATATTGTATTATATAGATAACAAATATATTATAATTGAATATTATTATAATTATTATACATGATAAATAACATAAAATAAATATAATTACAAATATAAATTAAATATTATTATATAATTATCAATATAATATAAATATTATATATTTTTGTTATTATATAATGATATAATCATCAATATTAAATATTATTATAAGTATCGATATAAAATAGATACTATTAAACATATTGTTGGCTACCATCTATAAGCAAGCATTGATATTAAACAAGATTCACTGAGACTGCGATCATAAATAATAAACTTCAGTGATGACTAAGAGTCATCGATTCTAAAAGAGAGAAGTACTTGCCATAGGTTAGTAAGAATAAAGGAAAATTAAGAATCATTAATTCGTAACTAAAAAGACAAGTATTAATTGGCAGTGGTGGTCAACGATTGTGTTCCAATAACAACGATTAGTCATGTTATAACAGAAGCGACCAATATAAAAGCCAAATCATTTAAGGAAGTCTATGACTGTTGGAAGGGGTATACCCTTACCAACAGTCATACAAGTTGGATGATATAAAAGGATCTTAAGGATCGATGGAAGGAAGGGGGAATCATCAATACACAACATAAATACAATTCAAGGGATATCAATCAGTCCAAAAAGAAAGATATATTCTATATTCATATTTCATATAGATAATTACAGATAACAACCATCTCAATCTCAAATCAGATCAAATATACAGTCCAAGGAAAGCAAGTGAACATCCCTTAAAATAAGGAATTAATGGACATCATAGAAGCAAAAACAAAAAAGATAGAGAAAAGATAGCAGCATTGGTGGTAGAACAAAGTTAAGGAAATCACCACAAGAGAATTTGAAATATAGAAGTCAAGCAAGGAGCTGATCAAAGGTAATCTGCAGGTATGTTTTGATTAATATGTATAGATTTGTATGCACTTCAAAGTCATAAATTATGGATAGTGTAGAATTGGATATGGTAACTATTACTAAACATGAAATTGAGAGTATGAATCCATATGAGTGTTTATAGAATATCTTATCTATTCATAATTGAATTAATATCCATATTCAGACCTAAGAACTAACAATGGTGAACAATGGTACAAAACAAGGACACCTATAATGGTGATTCTGAATTAAGATATGAGTGACTTTATTCATACATTAGCATGATGATAAATGGTATAGTAGAATTCCATGTATAGTACAAGGGGATATTGAAATAAGCTTATATTTCTGATAGCCTCTATTACTTCATCCAAGAAGGAATGGTGGGTATTGTAGGGAGAGGCAGAGTAATTCCATCCCACAGGGAGACCCAATGGCTGTGACATAGCTTCCCCAATGGCCGGGTCAAGATGGTCTCAGCGCACCCTAGTCATGTAAAGCCTAATTCCTTGATGGAAGGATAGAGGGGAAGATATGGATCTTGAATTATGTGTAATATCCGCCCTAATGTACCTATGGAATATATTATAGAGTAATCATCAATAGTGAATGACAAGGAAATGAATGATCCTTTGACAAGAATGAAATATTTATATTATCTTTGATCTCATTAGATATTATCACTAAAATTTATTGATCTCTAATGTTACTAATGTCTCTTTGAGAATCACTTTTTGAATGCAGACTTAGGTTCAGTGCTTCCACTAGAAAGGGGACATTACAGTCTTTCTGGTACTGCTATATACTTTTATTATATGCAAACTCTACCTGCAATAGGACCTTGTCCCAATTTCTTTTCTTCTCTCCAACCAAGCATCTCAGTAAGTTCCATAATCTCCTATTCACAAATTTTGTTTGCCCATCAGTCTAGGAGTGGTATGTTGAACTAAACTTCAAATCCATCTTCATCTTTTTCCATACTTCTCTCGAAAAATATACCATAAACTTGGCATCCCTATATGAAACTATGCTCCTTGGTAAACCATGCAACCTTACAACCTCCCTGGAAAATATGTCTGCTATGTGTATTGCAAAATTGTTCTTCTTACTAGGAATACAATGTGCCATCTTAGAGAACCTATCTATCACACCCCGTTTTTAAATAAACATACTTATCATTTTTATTTTCGAGAAGACAAATAGTTTGTCAGATAAAATATTATGATTAAATTAATGATAGTAAATGCATTTGATTTATATTAGTTTATATGCAAAGAATAATTGTTTATGACGTTATTATTAAGCATGTGGTTAAATGATGTAATGGACTAACTACCATTGTGTGACTGAGGTGGATGCAGGAACAATTTTTTCCCCCTCCGAGATGAGGAGAGAGAGTATCACCATGGAGAGGATGCTAGATCGCGTGAATGCAACGATCTTTATGCCATCTGGAAACACACACATACTTATTAGAGGATAAGCCAATTTTGGATTATGTCTTAATCTCTATGTCTTTGTTCGTCTTAGAAATATTTTTAGCATTGAGATCATTTTATACTTCTTAATTTTTGTCATCATCAAGTCGATGGCTAAATATTCTCCGTCGACATATAGCAAGGTAGTGCATACCTTTGAATGTTGAGTCTACGTAAGTAATCGACCAGACAAGTCCAAATTTGTCGATTAGGACTAAGTCAACTTTGTAAGTCTCCATTGTCAATAATTGTGCTCGAAAATAAGCATAATTAGAGCATCCAAAGGAATGCATTGATTGACATATATATGGTAGGTGTACTTTTGTTTATTTTTAATTATTCTTTTAAGACTTAGTTTCGGTTTAAGTATTATGTCTAGTAAAAAAGGTAAATTCTTTATAACCTAACATACTCTTCCTAAATGCTTGGGAAGTGGGGGAGGAGCAGTAGCTCCATACTCCCCTTATTTCTGCATGCAAGGCCACGGATGACTGGGGAGAGTAGTGGGATGTATTAATTGTGTTGTGCATAAATAAGTGTGAGGAGGATTTAGAAAGTATTCTTTCGTGTTGGGAAGCATAACGTAGAAGGAAGGAGAGATTGAAACTCGAGTTTTGGGAGGAAGGAACGCAACTATGGATAACGTTATACCTATTAAACCCTACAGGTAAGCATATTATATCCCATATAATATGTCAAAACATATGTAGACTCGATATCTGCAAGTAAGGGTAGAATGAAGTTGTATTGTTTAACTGTCGAATGGCGAGTAAGATATCAAAGAACTTAGTGTTAGTTTAACCTTGTTGTTAATCAACCTTGATAGAGGTATTTCTCTGTATATTCTTACCGTATGACTAGTAGACAAGGAAGATAGTTTATGCATCCTTATTATCTCTGTATGATATAAACTATCCCATGCCAAATAATAGTTGTTATTAATAATGGCATTACATATTGATATCTCTTGGATAAGAGTATCATATATATTATATACATGTTATTCATTATTGTTAATGATATACAAGAGTATCGATTGACCAACAGTCAAATGACTGTGTTGTCAAAGCCGATGGCTATTATGATACTTAAGCAAACCATACAAGGTTATATTCGTATAACAAACTTAGTAGAAACTTTATGGCCGACTGTGTATATAGGCCGAATGTTATATATAAGCCATGCTTCGATTTAATCAACTTGAAATAGGCCAAAGGTAGGTGTACTTAGAGACTTGAGAAAAGGTCATTTTAAATCATCCAAATTTATTTTGTTCAGAACTAAAAGTGTTGTAGAAGACCGAGAGTCTCGTTGCTCTTTGTGAAAGACCAAAACAATATCATTATACTATCATAGTATTCTACTTATAAGCAGTAGCTAATTGAAAAGGTAGAGAACATGTTATTAAAGCTTAAAAGCTAGAAATTTAGTTGATATCTTTGTGTAGAAGCACTTGATATTAGACTTCTATTTTTGTATATATGCAAAAGAAATATAAGTTGTCTATAAATTTTATTCTTTAGGTAACTAAGAGTTATCTTAAACTATCTTATCCTAGTTTTGGAAAGGGTTTATATTATTTAGTCTAGACCGAGAATAGCTACAAGAATATCGAGTATTACACTCACTATTGAATTGAAAGGTCAAATTTTCTATAGATATTCTTTTAGAAAGAGTATATTTATTATTAGAATTTTCTTTTGAATTACAAGAGGAAATGTATCCAATATGAAAGATTATAAAGTTATTACTTTTCTTCATTAAAGTTGAAGATGAATACATTCCTATATTAAGTTAGATAGACTTTAATCATTAATCCAAATGACTTAAATGTCAAAATCTTGTATATTATTATAGAAGAATACTGATGAGCATAAAAATAGGTGGACAAGCCATTGAGTAGATGATAGGATGTCATAGAACCGTGATTGCAAGGATGTAAAGAGGGACTCAATGTATGTTTCATAAGTCACCTAAGCTCTCACCCTATACTTGTCTAGTTGACTAGTGGATAAGGGAATATTGTATGTCTTTAAGAATGATATTGTATAAACAAGTCAAAGAGTGTTGTCATATATATGTTATATATTGAATTATAAGAATGGTGTTCCCAAGTCAAGAAAAGAGTGAGTGAACATACAACTTTATTTATATGAAACTTTGGCCAAAGAAATGTAAAGTCACTGCTTGCATTGTCGGTTCACTGTGTACCAGATAGCTGAACAATCAGAATGGGTTATACATAGCTAGAGATAGACTAGAGTTATAAGCCCGATTGTTATTAGCTAGGAAACTTCACTAGTTCTCATATGGCATAAAGAATCAGTTGATTCTCATTATCTACACCCTCGCGAAGAGAAGGGCCACTTCTAGAAGGAAAGTGTGCAGGGGACCACCGGTATGTGGTTGGAGGAAAAGCACTAGGGTGATGCTCTCTCTCTTGCAGTTGACTATCGAAGACTTGTGAATAGGAAACATTACTTATTATGTAAATGAAATTGATAAATATTGTAAGTTGCAAGGAATGTGACCATCTGTTATATGTTCATGATAAAAATGTGAAATTTGCTAGTTGCTTGTGAAGTGACCATCTTTTGAAATTATGTATTGTACTTGGAAATTGCAAATGTAATATTATTAGATTTTGTTATATAAAAAAAGAGAGAGAAATGGGATTTTTGCATTATTTGTGTTTAATGTTATTTAATATTCTACTTGGGATGTTACACATGGTATCAGAGCTACCAGGTTCAACACTTAGACCTAGGAGCTCATTGCGAGATTTTGTAGCTTGGCAAGATATGCAAATGATAAAATGATTGTTCTTAGAATGATAAGAAAGCAAGCCAAGAAAACAAAACCTAGTGATATGCCTAAGATCACCATTAAGAAAGAGCCATCTCCTAAGCCAAAAATGAAGGAACTAATGAGCTATGTAAAAGGAGCTTGGCTCACTAATTTTGAGACACTAGCTGATGCACTCAAACGTATCCGCCTAGAAAGGAGGAAATGGATTGAGGTAACAAAAAAGCTGCCAACTCCTATTGTTGTTAAGATTAGTAAACCATCCACCCACCATGATATGCCTTTCAGGTGTGGTCGGGATGCACCTGTAATAGGAAAAGAGGTGTTGATTGAGTACTCACGAGTACACCCATCCACAAGGTTTGTGTTACTCAATTCTAACGAGGAGGAACCTGAGGAAATCCCTTTGTCAGAAAGTGATATGTAGGCACTTCTTATACATGAAAACAAAAAAGTTTTGTATTTGAATAAGGATGTAAAAATCCAAAGAGTGAATGAAGTAAAATTTTAGCTTTTAGTATAAACAAATGTTTATGTGATGCATCTATGAGTTTCTGTATTTATGAATTTGCAATTTTATGATAGCATGTCAAAAGTTCAATATTTTGGTAAATTTCTATGCAAATGTTAGGTGTGGATAAGTATTGTTATGGAACAAACTGGAAATCAACCAGGAGGGAGTCCTGGCGGCCCAAATCCTAAAAATAATCCTATGGCAAAATTAGATCAAATTTTGTCAGTTTTAAACAAAACAAAAGAAAGATTGGAAACCCTAAAATAGGAAGTTAGAGGGGGAGAGAAAAATCAAGAACACCACTCTAAAGAAAGAGAAGAATTCAATTTTTTGGTGAACCAAGAGTAAGTAAACAAGACTCTTTGATTCATAATGAGACAAAACCTCGTCTCACCAATGAGTTAGCTAGAGATATGAAGTAGGTTACTCCCCCTAAGTTTGATGGAATTGTGAGTGGAGACACAACCATTTCTTAGCTGACAGAGATGAAAAAATATTTTGAGATAAGGAATTACTCTGAGATCACTAAGGCTATGTTGGGAGCCTACCAGTTAGTAGGAGAAGCATCCACATGGTGGATGAATAAGAAAATAGAATTAGGATTGAGTTCGTTAAATCTAACTTGGGATCAGTTTGTGGCCATTTTTTGGAAAAGATGGTGGGCCAAATTGTATTTTGATCAAAAACTAACAAATTTCCACAATTGGCATCAAGGAGATATGACTTTCACTAAATACTGGGAAAAGTTTACCAGATTGTTGAAGTATGTGCCACAATATCAGAAGGATGAAAGATTTAGAATAAAGAAGTTTATTATGGGCTTGAATGCTCAGATTGGCAAAGAAGTGGATGTCCATGGACCCACAACCATGGATCAAGTCTTTGAGAAATCCATCAAGAAAGAGAAAAAACTCAAATCTATCTCTGCATATCGAGAGAGATCCCGCAAGAAATTCAATTGGAATCGTTCTTTGATACCTTTCAAAAGGAGAAACAGAAACAAGAATCTAGAGGGAGAAACCATGGTAAAGGTTCTAGGTACAACATAAATGAACCCATGGATGGAAACATGTATAATAATTGTAAAAAGAATGATGATAATCCTAACTACCCTTCAGGGAAGAAAGGTCCCCCTGGAGGATGTTTTACGTGTGGAGGAGACCACTATGCTAATCAATGCCCCACTAAGAGCCAAGGAAACCCATGTCGTGGTAATCCTTTGCCATCATAGCAAACATCCTTTCAACAAAGGATCCATGCCACTTTGAATAACCACCAAGAAGAATACCAAATTACTCCCATTGAAACTAGATGTAACTTGTTTAGAATTTCAGTTTCAATTCTCATAGATACAAGAGCAACTGAGAATTTTATTTCATCAATCTTACTTTGTAAATTCCTAAACGAGCTAGATTCATGGTGAAGTCATGGTCAATAGAATATGCAAACAAGACAAGAGCTCAAGTAGAGCAATGCCTATTCAAAGCTAGATTGAATCTACCCACTTTTTCTATTGAAGTTAATCTATATGTAGCCCCTCTAGGATCGTATGATGTCATCCCAGGTATGAACTGGTTATGGTAGCATAGAGAAAAGGTAGACTACTTTTCCAAGATAGTTGAATGTCTAGATGACGTTGGCAATGCTGTCCTGATTCAAGGAGTGTAGTAGGAAATGAAAATCAGACAAATTTTTGCAATGCAACTAAAGAAAGCTAGTCGAAAGGGTTGCCAAATATTTGTGGTCAAAATGCAAGAATTGAATGAAAAAGGTGAGGAATTTGGGAAACCAAAAGGACCTTCAATGGAAGACTATCCTTTTCTTCAAGAATATCAAGATGTGTTTCCTAAAGATCTTCCAAGTTTGCCCCTGAAAAGGGTTTTTAATTTTTTGATGATATTATTCCTGGTTTTGAACCAACATCTAAGGCACCATATCGAATGACAACCGCCAAGCTAATGGAGTTGAAATCCCAACTTCAGGAACTATTTACTAAAGGGTTGATTAGACCTAGTGTGTCATCATGGGGAGCACCAGTGATCTTTGTCCAAGAAGAAGGATAGTACCCTACGTTTGTGTATAGACTATCGTATGCTTAACAAAGCAATGATAAAAACATGTATCCTCTACCACACATAGATGATCTTTTTGATCAAATGTGTGGCACAATAGTATCTTCAATTATTGACTTGATTTCAGGTTATCACCAACTCAGGTTGAAGGATGAGGAGATTCATAAGATAACCTTTCGAACAAGGTATGGGCATTACGAATTCACAGTTTTACCTTTTGGGTTAACCAATGCCCCAACAACTTTTATGAATCTGATAAACAGTGTCTTCTGAGACTGTTTGGATAAGTTTGTGTTAGTTTTTCTTGATGATATCCTGATCTACTCCCATAATGAGGAAGAGCATTATCAACATTTGCCGATAGTCTTACAACGTCTTAGAGAGCACAAGTTGTACGGTAATCTATCCAAATGTACCTTCTTTCAGAAGGAAGTTTGATATTTGGGCCACATAATCCTTGAAAAGGGAATTGCAGTGGACCCTTCTAAGATAAAATCTATTCTAGAATGGCCTGCACCTAGAAATGTGCATGAAGTCCGTAGTTTTATGGGCTTGGTAGGATACTACAGGAAGTTTGTTTTTAATTTCTCCAAATTTGCCCACCCCATTACTTCTCTACAAATAAAAGGGAAGTCATTTGAATGGTTAGAGAAGTGTGAAGAGGCCTTCAAAATCCTTAAGAAGAAGTTGACTTCAGCACCAATCCTTTGAGTTCTAAATCCGGAAGGTCTTTTTGTTGTTATAACCGATGCCTCCGAAGAAGGATTAGGTGGTGTATTAATGCAAGAAGGTCAAGTAGTGGCCTATGAATCTAGAAAGTTGAGACCGTATGAGAAAAATTATGCTCCATGTGATTTGGAGCTAGCAGCAGTTATGCATGCTCTCCAAGTATGGAGACAATATCTGCTTGGAAAGTGATTTGAGCTTAAATCTGATAATTAGGGTTTGAAGTATATCTTCACCCAACCAAACCTTAATGATCGATAAAGAAGGTGGTTGGAGCTTATATCTGATTATGATTTTGAAATTAGTTATATCAAGGGCAAAGAAAACTGAGTAGCGGATGCCCCGAGCCGTAGAAGGCATATAGCGGTAATGTTGTCAGTGCATTCTGATTTTATAGAGCAAGTATTGAAAAACTCAAAAGGAGACACTATTACAAACAAATCCTAAAGGATCTAAAGGAATATTCTCAGGATGCAAGATATGAAGGATTTAGTTTTGAATCTGATGGACTTCTCAGGTATAAGAATAGGATGTATGTCCCAAATCAGTAAGATTTGAGGAACCTAGTGTGGAAAGAAGCGCACTCTTCACCTTATTTTGGTCACCCAAGTGTGACAAAACTATTAGTAGATGTAAAACCCCTTATTTTTGGAAGGGAATGAAAAATGATGCTGCAAGATTCGTAGCAGGATGTTTGGAGTGTCAACGAATTAAAGCTGAACATCAACATCCAACAGGACTTTTTTATCCTCATGAAATTCCTGAATGTAAATGGCAGGTACTCAGTATGGACTTTATTTAGGGATTACCTATGTCACAATATAGGCATGATGTGATCCTAGTAGTGGTAGATAATTTAACTAAGGTAGCACATTTTATAGCTGGAAATCTTACTAATGGGGTACATATAATTGCTAAGAAATTCATTCAAGAGGTCTTTAGATTGCATGGAGTTCTAGAAAAGATTATCTCAGATAGAGATGGGCGGATGACCTCAAGGTTTTGGCAGACATTGTTCTCAGCACTTGGGACTCAATTAAACATAAGCTCAGCCTATCATTTGGAAATGGATGGACAAATAGAGAGAGTTAACCAAGTATTGGAAGACTTGTTGAGGATGTACTGGATTGATCAACAATATAAATGGGAAGAGTACCTTCCACTTGTTGAATTTTCCTATAACAATTCATATCATTCAACAATAAAAATGGCTACTTTCGAAGCATTGTATGGTAGAAAGTGTCAAACTCTTATAAGTTGGGATAAGCTAGAAGATAGGGTTCACCTTGGACCAAAACTGCTAACTGAAATAGAAGAGCAAGTTAAGCTAATCAAGAAAAGATTAGCAGAAGCGAATGATGGGCAAAAAATCTATGTTGATGCCAAACGTACTCCATAAGTATTCTCAATAGGAGATAACGTTCTCTTGAGAGTGAAACCTCATAAAAGCCCTCTTAAGTCTGGGAAGTTTTCCAAACTAGCCCCTAGACATGTGGGACCTTTTGAGGTCTTAGAAGTGGTTAATCTGATTGCTTACATGATAGCTCTACCACCAGCTCTTGCTAGAATGCATGATGTTTTCCTTGTATCTTATTTAAAGAAATATATATCAGGATCTAATCATATACTTGATTGGAATGCTCTCCCAGTACAAGACCCATGGGTGGTCATGATCGAGCCTCTCAAAGTGCTTGAGGTACACAAGCTCCACCTACGTAATAGAGACGTTACCCAGTACAAGGTCTAGTGGGAACAATACTCAGAGGAAAATGTTACCTGGGAGGATTACAATGATTTTTATCAAAAGTTTCCACATCTTTTTTATGCAAGCATGATGTAAAAGAACATATTTGATATATTTATTTTATTTTGGACATAATCATCAAGGACAATGATCTCTAAAGGGGGAGATATGTCAGACCCCATTTTTAAACATACTTATCCTTTTTATTTTTGAGAAGATAAATAGTTAGCCAAAGAAAATATTATGATTAAAGTAATGATAGAAAATTTATTTAATTTATATTAGTTTATATGCAAAGAATAATTGTTTATGACATTATTATTAAGCACGTAGTTAAATGATGTAATGGACTAACTACCTCTGTACAACTGAGGTGGATGCAAGAACAATGTTTTTCCCCCTCTAAGATGAGGAGAGAGAGTATCACCATGGAGAAGATGCTAGATCACGTGAATACAACGATCCTTATGCCATCTGGAAACACACACACATACTTATTAAAGATAAGCCAATTTTGGATTAAGTCTTAATCTATGTCTTTGGTTGTCTTAGAAAAATTTTTAGCATTGAGATCATTTTATACTTGTTAAATTTTGTCGTCGTCAAGTCAATGGCTAAATCTTCTCCGTCGACATATAGTAAGGCAGTGTATACCTTTGAATGTTGAGCTGACGTAAGTAATTGACCAAACAAGTCCAAATTTGTCGATTAGGACTAAGTCGACTTTGTGAGTCTCCATCATCAATAATTGTGCTCGAAAATAAGCATAATTAGAGCATTTGAAGGACTGCATTAAGTGACATCTATATGGTAGGTGTACTTTTATTTATTTTTAATTATTCTTTTAAAACTTAGTTTCGGTCTAAGTATAATGCCTAGTGAAAAAAGGTAAATTCTTTATCACCCAACATACTCTTCCTAGATGCTTGGGAAGTGGGGAGGAGTAGTAGCTCCATACTCCCCTTATTTTGCATGCAAGGCCACGGATGACTGGGGAGAGTAGTGGGATGTATTAATTGTTTTGTGCACATAACTAAGTGTGAGGAGGAGGATTTAGAAAGTATTCTTTCATGCTAGGAAGCACAACGTAGAAGGAAGGATAGATTGAAACTCAGGTTTTGGGAGGAAGGAACACAATTGTGGATAACGTTCTACCTATTAAACCCTACAGGTAAGCATATTATATCCCATATAATATGTCGAAACAATGTTTATGTAGACTGTCGATATCTGCAAGTAACGATAGAATGAAGTTGTATTGTTTAACCATCAAATGACAAGTAAGATATCAAAGAAGTTAGTGTTAGTTTAACCTTGTTGTTAATCGACTTTGACAAAGGTATTTCTCTGTATATTCTTACCGTATGACTGGTAGACCAGGAAGATAGTTTTATGCATCCTTATTATCTCTGTATGATATAAACTATCCCATGTTGAATAACAGTTGTTATTAATAATGGCATTACATATTGATATCTCTTGGATAAGAGTATCATATAATTATATACATATTCATTATTGTTAATGATATACAAGAGTATCGATTGAGCAATTGTCAAATGATTGTGTTGTCAAAGCCGATGGCTATTATGATACTTAAGCAAACTATACAAGGTTATATTTGTATAACAAACTTAGTAGAAACTTTATGGCCAACTGTGTATATAGGTCAAATGTTATATATAAGCCATGCTTTGGTTTAATCAACTTGAAATAGGCCAAAGGCAGGTGTACTTAGAGACCTAAGAAAAGGTCATTTTAAATCATCCAAATTTATTTTGTTCAGAACTAAAAGTGTTGTAGAAGACCGAGAGTCTCATTGCTCTTTGTGAAAGACCAAAACAATATCATTATACTATCATAGTATTCTACTTATAAGCAGTAGTTGATTGAAAAGCTAGAGAACATGTTATTAAAGCTTAAAAGCTAGAAATTTAGTTGATATCTTTGTGTAGAAGCACTTGATATTAGACTTCTATTTCTGTATATATGCAAAAGAAATATAAGTTGTCTATAAATGTTATTCTTTAGGTATCTAAGAGTTATCTTAAACTATATTATCCTAGTTTTGGAAAGGGTTCATATTATTTAGTCTAGACCAAAACTAGCTACAAGAATGTCGAGTATTACACTCACTATTGAATTGAAAGGTCGAATTTTCTATAGATATTATTTTAGAAAGAGACTATTTATTATTAGAATTCTCTTTTGAATTACAAGAGGAAACATATCCAATATGAAAGATTATAAAGTTATTACTTTTCTTCGATAAATTTGAGGACAAATACATTCCTAGATTAAGACAAATAGATTCTTTAATCGTTAAACCAAATGACTTAAATGTCAAAATATTGTATATTATTATAGAAGAATATTGATGAGCATAGAAATAGATAGACAAGTCATTGAGTACATGACAGGATGTCATAGACCCGTGATTGCAAGGATGCAAAGAGGGACTCAATGTATGTTTTATAAGTCACCTAAGCTCTCACCCTATACTTCTTTAGTTGACTAGTGGATAAGGGAATATTGTATGTCTTTAAGACTGATATTGTATAAACAAGTCAAAGAGTGTTGTCATATATATGTTATATACCGAATTATAAGAATGTTGTCTCCAAGTCTAGAAAAGAGTGAGTGAACATAAGAATTTATTTATATGAAACTTTGGCCAAAGTAATGCAAAAGTCAATGCTTACATTGTCGATTCACTGTGTACCAGATAATTGAACAGTTAGAATGGGTTATAAATAGCTAGAGCTAGACTAGATTTGTAAGCCTGATTGTTATTAGCTAGGACACTTCACTAGTTCTCAGATGACATAAAGAATTGGTTGATTCTCATTACCTACACCCTCACGAAGGGAGGGGCCACTTCCAAAAGGAAGGTGTACAGGGGACCGCTGGTCTGTAGTTGGAGGAAAAGCACCAGGGTGATGCTCTCTCTCTTGCAGTTGACTGCCAAAATCTTGTGAACATGAAACATTACTTATCATGTAAATGAAATTGATAAATATTGTAGGCCACAAGGAATGTGACCATCTGTTATATGTTCATGATAAAAATGTGAAATTTACTAGTCACATGTGAAGCGACCATCTTTTGAAATTATGTATTGTACTTGGAAATTGCAAATGTAATATTATTGGATTTTGTTATATAAAAAAAGAGAGAAATGTGATTTTTACATTATTTGTGTTTAATGTTATTTAATATTCCAGTTGGGATGTTACACTATTCACCACTGCTAATATTGAATCATTTCCCCTTTGTGTCCTCGGCCGTCCCAATATAAAATCCATGCTTATGTCCTCCCAAGGCTTCTTCATTACTGGTAATGGTTGATATAATCCAACATTCTGACTATTTCCTTTGGCAACTTCGCAAGTTCTGCAACCTTGAACAAATTTCCTCACATCCTTCTATATTTGTAGGCAAAAATAGTTCTCAGTAACTAAGGCAACCATCTTGTCTATTCCAAAATGTCTAGCCAAGCCTTTGCAATGGTTCTCTTTGATCAAGTTCTCCCTCATGGAGCTTCTTGGTATACACAATTGGATTCCCTTAAATAGCATCTCATTTTGAATCAAATAGTCTAACCACTTACTCATATCCATGCTCAATGACTCTTTGCATTCCTTCCATGTATTCACAAAATTAGGATCAACTTCATACAGATGCTTTAGCTCCTCGAAACCAACTACCTCTACCCTCATTTCTATTAGAAAATTCTATCTTCTACTCATTGCATCAACAACCTTGTTTGACTTCTCACTCCTATGTTTTAGCACAAAAATGTAACTCTGCATGAATTCTACCCATCGCATATGTCTCTTGTTCAACTTACTTTGGTTATTCAAGTATTTTAGTGTATGATGGTCAATGTACAACACAAACTCCTTAGGTAATAGGTAATGCCTACACTTCTTCAATGCTTGCACTATGGCATAAAATTCCTAGTCATAGACTGAATATCTCCTTCTAGCATCATTCAACTTTTTACTGAAATAGGCTACTAGTCTTCCTTCTTGGCTTAGTACCACTCTAATTACATTTCTACTTGCATCACAACCCAATTGGAATATCTTATTGAAATATGGCAAGACCAACACTGGATGTTATATTACCTTCTTCTTCAACAACTCAAAGCTCCTATTTTCTTTGGTAGTCCACTTAAATTCCCTCTTGTCCCCTCTCAATGTCTTAGTTAGCGGCACATAAATGCTACTAAAATTCCTGATGAAATTCTTATAGAAACTTGTCGATCCATGAAAAGATCTTAATTCCCCTACATTTGCTAGTGTATGCCACTCCACGATATCTTTGACTTTCTTTAGATCCATCTTCAAACCTTTAGCTGAGATCACAAATCCCAAATACACCAATTCTTCCTTCATAAATCTACGCTTTTTCAAATTTATCAGCAACTTTTCTTCTCAATGAGTTAGTGCAATTTTAAGGTTTTTAAAAATTCACTCTACATGCTACAAGTTTTAGAACATTTCATATTTGTTTACATTTTTTGAAATCTCGCAAAGATTCATTGGGTGTCTACTCTTTGAATTTTTTTATTTTGGGGACAACATAATTCCTAAATTATCCATCCAAAGTTGGATCAATGGTGAAAGTCAATTTTTTGGCTATCAAACCTTAGCATGACTAGGCCACAAACTCAAGGACGAGCAAAAATATCCTATACACTAGGAAAAACTTCAAATAAAGCGGATACAAATTTGGATTTAGGCCCTATAAGGACTTCAATCATGATGTTAGCTCCATTGGATGATAAATTAGGATAGTTGGAAGAGAGTATACACAACATGCAAGGAGAATTGGCTAACATACAAGGAGAATTGGCGAGCATCCATAAAACATTGTCCTCTAACATTGATTCTATCTAGATGCTATAATTATCAAAACCAATTTCCCCACACACTTTTAATGTTTAAGTCAATTAGGGTGGATTGCTGGGACAAACAAAGGCCAACACTCATTCCAAATCTCAAAATTTGGCACCAAAAGTAGACGTGTGAAAGTTTGATGGAAAGCATCTAGTCACTTGGATTAACCAAATGGAGAGATTTTTGATATTCATTAGATCCCATGTGGACAAAAAATGACATCCTTATATTTGGACCCTAAGCAATTCATATGGTATAGATGGTTGTGTTCTCAAAAGAAGAAGAAAACCCCTTAGTGTCACCTAATCAATTTTCACAAAGGAATTGTAAATGCAGTATAGTAATAGTGTATTAGAGAATTAATTTAGCTAGTTAGCCAAATTACAACAAATAGGATCAGTCCAGGATTATATTCAACAAATCTAGAACATGTCCTTGTACTTGTAGAAACAATTATAGAGGATAACTTGAATGACTTGTTCCTTGGTGGGCTCAAGTATCACATCCAACATGTGGTACTCATGTTTGATCCTCTCATTGTACTTGATTCTTTTATCATAGAAAGTAGGGTAGAGGAAAAGTTTTAGCTCCCAAGAGGTAGGCATTTAGTAATGTAAGAGAATAGCTTCCCATCACAACCATTCCCTTAGCTTACCAAATTGACTCCTTGACAAATTGACAAAAAAGGGCAAAAGGCTTATGTTTTAATTATGAATACAAATATAGTCGAGGACATAAATATATCAAAAAGAAGTTATTCTATATTGAAGGGGCTAGTGGGGAAGAAGAAGAAGTAGCATTATAGGTTGTTGATGAGCTAGAGGGGGAATCAAATGAAACCCAACCAACTATTTCTTGTTATGCACTTGTAGTGTAGGAAAAAACTACTCCTTAATTGAATGCTTCAATTAAGGGAATTCTTCACAAACGTTATGCTTGGGTTCTGCTATCTAAGGTTTATATGTATAAAATAGGTACTCTAGGTTTTAACAGAACCACTATGCATTCCAATCAAAGCAAACAACTAGGCCAGATGCTTGACAATGAAGGAAAGAAGAATGAGAAATGTTGGAAAAGATAGATACAAGAATAATTTAAAGAAAATAGATGCAAAGGTGGAAAAGTAACCAGAAGAGGAACCTGTCACCAAGAGAGGGAGCTCACTGTCCTAGACGACAGTGTGCCATGGGAACGTCTGTGCTAAGCATTGGCATCCTAAATGTTGTAAAATTAAAAATCTTTAGGTTTGTACAAACCCAGGACACCTGCACAACACAAGGACAACCAAGGAAATTACCCAACAGTCTCCAGGTAACACAGAATTCCAAAAGAAAGCTAGAATATGCTATGGAAATAAAGAAAAATAAAATGACAAGGAAGAGAAGAAGGCCAACAAAACCTTCGTGCAGTTGACAAGCCTTCACTCTAAGAATATCTGCAAAAAGAGAGAAGAGAGGGGTTGTGCTACTAAGGAGCTTGCCTCGATTAAGCCCCAGTTTCGGTATTTCTACCTCCACGAGCAACAAATTGAAATAAATGTTTTGAAAGCAAGGAAATGTGTGTGCTCCTATCTTATGTGCATCTAGGAGATTAGAGTAGTGACAAATGAAATGCAAACTAAGGTGGCTTTCTTTGTCTACGGGGATAAGATACCCAAGAACAATACAAATGTGGTGGTCTACACCATGAAACACAACAAAATGGTGGTCTAAACAAAGAAAATAACAATAAAATACAAAACAAATTTAAATAACAAGCATTAAACAACATAATGGAACAATCTTACCAGTTTGAATGAAGGAGAGAAAGATGTAAACTCTCAAGAGCTCAAATATGATGTACAACTTCAAACCCCAACAAGAGAGGGAGTTCTTAATGAGCAACAAACAAACCCAAAACCTCCAAGAGCCAATGAAGGTGATACCAAACCACAAGGGAGTGCAAAAATTTGTATAGCTGCTATGGAGATTGAATTCACTAATAGTTCCAAAAGTTGCAAAGAGAGAGAGTATGAGATGTTGTGAAAACTTGATAATGAAAAATGAATCCGTTCAAAATCTAAGAATCCCCACCAAAAAGGAGTAATCCTTGAAAATAACATGCAAGGAGACGCTAAATAGTGGAGGAGGCATTACGAGAATTTAACCAGCCTTAGGAAATGATTCAACACGTCCCAAAATAGTTCACTGACTGTTTCACATTTGTGGGACACCATTGTGGCCCGTAGACATCTGCGCTAAGCGCTAGCATCCGAGTGAATCTACCTCAAAATTTGATGAATCTTCTCTGGGCCAAGAGAATCACCAACCATTAAAACAAAATTTGAAGAAATTGATAAAAATAAGCCAGAATGAAACAAACATAAGCCTGGGATGCAGAAAGGAGGTGCAAACACTAAAGTGGTTGCCAAACGTAGCATGAAATTACAAGGGTATGCAATTTTTGATGTTACAACACTTTCTAGAATTAGCACCCCAGAAACTCTCAAGGTAGTGGGTTTCTTGAAAAAAGAGAGTAATAGTATTGATAGACTTAAGAAGCACTCACAACTTCATCAACAAGTTAGCTTCTCATCTGTATTATTTTATCTATATAACTCCATAATTTTAAGTCATGATTATAGATGGGATGCACTCAATTGTTTAAGGAAATGCCATGCCATTCAATTTTCCATATGAGCATACTAACTAGATTGTCTTATGTTTGTTATCTCCATGGGTGGTGAAAACATTATTTTGGGAGTCCAGTGGCTTACTACATTGGGAATAATTGAGATGAACTTCCAAGATCTATTCATGCATTTACACTTAGAGGGTAGGACAGTTGAACTGAGAGGTTTGCATGCCAAGTCTCTACAAATGGTAAGCTCCCACCAAATGCAAAAAATGCTTAAAAAGGAGATAAGTTTGTGACCCAATTATTTTTATTAGAAGCATCAATCAAATGTTCCTACACTACTAGATCCATAAGCAATTGTAGATGTGTCAAAAGGATTTCCTCCCAAAAGAGACTGTTGACACCTAAAAAATTAATCCCCAAAATGCCCTATTTTGCTCCTCATCTCTCATTCGTATTCCCACCTGAACCTATAGCATATAACCGATCAGAGACATATTTCATAGGTTTTCATGTCTTTACCATTTGAAATGCAAGGTGAAAATCCCAACGAAATTGGCAAAGTCCTAAGTTTCCCAAGGTTCATGTTTTCCTTATTTCCCCTTTTAGCCTTAGGTTTTACGGTCATATCTTACCATATGTTATAATTTGTTGTTGATTGTCTAGCCTAGGTTATCGATCATCTAAGTTATAACCTTGAGCCTTATATACCATAAAATGACCAGCCCCGAGTCCTAGTATTTACCTGCTCTAGCCCATAAAGTTATATCCTTCATAAGGTCTTAAGTCCTAAGTCTTAGGGGCCCGAGGATGCCACATGGCAGGATTTTGCAAGCCCGCAGTCAACTGAAGGTGACATCATCTCTCCACCATGCGGCTGTGAAATAAGGACAGGTGTAAAGTGTGCTATGGCCTATGGCCATAAGATCGATGATTCAAAAGGATAAAGCAGATCGTGCCAAGTGTCAAAGGATGAAGCTAAGAGGTGGGGCCGATAAGAATCAGACGGTAGCGCAGTGTCGCAGGAGAATCTTGTCTGCAAGAAAGATTCACTACGCGGTTGCGAAATGATGACACATGGCTTGTTCCCCGAGAAAGGAAAAGGTCTTGAGTAATAAAGATCCACATGGAGGGCTTAGAGCGCTCCCGTGGAGCCAAATGGAGATGGCCCACTTCCTACTGCACAAATGCAAAATATTGCCACATAAGCAGAATCTTTGGGCTAGAAATGCGAAAAAAAAAAGAAAAAGGAAAAGCGATGGCCGTTGATTTTAAAAGTAGACTCATCTACGGCTAAAATTCAAAAGGGACTTTCAGGCATCCAGAAGGCAGGAAGATGTGCAAACTCGGCCAGGCGGCATTGCAAGGGCCGATTTTTCAAAGGATTCAAAGCCGATGAGGACATAGAGACTCAAGGGTTCCATTTTTAAAGTCTTGTAAAAGCTTTGCTTGGTAAATTTGAAGAGATGTGTCTCATATGCCATCAATGCAAGTGCTATGCCTTTTAGCTACCCCTTCTTTCTTAGATATTTGTTGCATTTATGGTGACAGATCAACAAACCAGTTGTGTGCATTAAGGCAAAAAATATCTTCCATCTGCCTCCGGACCCTAGATATTTTTCCAGTTATTTCTGGCAGATAAACATCCTTTCTAGCCGAGATATTTTCTGACGTGGCCCTTAGGGGAATTTATTGTAACCTAATTAGGTCAATTAGAACCAAATGCTATATGTGCATGAATGTAAGATGTAAAAAATGTTGGTCTTTTGGGTATTTTCAGGCAGTCAAGTGTAGAGCTCTCTAGGGTTTCAAATAGCAGAAAAGTTCCAATTCTCCAGTAGTGAAGACACAGGTTATGAAAGGTTTATCATATTGATTACAGCTATCAGTGTATGAACTTCTCCTTCTTCTTATGTAATCTTCCAAGGAAATTCTGAGTTTCTTTTTGGGTTTCCTCTGATCAAATGAATGAACAAATTCTTAAAACATTTCATGCTATGTGATGATCTTTTTTATGGTTAGAGATGATTGATTGTATATTGATGAAGGATTACTAAGCATATTCTCCATTGTTTGTTGTTTTTCTTGCATCTGAATATCCAGAAAGTGCATGTTTCATTTCTCTTGTTGTTTTCTTCCTTTTGTTTGATTGTGGACTCTGTAACCCAATATATATTAGGCATCGGTCTGAAGGTTTCCACGATCACCCACATTCTTAAAAAATCAAAACAAATTTATCATGTGTGAAGAAAGTAATTAATTTGTATGTCTTGCAAACAAGCATACCTGCACCTTCCAATGTCAATGGGAGTACCCTTTTATCAACTATATAGTGGTTACTAATGACAACCAATTGTTTTAGGTCTAGTGATAGTCTTTGGGGCCTAGAAGGCAGTTTGGGTTTGGTTGTCCTGTTATTTTTAGTTGTTCATCTGGTTTGAACCTAATACCTGTTCAGGTATACCCCTCAGAATATCCCTCCTAGGTTTAAGCTGAGTCTGAAGTGCAGAGGAGTTAACCCTCCTATAGGTTGCCCAAAATCACCTTGAACTTGTTGATAGACCTCTTCCATTCATCTAGAACGACCATCCCTAGCCCAGGTGATTTGGGAATGTTTTAGGGTTTAGGATTGTAGTTTTTTTTTGGAGGAGTTAACAGAGACCATGATCATGTCATTCAACTAATATCAAGGAGCCAACTACTTAGCATTAGGACCTATAGGTACCCATATGTATATAAAATGAGACTGAGAAGATGGTAAAAGAAATGCTAGAGGTAGGTGTTATCAGGCATAATATAAGTGATTACTCATCTCCAATGATAATAGTGCACAAGAAAGATGACATTTGGTTGATGCATCCTGATTACAAAGAGCTCAATAACTACACCGTAAAGTTAAGTTTTTAATTCCAATAATTAATTATTTTTAGATGATCTAAATGATGCTATTTATTTTATCAAACTTGATCTTGGTTTTGGTTATCATTAAATCAAAATTAGAGATGGGGATATACACAAGACAAGTTTCTAAACCCATGGAGGCCACTATAAATTTTTAGTGATGTCCGTTGGCCTCACAAATGCACCATCTACATTCCAAAGTTTGATGAACTCTATCTTTGGGTTATTTTTTAAAAATTTGTTTTCATATTTTTTGGTGACATCTTAATATATAGCAAAACACAGGAGGAACACTTCTAATTTGTGAATTAGGTTTTGGAATTCTTGAACAATATCTACTTTATGCTAATCCATTCAAGTGTGTTTCTTGAGTCAAAGAGGCAAAGTACCTAGCTCATATTATTTCATACGACGGAGTCAAGGTGGATCCTCACAAGATCAAGGCCACAGTAAAATGGTAAATGCCTATAAGCCTCAAAAACCTATGGGGTTTCTTAAGACTTATTGTTTACTATTAGTGATTTGTAAAAAAAATGATAACATAGAATCACCATGTTGGGACCTAAATAATTAGCTCCCAAACATGCTTTATTG
Organism: Cunninghamia lanceolata; assembly: GCA_027924645.1. Taxonomy (NCBI): domain Eukaryota; kingdom Viridiplantae; phylum Streptophyta; class Pinopsida; order Cupressales; family Cupressaceae; genus Cunninghamia; species Cunninghamia lanceolata. The sequence goes on along the minus strand of BSBN01000784.1, from coordinate 5,684,717 downwards.
TTTCCCCAAAATCCATCAAAATTCCCAATTTATGCCTTTACGGTCAAAATCCCCTATTTAGATTCGATCTGAGACATTTTATAGGGGTTTTCTTTCAAAAATTCTCTAAGTGTAATGTTTCCCTTCATTGTTGTATGTTCTTCCTTGTAAAATTTATTCATTTTTGCCCTTTATCGGCAAATCGACATTTTCCCGAACTAACTTTTAGGTTCACGGGTTTGCGGTTTCCCTAATTCGTTGATAAAGAGACCAAGCAAGCAAAGAAAATTGTCTAAGGCATAAAAGAAGAAGGCTGGCCTTTGTCAGTGAATTTTTTGGTTCATGAACCATTGGGTACGTTGCTGGAAGGTTTTGCCGACAACATAAAGAAAACAAAGGCATCGGTGAAGGGAAAACTTCCCAAGGCAAGAAGAAATGTTTCTAAAAGAGAAGATGATGGTGGACGAGTCTTCATCGGGGAAACCTTAAATTCGCAAACTTCTGGTTTCATCGACAAGAGGTTTGCTGACAGGCCTTTTTCTCGACAAAGGGCAGTTTGAAGGAGAGTTTAGAGTCTTTTTTGGCAAACTTTCTAAGGGAGCCTTTGTCGGTGAATTGACAAAGTTGCAAACTGCCAGTTTCACCGACCGAGTTTGTGAGTTTGTGTTTTCTTCGATTTGCTGATAAGGTGACTAAGCGGTGAGAGAAGGGAGAAGTCCTTGGAAGATAAAATTTTCTAAGGCAAAGATGGCTCGTAGTCTTTTGTCAGCAAAAGGCTTGGTTCGCGAACCGCTTGGTTCGTCAACAACCAAGTTCGTCACCGCAAAGATTCACCGATAAAGAGTGAATGAGGCGGCGAAGAAAGAGAAAGGAAGAGTTTGATGAGTTCACCAACTTGAGTATTTGTCGATAAGGCAAATAGCACCAAGGATGGATAAACAAAGAGAAAAGGGGGATCTCTTCCATGGTTCGTAGTAAAGAAAATTCGCCAATAAAGGAGATAAAATAAGAAAATGAGATTAAAGGCATTTGTTAGAGAAAGGATGAGTTTGTGAACTTGAAAGTTTGCGACTAAGAGGCTTCCCGATCATATTTGCTAATAGGAAAGAAAAAAAGATGCCTAGCGTGCAGAAAGATATAATTAGAGTTCAAATAAGCCAATGAAGGTAGAATGAAGATAATCAAGTAGAATTTTGGTTTCTTTTGGAATGGTCAAATTGAAAGAGGGCCCAAAAAGGAAAATTGGACAACATGTTTAAAGTGTTGTAAGGCCTTGATGGGGGTGTTTTTCCTGAAAACATGCTATGATTGCAGGATCGTGCAAGCATATCTGTACCCAAATTTTAATGATTCTACTGAGCAAGGCCATTCAGGTGGGTAGCATAGTGAAATTCTTCAATGCACAGGTACTCATGGACAACAAAGTGGATGAAATTAATGTTGCAGATGTCAGGAAGTGGACTTAATCCTTCCCTCATTATTGCTCCAAGTACCCAAGGCGTGTGGGAAATCTTCTAGTCTCAGTTTGCAGACTTGTTAGGGAATGGGCAGGCTTCCAAACGTGCAGATTTTTTGACATAACAGTGAATCAAATTCGATGAAGCATGGGTGTACTCATTGACTGAGTTTGACACTCGGAATTGTGCATTGACCTAAAATGCCATATATGTTTATGTTTTGGTGGTGCTATGGGTTGGTCAATTGGGCATTGTTCTCTCAGCAACTATAGAGATCTAGAGGTAGTTAGTAAGGAAAATTTTAGTTTTTGTTCTTTAGGAAGGAAATTAGCAGAAATGTACGTCAATATATCGTAACTTTTATATTGAAGTTGTGTTTTTCTCCATTGTTGTAAGTGTTCTTTCAGGAAATCCTAATCGCAGTTAGGATTTCTCTTACTACATTTAGTAGTATGATTGTAAGCTCTTATTTAAATGAATGTGATAGTTCTTAATCCATTTCAAACATTGTAGATGGTCATTTCAGTATTACAAATGGAAGAGTGTGTATGGTGTTGGATTAATAAGAATTCTCACAATTTAATGTTGGTTATTATGCATTTGAGTATTCAAATAGGTAGCCATACATTTTCTTGAAGTTGTTTTCCCCTGATAAATAAGGAACTTTGCACCCCAATGGATAGGCACCAGTTTGAGTAGCCTGTGATCACCCAAACCATTTAAAACAAAACAATATATCTATCTTTAGACATAGTAGTATTTCCCTATGCATCCTCATTTTGTAGGATTGCTTTTATCAGCTATATAGGGGTTTTTAGTGACAACCAGCTATCCTTAGTCCAATGACAAATTTGGGACCAAGAAAGTGATTTGGGTTTGGTTGTTCAATATTTTTAGTTGTTCATCTGGTTTCGAAGTCAATACCTGTTAAGGTATACCCCTTGGAATATCCCTCCAGATTTTAAGTTGAGCTCAAAGTGTAGAGGAGTCTACCCACTCTTGTTAGTTGGCCAAAATCACCTGAGCTTTTTGAAAAATCTCTTTCTATCACCCTAATGACATCCCTGGCCTAGGTGATTTAGTATTTGTTTTAGAGTTTTGGGTTGTAGGTGTTTTCAGGACCCAACACACCACTCACAACTTTATTGAAGACATAATCCTTTTGATGGAATGAGGTAGCCACTAGAGTATTTGAGAAACTAAAGAAAGCCATGTGCACAACTCAAGTTCTAGCTACCCCATATTTTTATAAAACCTTCATTGTGGAATGCGATTCTTCTAGGTATGACATAGGAGAAATACTCATGCAAGAGGGAAGACCTCTAACATTTGAGAGTTACCAACTCAAAGGTAATAATTTGTTGAAGCCCATTTATGAGAAGGAAAAGATGGTTTTCCTACATGTAGTAAAATGACGGAGATCCTACCTAATGAGAAGACACTTTAAGGTAAAGAGAGATCATGATAGTCTGAAATACTTCTTGGTACGAATGTTATCATTTGAAAAGCAACGAAATGGGTCACAACGATATTGGGATATGACTTTGAGATCATATATTTGAAAAGAAAGGAGAATGTTGGGGCTAATGCTTTATCTTGGAGGAATGAACCCACAAAGTCACTAATGTACATCATTTTCATATTGTCGGGATTGGATGGATGGGACATGAGAAGTATGGGAGAAGGACATGGATACATAAAGTGTCATTCAAAAACTCCACCCAGATACAAGTATGTTAGATAATTTTGGATGGAAAGGAGATGCTTTGTGGTATAATGACAAGTTGTACCTATTTAAGAACTCAACCCTTAAGTTTGAGGTTTTGACAGAACTCCATGCTTGTCTGATAGGTGGGCATTTAGTCGTTTTAAAGACTTGTCATAGAAACAAGCACGGTTTCTTTTGGGATGGGCTCAAAGGGGATGCTAAAAATTTAGGGCATAATGCATGATATTCCAACAAAATAAAGGGGAGACAACTAAAACTCTAGATCTTTTGCAACCCTTATATATTCCAAGCTAGAAACAATAGGAGTTATCCATAAATTTCATCCATGGGTTGCCCAAGTTTGAAGGAAGAAATGTCACCATGGTTGTTGTGGATTGACTCATTAAATATGCCTATTTTTGTTCTTTTCCACATCTATTTGTAGCAAGTTCTATAGCAAAAACTCTTATAAATACCATTTAGAAGCTACATGGGACTCCAAAAATTAGTAAGTGATCATGATCTATATTTACAAGTAATTTTAGATTGACTTATTCTCATGTTTGGGCACTTAGCTTGCTCATAGTTCATCATATCATTTGCAACCAGATAAATAAATTGAGGTGGTCAACAAGTGCTTAGAGGGATATCTCTAATGTTTTGCTTCAAACAAACAAGACAGATGGATGTAATGGTTTCCACTAGTAGAATTGTGGTGTAACACTTATTTGCACACTTCATCCAAAATGTATTTATTTTTTGAAGTATATGGGGACCATCCACCATCCACCACCTCTTCATTGTAGATAGACCCAAATGCTAGATCAACTGAAAAACATATTCAACACCAACAAGAGGTACTCTCTAGTCTCAGGGAGAACTTGTTAATAACATTGAACAAAATAAAGTGGCAAGTTGATCAACATCACAGTGAAATAAATTTCAAGGTAGGAGACCATGTCTTTGTGTGATTACATCCATATAAGCAGATGTCACTAAAACATCATAAGAAGGATAACATGTTTGCACCTAAGTATTATGGCCCTTGTAAGGTTTTGTAGAAGATTAACAGGGTAGCATACAAACTGGAGTTACCTAAGTCAACAAAAATACACATGTCTTCCATGTTTCCTAATTGAAGAAGGTTATTGGACAAAGAATTTCAACCTAGACAGAGTACTGGAGATTGAGGAGGAAGGCAAAATGATATTGGAACTAAGGGAATCCTTCAAGCATGAACTACGAGGTTGCAGACAAGGATGATTATAAAGTATTTAATCGAGTGGAAGATTTCTTCTATTGAAGATGCTATGTGGGAAAATGAAGATTTTGTGCTAAAGCATTCACTATTTATCTATACCGAGGGTAACACTTCTTTGAAGAGGGGGCACCTTGCACCCTTAACACATTGACTGTATTGGGATATGTGTAGCTGACTTGTGGCTAGCATAAACCCTTAATTAAGTTATATGATCATTTATATAGTCTTATATAGGTAGTTAGGTTAGCTTGGGTGGCATCCATGGCATAAGTATGGTATATATAGTAGGTGGTGGCTAGTTTATTGCCAACATATTGTGAATTCTATTCTTGTTGAAGACTTTTGGAGGTTTTTCCCCTAGAAATGGTCTCTTATTATCATCTATTTGCATTTTATTCTTATTATATTATTCTCTTGTGCAAGCTATCTCATTACAACACTTGGGAGTTGTACCTTCAATCATGCATCAATGTGTAAAATTTAATCATGAAGGTAGAGTTGTCAAAACTACATGAGATTTATATGAACCTATCGTGGAGTTGATCCATTTCACTTTGGATACCTACATTCCTACTCCTAAGAAAACTTTGTATGAAACTGAATATGATATCCATGAGATATATCAAAAACAATTAAAAGCATAAAGGAAACAAAAGGAATAAAAGATGGTACGATATCAAGATAAGCATACATCATCATCTATTCCTTCAAAGAAGGATAGCAACCCAATATTACAAAATATTGTTTCATGTCAATAGTAGTACTAGATGGATTTCAAATCAGAATGTTGTGGTGCAACAAATGCCAGATCTTCCTACACAACAACCCCCAAAGGTACAACAAAATGACAATTTAAGAAAGAAACACTCAACATCTTACTTATTGATAGTGTGTTTATAAAAGTGCAAATTGACACCAAGAAGAAACACATGTAATTGAAAAAGCAAGTCACATAATGGAAGGGGAGGAATATGATGAAACTTTTTGGGCAGAGAAAAACCTCTTAGAGGTGGATCTTGCCAACTATGTGCTACGAGACATTGAGCACTCATACATCTTTCATCTATATTTGATCTTTTTGCATGTCTTCCTACATTTTGGCCTTTTTGTTTATGACTTGTTTGTTGTATTTCTCTTGTTTTCATTTCACCTTCCATATTATACTCGTTGTGTTTCCTTATTCTCATTTTATCTTCTATACATTGCTTTATTTCTTATTCCTCCACTCGAGGGGCATCTATTGCATGTCATTCTTATGTTTACCATCCATGCTTTCTATTTGTATCATTTTCATAACTACTTATATTCCTTTGTTTGTTTTCATGTTTCTCCACATACCTTGTTTTTGATGCATTGCCTTTGGTTGTTCACTTGTTTGTTGTCTACATAATACTGCAGTCTCTTGCTTTCATGGTCTATGACATTCTTATGCTACACATCTATGATGCATCCTACATACCATGACCACTATGACTTTTTATGTTGATCTTTATCATGACCTGTGATTATTTATCTTGTTCTTATCATGCATATCCACTTATGACTCCATGTTTATCATCAAATCACGCTTGTGCTTGTATGCTTATGCTACTATGCATTATGATCTTTATCATGTTTCTTCTTATGGTGGCACATTTGAGGCCTCTGTCATGACTTGGTCTTATATATTACATTGATACCCTCGTACTCTTTACGTTACCCTCTCACCACATTGGGGCCAATCATTTTTACATATACTTTCACCCCAAATTCTACTTATCCATGCTTACACACTTATCTTTTGACTTGATTACGTACTTGATATGCTTACATGATTCTTATCTAACCTTTAGGGAAATCTTAACCTTATGATTTGCCTATATTGGGGGCAACATTATGCCTTGATGCTGATTTCTAATATATGATCTTTACATGCTTACATCTTATTCAATTATGCTATGCTTTTCATCATTATCACTACATGCATTATTTTTCTCTCTCCTCCAAGTCCTTGTATGTTATGTATGCAACTAATTGGAGGGCATATATATCATCACTAACACTTTTTATGGTCAAGATTTCAGATAATTTCTTTTATCCATATGGAGGTTGATCGCATTACATGCCCACACCACACATAGATCTATCACATTACCATATTATGTGGAGACACATCACATTACATGGCTACATCATACAGATCTTTATCACATGCCACATTATGTAGAATTTTGATTCCATTGCCACATTGTGTGGAGTACTATCACATGGGCACATTGCATAGGCCCATATCATATTACCATATCACATGAAGTATTCAATACATTCAAAAATTTCTATCCCTTCCCACTAGTTTTCATTTTTTGTAGTCAATTGAAGTAACTTGTAGTTTGTGCTTATTTTAACAATGTGGTGGATGCTACCATTAGAAACCTTTTGTTGCTATGTGGGTTTAGGTGAAGTACTTATACTAAGGAGAGTACAAGAAGCATTCAAGAATGATATGTTACTTTATATAGATCAGTATGTAAAATGCTACCCCAAATTTTTTTCAAGTTTGTACAATGATATCACAGGGTTAGCACAATATATGCAACCAACTAAATCACCTCCACACTTCTGATCACCAAGTTCCCAAGATGGGTGAGGTGAGAGCATACAGTGCTTTGGTTATTAATAAATGCCTTGTAATTGAAACTAAATACATTCATCCGCTATATAGTAGGCATCTGCTTTTCAGCAGGCATCTACCTATTTAGTGAGAATTCACCACTTATTCAGTGGGAAATAAAGAAAGATAAAATGTTCATTCCTCCACACTGGCGGTAAACCATCCAAGGGTTATAAAGTGTTTACAATAGAATAGTAAGATTACAATGCAATGAATACATAATAAACCAATACCCCTGATTTACATAAAGTAACACAACTGTAACTAGTTAAAGCATTAAAACTCCAAGAAATCATGAAGGAAACAGAGTTATAAGAACATAGAGCCAACATGGATATACCACATAGGCAGAATAGAAGAGAGCTCAGAATGATTACATTATGGCACTGTTGTCGCTGTTATGGGTGCATGCCTAAAATTTTCATGACAACACTATAACTGATCCAAACTCCAAAATTCATGCTCAAAATCCATGCATATAACTGTAGCATCAACTTAACTCAATTAAATCCTCTCAAGACTGATGAAAACCAAATATCACTGATTATGGAAGCTGTGATAAAACCCAGCTTGATCTGCTATTGTACGGATGATCCAACTGAGACTAAAACCCCACAAAGATGCACCTTGAATAGCATTCCTCTTTAAAACTCCCGAAGTTGTTCAATACACTCCTTAGCGTCAATAATGAGGAGCTTTCTAGCTTCAAAGGCATATCAAACTGCCTCTAAAAACCCCATGCCAATCTTGTGTATCGTACGAAAATCTTGGAATGTACGACCTGCTTAAAACAAGGTCAAAATCAATATAAAACTCAATGCAATGTCATGAGAAATAGCGCCTACACATGGTAATTAATACCCAAGCAAGATCAGCAACAAACATGTATAAATCACTCCATAAACAGGGTCGACTCATATGTTGGTACAACCTGTAGGAAGGTTTTTTCAAACTACCATAAACTCTTAAATCTGATTCAGTAATCTAGTGCTCCAAATGAGTAATCATTACCATTAATTATCCCAAACATACATGCAACATTCCCAATGGAAAACTCATCATTCTCATGCATGGTACAACTAATATTGTACGACCAACTTGGGTAATTGCAACCTTCATAACCTTCAACAAAATCGTTAGAGAACTCAATCAAATCAAACTAAAATACAAGCACAATACCAATGAAAAAATATCAAATCAAAGTACCACAAACTCCATGATAACACAATGTGATTTCTGTGTGAAACCACCTTTATTAGTTAGGGTGGATCTCTCACCACCGAAATTGATCATCTCCAAGAGGGTTTTCGTCCTCAAGAATGAAAATGGAAGAACTCGCAGGTTCAATGCAGTAGAGTAACAATACAAATCCAAAAGCATCCTTCCAAATGAGCTCTCATCCTCCTTTTATAACTTTTTGAGAGGAATATAATCTAGTGCTCCAAATGAGTAATCATTACCATTAATTATCCCAAACATACATGCAACATTCCCAATGGAAAACTCATCATTCTCATGCATGGTACAACCAATATTGTACGACCAACTTGGGTAATTGCAACCTTCATAAACTTCAACAAAATCATCAGAGAACTCAATCAAATCAAACCAAAATACAAGCACAATACCAACGAATCAATATCAAATCAAAGTACCACAAACTCCATGATAACACAATGTGATTTCTGTGTGAAACCACCATTGTTAGCTAGGGTGGATCTCTCACCACCGAAACTGATCATCTCCAAGAGGGTTTTCGTCCTCAAGAAGGAAAATGGAAGAACTTGCAGGTTCAATGCAACAGAGTAACAATACAAATCCAAAAGCATCCCTCCAAATGAGCTCTCATTCTCCTTTTATAACTTTTTGAGAGGAATATAATATTATTTTCTTTTTACCTCTTCATATTTTTTCTCTCAAAAAGACCTTTTTTGAAATAATATTAATATATCATGTGTGAGGCCCCCTTTTTAAGTGCTTAACATTTAAAACACTTCATTACCTTTCCAATGAGCTGTAACATTTAGGTACCTTTTAATTATTTTCACTCTTAGGAGCTTAAGTGAAAATAATAATTAAAATAGCTCATTAAATATTACTTTTTGTGGAAAATCTCAAACTTTATCCAACTGCCAAATAAACTGAACCATTATGCTCTGTAGGGTTTGGGATGCGAAACGATGCCTTCCGGGTGGCTTTCCAAAAATAGACGGTTCTTCCAAGAATCTTGGAGAGCAAACCGAGAGCTCGATCAAACTTCTAAAAATATCACTGTAACCTTGGACATCCACTGAACTCAATGCCATAGAAAATTAGTCCATTTCCATAAGGAAACCCATTTTTATAATTAATATTACATTAAGTTGTTATAATTAAACACAACCTTAGGCAACCTTAGTGAAATATTAATTAATTACCTGAATAATAGTCCCAAGCCAAATAAAGCAATAGAAATGGACTGAATAAACAACTTTGACCATCCCTTGGTGAAATTGAAGACTTGAGACACACAACTGCTCTGTAGACTGAACCATGACCACTCCAAGAACATTGGAGTTCTCCCAAACATGTCAGATAACCTCCGAGAGACTAGGAACAAGCATAATGCACACAAAAATCTATGTGCCAAAAAAAGGGACATTACACAGTATCCTTTTACGAGTGTTTAGATATTTACTTTTCATGTTGGCTGAGAATGTCCATATGCTTTGGAATACATGCAAATGTTAGATTCCCATGCACATCAAAGTGGGTGCAAAATCTAATGATGAAATTAGTGCACTTGTGGAAATTTTCATTTATTTTTTGCACCCACCCTGATGGGAACATGTTAATGCAATAACATATCAATAAGTGGCATCTTTTTGTGTTAAATTTGGCTTATAGCATGATTCCCATCCACATCTACTTCACCCCCATTTGAACCATTTTCTCTACACTCACCATTTACTCATCATTTATTTATCGTCTTTCACACTTACTTCCATACATCCACTCCCTACCTTGAAATTATAAAATTCAAATTCAAACTTTCCCACCCTTTTCTACTAACTATTATGGGACAACTTGATACATGTTTGTGCAACATGTTGCCATGTCATGATATTCAATGTTCAATTAATTCATAAGATGCAATTATAAGGTGAATAATTAGAGCACACTTCAATTCTTAAATGGACAACGAATTGGATCCACTTCATTTGCATATAGGCCATCTGTATGTTGGTGAATGTTGTCTTCAATATCACTTATCGCCATTAATTTGACCTGCTAAAGGGGTTGACCTAGGAGAACATGCTCACCTATCAAGTTGGCAATCTCCCCAGTGGTGTCCTTAGACACCACATTGACACGTTCAACTAGCAGTAAGGTGAAGATGAGTAGGTTTCATGCAAAACATTCAATTAGATCATTCTTGTGTGTCATAGATCAATTCCATGTGTGAGATCAAGTTTGCGCCATTCAAGATTAATCCCATGTCACTCGAGATTGAACCATAAGAAATTTTGATACTATACAGACTCTACACATTCATCAGATTGAAGGTATTAATTTCTAAACAACAACAAATAGATTCAACATGACATCAATAAATTTTTTACATCATCAATTCTAAAGCTAGATATTCATAACCACTTATTTAATTATCGCATTTACTTGATATAATTTCCAATCCCAACTAGTTTAAATAAAACGATTATTTTCATAAAAAAACAAAAACAAACAAACAAACCCCAAAAAAACTTCTATATATTTTTGAGTGATATAGTGTGAGTGAAATAGTGTATATCACGACAACCCTTACGAGTTTTAAAAAGGCCGTCCCCGCTTGTTTCGAATTTGATTTCGCGTTGGCGCTCGTGGCACCCCGCGAAGTATTGGCGAGATAGCAAGGCTCTGGGCGAGGGCGAGTAAAGTTGTATGGTTCAGCTTGAGAGAGCAGCCATGAGAAAGAAGGAGCTCAAGCAACTTACGCTCGCGGTTCCCAAGCAGGAGACGCCCATCACCAATTTCCTGTAATAAATCTTACTGTTTGAACTCCCCAATATGTTTGAACTATTGTCAATTTGGTAAAATCTGGAACTCTTCATTCAACCAGGGTCCTACGGGTCACCGATTTCTTTTGCCATTGTTTTGAAATTCTTTGAAGCTACATTGTGCATTTCCCAGAACAATGTGTTTAATAGCTTCAAAAAGTAACTTTTGCTGATTATTTCCGCATCTTAATTTTGACTTATTGATGTATGTTATTTGCATCTGTGTGTAAAGCTCTAAATTTTTGAAAAGTTGGAATCTTTGGAAAATTTACAGGGTTAAATTATTGGTTGCCTTTAGTGCGGGGTTAAGCAAGTTTGAACCACATTCTTAACATTTGTAAACATGGGTCACACTAGAGTATACCCTATAACTATTACACGGCAACCTCACCATATGTCCACAGGATTTATGGGCTTTCTTACCCTAGTGGGTGATTTGGACCAAGGTCGTTTTCTTATAATTCTGGCTTATAGGATGAGACCAATCTGCAGAACTTTGAGCCTGTCACTGATAATGGTATCTAGGCGTCCAGTTTGTGGGCTGTCTTGAGATAACCACAAATCTCATGCCAAATGTGGTGACACTCTGTCGCCGGCGTTACTCAAGTGTGCCAAATGGATATGGTTACTTTGCTTGATTAATCCCAAACTTGTATAAGTCCTTCCCATGCTTTGGCATTATCACCAATTGTACATTCATTATTTCTGTCTATTGCATAGTTGGAAAGAAATTTTTTGACTTTGTTACCTTTGCAGTAACAATGACAAAGTTTGAATTTTTTTGAAGACGTCCAAGCCTCTGCCAGTATGTTGTTAATCCTCCAGTTTCTTGCTCTTTTGTTCCAAATGCTTGTGTTTATAACCATTGAGTCTCCTTCTATTTCAACTGCATCAAGTTTGCATGATTTGACTAGCTGGAGCCCAAGGAGGAGTGCAGAGGCTTTTACTTCATTGTTAATACCAGGCAATAGCTTTAGTGACGTGGCCTTGTTCATGTTCCCTTTGGTGTCTCTAATAACACATCTAGTCCCAAAGGGGCCAGGATTTCCACGCGAAGCCCCGTCAAAGTTGGGCTCTAACAGGATGGGCGGAATATTGTTGAACCTGCGAATAAGAGCCATTTTTGGGCAGTGTTCAGCTTCCTCCACCATTTCACTACCCATCTCTAAAAAGGAATCTTCTTAGCTGTATTAACCATACCTCTTGAAGATCCTTTCCATCCAATAATAGCTTTTGCAGCAGAAACATAATGTTGCTGACTATCCTTCAAAGCAATAGGAAATATTGAGCACCCTTTATCTTTTTTGCTGCCTACAACTTAAGAGTACGTGCATCCTACTTGACAGCCAACATCAATAAGATCGCCATGGGAAGGACCAGATCTGGCTGCTGACCCACCAACGCTCTGCAACTTTGTTGTAGCCACATCAATAGAAACAGAGGTCAACTTTGCTTGCCAATCCTTCTTAGGAGAACAACGTAAGCCATCTGAATGAAGTTCCTCTTTGCAGGGAGTAATTGGAGCAACCAAGCTAGCTGGGCCTTCACACTCAACACCTATAGCAACTTCAGGGTTTTTTGCTAGGGCAGCCATTTCACCCAAAACAAGTATTGAAAGTAAGTTTTTGACATTTATAGCTTATGTTAATGATGTAATAACACCGCATTAGTTATGTTTAAAAGGTAACTTACAATGTAACTTACAACCACCTGTGTGACTTCTCCATACAATAACAAATATAAGCATACACACATTGAAGTGTGTGACATACAATTCTCTCAAACTATGTGCATTTATTCTTGTGACATTTTTGTATTAGAGTGAGGAATTCCTAGGAGAGGGTACGCTTAAAAAAATCATTTTGGAAGGAGAGGGAGACTGCAAGCCCTAGGTGCGAAGGGCGGGGAGATTGCAAAACCTAGGTGTGAAAGCTAGAAAGGCTGTACATTGCAAGCTCTATGCGTGAAGGGCGTGGAATAGACTATGAAAAGTCCTAGACACACAAAGCAGACATGCGGGCAATAGGGACGTGCAGGGCAAACATGTGGATAGACAGGGTAGCATGTGACCACAGCAAACATAGTGCATGGGCAGACACTTGTGTGGGTAGAAAACTTTGGAGGTAAATATTCTTTTAACCAAAAATAGATGACAGAAATCCCAGCTGCCAAAATCAGAAACCCTAGCGTCCAGGTGCAGTAGAATATTATGGTTGAAATCAGAAACCCTAGATGCAAACAATTTAATCAAAAACCCTAGCCGCATAAAATTCCAGTTCGTGGATGGATACAGGTAAAGTTTTTTGTCAAAATTATTGCAATTTTTGTGTTTGAAAAATAGGTCCAACATTTTGTAATATCCCCTTTATGAAAATTCTTGAAAATCTGATTTTTATTCTTTTAAAATCTTTCTAATACAATGAATTTTGATTACGAACTGAAATTGCAATTCAATTATAATACTGGAAATAACAAATACCAGTAATTTAATATCCAATAAATACATATATGAAATGCAGCTGAATAATATATAAAATTCAATACAAAGATATGAACCTGTTTTTATATTGCTGAATTATCAAACTAAGACTTTGAAATTGTACGACACATCCTCTTACATGTATGATTCCCAAATATCTTTCATAAGCTGGGACCCACTCTCAAATACCTTTCCGAAGTAAAATCATCATCAATAAATAGCTGCCTTTAATTATGTACAGCAGCCTTTTAAGAGACTCCAAATTGGCCACTCCCTTTTTCAAAGTGTATGGCTATGAACAAAATCCCAAGCGCTTGTAATGTCCCAGTCAAATATTTTTGGAGTTTTGTCAAATGTTTAACGAAATGTTCACACAATTCCAAATTTGATTTTTCTATATATAATTGATACACTGTTACACATACCATTAACTAAAGATTACACAGAGATGAATAAGCAAATTGTTGCTTATATTAATTTTCTCACTGATTTATGACAGCCAATAAATAAAGAGAGATTACAATAAATGCTGATACAAAATACTAACCACCTTTTGCTGATGCTGTTCACAAAATACTGATTAAACCAATGGAGATAAGCTAGAGAAATCACTGGGACTGCAATATAGTTGACACTCTGAATGGCAGACTGATAATGCATCCAAAACTTCACTGTTTCAGCTGTTTGGGCTCTGCTGTACTGGTTCAGACCCTTGAATTCCCTTCAAAATAGTGACAGCTCACTTCAAAGACAAAGGAGCTTGCAAATATGCTGAGCGGCTAGTGTCTAAGGGTTCAAAATCCCATATAAACTGCAGCAACTACTTTCATATCATTCTAAACAGCTGCACACCCCACTTTTTTATCTTATCCATTGCCTATGAATGTTGGCGGCTAGGGAAATGGTCTCCAAAGACTTTATTAAGATGAGTCGATACCTTTTGATACTCCCACGGTTCCTCTTAATAGTCATACGCCCCCCTTCAAATATTTTAAACAGCTCCTTCACACCATTATTGGTACGGCCAGCATTTAGAGAGAATAAATGGTACGGTTGGTCGTCAAGGCCAATGAAATATATGAATATATTTTCAAATAATTTCATAGCTAGGGTTTGATCAACATTCTGGAAATAATAAAATTATTTCGTTTCTCCAGCACAAATCTCCAAACCAGAAATCAATTTATATTTTCTTGCAAATGATTTTCAAAAAATCTCGACCCTGTAGTTCCACCGTAAATCAAAATACCAATCTGGAATTGATATTTCAGATATTCCTTTCAAATCTCCATAAATCTTTAACATTCAGCACACCTGTGAATTCTGTATGAACTCGCCAAGAATTGGTTGGGAGATTTTTCGTCCTCAAAATCAATCTACATTGTAGGGTTTTCGTCCTAGGGTTGAAAGTTGAAGAAAATGCTCAATCTCCACAATTGGGGTTTTAGAAAATAAAATGCCAATAATATCAATTTCTCCCTTTGCAACCTCCTTTTATACTCGCTTTTAGAACTTTCGAGAAATTATATTTTATTTCCCACATAAAGTGATTTTTAATTTTAATTTGCTTTTTGGACTCCGGAATAAGTCATTTTATAATAAAAATGTTCGACTTTAGTAAAATAATTAATTAAATATAAGTTGCTCGTAAAAGGATAATTTAAGACAACCTAATTTAATTAATTAATTATTCCCTTACTCAAAATTCCAATTAGCCTACGAGAATCAAAATAGGCTAAAGGTCTTCACCGAACTCTCACACCTGAGATGGGGACATTATAGTCCTCCCTTCCCGAAATTGCTTGTCCTCAAGCAATTGCAGATTTGGATGTTGCAATACCTGTTTTCCTTTCCAAGTAGCATCTTTTGGAGACAAATCTTTCCAACGAATCAAATACTCTTTGATGCTTTTGCTTCTTAATCTTCTCTCTAATTCTCACTACATAAAAATCATTTATCACTCTATGGTTGTCTAACATAATACTCAATTATGATATTTTCTTTGTACAAGACATAATGAACACATCTACAACCATCACATTAAACCCTTCGAAATCTTCCACCACAAGGCCTCTTTTTGCCACTAAGGCCCTCATCAATGAAATTGTGGATTGCCCCACTATCAATTAACACTGACACATGTTGACCCTGCAATTCTTCTCTAACTCTAAATGGGTTATATCTGTGTGTACCTGATAGAGTAGCAAAGGTCCCTCATGTAACTTCTCCAATCACTTGTTCCTCTGGTTCAACATTTTCCTCTTCATGTTCACTTTTTGAATCGGCCTCCTCCTTTTCCTTCTCATTATCAAAAATGACCTTAATGTAGTGAACCTTGCCTCTTCTTAGGCACTTGTGACTTGGTTCCCATGGTTCCTTAAATGAAAAACATAACTTTTTCCTCCGCAGCTAATTCTTAGCCTCATAATCCAAGTTTGCCTTCTTAGGCCACTCCTTCTGAAATGTTTCTTGTCTTTCTTTTGTGGGAATGACTTAGGTTGGAATTTATTTTTAGTTGTGGATAATTCCATGTTTCTTGCCCTTTTTATTGCATCTTGTAAAGTTGGTGGGTCAAATGCTTTCACCTAACCTCTAAGTGGTTTGATCAAGCCCTCAATAAAAAGAACAATAAGCCTCCTCTTTGAAACATTAGGAACCATCACAGAAAGCCTCTGAAATTCTGACACATAACTATCAATTCAACCATACTGCTTCAGCTATGCTAACTCCCTGAAATGTAGTTCTGGATCACTCTTATCAAACCTGTCAATAAGTCTATGGCTGAAATCAGCATAAGTGTCTATGAGATTGTGCCCCTATGTCACCATCCCATGGTACCACTACTCATGTGCATCTCCCTTCAAGTGCAACGTGACATATTTTATAGCCTCATTCTCAAACATGAGATTTAATGAAAAACATGTGTCAAGTTTTTGGATCCATGAACATGCTATGCATTTATTGGAACCATGAAAGGTAGGTATGGACAACTTGCCTAACCTCTGCTGGAAATCCTGATTTTGGCTTGTGTCTCTCTTGGGTCTATTTCTCAATTTTAGCTGGCAAAAATCAGTCAATGACATAGCAACATAAAACTCATCATCTAATGATTGGTACTCATGCAAATAGTCCGTAAAACTTTCACCATCATTTTGTTGTCCCCCATTACGTTCTGGAATTTCTTATTTGTCTAAAAATGTAGGCATCAAGTGTAATGTCCCTCTTTGGAATATACCTGATTTCTTTGCCTTAAACAATAGTATTTACTTCAATGTGATAATAACTTTATCAAACATAAAAAAATTCAAGATAATAATAATCATTAATATTCAGATCAATACATCATAGAATCATTAATATTCAGATCAATACACCATAGCACAATCCTCACAGCCAATCACATCGTGAATTCCTTGGAAATACTTGCAAATGTGCTGAATTAGAGTTTTCTGTCCCTAACCCAGCAGTGGCAATATTAAAGCTTTTTGTCCTTAACTTGTCGAGAGCATGGAAGGTGGGCCGTCCTTGCAACTCTCAGTCCACCTTGGAGGGTTTACATCCTTCTTGATCAAGCGCAAGAGCATGAAATGTTGTCCGTTCTTCCAACTCTTGTCCAAACTTGATAAGAGCATGCAAGGGGGGCCGTCCTTCCAACTCTCATGAATTTGGAAGGGATTTCGTCCTTCCTATTTGCAAGACACTTCTTCCTGAAATCCAAAACTGATTGCTTAAGGGATTTGCTAGATTATTGCTGATTGAATACCTCTTGTTGGATTGACAAGTTTATTCCAAATGGCTGCAATAATATTCTTTGTTGATAGTATGATTTCTACTTGAAAGGATATGCTAGAGTGAATAATCTTCTTGCTGCCTCCTTTTCAAAATGAAATGATTCTCTTTTATATCTTATTTTGGAGAGAATCACAACCTTTCATAAGCAACCGCTGCCTTTTGATTGAGTCATGTCTTTTAATAACAACTGCTGCCTTTTGATAATTATTGTTTAATTTTAATTTGATTTACTCCTTCTAAAACAGCTGCTGCCCTTGCTTTATTTAAATCGCTATTGTGAGACTAGTGTCCCATTCCTTGAACATTGCTATTGGCGCCAGTTTAGGAGAATTCTCTTATCATGCGATTAGTCTTATTTAGTTTTATGTTTATAAATCTACTTTGGCGGCGAATGAAAATAAGCCGGGGCATAACATCATGCGATTAGAGTTATTAAAAATAGGACATGATAGTCTGCTCTGCCCAAGATTGCTTGTCCTCAAGCAATCACCAGCCCAGATCCCGAATCATCTTTGTAGATTTGTAATTTCTAGACATTGATTGTCCCTGCAGAATTGTTGTTAGTATACTTGCCTCAACCCAACTGCCAACATAGTCCTTTAATATCATAAGATTGATAACGTCCTCTAAAGTGGGAGGACAATTTATTGTCCAATATGCTTCTGGTTTATGTACTTGTAGTTCCCAAATTCATGCAAGAACAAAACCAAGAGTTGGTCCGCAATTTAAGACAAGTTTTCTCTCATTCTCAAAGAGAAGACATCTTGCATTAGTATAGTTTGAAACCAAGTAAAGGAAGCATTAATCTAAAACTCAATTTCTTCTTTAGTATCGACTATATCTTCAAAGAACCAATTAAGCTTGCCCAACCTTCGCACATGGATATCCCTTTGAGTCCAAGTAGGAAAGTGAGCTTTCCATTTATTAAGATGGGAATTAGAAGCATGACACACATCTATGACCTTAAATGCAATGTTCTTTTCTGAAATGATTTTATATCTTTTTGGTTTACTTGCTTGTATGTTTAATAGTAGCCTTGATGACCTGCTAATGGAGTATCATGGTATGTCCTCATAATCTTTTCTTTCATTTTCGATTGTGGGATGAGATATATTCGATCTTTGTAGAGAATGAGCTCCGCCACCACCTTGTACTTGTCCATGTCTAAATGCTCTCTCCATCCTTTTGGATGACACAACCCTTTGAGATCCATCTGATAGACCTTGTAGAATTACTTGACTTAAGAAATTATATGATCTATGGATTTTCAAAGCACTTTGAGACCAATAGGTTGGATATGTCTTTGTGAGAAGTACATTTGCTAGGGTTTGATATTGTTGTGAGGTTCCAATATTTGCAGCTAATACATCGTGATTCATGATTTAGAAAGCAGTTTTTTGTTGTATTTGTGCATTGTTGATTAGTTTGTTTCATTGAACATTTGATTGGATATAGTATTATTGAAATTCGTAGAGGGAATTAGACAATTGTTTTGGACAAGTATGCTGACATTCGTAGATTAGGGGATCTACTGTAATGTACACCCATGTTGTGTATATATTTTAATGCCAAATTTTTGTTTTTCTGATTGTTCTGAGTTTAGGGTTTCATTGAATATTTTGCGTGTTGTGATATTTGCATTGAATACATGGAAATAAGAGCATATAACATAAACCCAGAAAAACTAGAATAGATATCAACAAAATAACAACTACCCAGATAGTAATGAGCCAAAATATGAATTATCATAACATACCCATATGGAGTTTTACAACTTTGTCTCAGTGTTGACGAAGTCTGATTGTTCTGAGTTTAGGGTTTCATTGAATATTTTGCGTGTTGTGATACTTGCATTGAATACATGGAAATAAGAACATATAACATAAACCTAGAAAAACTAGAATAGATATCAACAAAATAACAACTACCCAGATAGTAATGAGCCAAAATATGAATTATCATAACATACCCATATGGAGTTTTACAACTTTGTCTCAGTGTTGACAGAGAGCCAGCATTACAAGTCACATAAATGTGCTCCAAAACTCCAAGGAATGTAGAAGTATTTTCATTCAATCATCAACAACATATTATCAAATCCCAAGCGGCTGGAATGCAAGTAATAGCAGCTCCAGATTGAAGATAAATCAACAACACCAATACCCATGTCCAAGGCTGCTGTAGTACGGCCCAGCTGGGAAGTTTCAATCACTAATGGCTACTTCAAAACTTAGTCTTTTATCTCTGTTCTGCATCAGTATTGTCTGCAGCAGCTAATCGTCCAAATTGGAGAGGATAGACAGCTTGAAACCACACAACAGTCACTTCAAAATGTTGATATGAGGAGGTACGACCTTGCTGAAATAGTACGACTTGCATAGGAATGTGTGTACAACAAATTAAACCCTCCAATACTCTGAAATCTGCCTTGGAATCTATCACTCAGGTCTGCAATATGAAACTCCATTAAAGATTGTTCATTTGTGCTCATAACTTCTCCAAAACGAATGATTTGAATGATCAACTAAAGCCTCAGGTTGAAGCCTCCAAGAATTGACCAAGTGGGTTTTTGTCCACAAAGCCAAAGATCAAATCCTATCTTGCAGAGGTTTTTGTCTCAGCAAGACAATACCAAACCCTGGAGCCAAGCTCCAAAAACCCACACAGGGAATATCTCAAAAAGAGAGAAAAATCAATAAACCAAGCATATCCAAATGAGGCTCACTTTTGCCTTTTTATTTCTCTCATTTCCCCAATGCCCAAGAATGAGGAGTTATTTTATTTATTTCATTTTATTATTTATCCCCTTATGTCTCCCATGGGCGCCCATCTCCAAGGGGAACCACTTTTTAAGTTATGACTTAACATTATATTGTAAAGTCACATAACTTAACATTTTATTAAAGTCCCGTCAAATAAATATTATATAACTTCGGACTTTAAAATAAAAACCAAGACGAACTCGGAATTCAGTGATTTATAGCTTGCCGGAAAGGTCTCGACAAGATGCTCCATCTCCAACATTGAAAATCCCGATCCGGCATCGAAACCGAACTTACTAAAAATAGTAAGTACGCCACAAGTCACCCAAACTACCACTGACCACTGCCAACTACCAACATAGGAGCTAGCAACATCAACACTGGCTCTCTAAACACCATTATTAGCCTACGAGGACCCGATGATAGGCTAAACCACCAAATTTGATGCTTGCTCAAAAAAGGGACATTACAGTTTGCTCTCCCTGAAATTGCTTGTCCCCAAGCAATCACCACTCAATAGGAAAACATCGCTTCTTCAAAGGCCCAAGGAAAGAACTGTAGGATGACCCATATGTCACCAAATAACTCAAACAACACCAGCGTACACACCATTGCGCAAAGATAAACATCATGCCATCTGTCCAACTCTTGCGCACAAGATTTGTGCATCGAAATCAGCCTATGTCCCTGTGAATCAACGATGAATCTGTATGCATACCACACATTGTACACTCTGTAAAACTCATCATCAAACCCTGATTGGAATCCTGATGCACAAGAAGGATACCATAGCAAACTGTAGAGGCTCCAATAATATATCCCTGGATCCCAAACCCAGAATGGAAATCTGCCATGCATAACATCCCCTGACTTCCGTTGCACTAGTCTGATATCAACTTCACCATGCAGAGAGTGGTGAAGCAACACATCGGAATCCAACTGAATTGTCATGCCAAACCTGTCACCACCAGGATCCCAAAACAACCAAACCTCACATCCATGCATTATAAAAAGACAAAAATATCTAGAAGACTCTGCAACACAATATCTCTCTACAACCTCTGCGAAACTCCCATGGATGTGATAACTAACCAAGCCATCATGTCCACTGCCACTACAACCTCCCAGAAATCTTGTCTCCAATTGAGACCCAGTAGTGGCAAACTCTATCAGGTACACATCAGCATGATGGTAATCCAACCTCTGATCCTGCAAGTAATCCCCTGCAAACAACTGAGTCGGGTACTTGTAGCCCCTAGTCCCATCTTTTGAAGATGGCAATTCTCCATCCCACAATGGATGGTACAAATCCAAAGCAAATCCACACTTACACATCATCAGGTCATTTGTGTGTGGACTAAAGGAGAAATGATGAGCACTCCTCACTATGTAGTCAAAATAAAAAGCACCTGCCTGTGTCAGTGGTTGATCGTCGTAGTCATGGGGAACACACTCCTCATCACTCTCACCACTCGAATCAGATGATGGCTCATGTCTTTGATCCCGAATGGCTAATTGGGTAGATACTCTGGAAGTCCTCTCTACATACTCAATAGCAAAATCCCGATCTGAAAGCAATTGGAGGTATTCTGATTTAATCCACTCTATGGCATGTTGGATAGTTCTCAACTTAGATATAGAAGTGCCCACTGCTACCCCTATCTCGCTTTCCTCCAATTGTGCCGTCCAAAAGAGGTCCTCCACAAAATTGTGGGTGTTGTCGATACGAGTTAAGGTTTGAACCACCTTACCCTCGGTAACCTTTAGCTGTTCTCTCCATCTCTGTGGCTCAATAAGTTGTCGATCAAAATCAGCTGCATGGGATGTAATCTTTGATTTGCTTCTAGGAGAGGGAAACAAATCAACATGCGAACCAATCTTCCCACTGAATGATGCCCTTCATATCTCCCGTGAAAATGGAGTAGTGTGGTGATCTGTCACACAACTCTCGGGGAAATCCACCAACTCGTCGCAAGAGCTATCAATAACCTGCTCTGCATCACTTGTCATGGGACTAACCTCAGAGACCCCTGATGCAACATTTGGTTCTCTGTTACTCTCAACCAAAGCACTCATCCCATCAATATCACCTACACCTGCAACTATAATGGGTGTAGCCACATTCACAAAGTACTCCTTACCACTATCCGTGGGTGTATGCTCAACCGCAGTAACTGTCATAGATATCGGGACTCTGATTGCTGGAGATGAAGACTGTGCTAAGCTCAACTCCATGGTAAGCTCATCTATTCGTAACTTTGACTCTTGAAGGGTTGATTGAGCGCTCTTCAAAGAGTCTGTGGTGATCTCAAGCTCATAGGTGAGCTCATCAACCTCCTCTTCCTTTCCCTTAAGAGCATCATAATAGATACCATCGAGCATGAAAAGATGATCTCTATTTGATAATAATTGTAGGTAATTATTCTTCATTACCCCAACTGCATCTCTAAGTGCTTGAAACTCGGCAAGGGAAAGTTCACTATCAAAGTGCTGATGTGTTTTTGGAGTCTTTCGACAACAGTTTGCCAATAACTGCTGAGCAACATCAAAGTGTTCTATGGCTGTAGCAATCATACCTTCACTCACCTTCAGTTGCCCTACCAAATGATGAGACCCTTGTAACAAGTTATTTCCACACAAATTTTCTGATTTGTAATCAACACTATGGTACAAGGTTGAATCATCATCACTCACCTATTGGTAAGCATCCTCATGTGTGCTATCAACTTCGCACACATCCTCATCAAGTGTACTGCTATTTTGAACCTCTAGGGATGGCTCAAATGACATGCTAGAGGTTGCTGATTTGCCAATATCAATGCACACTGCATCCTCCAAAGTAGATGCATGTTCAACCAAAGAGTTGTCTTGGGACCCATTACCAACAAGTAACCTTTCTGATTTGTTCATATCTCCCAAGGTCTGATTTACAGAATCAAACTGGTTGTGGCTTGAATCCACAACACCTATTGCATCAATGTCACCCGCACATTGAGTGTCTACATTAGGTGACTCCACACAACCAACATTCACATGTGTAATGGCGGTAACCTCAGGCTGATGCAAATAAATCAGATTGTTGTCACAAAAATCAGAACTGTTATGGCTTGTATTTTCCTCGCTTTCCTCGTGTTTGACACTCATATCCTGTGTGCCAACATTAGAAGTCTCTTCTACAACATTTTCCTCATGTGCCATAACATTTAAATAAACAACTACACTCAAAAGAATGACTGCTGTCATAAAGATCAGAATTGTTATTAGGGCTGATAATAACCTCTTGAGTGCTGAAAGTAACTTCATTTGCCAAACCATCATCACTTTGTGAGTCCTTTTTATTCGTGCATTGGTGGTTAGGCTCTCGAAATTCTTTGCAAGAGAAGCATAGGCCTTGTCTTCTCATTTGGTTCTTGCTCATTATAGGAATCCTTGTCACCTGTAAACCATAAGCAATAGATTCATCTTCTGTCAAATGATTTTTAATTTTCTCAATTCTATGCTCGACCACTGTCTTAGACAACCAATGTGCTGCAGGTGAAACATGGTGTTCTTTTCTGCAAATACTAAGCAACTTATATAATAACAATTTGGAGATATCATCATCTTCATCTAAAATCAAAGACAAGATATTTTGTATTGCTGCTTTAACATCATCCACATGATATTTTTTGATTTTATCAACGAAACAATGAAACATTTTGAGAATTAAATCCTCACACCTGAGATCAATCAAAAAGACCCATGACTTGACCTGAGCCATAATCTCTAACATGTTAACAATCTTTTTAAAAGATAAGCTTCTAGTGTCACCTAGCCCATGAAAGCTTTCAATAATCAGCTGTAACATCCCCTTCATTATGTCATCATTGTAAGGTGCTTCAGGAGTTGTAATTCTCATAACTTCACTAATGCATGTAATAACAGCCAATCTTATATTCTTATTTGCATGCTTCAACAATTCAGGTTCACACAACCAAGTCTTTGAAAGACTTAAAGCTACCGACATTACCCTAGAAGGTGATTGAGGAATTTTAGATAAACATTTCTCAACTTCTTCCACGACGCTGAGAAGACTCTCATCTGACCAATGCAAAGATCTTAGTTTCATTCCTGCATCAAAAAGATTGTTGTTCAAGAGAGATGCCATGATCTCACATTCACTGATCAAAACCTTTCAATTGCCCAACTCTGAACACTCATGCAAGTGTTGATCACTCACATGCAAAGTTAAGAATCTGTCCAACACTTGAAGATCTGCAAGGAAAGGGTAGCAACCCAAACAGTTTGCATGTTTCAATTTTTCATCTGCATGTCTGAATTTGACCTCACAAAATGGCAAGATCTTTAGCTTTGATACCACTGTAATATACACCCCTGTTGTGTATATATTTTGATGCCAAATTTTTGTTTTTTTGATTGTTCTGAGTTTAGGGTTTCATTGAATATTTTGCGTGTTGTGATATTTGCATTGAATACATGGAAATAAGAGCATATAACATAAACCCAGAAAAATTAGAATAGATATCAACAAAATAACAACTACCTAGATAGTAATGAGCCAAAATATGAATTATCATAACATACCCATATGGAGTTTTACAACTTTGTCTCAATGCTGACGGAGAGCCAACATTACAAGTCACATAAATGTGCTCCAAAACTCCAAGGAATGTAGAAGTATTTTCATTCAATCATCAACAACATATTATCAAACCCCAAGCGGTTGGAATGCAAGTAATAGCAGCTCCAGATTGAAGATAAATCAACAACACCAATACCCACGTCCAAGGCTGCTGTAGTACGGCCCAGCTGGGAAGTTTCAATCACTAATGGCTGCTTCAAAACTCAGTCTTTTATCTCTGTTTTGCATCAGTATTTCTGCAGCAGCTAATTGACTAGATTGGAGAGGATAGACAGCCTGAAACCACACAACAATCACTTCAAAATGCTGATATGAGGAGGTACGGCCCTGCTGAAACAGTACGGCCTGCATAGGAATGTGTGCACAACAAATAAAATTCTCCAATACTCTGAAATCTGCCTTAGAATCTATCACTCAGGTTTGCAATATGAAACTCCATTAAAGATTGTTCATTTGTGCTTATAACTTCTCCAAAACGAATGATTTGAATGCTCAACTGAAGCCTCAGGTTGAAGCCTCCAAGAATTGACCAAGTGGGTTTTCGTCCACAAAGCCAAAGATCAAATCCTATCTTGCAGAGGTTTTCGTCTTAGCAAGACAATACCAAACCCTGGAGCCAAGCTCCAAAAACCCACACAGGGAGTATCTCAAAAAGAGAGAAAAATCAATAAACCAAGCATATCCAAATGAGGCTCACTTTTGCCTTTTTTATCTCTCATTTCCCCAACGCCTAAGAATGAGGAGTTATTTTATTTATTATTTATCCCATTATGTCTCCCATGGGCGCCCATCTCCTAAGGGAACCACTTTTTAAGTTATGACTTAACATTATATTATAAAGTCACGTAACATTTTATTAAAGTCTCGTCAAATAAATATTATATAACTTCGGACTTTAAAATAAAAACCCAGATGAACTCTGAATTCAGTGATTTATAGTTCGCTGGAAAGGTCTTGATGAGATGCTCCATCTCCAACACTGAAAATCCCGATACGACACTGAACCCGAACTTACTAAAAATAGTAAATACACAACAAGGCACCCAAACTGCCACTGACCACTGCCAACTACCAACTGAGGAGCTAGCAACACCAACACTGGCTCTCTAAACACCATTATTAGCCTACGAGGACCTGATGATAGGCTAAACCACCAAATCTGATGCTTGCTCAAAAAGGGGGCATTACATCTACTTGGTGATTTTGTGCATCTAGTTGAGGATTTTGTTGTGAATTAATATTTGAAAACAATAATTAGAAGTCAATTATTTCAAATTTGTAGGTAATGAAACCTATAGATATTTTTTCATGAAGAAACATAAATTCTAGGAGGATGAAACTGAAACCCTAGTGAACTAATTTCATGAATGAACAATTGAATTAGGGTTTAAGTATTGTTGAGTGTTGTTGAAATCAATGAAGAACTGATTTCAATGATTAAACACAAAAAAATAAGATTATGAAGTAAACCCTAGTGTTAAATAATTATAGGAGAGAGGAACCCTAACCCCTTATTTGGAAATAAAAAACTAGAAAAGATTAAAAACACTAATTAAGTAATGGGTTAATGAAATTGAACTGCTAAGTGTTGTGCATAATATTTAACACATTAGATTAGTCAATTTTGGTCTTATGACTTTGGGAATTGTGTAATCTTTCCTTGTATTTACCTTTGTCACTTGATAATGATTTGTATCCATTTGAATAATTGAACTTGATTTATTGACCATTCAATGGGGTTTGTTGAGACAATTGTGATTAGTCAATTTATGTCTTGTACCCTCAGGATTTGTGATTGAGGCACTTTTGGAACTTGTTTCCTTATTTTTCAATGTGTTAAAAATTATGGGCTGACCAAATCGTAACAAAACTTGAAGAACAGATCTGGGCAGAAATTTTCTAAAAATTCTATACCAAGATAAAACTGTGATTTGTGGGTCAGGACCACATTTTGTAGGTCGGAACTGAATTGCATAGGCTGGAACTGCAGGTTTTGTAAAACTGTCTAACAATGCATGTTTTAAAATCCTGAGTATCTAACTTCTGATTTTTATGATTACATCTGCTGTAAAACAGTGAGTACTGCCTGAAATAGAATATTACAGAAGAGTATATGGGGATGAAGTTGAGATTCCTACCCAACTTTCTACAATGATAAAATTTGGGATATTGTTACTTGAAATTATGTGCTGAATGTATATCTGAGACAGGTCGCACTTGTAAAGGAAACATGAAACGTTCTTGGAGTAAGAACGATTCCTTGTAGGAATCCCAAACATCAACGATATATCTTAGTCTCAGCTGGCACACCTTATTTGGAAGTCTCACAAGGGACGTGGATGAATTGGTGTTAAGCGCATTATTATTTAAGAGTACAATTTTTTTTTGCAAGCCGACTCACCTATCTAAAACCACTTTGGAGGAGATTTGCATGCTTGTGAAGGAGTGGTGGGGTCAGAATAACTGTTTAAACTTTATTTGGCGTTATATACAGAGTTGCATGGACACGGATACGGTATCGGATACAAATATGGTATCGGATATGGATACGACTATTTTTCAAGACCCCTAATATGGATAATGGCTAGATACAACATAATAATATAATTTAATATAAATAATATATATTTAGCAAATATATATTAATAAATTAAACTTAAATTAAAAGTTAAATTAAAACTTAATAAATAACTAGAAGTTTACAATGTAAAGTAAAACAAAAAAGTCAAAAATTAAAAAAAGTATCACCAATTAATAAAATTTGCCTCTTCCTCCATTGCTTGTTGACACTATATCTCCAACCTTAGAATGAACGTGATTATTTGAGTAAATACGATCACGTAGACAGACATTTCTGATCGTGTGCGTGCTGGTCTAGAGGAGTTCTCGGCAACAAGAAATCAACATGCCAAGTCATGGAACAATTGCTTGCAGTAATTTTTAACATTTTAGGGTTAATATTTTTGGGATACGACACAAATATCATGAGAATACTGTATCTGCACGTATCCGACATGAGAAAAAAATAGGGGTTTTTTGGGTACGGCCGGACACGGTATCCAAGACATATTTGAGCCGTATCCTATGAGTATCGATATTCGATACGGCGATATGCATACCAAGGGAGAGGGGGTGGCGTATCCGGTAATTGTGCTTATATATAAGTGTTAGCCAATATTCAAAGGCAATTGTATTGTTTTTAAGGGGTGCAATTTCTAATAGTCATGATTTTCCTAAATGTAATGTCCCAACTGGAAATATTATGCCCTAGTTTGCATTTCTGACTTTTCTAACTTATTCTCTGGTTTCTGCCCTAAATCTCTGCACTTATATTTCTGCCCTAACCCTAATTCTGATTCTGATTTTTATATTTCAGATTGCAAATACTTGAAAGAACTCCACAAACATTATATCAAAGCATCAAAGAGAATACCGCATATGATTCGCCCAATCAAGAGGGGTATATTTCACCATGAAATACACATTTGCAATCAAGATAACAATGACCAAATGGAGTAACCAATCTGCTGCTGTAAACTGAATATAGAGGTCTGATTTTTACATGCAGTCAAGAGATAATCATGTCCAATACAAACTATATATATATCTGCTGTTATGACTCAGCACTAATATGATAAGTACATACAAATTATGTAAAATAGGCTTCAATGTGAGCCGATGATGGAGAAACAAGTCTGCTGCTACAAATCTGCTCTAACCCTAATGCCCCAGCAGTCCCAAATCTGCCATAAAACTGCCTTGAAGGCACGTCGCTCCTCCAAAAGGCAAGACACCCTAGGCTTAGGGTAAACCCTAACCAAGTTCGCCCACAATCAAGGCTCTATCCCACCACAAATACTCCTCAATAGTAGTTTGTTCCAGCCCTATGTGATTCGCCCTCCATGCATGCTCTTGTAGTTGATATAAAGTCTGCGCTATGAAGAAATGAAGGTCACTTGAATCCCCGTCACAAAATCCACAAGAAGAGAAATCAGATTTTTGCCCAATTCCTCTTAAGAGACTTGAGGTTTTCGCCCCAACTCCCTTTTGAGATTGCTCTCCAAATGTAAATGAATGAAATGCTGATATGATATGTTTGCAATGCCAAATGAACTTGCATATATACACAACTTATCCTTATTCCCTTCTTGGCCGACCCATGTAGAGTGTTCTTTTGTTTTTATAATCTTTTTCCATCTAGGGTGGTCGACCAGCCTTAAGCCTCCCAAGCACCCATAATAAATTCAAATTAAAGATATGAATTTATTATAATTTATTCCTTTTCCAAAGTATCTCCAAGCGCCAAGGTAGAGTGTTAGCTATTATTCATTCTTCCATCACGAGTCGTCCCAAATCCAAGTGCCAAGATGATCTCCTCAAGGTTGGTGCATACATGTATAAGACTAAGGCATCAATATGATCAATAATATCCCTGGAGAGTGCACAAAAGGTAACATAGATAGGACAAGTTATCCTCCAAATGTCTCAGAGCGAAGTGTAGGACCCAAATCAATTCCTAATGGTGGCCATTCCAAGATGGGGACATTACAATCCTCCCTTCTCGGAATTGCTTGTCCTCAAGCAATGGCAAGTGTGTATGCTGTGAGATAGTGTCAAATGACATGTACCTCCATCTGCTTGCATGCTCGGTGGCCATACAAACATCCACTGGTGGTTGCATCCTTCAAGAGAGAATGGAAGAATGCAATGCAAAATGAACTCCCATAGCTGAAACCATACACGAAGAGTCCCACCAAGCACCATCCTCCATGAAATATGCTTGCAACCACAAGTGCCATGACCCTTAAAGCTCCCAAGATGCCACTCTCTGCGAAGCAATCACTGGTCCAATCCGAAGTCTTGAAGAACATGTGATGAAGAGTGTGATCCCTGAAGCATAACCACAAGTCCCCAAACTTCCGCTGCGCTACTTTGATATAATCATCGGCAGTGCCACGTGAGATGTGCAACAACTCATCAACACTCCAATGAAGTGATGTGCCAATTATACCTCCACCTGGATCCCAAATCATCCTGTCACCACGTCCGACAATCATAAAGAGAGGAAGACATCTCAAAGTGCTAACATCAATCCATCCTCCAACACCTGTTGACCTCCCATGAAAGTGCAAAAACCTCAACACAGGTGCAAGAAAATGCATATCAGCTCCTCCAATATGGCTGTTGTAAATCGGGATAGCGACCTCCCAATTAAAAATCAACTCCATGTGGCTGTTAATGACTCCTCTAATGATATGGAATGATAGAGTATCACCCCTAAGCCAACCTCTAGTGATGAAGAGGTAGTCAGTGTTGATAATTGAGAGGGGGGGGTGAATCAATTATCTTAATTATTTTAACTTTCTGTTCTTCTTTAACAACTAGTGCAGCATCAAAGCAAATAAGCATCCATAATCATAAAAGCAGAAACAAAGTCAATCACATAACACAATGATTTTGATGTGGAAAACTCTGTTAAGGGAAAAACCACGGGGTGACTAACCCAGGAATGTATTCTCTGTTAGAAGAATAGAAATACAAAATGGCACTTGCCAATTAGGGCTCACTGCCCGAGCACACTGCTCACAAGAGGCTCACTGCCTATAAGAGACTCACTGTCTATAAGTTATAAAGAGAGTAACAAGAAACTTGAACTGATGAGAAGCATCCACATATGCTGAGGTTCAGTTCCGGTAAGGCTCAATACACTGATCTACTGCACTTCATTCTTCCTCTTCTTTGGTGCTGATGTCCTGTCACATACTGGATCTGTCTTACCATCTTCACATTGCCCTTCTGCTTTTCTTCGCACACACCACACACAACACACACCTTCACATCCAAATCCATCTGGTATAGATATCCGCACCAATGATTTCAACACCTTTCTAGTCGGCATCCGGAATAGTCAATATTTTCCCAAACTTTGATCTGTCGGCTGAATCCTTACTTATCAAGTGATGCGTATCAAGTAGATGCTTATAGAAGTCATCAATCATGTCGCCAATCATGAATGATACTTTAAGAAATTTGATTACCATCAATAACTCATCCGGATTAAGGTCTGATGCTTTGTTGGTCAGTTCTTTCTCCGTCAACTCTGCCAAACAGGAACCCAACACTTAGGTGCTCATATCTCTTTACTCTTTCATCACCGGAGGTTCACTCTCTGGAATGTACCAGTCAAGGTACTCCTCTGGACTTCCCCAAGTCCGCACTTTACTAAGATACTTCCTCTGAGAGATTCGGACCTTATTGTCAGGCCTTGCTGCATGCTCTGTTCTTGCTTACCGGACCACAACACTTTTCAATCTGACTTCCGGTATAAGCACACCATGTCCTGCGGATGGGTGGGATGAATTTTGTTGCCATCAATGACAACACTCATGAAGCCACACTGTGTCTCTTGCCAACAATCTCCCCTTTTGGCATTGATGGCAACACTTAGTGAAAAATGACTAAGTGTCATACTGCACTCCCCCTTGGCTGATGCTCTGTTCTACTGAACACTTTACCGGAGCTCCCCCTTAGCTATGCTCCACATTTTTCACTGCTCCTCACTCACCCTTTGACATCAATGGCAAAGGGTAGGATCCGCACACCAAAATTTCCCAAAAACAATCTATACTTAGCCGTATAAGTATATATACAAGTTGTACTTACATATACTTAAGTATATCTGCAAAAGTATTCTTCAACTGTACAACTTCTGTCGCCCAACTCTGCTTTATCCTGTCCAAAATGGAGATGTGACCACTCAACAGGAATGCAAAAGCCTCTGCCTTCTTAAGATTTGTCGGATCACTGGTCTGGGCTGTGGCCTGAGCATCGGTTAGGGCCTCATGCATGGCCTCTAACTTAGGGATAACGATCCCTCTTAGTTCACTTAACCTGTTTGTTCTATTTTTCTTCTCCTTCTCTAGCTTCTTTATTTCATCTATGACTGCAATAGTCTGACATTCTTAAGTTACTATGGAATAGGAGAGAGGGTCAAAACTTTGAGATAAACTTAACAGTTTATCCTCTTGCTCTTTTGCTTTCTTCTCAATATCCTTGGTCACTTTAGACCAGGATAAACAAAATTTATATATATCTCTGCCATCTTTGAGAGCATTTTTTAAGCTCTTTATCCCAATATCCATAACTCTCCTATCATTTGAAATTAGACCTTGTAACTCGGTGAATCTCTTATCCATAAACTCTTTCCGGACCTTCTCCTCAGCTGATTTCTCCAAAGACTCAAAATGAGTGCTGACAGAACTAACAAGAGACTTGAGATTACCGGATGAAGAGGTTGAGGAATCCTTCTGAAAGGATGGCATGATCTTTTCCAACACACTGGATGCTATCTCTAGCAGCTCACAGTCTTCCATGTGAGACTTTAGAAGTTTCTCTTTTGCCTTTGCTTGGGCAAAGGATGCTATCTTCATTGTTTGAACCGGGGAGAGAGAATCAAAGTCGAATGGTCCTTGAAGTAGCTCCGGTTCATCAATCTCCATCATTTCTTTAGTTAAGAAATCTTTGATAGTTTCTGCAGTGTCTCTTGCCGGAGACAGAGTTTTCTTTCCTTCTGCAGCTTCAGCACTGTCACTTGTGGTCTTCTTAGTTTGACCTTCTTCTCTTTCCTTCACTTCTTTTTCCTCTAATCTTTCTCCTCCTTTAGATTCGGAGACTGCTGGGGGATCCAGATGAGAGATATTTTCTTCTTCTTGGACTTCTTCTTCCGGAACAGAGGAATCTTGGTCCTTGGACTTCTCCTCACTTATCTCCTTTGTTTCTTCTGCAATCTTTTCAGTAGGATCTTTCTTTGATGCACTTTGCCTTTCAACGTTAGAAGGTTCATCACTTACATCCTCTATAATGGGAATGTTGAATCTTTTGTATGCATTCCGGAGGATCTCTTCTGTCTCTTTTGCTACTTTGTCAGTTTCTCCGAGCATAAGCTGATTCATTCTAGCTTTGCTCCGGAACTCATCCTTGCAATCTTTGAAAATCATATTCATTTGCTTCGGAGTGATTGAAGGATATAGCTAAATAGCTATCTGTTTTCGGATCTCAAGATCCTTTGCCTTGGCATTATTCTTCCTTATTTCTAATTCCTTCTCTAGGCTTTTGGGAATGAGAGATATGATTTCAATAAAAGCCTTATTGTAGATATTCAGATACCTGACTGTAGCTTCTTGCAAGATCTTCTGGTCAGCTTCATTATACTCATCATAGAACTCAGTCATTGGTTTTAGGTTCCCATCCACAGTAACTGATTTGATGATATCATTAATGCGAAGAGTGGGCTTTTCAACAAATTCCTCTGCCTTCTCTTCCTTGTCTTGACCGGTAGAGGGTTCACCAGATGTTTTCTTCTTCTTCTTCTTCTTCATTTTCTTGACCTCTTCATCAGATTCAGTCTCTTCATCATCCTTTTGACTGATATAAGATCTTGTGGCCTTTGTCTTAGTTCTCTTCTCTCCTTTACCGGATGATTTTGCTTCCGGTTTTGATGCCTTTGAGCTCTTAGCAGTGGTAGGTGCAGAGGTCTTAGAGGATCTGGTTCGGGAGGGGACTTCCACCGGAGCACCTTCTTTCTCTGCTTTTTCTTTTTCTTTCACTGCCCTTTCTATCTTCTCTCTATTTGCATCAAGTGCCTCCTTTGAAATTCCATGCCTCTTGGCAAAATCTTCTACTTCCCTCCTTACCTTTCTCTTGATCTCAGGCTGTCTCAGTTCAACATGAATTTTTACACTTAGTTCTTGGTAAGTTCCAAACTTTTCTGCCTTAGGATCTTTGGGCTGACTCAACAGATGTTGGATATGCATTTCTAGGATCTTCTCATCAACCTCATAACCCATTGGCATGATTCATACTATTCTTGGTTCTACTGCCTCCATCAGACATTGATCAGTGTCTACCATAAAGCACACTGTATCCTTGTATTTTTCAACTAGGGATTGGGGAATTCTTTCTCTAGCCTGCATCATGCTTTGGAAGTTTTTGAGATAACCCCACAGTGCAGTGTTTTGAGCCTTGGCATCACCAAGCCCATGCAAGTAATCTCTGATTTGAATTGCAACAGGTTTGTTATTTTGCCATACCCATCCATTGGATCCGGGTAGCTCATTCATGTAGTAAAAGAATAGGTAGAGTATCAAGCCACCATATTTAAAAGAATTTTTC
This sequence comes from Cunninghamia lanceolata, assembly GCA_027924645.1. NCBI lineage: Eukaryota > Viridiplantae > Streptophyta > Pinopsida > Cupressales > Cupressaceae > Cunninghamia > Cunninghamia lanceolata. The sequence continues at coordinate 5,650,779 of BSBN01000784.1, read as the reverse complement.
TTATCCTTCTTTATCTTTTGCAGATTCTCCAAAAGTTGGTTTAGAAGGAGCTCACAAAGATCATAGTCTGCATTCTCTCTTAACATTTGATAAGCAGTGTAAATTGCAGTTCCGGGTACTGAGTTTTCCTTGCTAGAGTGATATATTTTGTAACCAATTATCATGGAGGCAAACTTGACATCCGGATCAGTGATGTCTTCTATTGTCATTGCTCTCTTGTCAAATTTTGATCCTGTTGCCTCACTGTCTGATTCTTGACTGACTTGAGAGCAAATATCCCACCGGATGAGTGCAATCCGGTAACTGCCCTAATGGCATCCTTGGTTATCTTGAATGGTCTCATCAACCACATAAAGTTGTCATGTAATCTACTCAGAACATACCGGACCCATTCATCTTTTGCAAAACAGGGGAAATGAATGTATTTTTGCAAAATGCTTGTCCCGGATGGCTTTGTACTGAGGTTTTAGTTCAAATGATTCATCTATTAGCTGCTTGTGATATATATCCATCAACTTAGATTCCTCGAAATCCTCAATATTGGCATGAATGTATGCCCTAACGTCTTCAACATGTAAAACTCCATGCGGAATGCTAGAAAAGGCGCCTAGGGGATCAACTTCTAGGGATTTGTATAGATGTTTCTTGAATTTTGGACGCGGTCTATCAGTGATCTTCACAACATTTGGTGTAGCCATCTTTCAAAAGATTCAGAGAGAGATTTCAAGAACGGAAAATACCTTTTACGCTTTTAGGGTTCACGGAATGAGCTGAAAAGGTTGCCGATTGACTTGAATTCTGCAGTTGATCCTTGAGAGAAATGAAGCAAACTTGTTTGCAGAGCTCTTCTTATCTTTTTCACTAATGCAAATGTGCAAATGACGAGCAAATGAACCCTTTTATCTCTGAGCAAACCCTAATTCCATATTGCAATAAATGCGCAACTTAAGTCATTTCGGTTGCCTTGTTCTCCTTGTTATGAGAGAATTTTTTCGGATCATTGAGATATACATAGAGTTTTTTTTGATGATTAATGACAATCTATCCTCCTTTCCCCAAACATTTGATCTACCTGCAGATCAAACTACCTCAAATTTGAATCATAGCGGATCTAACTGTGAAAATCCTGTTTTTATCGGATGACTGTTATATCGGATTAATCTCAGATGATTAACCTCTTCAAATTCATTGCGGATCTTTCATATCTTCTCCAAGGGTTATTTAAATGTTTCTCTGAGAGCCCTTTTAGTCCGCAACCTTTCATGTGCCAATTTCAGGCACCAATTGACTGGCTGGGGGAAAATATTTTCTTTTGTGACTCCCCCTGAGCCAGAGCTCATCTATTTAGTTTCCGGAAGGAATATCAGCACCAGATTCTGGTGCGGATCCATCCCCATCATTTTCTGTAATTCTCTTCATCCATATCTTGTTCATTTCCCTTTGAATTTCATCCGCATTCACTTTTCCTTTTCCTTTGTCTTGGTTTGATTATGATGCACTGGACCCTTTTTGTCCGGATTCTTGCTTCTACAGAATTTGGCACTATGACTGGATCTATTGCAATTGTAGCAAACAACATTTCTTTGCATATTTGACTGATATCCTCTTGATCTACACTGATTAGCCATATGTTCCATTCTATTGCATGCAAAACATCTACCATTGAATGAATTGTTCATTTGCATATTTCTGCATTCATGAGTTTTGTGACCATATCTTTTGCAATTAAAACACTGTCCGAAGAAGGATGAACTAGTCTGATTCATTCTTCTTCTGCACTAATTTGCTTTATGACCAAAGTTATTGCAATTGTGGCAGTATCCATTGAAGGAAGGATATTTTTGAGCATTTGGTTGCCTTACCGGAGGTCTTCTAGGCCTGTTTCTTGGATTTTTTGATCTGGAGTTCTTTTGACCGGATCCGGAGCTTTCACCTTTTTCATATCCCAAGCCTTGCTTGTCATCTACCCTCTTTTGGCTTTGAAGAAGAACTTCAAGTTGAGCAGAGTTTATTTTGAATTTCTCTTTGTATTCATTTGCTGTTTGGAGCTCCCTTTTAAGAGTGTCAATCTGATTCTCAAGTTGTTCTTCATTATCTCTAGCTTCTTCAAGATCAGATTCTAGATACCTGATTATTCTATCCATTTTGTGGCAGTCTTCTGATTTCTCCTTGAGAGACTGTCTTAGATCATCTTCAGTTTGTCTTTTCTCTTCAATTTCTTGAGTGAATTTCATAACTCCTGATTCCATTTCATGTCTTACCATAATGACCTTTTTTGATAACTTTTCACATAACTTGGTTTTCTCCTTTAGATCTTCATTTGTATCATTGGCTTCACCTTGACTTGCCAATTGTTGAAGCAGATCCTTTCTCTTTTTCATAGAGATACTCAGTTTCCCTTTTAGTTCATTTATGAAATCATCAGCTTGTTTGAGTCTTTCCTTCAATTCAGTGACTTCAGAGTTAGATTGCTCAAGATCATCTAGGGCAGACTGAAGTTGTTCCCTCATACCATACACATCCATTTGAATTCCCAAATGTCCTCAAGCTGTTAGGCTCTGTTAGGAGGAACTTGGCTCTAATACCAATTGTTGATAACTGAGAGGGGGGGGTGAATCAGTTATCTTAATTATTTTAACTTTTTGTTCTTATTTAACAACTAATGCAGCATCAAAGCAAATAAGCATCCATAATCATGAAAGTAGAAACAAAGTCAATACACATAACACAATGATTTTGATGTGGAAAACTCTGTTAAGGGAAAAACCACGGGGTGACTAACCCAAGAATATATTCTCTGTTAGAAGAATAGAAATACAAAATGACACTTGCCAATTAGGGCTCACTGCCCGAGCACATTGCTCACAAGAGGCTCATTGCCTACAAGAGACTCACTGTCTACAAGTTATAAAGAGAGTAACAAGAAACTTGAACTGATGAGAAGCATCCACATATGCTGAGGTTCAGTTCAGGTAAGGCTCAATACACTGATCTACTGCACTTCATTCTTCCTCTTCTTTGGTGTTGATGTCCTGTCACATACCGGACCTGTGTTACTATCTTCACACTGCCCTTCTGCTTTTCTTCACACACACCACACACAACACACACCTTCACATCCAAATCCATCTGGTATATATATCCGCACCAATGATTTCAACACCTTTCTATTCGGCATCCGAAATAGTCAATATTTTCCCAAACTCTGATTTGTCGGCTGAATCCTTACTTATCAAGTGATGCGTATCAAGGAGATGCTTATAGAAGTCATCAATCATGTCGGCCAATCATGAATGATACCTTAAGAAATTTGATTACCATCAATAACTCATCCGGATTAAGGTCTGATGCTTTGCCGGTCAGTTCTTTCTCCGTCAACTTTGCCAAACAGGAACCCAACACTTAGGTGCTCATATCTCTTTACTCTTTCATCACCGGAGGTTCACTCTCTGGAATGTATCAGTCAAGGTACTCCTCTTGACTTCCCCAAGTCCGCACTTTACTAAGATATTTCCTCTGAGAGATCCGGACCTTATTGTCAGGCCTTGCTGCATGCTCTGTTCTTGCTTACCGGACCACAACACTCTTCAATCTGACTTCCGGTATAAGCACACCATGTCCTGCGGATGGGTGGGATGAACTTTGTTACCATCAATGACAACACTCATGAAGCTACACTGTGTCTCTTGCCAACAGTCAGGGCCTCTCCAAAACACCCCAACAACTGTTGTCTTCCGCCAACTCAATACGAGATCCATGCACCATGAAACAGAATAGTCAACTCTCGCCTAAGTATGCCAAAGAATCTCATGTACTAGGGTCGGAATGTTAGTGACCTCAAGCACATCTCCAACTCCGGTGTCACATGCCAACTATAAAGCAAACCCTAGTGCCTCGAAATTAGAAATAGGAACAATATCATACCTCAGCATATGAACCAACTGTGACTCAGAAGTGTGCTCCCCCCATGCAAGTGCCTCAGTATTATACATCACCAAACTATGACATAGGACAGCCTTCAATGCCATCAAAGGATCAATAGAATGAGAGAGTTGTATCACGGTATTACCCGATCTTACATCCCCTCCATGAATGATCAAAGAGTCATGACAAATTGAATCCCTTATAACTCCCTCTTCAAGTGAAGTCATGATATTAGTGGCTGATCCACTAAGTGTAGCCTCAATAGTCTCACCAAACTCCCAAGTAGCTGTGGCACGCCAAGAGTCTATGCACCATGAAGTAGAGCAGCCATCTTCTAGCAAAGTATGGAAGAGATTCCTATGAACTAGGGCTGGAATATCAAGATCTTAATGCTTTCTTCCAACCCGTACGCCACCATCCAACTAAAACACAAACATTAGTGACTCCAAACCAAACAACATAGCAATATGTCCATACCTCGAGTCTTGGTTCAGCTGCACCTTCATTGCAAATCTCTGAAACAACGCTGCTATATGCTCCATCCAAGTTGCATCAATATGATGAGGCGCATCACAAGCAAACCCTTCATGAAGGGCCAAAGATCTATCTTCATCACGCTCAACAACATAGGTACTCACAACTCTAGTGGCTGGTCCACATAGTATATATTCAATGTTGTCATCCCAGCCCATGATGCTAATCTTCAAACGGCCCTCCACAAGATGTGATACCATCTCCTTATGAGGCAAAGACTCATTCCTCATATGCCCTATGTCATGCCAAACTAACTTGGCTCTCTTAGGTCTTGGACATACAGATAAGACCCCATGTTTGACTTCAACACGAAAGTTAACAATAGGAGTTTTCCTAATCTCATTCACACATGTTAGGGCTGCCAACATATGATTATGCAAGAGTGAAAGATTGCTGATCCAAATAAAATCAAAACTCATGTCATAGCTCTTTGTAGTGCCTTTACCCTTCTCAAACCTCTCCTTTATCGCTGTTGCATGCTCTCCGTCCAAGGATGATCCAACATGATTCTCTCCATAAAAATTAGAAGCCTCAAGGCTGATCCCTTTGGCTGTCATATCATGATGATGTGAAGTCAAGGGACTGCTGTTGCAAATCAGAAAATCAGGCCTTACTTCATGCTTTCGAGAGATGTCTTCATATACCCTAGTCTCTTCTTCTTCCATGAGTGAGTGATCAATTAGGGCAGGTTTATATGATGTCTCCAATGGAAAATTAGATGTGTCATGTTCCTCAACTTCTGTCCCATGGCTGCAAGCTGGATCTTCTATCTTCATGACCCCATCATAGGATCCTTGAAAATCTTCTTCTATGTCTCCATTCTTTGCCATCTTTGTGTTGCATTGTCCTTCCTTGGATGTGGCGGCCATGGAAGTCTGAATTTCTGATTTGTATGATGGAGAGTGTCTCATGCTCAACTCCTAATGAAAATTCTTCAAATAATCCATGGTGTCCTCAAGCTCCTTTGTGACACAACACTTTGTGAGATATCTTTAGAAAAAGCTAATTTAAAATTGTGACACAACACTTTGTGAGATATTTGTCACTCCTTTGCATACCTTCCTTTTAACAAAGGACTATAACCTTGGGAGTTTTAATTCCTAAGCTTTGATACCATGTGAGTTTAGTGATATACGTTCATGATCAAACAATTAATAACTTTTATGAACATAAGAAAGAACACATGGATATACAGTGCAAGAGACACCAAAAAGAAGAATATCGCTATCATAGTTACAAGATCCAGACTCAACTCCGACTTGGCAAGCTGATTTTTGACTCAGATTTGGCACTCAAACTTGTTCAAGACTTGTTAAATTGAAAAAAAAACATGAAATATATAGTTTTAAGAATTTAAAGCTTTTATTATGCACCCTTCAATAGATAAACTTTAAAGACATAATAAACTAATCAAATAGAAGCTATTTTGGTCACATACACAAGTATATATCGATCACATGAGTACAGAATCAGATTTTAGTTGAAGGAAACAACATTTTTAACTACATAAAAAATTTAAATATTTTCGAGTGTATACAAAACTCATGGATTATGAATTCCATGGCATCAAAACAAGATATCAAAAGTACAAATATACGAACCACTTGTCCCAACATCTGTAGTTGTACGACAAGTCTTGTGTGGGTGTTTAAGGTAGGTCCTTGATGATGTAACTATGATATTTTCCTATGTATTAGTGACACCAGCATCTGAGTTTTCTACTTGTGCTCTATCTTCCTCCTTTGCCATGGCTACTACCTCTACCTCTAGATCCACTTGATCAACCCATGCAAAGTCCTCCTCACTGAAGACGAGATCCTCAGCCTCAGTGATCGAATTTGACTGTAGATTGACATCCTCTAGAGTGATGGGAGATAAGTTGTTGCCTAAGATATGCTTGTGATGGAGGCAAAGGTTGTAATGAACATAAACAAGATCATTCAATCTTTGCATCACCAACCTGTTGTGCTCAAACATACTCCAATTGTGCTTGTATACAGAAGTGTTCCATAGTTGGTTTAAGACACAAATTGCAATCCTCATAAGGTTTGACATCAAACCTCTCCCACCATGCATCTGAAATGAGAAAGAAAAGGAACTCAATCTCATTGTTCAACTTCCAGTTTCAACATTGATGTAGAAACATGAAAAGTTTTAAACGTAAAGTAATCGCTTAATAGACTTCTACCCTTTGCAATGTTGTCTAAGCTGCCTTACAGATATCTTGCACAAAGAGACCCTCTTGCGCAAATTTGTGGATCTCAATCTAAAGACGATTTTCGCTCCAAGCTGAGGATTAGGTTCCATTTGCTCTATGGCATTGTAGAGCTCAAAACCTCCTCATTTGCCTTGAAATCTGAGCAGAATTGGAACATTGGATTTAAGAAATTGGCAATTGCACGTAAGGGTTGTGAACCTAATGGTGCCATCACCGATCAATGATGTCCCATATGGCATGATATTTATCTTCAACCACACCATAGATGGATCTAATGGCCTCCTTGGTACTATCCATGCCTTCATATACATAGCCTATTGCCAACTTCTCCCCATCAACAACTTGAAGGAGGACAACTATAGGCTTTGTGAATTGCAAAAGAAGGGAACATAAAAACTATAAACAAATAAAGTTATTATAATCGATAAGTTGGTAAAACGAGCTAAAAATAGAATGGAAATATGAGCGTACATCTACGATCTCCTTTGTCAAAAGCTAGAAGCCATGCTCATAGAAAACCCAATCAACCACATCAACCCCTATATTGGTCTTAGCATATGAAGATGTAGACCACTCCTTGCTAACAAACATGTGCCTCAAGGCAACCTTTGACTAAAGCAAATATTGTAATGTGATAAAGTTTGTTGCAAAGCGGGTCATTCCAAGATGAGCCAACTCCTCCTTGTCCGTGTATTTTCTCATTAATTTGAGGACTCAAGCATGGTTGTATGTGTATTTGCAAATGTTTTTACTAGTGTTACAAGACTCGGACTCGTCTCGGAATCAGCAAGTTGATTTTTGACTCGGACTCTGTAATGTCCCCTTTCTGTTCACAGTGTTAGTCTATCATTGGGTTACTGTAGACTGAGAGTTTGGTTAGGGAACCATTGTGGTTTGCCCTTGGATGTGTAATTCAGAGGTGTAGATGTGGTTTGGATTTAGTTGGCAGTGTCTTGTGGTGACTTGGCTCGTTTTGTGGCCATAATTGCTATTTATAGTAAGTTTAGGATTTGTGTCATTTCGGGATTTTCAGAGTGGGATTGGATTCGTCTCGTCGAGACCTTTCTGACGAGCTATAGATCATTGGATTTTGACATCATCTTGATATTTATTTTAAAGTCCGAAGTTATATCATATTTATTTGACGGGACTTTATAAATATTAAGTGACTTATGAAAAGGAAATATTTAAAAGTCACTAAAGGTCAGCTTGGGCGCCCATCCCTAGGGGAAAATAAAGTAATTTTAAAACATAACAATTCCCCCCAAAAAGCCAACGCCCTCTTGGAGAAGAAATATGAGGTGGAAAAAGTGAGTTCATTCTTTATGTTTGAGTTTATAATATTGCTTGCTATTTTGCTCTGCGACGGTTTGTGTGAGGGTTTGAAGGATTGAATCCATAGGCTGACTGGGAATGAAAACTCCCTTCAGTAACATCATTCTACAGATGTGCAATACCATCCAAAGGTGCTATTGAGGCGGCGGATGCATCCAGTATTCGCAGTTGTGCTTCAATGGAGTTAATATTGTCGAGGGTTTGATGATTTCATTGATATATCATTTGCAGATTTGTTGTGTACAGCTAAGAACATCTCTAGGGCAGATTTTGGTGTGTTTGTGGAGGGATTGGAGGCTGATACAAATTTCCTTTGTTGGCCGTACCATACTCAGTCTAGTTGTACCACATTTGAGTGTATTCTTGGAGGGTTTGGTGCAGATATCTCCTCCATTCTTGGTCGCCCAGCCTCATATGCAGCATATAGTCCATTACAAGGAGGTTTCGAAGACATTTGAGCATTGTGGTTGTTGATCACTCCTTTAAGCTTGGCTGTACAGCCTACCTGGAGGGACGTGGGACTTCTGGGTCTCATCTCTACTTGTTTGCAGCTGCATATCTCTTCCATTTGGGGCGTCTAGGGCCTCTTATACTGCTGATATCATTTGTATGCAAAACACTTTATGTTCCTTGGAGATTTGGAGTGATTTCTACCATACCCATAGCTGGTCCAGCTACAACATTGATACGAAGTTGCATATTTTCAAGTGGGTATGTAATAGTAATTCATTGTATGACATTTTATGATTTGGGTTGTTATTTTGCCCATATTCATTGTATTTTTTCTAGGTTTTCAATATATGCTATATATTGTATTGTTTCGGCAACACACATTGCAAGAAAACTGATCTTGTGGTGACTTGGCTTGTTTTGTGGCCATATTTGCTATTTATAGTAAGTTTAGGATTTGTGTCATTTCGGGATTTTTAGAGGGGGATTGGATTCGTCTAGTCGAGACCTTTTCGGCGAGCTATAGATCATTGGATTCGGACATCATCTTGATATTTATTTTAAAGTCTGAAGTTATATCATATTTATTTGACGAGACTTTATAAATATTAAGTGACTTATGAAAATGAAATATTTAAAAGTCACTAAAGGTGAGCTTGGGCACCCATCCCTAGGGGAAAATAAAGTAATTTTAAAACATAACAATTCCCCTCAAAAAGTCAACGCTCTCTTGGAGAAGAAACATAAGGTGGAAAAAGTGAGTTCATTCTTTATGCTTGAGTTTATAATATTGCTTGCTAGGGTTTGTGTGAGGGTTTGAAGGATTGAATCGATAGGCTGATTGGGAATGAAAACTCTTTTCGGTAACATCATTCTATAGATGTGCAATACCATCCAAAGGTGCTATTGAGGCGGATGCATCCAATATTCGTAGTTGTGCTTCAATGGAGTTAATATTGTTGAGGGTTTGATGATTTCATTGATATATCATTTGCAGATTTGTTGTGTACAGCTGAAGAACATCTCTAGGGCAGATTTTGGTGTGTTTGTGGAGGGATTGGAGGCTGATACAAATTTCCTTTGCTGGCCGTACCATACACAGTCCAGTTGTACCACATTTGAGTGTATTCTTGGAGGGTTTGGTGCAGATATCTCCTCCATTCATGGTCGTCCAGCCTCATATGCAGCATACAGTCCATTATGAGGTTTTGAAGACATTTGAGCACTGTGGTTGTTGATCACTCCTTCAAGCTTGGCCGTACAACCTACCTGGAGGGACGTGGGACTTTTGGGTCTCATCTCTACTTGTTTGCAGCTGCATATCTCTTCCATTTGGGGCGTCTAGGGCCTCTTATACCGCTGATATCATTTGTATGCAAAATGCTTTATGTTCCTTGGTGATTTGGAGTGTAATAGTAATTCATTGTATGACATTTTATGATTTGTGTTGTTATTTTGCCCATATTCATTGTATTTTTTTTGGGTTTCAATATATGCTATATATTGTATTGTTTCGGCAACACACATTGCAATAAAACTGAAACCCCTTTTGCATCTCCTCTCTAGTTTGAAAGAACACAAATAAAAATTAAAAATAACACTTTTAAGGCTTTTAAAAAGAACCAATAGGTACGTCACATTACAGACTCAGTGCCTATACTCGGCAAATTGAAAAACCCATGAAATACAAAGATTTTTAAGGATTTAAAACTTGTTTAATGCACCCTTTGATAAATAAACCTTAAATACACAATAAACTAATCAAATAGAAGCTACTTTGATCACATACACAAGTATACGTCGATCACATGAGTATGAAAGTGGATTTTAGCTGAAGGAAAGAACATTGTTAGATATATAAATACTGTCAAGTGTCTTAGGTGTACAAAACTCATGGATTATGATATCCATGGCATCAAAAACAAAAATCCCAATATGGAGTCATGAACTATGGTAGAAAGGAGATTGTATCGCGCGGCCCAACATTGCTAGCTCTATGTGGAGTCATGTGTTTGTATCTCAGAAAAATTTGCAAATGTTGCTACAACCATAGGAACATTACTTAGGATAGGGATTGACTTAGCAAACGAGAAGTATAAATGTAATTCAATTACTTGGGATTTAATTGGAAAAAATTCAAAAGAATAAAAAAAGTTGCTTTTCCATCTAGCATGACCCAAAATGATTTTAATTTTTTGCTTTTTGAAACTAGTGCGGGGGTTTGGGGGCAATGCCCCCAATAGGGTCAAGGGACAGTGCCCCCAGTGCGCTCCTTGTCATGATACAAGGGCGGTCGAGTGGTAGGTCCCAAAGCCTTTGAGACCACACAGACCTTCATGGCGCATGTCATTTTTCATAATTTTATTGCTTTTAAATAGCCTTTAAAAGTCCTCCAAACCCTTAAAAAAATGCTTGACTTTCATGCTTTTACGTGTAGTCGAGCATTTTATGTGTTTTTGTTTTATTTTTTCTCACTAACTTTTTTCTTGCCATGGTTGAGTCTGAGCCTCGGGACTCGCCGGTTTTGGCGAGTCTGGCAATTTTTTTCTTGCCGTGGTTGAGTCTGACCCGCGAGACTCGTTGGTTTTGGCAAGTCTGGTAGACTTGCTAGTGTCATGTCCCCATTTTTGGAGTGATCACTTAGTGGAGTGGCTAGCCTATTCCCATTCCCGTAGGCTAAGCCGGAGGGCTTAGGGAATGACCTAATTGGCAAGTTTTCACACTTAGCCAATTTTGTAGGGAAAAATGAGCATGGAAAATGAGTTAGCATATTTTTGTGGTATTTTTGATGAGGTCATCACTAATAAAATAATTTGTCCTAATATGGAGCAACTGAATTGGCGGATGGAAAATGAAGGAAAATATGGAAAATGCCTTGGAAGAAAATAAGACTAATTTATAACATTTTTCCTTGATGAGGACGACTTCATTTGAGGTCAAAGAAATATTATACCATGTGCTTAAGTGGTTTGCCCTTGGAGGAAGGAAGGAGGGAAAATAACAAGAAATAAAATAAAATGTTTTCCTTGTGTTTGGGCGCCAAAAAGGAGGTCGGCCTAGGGGAGAAGGCAAAAAGGGAAAATAAAAAGAAATAACACTATGAGGTTGGCCGGCTTGAGGAAAGGTGAAAAAGCATGTATAAATATAAGTTGTTTGGAGCTCATTTCATCATCATTCAATCACATTCCTTTCTTTGACATTTATCTCTCGTGGTTGCAATCTTTGATTCAAAACCTTCCTAGGACAAAACCCTAAGGAAGATAAGTGCATTGGACGAAAACCCAATCACACTTTGGAGGTGGATTCACATAAAGTTCGCAATTGCACTTCATTGGAGATTTGTGGAGGAGAAGAGCAGATTTACATATTCAGATTTTAGATCAGCTTTGGAGATGAATTTCTTGTGGCATTTGTGCACCATTGGAGGTAGGGTTTACCCTAGATTTGTATGCCACACTTTGGAGGATTGAGCATTCAATCCATATCATTTTGGAGCAGCATTTGAAGATCATTGTGGAGTAGACTTGAGTGCCACCTTTTGGAGGAGTCTTGGACGAAGTTTGGCTAGGGTTTATGCCCTAGGTTGAACGCCACTTCCCTAGAGGGAGACTTCATTATTTGATGTCATTTTTGCTATTCCATGGTATGTATAGCCTAATTTAGGTTGAACATTATAGGAGCAGAAATCTGGGCTATATTTGTCATGTTTGAGCCCATGGATTTGATGTAATTACAAATCAGCATATCCAGATTTGGAGCAGCAGACCTATTTAATCAGATATCAGATTTGTTTGGCACATGTATGGCCTATTGATGGTTAATTTTCATGGTTGATATCTTTGTTGATGATTATACATGTTTGACATACATTTTACTATGTGTGGAGCATATTTATTGGCTGCCTATGAATGTTTATACTTTTGAAAATAAAATCAGAAAATTAGAGCAGAATTCTAGGGTTTCAACAGAAAACTAAAAGTGCAGAAAACTAGGGCAGAATTTAGAATTTTAAAATCAGAATTTTAGGGCAGCTCCCATTGGGGATATTACAGCTAGAGACTCGAGTGTCGAGTCCTAGATACTCGCTTTCTGCTCCTTGCCTCAGGACTCGTTGAGTGTGGGTGAGTTCTCTAACTATGGTTTTTACCATGCACCACACATGCTTATGATTCATGGGATTTTTCCAAGATTCTTCGATAAGAGGTCAAGGCAATGAGTAGCACAAGGAGTCTAGAATAATGGGTGCCTATCCATGAGAAGTCTATTTGGAACAACATAATTTGCTGCATTTTCTATAACTGTTTACACAACATTTTCCTCACCCACGTTGATTGTGACTTTCTCCAAAACCTCACAAAGGAATTCAACATTTTTAATCTTTCTTGAAGCATCAACGAATTTTAGGAAATTTGTGCCACCTAAGGAAGAAACAAAGAAATTTGAAATGCTAATGTTAATCACTCAAGTAGAAGTTTGAAACCTTAGTCACTAAATCAATGGCTTCAAGAAGTCAGTCGTACCTAAGGAATAAACAAGGAAATTTAGGAATGCCCTGTTCATTCATCTGCCCAACCATTGGTCATGATTGTGCAATCCTTCATCCTTCATATCTCACGTTGCTCAATTATGGCCTTCAAATTGGGCACCTTTTGAGTCAAAACAGAGTTCTTTATCTCCTCATCATATGGGGCTTTGAATTCCACACCATAAATAGTAATGGCGTCTACCTTTTTTTGGTAATAAGGAGACCTATAACAAAGAAAATAAACGAAATAAGTGTTATAAAATTTTGAGTTTAACTTTAAATTCTACAAAGTTACAAACCCTTAAATTTAAAAACTCAAAAGATAGAAATAAAACAAAAATATTAATTAACTACTTGGCTGCGTGAAATGGAATGGAACAATAGAACCAAAAGTCTTTGAATGCACTTCTTGTTGCATCATGTTTGTTTGTATTCGAATCCATGTTGTCAAGTGACGGTTGAGTACTTGGAGTAGTGCTTAGTACAATATATGAATTTAATCTAGATCCACGAACTCTAGGCCCAACACTAACACTAGCATTACCATTGCCACTGCCACTACCACTAGTGGTCGAAGATTTAGGGGATGGAGGTCGAGGAATCGAAGAACAAGACTCTCCATGAATGGCTTCCATGTCTTCTCTTTGCCTTTTTTTAGTTCCTTTTGTTGGTCAAAGGTCTCTAATATACTTTGTACCTCACGTTGTAATGTCCCCTTCGTCGGCATGAAGAATTATGGAGACCCTTAGCCTATTTTAATTCTTGTAGGCTAATTGGGATGTTGCAAGGGAATAATTAATTAATTAACCAAGTTGTCTAGAGATGTTTATTTTAAAGACAACTTATATTTAATTAATATTTTTTATAAAAGATGGACAACATAATAAAAATGATTTATTTTGGGCCGAAAAAGTAAAGTTAAATTAAAAGAAATTTTAAAAGTCACTTTTGAGGAGGAAAATGAAATGTTATGAAAATAATATTTCGAACGGGTATAAAAAAGAGAGCTTGAGAAGAGGAAATTCATTTTGAGCATTTTATCAAAACCTAGCTTGTGAAGATTGAACTTTGTTCATTTATTCTTCTCTAGAACGAAAACCCTTCGGCAAAGAGTGGTTTCGAGGATGAAAACCCTCCTAGCCATTTGAATGGATTCATTCATAATTCATCTGAGTTTTGAATGCTTGTAGTTTGAAGGAGATTGATGCTTGATATATATATATTTCAAGCTTGCAGATTAAAGAAATATTTGCATAGCAAATTATTCCATTATTATTGATGTAATATCCCAAAATGGGATATTTTGGATTTACGGACTTTCCAAAATATCAAAATTAATTTTCTGCTCAGATCCTAATCTCTGAAGTAAAAATCAGACTTGAATATTCAACTAGAGCAGCCCATAAAACACCTCAAAACATCATAATTCCATCACAGACATGATCAACCATAATATACTTGCATTTCACCATCAAATGAACATCAAATCCACTTCATTTATCCAACACACATGACTGAAAAGTAAATCAGAAGTCTGCTGCTACAAAATCTTAGTTTTACAAGTCTTCAAGTACACTAACAAAATAGGACAAACATGACAAACATGCCCAGCAATGTTCTGCCCTAACCCTAAGGGTTATACATACCAAAAATAACAGCAAAATGACCTTCAAAGTGATAGGAAAGATCTCCTATGCATGCTGCTCCAATTAGGGCATGAAACCCTAGGTCTTCAACTCTCCAATGCAAAGGAAATCAGCTCCAAAAAATGTGCGCTCAGGTCTGAGATGTTCGTTGCTCCAAATGATGCCAAAAGAAGCCAACTCCAACAAAAGATCCTCCAAAGGTGGCACTCAAGAGGTAGGGACAAACCCTTGGCAAGATGACACAATTCCACCAATGGATCCACTCCAATCTAGTGCAAATTAGGTCTGCTCCTCTGCTGCTCCAAATCAGAAATAAAATCATGCACAAGAACCACCCAAAATGCCTCCAAGGACAAATCGCTCCTCCTCCAATGAAGGGCGCTCAAACTAGGGCAAATCTCCTCCTCAAAAGATGATCAATTCACACCAAGGAAGTGCCACCAACAATGATCTCCAATCTGATTTAGAATTCTGCTCTTCTTCTCCACAAAATATCAATGAAGCACAAGTGAACTCCCATCACGGAATCCTCCAAAGGAAAGAGCTAGGGTTTCGGCCAACTCCTCCTAGGAACTCAAGGTTTTCATCTCAAGCTCCTACTCCAAGAGATAACTCCAAGTATGAATGAATGAATGCTGAATGATGTTTGAATGCCACAAACTTTACTTCTATTTATACATGATTTGTCTTTCTCTCTTCTAGCCGACCTAGGAGACTTATTCCTTATTTTCCATCTAGGCTGATCGGCCTCCAAGATAAATTCAAATTGAAGATATGAATTTATTATTGTTTTATTCTTTTTCCATGCCATCTCCAAGCGCCAAGATAAGTATTACTTTATTATTTATTCCTCCATCACAAGTCATCCCAAATCAACAAAGTATAGAAAATGATCTTCACAAGGTTGGCACACACATGCATAGGATCCAAACAATGCCTTATCATCAAGGTGGCATCTGGTGCAGGAGCACCAAGGCTCAATGCAGCCGTACATAGTTTTTTTGATTTGTCAATTTTGAGTTTGCAGCATGTGATTTTGTCTTAGGAGTTTTTTTTCTAGTTTTCTGAAAATGCATCGGCGGGAGAAGCACTTTACTTTTGGAGGGCCTTTTTGCCAAGTGAAATTCAAGTTAATGAATGTATGTTTGAAGGTGTTCGGCATTTGTTCAACGGTTGAACCTCGCAGTTGAACCTTACCGTTGAACCCCACAGTTGAACCTCATGCCAAGGTTCAAATGGTTCATTGGAATCGTTGGTCACTTTGTTGATCGGTTGAACCCCGCAGTTGAACCTTGCCATTGAACCTCGCAGTTGAACCTCGCGCCAAGGTTCAATGGTTCAACAGGGTTATAATTCTGAATTGTAAAGTTGGAATCGTTGGTTATTTTGTTCAATGATTGAACCTCGCCGTTTAACCTCAACGTTGAACCCCACTATCGAACCTCGCTGTTGAAGTTCAATGGTTCAACGGGTTCATTCATATTGAATGGTGGAGTTGAAATCGTCGGTCATTTTGTTGGGGGTTGAACCTCACCGTTGAACCTTGTGATTGAACCTCGCTGTTGAAGTTCAATGGTTCAACAGTTCATCATTTTGGAATAGTGGGTATCGGCATGAGAAGCATTATCGGTGAGCGAATAGAAAGCTACACTGATGGATTAAAGTCTAGCCAATAATTGTTATATCGGCGTATGAAGTATGATCGGGAGGAATGTTAAATGTCTCACTGATAGACATTATTGTTTGGGCGACGGAAATTAAAAAGGCATTGGTGAGAAAAGTAACAGCCAAGAAGCTGCAGAACTGAACCGACAGTTAGAAAACGAACAGGTCTAGTAACTGAACCGTCCTGTAACGGACATGACCAAGTATATATGATATAGCATTCTTTCTGTAGAGAGTTCAGCAGAAGAATCGAAGAAGGGAATTTTGATGTGTGAAGCATTTTTGATGTAAGCAGAGTTTTTGAATAAAAATAAAATACAGCAGTTCGACCATTTGTGTATTTCTATTCTGTTTTCAGTTTGCTATTCTGAAGTAGATTAGTCATTTCTTTTTCTGCAATTTTGTTCTCTTTTGCAAACCATGACTTTGCATTGATGTTCCTCGAGTTCCTCTGTACAGTATGGAGGTCATCAAGCAGAGCCATGCTTCTTGTTTGTTTTTCTTTGGTGGGGTGGTCGGATTGTCGACTAGAGGCAATGCATGCTTGTTCTAGGCGAGCTCAGTAAGGAGTCTGGCTAGATAAACAAGTAGGAAAATAGACTTGCAGTAGAGAGAAAGAAAGTGAGCACCAAACAGTCCAGACCCCTGAACAGAGTGAGAAGGGTGGGCAACGGGCTCAGAAAAATTATATGCCACTGAGGCAGTATCTTGGAAGCAATGAGGATAAGATATGTGTCCCACACCAAGTAGGGAAATAGAGGTTTCCATCTCTGCAAAGAGTTGAAGAATTTAGCTGACATTTTTGTGTAGAAAGATGTCTGTTAGCACTTTGAATTGGTAGGGAGGCTAGTGTTGTCAAACAGTCTTGTACACCTACAAGATGCAGAAGCAGGCAGCCTAGAGTCCTCCCTATCAGCATCAAACATAGAATTTGCTACAACTTCATCTCTTGGCAAAAAGCGTTACAAGTCTCCACACTCACAAACCCTCAAGATGACAAATCTCCATACTTGCAACTCCCCCAAGTGGTTCGCTCCCATGGCAAGAATATGATAGTAAATGAAAGAGTCACAACAACATCATTAGGAAAATACATCAAAACGCCTTCAAACCTCAATTTGCCTTTCAAAATCCCCTTGAGTGTGAAAACAAGTCCTCCTGTCCTCTAGTGGTGATCACTCCGAAAATGGGGACATTACAGTTGCAGTGAAGGTTATGTACATTTTTGCTGGTCACAACAGCCAAAGTCAGGCAGTACTATTTTTACCCAGCAAAGGCAGCCCAGCAGGTGAGGCCGTACCATTGTTTGCACAACAAGGTAACCGTACAAGATAGAAGCTAGGTGTTGAAGTTTGGAAGGAGGCGTATGAAGTTTTAAGGGGTTTTGTAACCCCAAACACCCAGTCACACCATATCTTGGAGTTTATTCACTCCTATTTGCTCGTCGCAGCTATATATATATATATATATATCATACAGCAAGGAAGGATCTGAATTTATTGTATTTTCTGATATAGATTTTGATGTCAACACTTCTGTGAGATTCTCCAGTAGCATTTTCCCATATCAGGAATTAGATGTGAAAAATACATTATTTTAAGTTCTGTGTATGATAATTAATCATTTTCAGCAGTGGTATTAGTCTATTAAATATTTCATTCTGAGTATGTTGTGTTGACTAAAATAGTGGTGATATTCTTATTGAAATGTTATAGATAAACTCAGTTTTCAGCCTGCAGTTTAGATTGTCATTATGTCAAACATTTGCAAAAATACAAAAAAAATGGCCTCAAACGTTACACACGAACAACATGAAGAGGTGCAATTGGGCACAAAGGACATCTTGGCATGCAATTTGTGCGAGGTGATATTTCAATTGATTAATGTTTCCCCCACTAGTTTTTGTTGTGCAATGTTTGCAAGCTAACTCCCCTTTCTTTGCCCTTGGGGTGGTATGTTTCCAACAAGGGTCCTTTCTAACTAAGCTTGACATTACAATAATCTGTAAATTTAAAGCAGGCTGCAGTAACAAGTAAATGGAAAATAAATTAACATTTAGGGTTTCTAAATCAACTAAGATTTAAGAATCGAAAAAAAGAAAATAGGTAGGGTTTGCAACTAAAAAATAGATGAAAAAATTAGAAAAAAACAGCTAGGGTTTGTTCATAAAAAGAGATAAAACAAAAAAATCCATAATAGAACAAGGAAAAAAGAGGGGAAAAAGAGTTCTCTTCATCTTTTCCTCTTTTAGTTTTTGTTACATAAATTTCAAATAAAAAATTAAAAAAACGTACAAAAGGAAAAAGATTCAAAATAGGAAAATACCTCTTCAAATTTGCTCCAACTTGACGGTGGGCTGCTCCAAATCAATGGTGGGCTCTTCCATATGCACCGTGGGCTCCTTTACATGCAATGAGGGCTGCTACAAACCTGCCCAAGTTGCATTCAATCAACATTTGCTGCTCAAGTTGTCTGCTGATTTTTGCATAAATTGATTGTGTTTTTGCTCCAATGCTCTTTTTTCCTTCTTCCATGTGGTTGCAAATGAAATGAATGTCTTTTGAGACTGTTAAAGGTCATTTTAGAGTGCCCATCCTGTTGATAAGGGCGTGGTTCGGTGGTTAAGTCGCTCAGTTGTAGTGGCGGCTACCAAAGTTCAAACCCCCGCTGGGCCAACGAGCTTGTCGGCGTTACGCCTTCGTTGGGCCAATGAGCTCGCGGGTTTGAAGTGTTCTTTCTTGGGGATGAGGTCCCCTGTGTTGTGGCCTCACCGGCTCATAGCTCCGGGCAAAAGCATTGTGTGGAGCCGGAGGGCGTGTTGCACCAACGTCACCGGTCATGTTAAAAAGTTTATCAGGCGCATTATCCTTTATTTTAAAAAAAAGGTCATTTTAGAGTGTCAAGTTTTGACTGTTTTTCTTCTTGATTTTCATGTTACTTCTAAGTGGCCGTGTCTTCCTAGTGGGACTCATTAAGTTTGATGAGTTTGGCAGACTTGGTGAGTCGAACTAGACTTGCTAGTTACTTGGTTGCCAGTTCTCCAAAATGGTTGCAAGTTTTGTATCACTATACAATCACAAAAGATGTGAAATGAAAAGGTGGATTGATTAGGTGGGAGATGTCTCTATTTTTACACCTATCAACAAGTTACATAAAGATAGGCCAACCCATTAATGCTCTAACCCCAATATATAAGGTGTGAGTTACACATTTACACTTATAAGTTACACATTTACACTTTTCACTTATACATAACCCGACGGTATATTACAATCAGTGATAACATAAAGGATCTTAGTAGATGAGTTTTACGAACATTTGATGTCCAAATGCACATGTTTTATTAATTGACATGGTTTGCTTTCTTTCTTCTCTAGGTTTTCTTCTTTAAATGTTCTAATGTATTGTATTTCCTTTTGGATTTTTCTATATTTTTTGTGGAGGAATTGTTTTTCACTCCTTTTGTTGTTATGACTTATCTACAAACTCGTGTCCCTTATATGTATATTGGTCACTCGTGGATAATTATATAATTGCTTCATTTTTAAATTGTTGTAGTTTGCTTGCTGGTTTCTTCTGTACATCATTGAGCCTTGCTCCTTACTGATTGCTTCTATTGGACTGTATGATTTTGATTCACTAATTCATTCATTATTATTAACTTCTAATATTTTGTCCCTTTATTTTTTGAGAAAAATGTTTGTCTCAGGCGATCTTTCAGCTTTCACATTCTTTCTCCAACTTGCTGAGACCATGGGATCTTTGGTGTGGTTGTGGATTGAGGGATCCAGCTATTTCGTCTATTATACTCTTCCTTGGCTTATTGGCCAGACCAAATTCCTAGGTGTCTGTCTGTCTAATTCTGACATTTTGGGGCCAAATCATACTTTGGGGTCATATTTCCTTCTGTTCCAATTGGATTCGTTTCTCCTTCCTGATTTTACAGTGAACTCTACGGAATCATCAACTTGATTGCAGGATCTGCTTTTCTCTCCATGAGGGTTGCTTCTTTTTTTGTAGGTCACCGAGTTCTTTTTGTTCTTGCAAAGTCAGTAATTGATCAATCATTTTTGTCTGCAAAAATTATTTGTGTATAGTTGTTGAGTATAAATATGAGATGTAGTATCAATTCATGTTATGGTAATCAATTACGAACGTTAGGTCACATGCAGTCTTAACATTTTAATTGAATGTTACAATTTTAGTTTTAGATGTTATTAGTTTTAAGGCGCGATAAATGTTGATTGTTTAACTGCTTCTCACAACATATACGCTGTAGAGGCAAAATCAATAGAACATCTCCGACTGCCGTCCCCGAAACGCGTCCCCTGCTGTCCCCGTCCCCCCGTCCCCGAAACGCCGTAAAACATAGATGTAAAATATTCTTGACATCAAAATCTTTCCTATTTAGAATACCTTTACATAAGAGATAATTGCTGCGTGTTCTCTGGAAGTGTTTCATATTTGTAAAAAATATCTTTTCTGATTTTTTACGCCTAGGGAGATGGAATGCTTCTTTATTAACATATGATCACTCTGTATAAGTATGTTTTCTCTATGATGATTTCTTTGTGCAAATATATTTTTCAGAACTAGGGTTTGTCTAACTCCTATATAGAATTTATTACATGTACCATGTCCACCAGCTTATTTGAAAATTGAATTGCTCTTTTTCAACAGAATCTGATCTTTTGATTCACTAATGCTTTGTTCCGATGTGAATAGGACTGCAAGTGGCACATTCCAGGATGGTGGTCTTCTTTTGAATAGGCAAGGATTACGATTCATTTCACACGATAAGGAAAATAGTGTAAGTTTTTTTCCATCTAGGAAAAACTTGGAGTGACTGATTTGTTAGTGAATGTACATTTCGAGTCCAGTTGGCCTAATGCAGTTTTATTTCTTTCTTGGACATCGGTAACATATGGGACCTGCTAATGATATTATATTAGTTTACAAAATTATAACTTTTTAACATGAAATACGATTATGCATGTTTATCAAGAAATTGTTACAATAGTTGAGCCCTACATGCCCATGATAAATAATGAAATGTTATAATAGATGTTTCAAGTAAAATAGTCAAAATGATTTTTTTAGCTGAGTGGACCCTATGGGCTTGGTGGGATGGATAGGAGCGTAGATGGATGGATAGAGTTATTTCTCTACTTTAAACTGTTGAAACATCTGAATGATATGTGTTTGAGTAAATCAAGTTAAAACAAGAAGTATGTATCTCTGGTTTTATATAAGGTATTGACATGTTGGACGTTGGACCACCTAATGCTGATATCATAGTTCTTGACTATTTTAAAGGGGATAGGAGCGTAGATGGATGGATAGAGTTATTTCTCTACTTTAAACTAATGAAACATCTGAATGATATGTGTTTGAGTAAATCAAGTTAAAACAACTAGTATGTATCTCTGGTTTTATATAAGGTATTGACATGTTGGACGTTGGACCACCTAATGCTGATATCATAGTTCTTGACTATTTTAAAGGGGGCTTGATATTATGGTTACTAATTTGAAAGCTACTTTACTCCTTGACAAGCTATTAGAAAAATAAGTATGTTGGTTTGCTGCAATTGTGGTACAATTTCCTGTTTTGATGGTGTTATAATCTAGGCCATATGATTGGTAATCCAAAGTAATCAAGACAAATTGAAAAATGGTTTAGCAAGTTCAATAGGAATCATTGTGAGTCAAGGTGACTCTTGGATAAAGAGAGCAAATCATCCCTATAACATGAGAATTAAAATCATATGACAGTTGAAATATAGATATTTTAAAAGTATATAACAAACTAGATAAAGAGTACCCGACAAGGTTTAATAACTCTAGAGAAAAAATGAAGTGGCAAATACTCTTCTACCAGAGTGTATTTCTCAAATAAACAAGTACAGATACAAAATATCAGTTTGCCAAGTCTATTTCTCCACTTTTGGCTTGTTCTTCACCTTCTTGTTGCTACACAACTTCAATTCTCTTTCTCCCTCTTTGTCTTGGGCTCTCAATGTCTTCTTTTATAGTGCTAGAAGACTCCAAATGTGTTTTAGAGAGTCCTTTTGCAAGGAATTCAAAGAGACAGGGTCAACTGAAATGTTTCACGTTCTTGCTTCTTTCATTGGGACAAAACTGTCCCTTGCCACAAACTCTACCTTGCTGGACCTGGTGGTTTCAAAATCATTACCTGGTCAAAACCAGTGGTTTCATACTGCTTAATTTTGGAGGTGATTTTGGTGCCTGGAACCTGCTGAAGTGAACAAAAGTAGTTTACGTATAATTAAATGCAAAAGGCTAAACAAGTTTTGCATATGGTCATCTCCTTAAGGAAGTATTCTGTTTTAAGAATTTGAGGATAGGACAACAAAAGCCTCCACTGCATATTTTAACTAAGATCTTCCCATAAATCTGTTACGGTGATATAAACCCTTTGACCGATACTACATTCTCTTGTATGTCAGGAAGTATTTGTTAATATAATTTCTTGAACCAAACTGTGACAGATGGCACTTCATTGTCACATGCATCATTATGGCACCCTAATACATGAAATATGCTTAGATCAAGTTTGTCAACTGGAAATTGGGTGATGTAAAACCTAGTTTTTAGTTTTACTATTTTTCTCTGGGATCTTTGTTTTGTTAAAGTTTGGTATACTTGAATAATAGACCATTGTTTCATAGAGAAGATGGCCCCTCAAGGTCTAGAATGCCTCCTATGCATTTTCTGCATAACATGGATGGGGCTGCATTGGGAATATCCTCAATCATTCCCGAAACCCAAATGACCTAGCATGCCATTCTCTACTCAAATGACAAGATCTCTTCCCATCCCAAGTAAAAGAAACAACAAAACTTAGTTTTTTGAATTTTTATTAACTGTTGGTCCTGGTGATATTTTACCAATATTTGTATTTTTTTTCTTCATCTAACTTAATTCAATCCTAGAGGTTAGTTGTAGTTGAGTACCATGCCACATTCCCATTGAAAATTGTTGTCTGTACTAGTAACTTTATTAACTACTTGTTCTTTTTTCCCGGAAAAAGGTAAAATACATTTACATTAAATAGTATAGGTTACAAAAAAGGAATGACATTTAACAAATGGGTTACTTGAGATTACAAGAGAAGTTAAGGATAATTACCAGTAAAGAGTGTTACATTGTAAGAACCCTGACTTGTTCTAACTGAATTTTTTTCTTTGCTGGTCTAAAAATTTTCTGATTTGTTTCGCTTACAAAGTACTTAGCGTTTTTAACTTTTGTTTTCAACAATGGGTTTGTAATATCATGTAGATTGAAAGGTTGCAATCATACATCCAAATAACAAGAAATGAACATGAAACATGGATATTAGGCAATCATACAACTCTCATAAACATAGATGAACATACCCGACATTGATAGCTTATCTTCTTTATTGATTTGAAAGCTGATTACAAATGAAGAGGGATGGAAAGTACAATCAGTTAAGTCTGATTTGAATTTCAGACCTTCAATTACATCCAAAAGTGCCAAAACATATATCCAAACCCTAGTCGTATGAATGGAAGATGAAGCTCTATGAATTATTGATGAAATGCCCATCTAGGTATGACTGAAAAGCAACTGTAGCAGTCAACTGGAAGTCTGATATGACTGTATAAAACCTGTATCTGCTGCTGTCATAAAACCCTGATGTCAAATGCCAAGAAAAGACTCCAAACTCAAGCGGCCATGCACCAATGGGTGGCGATTAGGCTTAGGAAGCAAAGCTGATGATGAAACCCTATTGCAAATGCCAAACACTCCTCAGATCTGAAACTGATATCAATTTGCTGACTGCTGTTACAAAAATCAGACCATGCATGAATAAAGAAAATTACCAAAAACCCTCTCCTTTGCCAAGCGATCCAAATGTAAACCCTCTACAAGCAATTATTGATGAAAATATCTCAAAACAAAAGCCAAATCTGAATATGAAACTCCATTAGAACCCTCCTGTTAAGCACAATGATGAACTCCATTTGAATTCACCTCTCATGGTGGATTGGGATGATGTCCAAGCCACAAAATATCAAGGGAACACCACCTTGAATCAACTGAAAATCACTTTCAGCCAAGAGCAATACTCAAAATGCAAAGTTTACCATATGTCAAAGATGTCAAAAGTGAAGCTAAAGTCCTCTTTTTATACTTTCTCTCTAAGGGCGACCCAATTAGACAAAACATAAGCAATTTTTAAATCCACCAATAATATCAAATCTTTAATTTGATATTTTTAAATGCTTTCACCTTCGACGCCAATATTAAAAATAATAATATTTTATTATTTTATCCTTATTTCTCCTAGGCGCCGATTTTCCCTTGGAAAATAATATTTTTAATTTATTTTTTCTCCTTCCTTGGGCGTCGATTTCTATCGGCAAAAATAATAATTTTTAATTATTTTTCTCTCCTTGGGTGCCGATTTTTGCGAATAAAATAACAATTTATTATTATTTTATTTTTTCTTCTTTTTTTCCTTTGGCATCGATTTTAATTGGGAAATATAAATAAATAAAAATACAGTAAAATTTACCTTTCATTTATTTTCCCACTTTCAAGTCTCCAAGCCCTTGATTTTTGCCTTGACTAAAATATCATTATTGTTGGCTTTTATAAAAATATTATATAATACTGCTAGCCAAAAATACAAATAAAGTAGAGTGTTGAGCCAACTTTCTAGTTTCCAAGCCGTCAAGGTACTAGCTCAACCCAAATCATTCTCTTACAAATAGAGTTAGCCTACGGGAATGGTGAATAGGCCAACAAACTCCATCATAGATGATCACTCCGGAAATGGGGACATGACATACATGAGAGTAACAAATAGTGTTTTAGCATAAGTGAGTTTGAGCAATGTACAAAAGCAAGCAATAAACCTTTTTGCAAAATATGGTATTTTCCTAAGATAACCATTAGGTTGAATTTGTCCTACCAACATAGCATTCTGGCGCAGCATATGGAAAATGAAATTAATTAGGAGGGTAGGGACCATTTCCCTTTGGGAATATGTTGAGTTGCGATGTATAGGAGGGGGAGGCTTGAGATTTGAAGAGGGTTTTGGACCTGCTTACTCTTACATTGGCTCTAGTGGAGCTTTTTTTCTTGTGTAGCGAGTCTTTTCACTGGAAGAAGTTAAAACAAGCTGAGTATGTTCTTTGATAATATCAGCAATCTGTTTTTTAGCAGATTTAAGAACAGGGTTTCCTTTGATTGTTCTATTGATTTTTTTATGCTGATCTACAACCTCGCCCATCCACCTGTTCATTCATTGTTTCTATTTTTTTGATTGCTTTGGCAAACAATACAGGATCTTGGAGAGTATTCTTTCCAAGTAAGGATTGTGTGCTTTTTCCTTAATGTGTTTGTGCCGTCCATGGATTTCTGTAATGTCCCATTTGGGAACAACACTAATTTTTTCCTAAATTATCAATTTCCAAGCAAACAAAGGTTTAGAGAGTACCTTAGCTTGATTTAACTCCTGCAAACAAGTTAGAAATCTTAAACATCAGTAAGTCCATAACAGTTTAATAAACTCAATTGAATCTTACCTTGGGATAATCAACCATGGGGAAGCATGGAAGAGAGTGACTCGATGGGGTGTCTTAGCCTCTCTAGGCCCAAAGGCAGAACCCCTTTGGCCTCATGTGGCCCATGCCATTCATATGAGGTGGCGTACCTAGTGGGGATTCTAATTTATCCGTTATCCCCTCATCTTGCCATCTTTCCCCATTTCCTCATGATTGGTCTCCTTATATTGCTATACCATGATAGGGGAGTGAGGTCTCAAAAGGTGTCCTGGTAACCCAACTCTCCTAGGCCCCAAGGCAGAACCCTTCAACTAAAAGGCAGAACCCCTTTGGCCCATGTGAACTTATCATTTCCCATCTTGGGTGGCATATCTAGAAGAGGGCCCCTCCTAGTAGCACAACTCTCCTAGACCCAAAGGCAGAACCCTTCAACTAAAAGGTAGAACCCCTTTGGCCCATGTGGGCTCATTCCATTCCCTCTTGGGTGGCGTATCTAGAAGAGGGCAACTTCCGGTAGCACGACTCTCCTAGACCCAAAGGCAATACCCTATAACTAAAAGGCAGTACCCCTTTGGCCCATGACGACTCATTCTATTTCCTTTTGGGTGGCGTACCTAAGAGAGGGTCCTGTATCCCTTTTGTACTTTTCCTTCCTCTTATCATGGTATAGGTTTATGCATAACAAACTCTTATCAATTCCACATTCTCAAATAATCATATCAGCAATACATAATAAATTATGAAGATGACATCATAAATACAATATGCATGATCTATATTTAAATCCATACATTACATACTCATGTAAATCCTACCACAATCAGATTTCAAATCTCTCTATAGATAATTCCACTTTCTTCTTGTCATTCTCAGATATATATCTATAATCAGAAATATGTATCTTTTTTCTATTCCTCACTGCCCTTTCTATCTCCATAAATATACCTCTCCACTTTGTAAGAAGAGTCATCCCCTTTGAAAGGGTGATGACTCTTCATGGAGTAATGTCTTTTAATCTTTTGATCATAGCCTTTTACATTAATCCTTTGCAAGTTAAGGATCGCTGCTGTTTCATATGCTTATCAACGATTTCTATAGGAATCGTTGCATTTCTCATATGCAAATCTTAAGTGCTGCTGTAGTTACTAATTGCTGCCTGTTTTGTCTTATTCCCAATCGCTGCCTTGAAATATAAATTCTTCCTTTTATTAATTGCTTATATTATATTTTGATGACATGATATTATGGGTATAGCTGCCATCTTCCTTAGCATTAATCGATGCATACCAATGATCCCTTCTCCTAAATAAGCATCTCTTACATCCTTCGTCGAATATATTTATTTGTATATATTTATAATAGTATAATAATATTTATTTATATTTATATTAACATTTATATTAATACATGTATTTATATTTATAATTATATTTAAATATTATATATTCTATTTAATAATATATTGTATTGCAATTATTATAATTATAATAATATTTATATTTATTATTTATAAATACAATAAATATATTATATTTTAATTATATAATATTATTTTATATTAATAATATTATACATGATTATTATCAATTTGATGATGACAAACATCATATTTGATGAAAGCGATTTCTCCGTCTTTATCATGATGTTTAAATCTTTAATTTAAACAATGCCTTAATGTTTCGTTTTGGTCGTTGTTTGACACTGTGGTCGTAGTCTTTGTGTTGTTCGACGGTCATCTAGAAGTCACAACCGACCCTTATCTCCAACCCGTGGTCCCTTGTGACCAGGTGCGAGGCCAGGCCTAAGGATCTCGACCTCAGTCCTAGATCTTTAGCTGTGGTCACGTTGAAAGACCAGCGCTCAGATCAACGGCTCAAACACCAAGCCACCCCAGTGCCCAACCTTCCATACATCAGCCCGCGGTCATATTGGCAACCATCGCCCAACGTTTTTTCACCTCTGGATTTGTGTCTTGAAATCTGTGCTAGGGTTTTGAGCCTTTTTTTTGTCTCAGGGTTTTGTGCTGTCAAAATCTTTAGTTTACCTCATTTTTTGTGTCTCGAAAAGCGTGAAGGATGGCCTCTTTGTCCAACATTATGTTGGAAGGTAGTTAGAAATTCAATGGCTGCAACTATAACACCTAGAAGCAGTGTATGATGACCATATTTGAGTATCGGTGCCTCGACCAGATTGTTCTTGGCAAAACTACTCGCCCTCCAACGGCGAGTAAAGATTAGGACAAATTTTATGAGCAGAATCGGGAAGCCGTAATGCTTATTAACTTGTTGATCACTGATGATTAGCTGCCTCAAGTACCCTCAGGCAAGACAGCTAAAGAAATCTGGAATCTTCTGAAATATCTTCATGAAACGTCTGACAAGAGCCGAGCGTTCTTTCTGAAGAACATGTTCTCCATCATGATGGATGAGAAGACAATTCTGCAGGAGCACTTGACAAAAATCAAGGACATCCGTGATCAACTTGATGCTATTGGTTGGAAGATGGAGGAGGAAAATATGTTAGTCATCACTCTGAAGAGTCTACCAAAGTCTTATGAGCACTTTATTGAGATGCTCAACATTACCTCAACTAATGTTGACTTGAAGTTTCCAGAGCTTTGCACCAAACTTTTGCAGCAAGATCGCTGGAGACAACAGTTCAGTAGTAGTGCTAATTCATCCTCCACGAAACAGGCATTTACTGCCAAGGCATTTCCGAAGAAGAATGGCAAAGGTCAGCCCTCTTAGCAAACTAGCCAAGGTCAATCCCAGGACAGCTCCAAGAAGAAGAACATTAAGTGCAACTATTGCCACAAGTATGGCCACATGAAGAAAGATTGTTGGAAACGCTTGGCTTCTGAATAGTCCAAGCAAGGAGAGTCTAAACCTGAAGCCCATGCTGCAGAGCACACTGAGCAAAAGGAGTCTGCTTTCTATGCCTTTATGGCCAAGAGACCAACAGATCATGTTAAATCCTTTGCTTGGTATATTGATTTAGGTGCATCTCGGCATTTCACTCATTGACGAGATTGGTTCAGTGAGTACACGCCATTCAGAGATTTTGTTATCTTTGGAGGAGGCGAAGAGTATACTGTTGTCAGAAAGGACAACGTGCAGTTTCAATCTGGAGGGAGAAATTTAATATTTCTCAATGTATACTTTGTACCTGGCATGGAGTTGAATCTACTTTTAGTTAGTCAGATTATGCGTCATTCTCCTCAGCTAGATATTGTCTTCAGTTTGCATGCATGCAACATTGTTGATAGAGAGACTCGCACTACAGTTGCTCAGGGACTTGAGGATCATGGTCTTTATAGACTTGTTGATTCAGGTGTTTCTCAACAGCACGCCATGGTAGCAAGGAGCACTTCCATCAACAACCTCTGGCGTCAGCGTTATGGGCATATGAATATGCATTATCTCTCTCAGTTATCTAGAGACGATTTGGTTGGTGGTCTACCTACGATTCATACTCAGAATCATGGAGTATGCAAAGCTTGTTAGGTTGGAAAGCAGCATCGGACTCCATTCTCAGATGGTGACACATGGAGAGCTTCCAAGGTATTACAGTTGGTTCACGCTGATGTATGTGGACCAATGAACACTCCTTCAGTTATTGGGTGCAGGTATTTTGTGTTATTTGTTGATGATTTTAGCAGAAGAATGTGGGTGTATTTTCTTAAAAAAAAATCAGAGGTGTTTAGTATATTTCAGCAGTTTAAGGCCTTAGTTGAAAAAGAGTCAAGCTCTCATATAGTCACTCTTAGGTCTGATAATTGGGGGGAGTTTTGTTCTTCTGACTTCTCCAGTTTCTGTGTTGCCCATGGCATTAAGCGCCAACTTACCACACCCTACACCCCTCAGCAGAATGGTGTTGTTGAGCGTCGGAATCGCACCATTACTGAAATGGCTCGTTCTATGTTGGAGCATAGAAATGTCCCTAAGAAGTTCTGGGCTGAAGCAGTCTACACCGCAGTTTATCTTCTGAATCGGTCTCCTACTTATGTCGTTAAGAAGATGACTCTTGAAGAAGCCTGGTCTGGACGCAAGCCTAAGGTCAGCCACCTGAAAGTCTTTGGCTCTACTGCTCATGTGTGGATTCCAGATGCCAAGCGCACCAAGTTGGATTCCAAAAGCCAGAAACTCATGTTCACAGGTTAGAGTGAGAATCATAAGGCATATAGGCTGATTGATGTAGATACAGATCGTCTCATCTTCAGTCGTGATGTTGTGGTTGATGAAGCTACTGGGCCATTTTATTTGGCTTCTCCTATTGTGAGCCCTGAGGATCAGCCTCTGAAGGCTTCTGATTTGGGTGTTTGCCCTCCCCTAGCTCCACCTGATTGGAGGGATTCTGTAGTTGTGAAGGCACCTCCGCCTAATGTTATCCCACTCGCCCCTCCTCAGGACAATCTGGATCCTCATCCAGTTGATTTTGTCCTAGCCACACCAGGTGATGTTGTTCCTCCTGTTTCAGATGTTGGTATTTCTACTCTCTGACATAAATGGTGGGAAAAGACCATAGGTGATCTTCATGATGATGAATTAATTGAGGGTAGATCTGCTCGGAAAAAGAGCGAGCAATAGAATAGATTTAATTTTGCTCTTATGGCCAACCTTCACAGCATATCTGAGCCTCAGACATATTCAGAGGCTAAAGGCATACCTGAGTGGGAACACGCTGTGGAAGCTGAACATCATAGTGTTCTGAAAAACAACACTTGGGTCCTCTTTGATCTTCCACCTGGAAAGAAGCCCATTGGCTGCAAATGGGTGTATAAAGTTAAGTATAACGCTGACGGAACTCTTGATAAGTATAAGGCTCGGTTAGTAGCCAAAGGGTTCTCACAGATAGAGGGCATTGACTATGAGGAGACTTTTGCTGCCACAACCAAAATGAGTACCATTTGGCTTGTCCTCGCTATTGCAGCCCAGTTTGGATGGAAAGTCCATCAAATGGACGTCAAGAGTGCATTCCTCAATGGGGAATTACAGGAAGAAGTCTATATGATGCAACCTCCTGGTTTCAAGGTTGCTGGTAAAGAACACCAGGTATGCAGATTGGTGAAAGCACTCTATGGCCTTAAACAGGCTCCACAGGTATGGTACATGAAAATTGATAAGTACCTAGTTGATGATGGTTTTTAGAGGAGTCCTTCTGATTCTAGTTTGTATATCAAACAGTTTGGTGATGATATTCTTTTGCTTGTTGTCTATGTTGATGACCTGATCATTATTGGTAGCTCGAAACATTTGATTGAGGAGATCAAACATAATCTCAGTCAATCATTTGACATGACAGATTTGGGACTTTTGCATTGTTGTCTCAGTGTAGAGGTTTGGCAAACAGATGGTAGCATCTTTATCTCTCAGTCCAAGTATGCTCGAAGTCTGCTTGATAAGTTCCGGATGAATGATTGCAAACCTCCATCTACACCTATGGAGAAAGGGCTGAAACTATTAGCCAAATCAGATTCACTTGTGGAGAAGGAATCAGCGTTCAAGCAACTAGTGGGCAGCCTCATTTATCTCACTGCTACTAGACCTAACCTTAGTTTTGCTGTGAGCTACATCTCTCGCTTCATGACAACCCCTAAAGCTGAACATTGGGTTGCAGTGAAGTGTGTGCTGAGATATGTGAAAGGCACTTCCAACTTTGGCATTCTGTATGGCATGTGCAAAGATCCCAAGCTGATTGGCTTTACAGACTTAGACCGGGTAGGTTCTGTTGATGACAAGAAATCTACTTCTGGGTATGTTTTCAGTTTGGGTACAAGTGCAGTTACATGGACCAGCAAGAAGCAGCAGGCAATGGCTCTTTCCTTGACTGAAGCTGAATATTGGGGAACTGTTAAAGCAGCTTGTGAGGTAGTTTGGCTTCGAAGGATGTTTTCTGACATGCAAATGTCTCAAGCATGGCCTTCCCCCTTGTACTGTGACAATCAAGGGGTGCTGAAACATGCCCAAAATCCAGTCTTTCATGAACGGACCAAGCATGTTGAACTTCATTGTCATTTCATCCGCCAGCTTGTTGAAGACTGATTAGTGATGTTGCAGTATGTTCCAACTGAGGACCACATTGCAGATATTCTCACCAAGTCTCTGAGTCTGGATAAGTTTGTCAAATTTAGGGGGCACCTTGGTGTAGTTGATAGATTGACCATTAAGGGGGGGTATTAAAATAATATTTAGGTAGTTTATTTAATGTTCAATATTGTAATATTACTAGTTTAGATTGTTTCTATTTCTGCTACTTTATTAGCTTTAGTTTCTTTTAGAAACATTTGTTTGTAATTCTTTATATAGAGCTTTGCCTCTATTGTTTAATATCAAGATCATTCAGATTTTTAACATTATAGTGGCAGGGGGCAGATACCCCCTATATCTTGTTGCGTGGGGAGGGGACGTGGTAGAAACTCCTGCCCCCTTTTGATTTTTTTAATATTATTTTTTTTAAAACAGAAAAAAATTCTATTTCTTTTTTCCTTTTCTAATTTTTTTAAAAAGAAAATTTTGACATCTACCTACACAGTACGGTTTAGGGAGGTTGTACAACATCCCTAGCCAATTTTTTTTGCCTTTTCTTCAACTATCCAAAATGGACAAATTTTATATGGATTTGTAGGTTCTTGGCCACTCCGAATACAATGGTGCAGTATGTTTTGACCAAAAAGGCTCTGAAATTGTGGCTACCTATCGGATCTGAAAAAACACCTGCTTCAAACCCTTGTAGATTTTGCTTGCGGTATTGAAATTTGATGAAACAAGAGTCAAATCTGACTTTCTCAGTTGCTTTGAATTCAATCGTGATGTTAGATTTGAACCCTGATGCATTGTATGAAAGATTTTGGCAAAGAATTCTCCAAAAAAGAGAAGGGGTATGTAGATTTGTGCTTCGATACCATGTGAGAGTCACACATTAGACTAAAGGAGCCCAGAATCATTTGCAAGAATAGAAACAACCTTTCACAAGAGAGTAGCAAAATAAGAATGTTATATTGCCAGAGAAAAACAATGCATACAAGATGTGCTCAATATGCTCCATATTAAATGAAGACACAAGAGGCCTTGCTTATAAAGGCAAGGATGAAAAACTAGAACACAAGAATATGACAAGTGTTTTATTCTTATGATTTGAGACAAATAAGTAAATGGCCTAAGTAAACTTAAACAACTAAGTGTGAATAGGTCTTTAAAGGGAACTAGTTAGGGAATAAAGCCTTTTCACACCAACATGTCATGCTTAAGCCCTTATTCTTTAGCACTTGGTTGGCCATATGATGATATCTCAACCCAGTTGCCAAATTCTCATTATAAGTGAAGTCTACGAGATTTGGACCCAAGACTTTGTTACTCACTCTTTAAATGCATTTCTAGACTCTGCAATTTACATGTTTAGTAAATGAGTGTTGATGCTTCATATACTTGAAGTGTTTGGTTGGATTTGACAAGGTTAGGATGGCATCTCTAGCAATACTTTCTTAAGGATGTTAGACAAATTTTAATGTCCATCTCTCCATTCCAATCTTTAGTTAATTAAGTAATTCTCGTAGGAGTGAGGCTCTCTTTAGGGAATCAAAAGAGAAATCTTCTATAAAACTCTTCAAATTTTAAGAAACATCTAATTTTCTTTAAACTTGTAGGTATCCTCTAGTGATTTGTCAACATAATCCTTGGTAGGGTCCATTGCTATCCCTTTCCGAAGACTGTGTCCTAGAAATTCAATTTTATTCGTGACAAAGTTAATTTTTTTTTAATGTTGGTGTAGGGTTAATGAGTTCTATTTTGGTCAGTAGATTGGTAAATACTTTCAGACACTAATCCACGAGGAATTCATTGCCAAGCTTAGAAAATTGTGTGTTTTAAGAGTTACATTCAAGGTGTATAGATTTTCCCAACATTTGCTTG
Organism: Cunninghamia lanceolata; assembly: GCA_027924645.1. NCBI lineage: Eukaryota > Viridiplantae > Streptophyta > Pinopsida > Cupressales > Cupressaceae > Cunninghamia > Cunninghamia lanceolata. Next base: position 5,617,016 of record BSBN01000784.1, on the reverse strand, counting down.
GGGCTTGGATCAAACTACATTATCATGGACCTATTAACATAGGGAGCATACCTAGTTGGTTTAAACTTAAGTCATCATCATGGCATTCATTTTGCCTTACCTGTAGGCCATGATCCAAGACATTAGCATATGGATTACATTCTCTAATGATTTCCAGTCCTATTTTAGGCGCTTCATTATTCTTTATCTTGATAAAAATTAGTATGTCATCCAAGAATATGATGAATCTTCTTTTTTCAAGAGGGGATAAAATTGTTGTTTTTTTTATGAAAGTCGTTGGAGTGTTCAGAACAAAGGCATAACAAATAATTGTAATGCCCACTAAATGTCGTGATTCTTGTGAAGGATGCTTTAGGGACATTGGTTTCCTTAATTCTAACTTTTTGGTAAAGTCATGTAGTCCTATAAGGGTGCCTAAAAGTTTGGCTACCTATAGTCTTAAAACATTCTCACTATGCCAATTTTCTGTATGAAAAAAGATGATTGGTGCATTGGAGGGAGATTTCAACATCCTGCTTTTTTATGTGCATTAGACTATACGTATTGGTCATTTGGAAAGAAAAATTTGTTGTTTCACATGAATGGGAGATCAAGAGGTAATGACCAATTTGTGATTAAATGGATAAATGATATTGATTATGCATACAATAATCATTTGAATAATTCCATTTTCCATGATATACTGTTCGATGAAAAAATCAAATTGACACCAGTTCCAAGTGTCAATACTGGCTTTGTTCAAGCATAATCTTCATTTTACATTTCCATGTTCAGCATAGCCAAAGGTTTTCATTTTTGTAGTGATGTCTTGAGAAATTTCTTGTTCAATTGAAATCAGTTTGCTAGGCCACCTTTATATAGTGAAAAAATGGATAGTGTCTTATTGAGCATGGAACATGTAGTACTGCTCAACATCATTTAATATAAAGATTTCTTCTTGTTTTCTAAACATATGCATTAGTTAACTGTGCTTTACTTACTTTAGAGGGTTCTTATTTTGTTGGTCATATCCACTCTATTTTTTTCTCTTTACAAAAACTGTAATGTTTTCAAAAAGGAAAAGCATATCAAATTAAATGAATAAAAGAAGCCATTAAGTCAGCTTAGGTGTGTTTACATAAAAGGGGTTGGTAAAAATGAATCAAAACAATAAGAAATAAAACAGTTTCAATGCTTTAGGTAATATTTATGACGAAACATTGAAATCAGGTAGTGTTTTACATTTTTCAGAAACTTAGGCATGTGTTTGTCTTTTTGTTTGCTTTGTTTTATGTGAAATTTGCCTACTTTTGCATATTTTAAGTTCACAAGCTACTATTTTCCATATTTTGTTTGTCTTTTGTACTTTAGGAGGTTTCTGCTTGCTTGTGGAGTTGCATTGCTTTGCATTGATGTCACTAATATATAAATTGTATGTTGAAAACTCTATGTTTAGCCATCTAATGCTCAGCCAGAGGATACTCAGTTCAACTTGGCTGATCTAGAAACCATGAAAGTAATTGGCAAAGGAAGCGGAGGTGTTGTTCAATTAGTTCGACATAAATGGACAAACAAGTTATTTGCTTTGAAGGTAAGAACTTATAATGCATAACGACTTATCATTTACTTGTTGGTTTGTGGCTGGATTTTTTTCTATTACAAATTACATGCCCAATGTTTGAAGATGGTATTATATTTACTAGACTAGTAGATATGCTTTCAGAGATGGGATGCAAATACATCAGATTATCTGGATCTCATTTTTCCAGTTTTTCTGTCCTTGTTTTGCTCATAATAAACTTGGTGCTCTCTTCAAATAAAGGTACTTGCTGGTAAAGGAATTTTCTTCTATATCACCTTACTCAAGATCTCTCACATGATTTCAGAATTGTTCAACAGAGTACACAAATGGATGTAGAAAAGTAACTGTTTTGTCTATTTAAAGCTTATATTTACAGTTGTGATCAGAGGTTACGTTGTCTCTAACAGTAATTTCCTACTTATCATGAGTGATTGTAAAAAGCGAGGGGGCTGTAATCATTGGACCTCTCTGTTAACCTTCATAGCTATTTCATATTCCAAATTAAGCATCATTTGTATTCTGGAATGCTTGGTAACTCCTAATTGAGCTATTTGTATTTTGGTTGGGGGGTTAAGATAGATGTCCATTATCACATTATCTGTTGGGGCCCCTGCCTGGAAATATTATATAAAAAAGCATTACAGTAACATAAGAAAAGACCCTAATGGTCAAAAAGAACAACGAAACAAAATAACTGAAAATGGCTCCTTAAAAAAACAACTCCTATGCCACAAACACTGCAAACCCAGATCCATTAAACTCTACCCCCCAATGCACAGGCAGGAACACACATCACCAACTAAACACCACTGCTAATCCCTGCTACTCTAGTACCAATGCTCCAAAAACTAGTAATCTACAAACACTTACAACTGCACACACCCCATTTATTTGCTCCAGACAGTTGAGCACCACTCCAATCAGTGGCCATACCAACCTCTACTGCATTCTGGCCCTGCACAATCCCATTCCACCTAGGATCCAAAGAGGGAAAGTGAAACCCCTATAAGATTTTGGCCCCTTTCCTGGTGTGATGAGCATAATGACCACACAAAACAGGAACAATATAATTGTTTGCCACTTCAAGATGATCCTCCTTATGGCTAGCTTGTAAATTGAAAAGCGCCTTACCCACATCTGCACAATATGCTTTCGACACCTTAATTTTATTTTTGCATTGGCATAGTCCACTGCTTCTCCACCTCATTTCGTATTAACACAAGTAATGATGGCACTAGACCCTTAGACCTCACTCCTTGCTCCACCATATTATTTGTTGGAGTACCAACTAGGCCTGAGAAAAACCCTCAAGATTATCTAGTAGAAGAAGCTTTAAGAGCCACAACCCCTGTTCAGTCAAGGGGACAGACGGCGCCAATTTCTTCTCAAAACCCTTCTGAATGCTAGCCTTCGATTTGGGAGCACCCCTTTGCCTAGACCATCCTCACCTAAGACAACCTTAACTAACCCTAAGGCAGATGGAGATGAGTAGAAGAATATAGAAACAAGCCTACTATTTGAAACAACTCCTTCCCTAAGTGGGTCTCAGGCTTTACTTGTCTTGAACTTTGGTGCTATTACACCTACTTTGCTACCAACACTTCACCAGCACCACGCACAACAAACACCTCCAAATCAGCCTACCACATACCACCGTCATGAAAGTTGTGCCAGAAAAGATACACAACAATCCTTATAAAAGAAGCTTCCAACACACATTAATGAAGCACACAACATTCCACATAGGAAACAAATACTCAAGCATGGGAAAGTTAATAAGGAGATGAGTACACCTACCACTATAACTTATGCTCTAATCACTAATGACACAATGTAATATATATGGTGTAGGAGAAATACTACCATGAGAGCAAGGGACATAAGAAATCCCTTAGATAAGAAAGGCAGGCCCCTAACACAAACTATATGAAAACTCCACCATGCAAAATAAGCTTTCCTAACTACATCTAAAGGAGGCTGAAAATTTAAGTGCAACTCTAAGTCCACCTAGGAGTTTGAGATATGGCTGTAGATAGCTCATATGGGCTCTTGATCGAATCCCAAATTTGCTAAATAGTCAGCTACTCAATTCAAGATTCTCCTATAGTGTTGAAAGCTTAAATTTTGTTTTCTCTTAATCCTTGAACGGGGTAACTCTAAATGTATTTTGATCATATAGATACAAGTCTAATGCAATGATACATGGCACTTCATTCAAAAAGGTGATCTTAATTTCAGAAGCTTCACTTTCCTTCTTAGAATTTTTGATCCCAATGATTCTTACACTATTGGAAAGAGCTTTTTGAGGGATTTCCAAAAAGTGGTCGCAATAAAGATTTTGAGCAATATCAAGGGAGATATGGTTGTTTAAAGGTGACCCTACATATGAGAATTTTGGCAACTTTTACTTGCATAGAACTAGATCAAAGAAATCAACCTCAGAAGCTTTATTTTACTTGCCACATTTTTTAATACGGACAATTCCTACACCATTGGAAAGAACCTTTCAAAGAATTTCCAAAAAGTAGCCGCAATAAAATTTTTGAACAGTATTGAGGAAGCAATGGGCTTCCAAATTTGATTTTCAGATTTGTAATTTTTCAAGGTGTAGTCCTTTTTTTCAACTCGCGTCACATATTTTCTCAAAGAAGGATATAAAAGAGATGTGAGCCAAAAAGCAATTCATTCTTGACATTTCATTTTCACGAAGAGTTTTCTTTGAGAGCTGGAGCTTTTGGTTTAGAAAACCCTAGGACAAAAACCCTTGGGTATTTGGCTGTGTGGATGAAAACCCATTCAACCTTCCTTGGTGGGTTCACTTAGAATTCACAGGTGCATTTCTTGGAATCAGATTTCGAAGTTTCTTGGTGGGTGAAGAATACTTTATGCAGATTGAGGTTTTTGGCAAAGGCTTATGTTGAATATTTCAATGAAGATATTGTGGTTTATTGAGGGTTTCTAACCCTATATTTTCCAACGCTTAAAGCTGGAGTGTACATCATTGAGACACCACTTTGGAGTGGGTCTGTGTTGAAGCCGCAACCTTTGTGGTAGCCACAACTCCCTATTTCATTAACCGCTGCCAAAATTTTAAATAGCACACTTCATATTATATGCCGTAGCATATGTGGGAGCCGCCACTACAAATATTGGGCGCATCATATCCTTGGGCTTACGTGTGTTTGGAAAGAATTGAATATAAACCAAAAGAGGGACGCAAGCATGGAAAGGAAGCCTAATTGGCTGGCCGCCTAGATGAGGTCCTTCCTTTGTTGAGTAGGTATGAGCATTTCTGAAATATATTTACAATATTGCAATTGTGATTTACATCAATAACTTCTGGGTATTATATACATATTTTTCTGTGAATAACATGGCTGCAAACTGTTTGACATATTGTCTCTATATCTTATCGCACTTGTGAATGCATTTATGAGTGATTTATGTTATCAAACTGCAAATGAACTTTTCTACAACATTCCCTTTGAGAATATCAATAAATATGACAAAATGCAAAGTGTTTGACAAAATGCTTGCACTATAAAAATCAGAAATTTGAGAGTTTTTGAGCAAATATCTAGAAGGGGATCTTACAATATTCCTGGAATGCACATCAAAGCTTGCCCTAAAAAGAATGGTGTATTCATGCCACAAGCTCAAGTGATAGAATATATTGGAGAGCAAGAGCAAGTAGATGATGGAGTAGGTTGTAGATCAAATCATCCTTTGGCAAAGAAGGATCTCGAGCAATGAAGCCCCCTCTTCCACCATCTACTCCTAAAGTTGTGGTAAGAGACACCGATTTTTGGCCACTCCTCAAGAAGAGCCCACTTCACATAAGAGACCAAAGGGACAGTTGGAAATGACATTTCAAAATGAGTCTCTAGACAATGCCAATAAGCGGATGATCCTAGTTTGTTGGTTGAGGAATGCTATTCACACATCTTTTGGACACCTTGTATTGTCCACTCCCTCAACTTTATGTTACAAAAGGTTGGCACCAAACAAAATTGCTTAGATCAAACATGTGTATGCTGAGGCCGAAAGACATTTGAATTTTCTTCACCAACCACCACATGTTGTAGGGCATATTCAGAACATTCTCAAAATTGGAGTTGCTGAAGGTAAGTGATACAATATAAAATTTTATGTTTCACTTTTATTTTTTTAAACTTAATTATGCTTTCTCTTTTCTTTTTAATTTTTGAATAGGTTGTTGAGAAGCATTTTGCCTCCAACAAAGTTTTGTTTATTATGATGGTATGCGGTATTTTGAACTTAATTCTTGCTTTTAGGCTGCAAATATGTATATATTTATGATTTTATATGTTTTTTGTAGGACAAAGCCAAAACAAACCATAAAGATTTTTTCAAAAAAATTAGATTTCAAAAAATGTGGAAACACGCAAAGTAAAAAGAGAAAATCTTGTTGTTTTTTAAATTTGGAGGCATTTTAATAGCATAGAGATAGAGAGAGCAAATAAAAATGAGAGTTTAGGGCATGAATTGTGGAATATAGATTTGCTCATTTATGTTCATATTGCTGATTACATTGTATTGCACAATGCATACTACATAGTGCATAAACGATAACTAGATGCTAATAGTTTTCAAAATTTCAATTACAATCTACTTTTGTACAAGGTCAACCTACAAACTAAGTAGAAAGTTCCAAAAAAATAGAGTAGCTAAGGACCCTTGCTTCTACGAAGAAAGTTACACTAGAGGGATGTAGGTTTTGATGCTGAAGCTCTTTGGTTAGAGCCTATCATGATTTGTTCAACCACATCATTATCCTAGTTGCAATCCACTCAAAATCTGGATCAATCTCATCAAAGTCAATTGGCTGGTCTTCCTCCGTGGTACATGATTTTTTCCATATAGAAATTATATTTGACAATTGAAAGTGAAACAAAAACAATGATTGCAATTGCTAGTATTTCAAAACTCTAACCTTGAGCTTTCTTCAGCTTCAAGCAGAGGTTGTGGTTAACAAACACCAAGTCAGTTGTTGGGTCAGACAATTGGATTTCTTGGAATGTATGTCTTCAAAAACACTCCAAGTACGCTTGCAAGCGGATGAACTACATGGTTGGCTCAAAATGGGCATCAACATCCATTGAAGATTTTTTGCTTCTTGGCAACAAAAATCCCACTATTGCACGAAAAACACATTATTTCGAGATGATATCATACAAAATCTATTGAAACCTTAACATCTTTAATGTGCATGTCTACAATGTAGAGAGATTGTCAAAAGTTTATGGAGTATGCCTGGTTTGAAGGTCTTCCTACTTTGCATGGCAACCATGCTTGAGAAAAAAACCCTTGCTTGCTTGTATATTAGCAACTTTGCCTTAATTGCATCCAATGTTGTTGGGTTAGGGAACATTTTTTCCATGCACATGAGTAGGTCTTGTGTGACCTTAGCATCATCTTTGATGGAGGGGCTATAGAACAATGATGGATTTAGATGGTATCCAACGACATGGATAGGGGATTGCATTTGTTGATCCCATCTCCTATCGATTATGTCCCACAGTGGCACGTACATGTCCCTATTGTTTTCCATCCTAGCCCTCATCATCTCCTTGGCCCTATCCATGGCCTCATACAAATAGTGCATGATGGATTTCTTTCCATGCACTAGTCTCAAAACTTTTAAATGAGGCTGTAAAAATTTGAGCACCTGTTTTGTCCCAAAAAATCACAAAAAAGGTACTTTGTTACTATTCTGCCATCTGTTTGATTGAAGTCAAATTCCATCCACTCCTTTGAAATTAACATTCGCTTCAAATTCATTTTCTATTGGCAGAGAGTTTGCAATTCAAGGAAGTGCATAGCAAAGCTTGTCATCTTTGGTCGAACTAGCTCTTTGCCTTTTGTGATGGAGCATATCATACACAACACTCTCGTGCGATTGTAGATAAATTTGGTAATAGTGTGAGCCTTTTGCAATACCTCTTTAACCCATTCAAGTTTTCTAGTGTCCTTTGGGGTTTGATCAAGGCAATGTGCTCTGCATGGTCTAAAAACATAGAGGGATACTTGTCCATTAGGAGTCTCCTAGCAACACAAGTACTAACATTATTTGTAATAAATTGAACCACATTTTGTGGCTCTACATCCATGACTACATTGTCAAACAATTCAAACAGCGCAGCCGTGGATTTGATCTTATTTGATATATCCATGAATTTCAAAATGATTGTTTCAATATCACAAGGGACAAGGAAGTTGATGAGAGTTTGGTTCTTTCTTTCTATCCACTCATCTCACATTATGGTGCATCCGGTCTTTGTCCACTCTAATCGATGTTCATTAACAACATCCTTAACATTTTGTGCTAGATCATTGAGCATATTAATTGTCAACGTCTCATACAATGGAGTTTTAACCCATGATCTATAGTTGCACTAGCATGCACCATACATTGCCATTATGGAGACTTGGCAACATGGAACAATAGGTTAGAGTAGATCAAGAAATTCCCAATTGTCTTTTTCATCTGTTCATGGACATTCTTCCTCTATCCTGTACTCTCCAAAGTGGTTTGTGATCCCAATGAAGTTCGAGGTGCAAAGAAACAATTAATGTTTTCTCTACCTATGTTTCAGTTGCATGTTGTAGAAGTAGGTGTCGACTAAGACTGCGTCAAAGATTGTTTTACACTAGGTACCTCATTCAAAGGATTACCTCTACCATTTATAGAATTAGAACCCACTTTTGTCCCAAGTCTTGCCTTTTTAGCTTTACCATCAAAAATTGTCTTAAGAGTTTGTTGTGCCTGATATGTGATATTTGTAGGGCATAATTGGCAAATACTGATGTCATGTCTTGGCTCCTTCACCAAATGCCATTTGAACTGATATATGCCTATGTTGACATTCTGCAAGCAAAAAATGCATTTGACCTTGTTTGTGCTCAAGATTGAGTTGCACTATGCCCACGCAAAGTCTCTATCACATGGCATGATGACCAAATTTGCAAAAAATATGAATTCATTCTTTCATATGTTTTGAGGTTATAACTTTTGCCTTATTACTCCTAGAAGAAACCCTTATCGCTTCAACCTTATCACTCCCGCCTTTCGATATACCTAGATCTCCAATGCCAAATTGCCCATTATAGCAAAGTGATGGTACAAAAGAGCAATTTTCAACATGCCAAGTCTGTTGATATACCAAACTTTTGATATTCCTCACCTTCGTATATACCTGAAGGTACGTGGAAGAGATATGTATGTGAGAGTAGAGTGGTATGGGAGATTTGAGTGATGTCGTAAGAAATGGCATGTGAAGGGTCTCGGGTTTATCTAATGGTATACCCGCTCACAAGGGTAGTCTAGACAGCATAGGCATGGTCACCCATTTGACACTGCTATACCCCCACATCGGATTTACGGTCAAGTGATAGATCATTGGAAGAAGAAAGAGAGAAAATAAGAGAAGACAATTGCATAGAAAAGTATTTGCAATTTCCTCATCACTCCAGCCTCTATAGCTCTGAAATATATCTCTGGGGCATCACTTCCTAGGGTATGAGACACAGTTACCGGATACTTCACCCCCTCTCCCTTGGTACGCGTATCGCCGTATCGGATACGGATACTCATAGGATACGGCTTGGATACTTCTTGGATATCGTATCCAGCCGTACCCAAAAAAGACCCTATTTTTCTCCCGTGCCGGATATGCACAGATGTAGCATTCTCATGATATTTGTGCCGTATCCCAAATATATTAACCCTAGAATGTTAAAAATTGCCGCAAGTAACTGTTCCATGACCTAGCATGCTGATTTCTTGTTGCAGGGAACTACTCTGGACCAACACGCACACGATGGAAATATGTCTCTTTACGTGATTGTATATACTCAAATAATCGCATTCATTCTAAAGTTCGAGATATAGTGTCAACAAGCAACGGAGGAAGAGGCAAATTTTATTAATTGGTGATACTTTTTTTAATTTTTGGCTTTTTTGTATTACTTTACATTGTAAACCTTTATTTATTTATTAAGTTTAATACATTTAACTTTTTTTAAGTTTAATTTATTAATATATAATATATTTGTTAAATATATATTAGTTATATTAAATTTAAATTGTTTAATATTATTTATTGCTAATCTATCTATCTATCTATCTATATATACACACACATATATATGTCGTATCTAGCCGTATCCATATTAGGGGTCTTGAAAAATAGCCGTATCCGTATCCGATACCGTATCCGTGTCCATGCAATTCTGGTATGAGAAGATAATCTCGTCGAATGTTGTTTTTGGTGTGCTATAGAGGGGCTCAAGGACAATCTTTTTGTAGCTGAGTATGTCAGGTTCCCTACAAATGTTAGTACTTTACAATAAAATAAAGTCGAGCATGTACAAGTTAAATACAAACTATTGGCTAGAAAAAGCCCTAACCCTCTTAACCCTAAACACCCAAAAAAATCAGCATTTAGGGTTGGGGGTTACGGCCTCTTTTTGCCAAAAAAAAAAGAAGTGCATATTTTTTAAAATTATAAATTATTTTTTTATGAATGAAAATAATGAATTTTGTAAAAGAAAATAAAAAAATGCCACGAAATGCAAAAGATGTTGTGGAAAAATTGTTAAGGACTGCCATGAAATGGAGAAAAGATTGTGAATTGTATGTATCCAAGCATTGAGGGTTTTCCTATAATAGAAACCTCATCTTAAACTCCAATTTGACCCAAAAGGTGGCTTTGCAGGAGTAAGTCTGCCAACAAGGATTCAAATGATACAAGATTATCAAGTAGAGAAAACTATAGAAGCAAATATCTTTAAAATATCCCGATATATTCCTATATATCTTTTCTTGGTAGGGTTCCTGACATTTTCTTGAAAATATCGTGAGTTTTTCAAAATGTCTTTGATTGTGACTTTGACTGAAATTTTCATTGATATATTGTGTAATTATCAGTGATATATCACCAGTAATATCACAATAAATTAGTTTTTTTTCTATATAAGTATCATACCTGCAATTTTTTGATCATTCTTCTCTTGAACTTTTATAAATGGGTTATACATAGTGAATGGTGTAAATAGCTGTTAAGATTTCAAGGTGCCATTACTGTATAGCAGTTAGATTTGTTGCAAAGGGGCAATGGCAATTATTGTTGTTATTTCAAAAATGAATGTAGTTATCTATAGTTGTGAAGACACTTGGTACAATCGTGTTTGAAAACCTTGTGAATAGGGAACATGTCTACAACTATTGTTATTGTGATTAGGGATTATCGTTGTTGCCTTTGGCAACAACTAACATTGCTGTCATTATTTATGGTTCATGGGCATAGTCATTACTAGACAAAACTATCAAATGATTATGCTATCCTTTGACTTGTCATTATTATTGCATCACACATGTTGGTGCTGTTGTGGACTTGCTGTCATTTGTACTTATCAATGGATATTGTTGTCGTTATTTCATTTGTAAAATAGTTGTATTATTGAGGCAATTGTTTGGCAATTTTCATAATTACATACCAATTGTTAATAATGTTGTACCAGTTAATAACTATCCTTTTGTGATTAGTAGTCTTCTTATGATCACTAATTAGTAGTATTTTGTCATTATTGTGACATGTACATTCTTGATCAGTACAGTGTTTAGTAGCATGCTTATTTTTACTGTGGTCAATTAATATGGGCATCGATACTGCTGTCAACATTATAGGAAATATTACTGATGAAAACGATTAAAATGAAACGTTGTTGAGACAGTTAAATGCTTGCCACTACTATAAATTTAAGAGGTATTTGAAGAGGTTAGGGAGATTGTTGTTGTGAACTGTAGTTACCATTTTGTGTATAGATTAGTCGCTTTGACTTGATAGTTAAGGAGAATAGTAGGGTTAGGTTGTATTTACATTAGTTGTGTTCTATTGCATCAAGGTTTCATTATCATTCTAGTAGTCATTTACTAAAATTGTTAGAGATTTATATTACATTATCTATCTTACATTATTTGTAATCAGCAATCTCAAAACTAATTAGAGAAATCCATATTTCAAAATTCAAGGTGTACACTCTCGTTTACTTTCACACTCTCATTTTCTATGAAATTAGTATGGCTTTAAATGTAAAAAACATTAATTATTCCTCTTTTGAAAAAGAATTATTGCATTTTTTGGGTTCTCGATTTTTTTCCGATAATATCTTGAGAAACCGAAAATATCTTTATCTTTTGGGATGCCGAGAAATTCCTGAGAATGATATTTACTTCTATGGAGAAAACATTGGAACAACTTTAACATTGTTTTTCCTTGGTCTATAATGGAAGATAGGCAACGTGAGCTATAATGTCCCCATTTTTGGAGTGGTCGCCATTGGAGAGCAGAGGGATTGGTTTTCACTCTCTGGGATTTTTGGGAGGAAAATCGAGGTTTGGAGATGACTTAACATATGGTCTTGATGTGTTCATTTCATGGAGCAAACCATTCTTGAGGAGAGTTGAGTATGGAGACTTGTCATTGAAGGGTTTTCAGATGTGATGAAATTGTTAGCATGTTCTGTGTGATGCCACCTTGATATTACTTTGGTTACATGAGGGTGCCTTATGGAGGGTCCATTCCTTGAAGACATCAAATTAATAATATTTCCTTTTATGTCTTTGTGGGCGTTGGAGAAGAGCAAAAACGAATAAAGGCAAAATTCATATCTTCAATTTGAATTTTCTAGGTGCCAAGATAAATTCATGCTGGTCGGCCCTCTTAGTGAGAAAAATATTAAATAAAGCCTCAATATCTGTATTACCCGAATGAGTATCCTCTGCAAATCCCTGTTTGTTATATATGTTTTGCGCCTTCGGGAACATGCTCTGTTTAAACTCAGCATCATGTTTGTCCATGCGTGGTTGAGACATCTCGTCCTGCAATTTCATTGACTTATCTTAACTAGGGCACTCTGTACTATTACGGCCCTCTTAGTGAGAAAAATAATAATAAAAAGTACTTAAATGCTCTAGTTCGGCCATCTCTTGGAGAAGACAAAACATGTATAAATATAAGTTGAATTTGTGGCATTTGGATCATTTTCAAGCATTCATTCATTCAGCAATTTGGAGTTTATCTCTTTGCAAAGATCTTGGGATGAAAACCTCAAGCATCTTAGAGGAGTTGGACGAAAACCTAGCTCTTCTTGTGGAGGATTCCATGACAGGTGTTCACTTGCACTTCATTGTTTTGGAGCAGAATTGCAGATCAGATTTGAAGATCATTTTGGAGGACTTTGCTATCATTATTTTTCATTGTTTTTGGTATGTACAACGTTAGGGTTTAGGGCAGATTTGAGCTGGGCTTGTTTGTGTTGTTTGCCCAAGCTTTGGATGCAATTGAAGACTTGTTAAGTTCTGATATTTATAGCAGCAGACTTCTGGATTTATTTCAGTCATTTGTGGTTGCAAATTGAAGTGATTTAATTGCATATTTTGTGGTGGAATTCAAATGTGGTGTTGGCAATATTGTTGACAATGATATTATGATGATTTGTCATGTTTCATGGGAAGTTGTATGCAATTGTTTAAGTTGACTTAAAGTGCAGAAGTTAGGGTTAGAGCAGAAAACTAGGGCAGAATTCCAAGTAAGTTTGATTTAAAGTGCAGAAGTTAGGGTTAGAGCAGAAAACTAAAGTACAGAAATTAGGGGAGAATTCAGAAAATTCATTTGAAAATCCCCTGAACCCTAAATTCTCCAGACAATCCCCATTTGGGATATTACATGGGCTTTATTGATTAGGCAATTTCATGCTCTACAATAGAGGATAGATTTTCAATAACATGACAACAATGTGATTTCTGATCTCGACTCATTTAAAATGTAAAATTGCTCTTTTCAAAGTTTATTTTAGTTGAGTTAGAAAATAGTTGTCTTATTAAAGTAAAGTAAAGTTAATAACAATTTTAAGGATTTTTGTTTTACAGCTCAAACTATATATTTCGACTTGTTTTATTCCATCAACACAAATATGTGTTTCTGAATGAAAATATATATTTTTTGTGAATATACAGTGTTTTTCTTAAATATGCATGGTCTTCAGGTTAATAAATGAGGTCATTCAATTTGTTGTGCTTTTGACAAAAGAATCAAAGAACAAGAATTAAAAAATACAGAAAGGATTCAGCCAATTCAATTAAATAGCAAGTGGTTGTGGGTAAAAATATCTCAAAAAAATTACAAGTTAATGGTCTAGAGTTGATATCAAAGAATTATTTCCATTAACAGAGATTTTTTGGAGCTGTTGAAGAATAGAGTATTTACAAAGGAAAAAAGTTTAGTCCAAAGCAATGATTGTGGAGTAGGAGGTAGCTCATCTCATTCTCAACCAAAAGATCAGTAATATGCAATAAACAAACAATTCAAGTGTTACCTTATCCTTTCTGAGGAGCTTCAACCCTTTGAAGTGTGCCAATCTACAAAACATGAATTTAAAAAACCAGTTACCCATGAAAAGACTGATAAAAATTGTTGACTGCAATTTCTTTGAAAAAATGGGGAACTTCAGCAATTGCGAGTAATTGATTTTTTTCCGACTATTGCTTCTATGCTTATAACTATGGCAAGATCACTTAAAGCACATGCTTTTGAGGTTATAGCCATTTTTTTTGACAATTAATCAAATTTTCATGCTTGTCAAAGCATGCCCGGAGTTGTTTTTCCATCTCTTGATACTTAGTCAATTTTCTGCTCCTTAGACAACTTTTCCATTTTGAATGTTGACATTTGAACTTCACACCTGTCCATTGACTTAAGAAAACAATCAATAACTTCCTAATATGATTGACTTCACCTATGACATGTGAAAGCGATGAAGGAGTAATGATGACATTTAATAACTTCTAATGCCAGATTAACAGGAAAACTTGTTAAATCACACCAAAAGGACTCCAATACAATTTTTTTGTAGGGGTACAATAGATACATCACACAAATGGAAGAAATTCCCATAATAGGAAGAAGAGGTACTTTTGATGAAAGAAATTCCATTTTGGTCACACAAATAATCGCATAACAATAATAAATACATATTAATATAATTTTACTAAACCTATGTTAGGCACAGATGCCTATGTCATGTGTCCCAAGGTACATAAACATATCTTATTAGAATGTGGGATTTTTCTTCATAGGAGGGCCTTTTATTTGATAAGTTGGTCTATAATATATATATTAAGAAAGGAAGTTTACAAAGACAATATTGCTACTGCAATGATACGGAGACTTAGAAGTTGCAATACCAGAGTGGGATACAATTTCAGAGTGGGGTACAATTTAGGGGATCTCAGAGCTTGTCGAACTGGATTTGATATTTTAAGAGCTCAAACATAATCAAAATATTGATCTTGATTACAAAATCAGTGGTAGAGCTAGTGGCACAACATTCCAAACACCAGAATAAAGAAAGAGATGGATAAAATGATGAGGGCCCCTGATATGCTCAGATATACCTCTAAAGAACTACAGATTGAGTGCTATCAAAATTCTTGATCAACAAAAATCCTCCAAAGGTTTTAAAAAAGCCACTAAAGGGGGAGATATTTGGAAAGATGCTACCTTCTCCATGACTTGAAAGATTGAATTCTATGGATCCTTTTTACCTCTATAAATCTCAGAGAAGACCATAAGCTTGGCTTCAAAAAAAGCTGAAATTTGTTTATCCTGCCAACTTGCTGCAAATATACAAAACACAGGAAAGGAATAAGATCCAAAGCATCAAAACTTTCTGTTTGAACCAAAAAGTCCTCCACTAAAGATATAAAATATGGAGTCATGAATATTTGAAGGCCAGTAGACACATCCTGAATTGTCACTTTCAAAGCCTTCAGCAGCAGTTAGATCTGGTGGTTGAAGCTGCAACCAAATATCTTGAAGAAATGTATCATTAACAAAAACCAAACTACATCCAGTTGAAGGAAAAAAAGAGGCCAAGAGGAGCGATGGTGGCCATAGTGTGGCTTGTCATGCAAATCTCCCCATCATTCTACTTTCAAAAACATCATCTGTTCCACTCAAGTGCAGATGATCTGGAAAAATATAAAGAAAAAACTAATCCAGGGAAGGAGGAGGTGAGCTCCCTGTTTTCTCTTGCGACAACTCAACTCTAGTAATTTAAAAATATAAACAGGACAAGGGTACAAAATTATATGGAAGAAAGGTCATGCCTGTTTCCCCTGAATTTTCTTTCTAAAATGCTGCTTGCATTGCACAGATAAGTATTTCTGCTGTTCTGCTACACTTCAGCAGCAGCATTTAAAGCTCTCTCCAGGGAGGCTACACTGCTGCGTGAGGTTGCAGCACACCTGTGCTTCTACTGCATTGCCGGGTCTGCCTCTCATATAAAATTTAAAAACACAATGTTTCTAATATTGTCATTTTTGTGACATGGTGTCTCTTAACAAGGCGTCATGCTATATATTCAATGACACTTATTTTTCTATATTTATATGTATTTTGGAGTTTCAGATGTTTACTGGCTGCAAATTTTAAAGTGTTTTGAACATTTACCATGTTGCCCATTAAACAGATTATTCAGATTCTAAAATTTTGTGTTTCTATGCAGGTTATTCAGATGAACATTCAAGAGACTGTACGTAAGCAAATTGTACAAGAGCTGAAAATAAATCAAGCATCACAATGTCCAAACATTGTAGTGTGTTATGATGCTTTCTATAACAATGGTTTTATATCGCTAGTTTTGGAGTACATGGATTGTGGTTCTCTTGCAGATGTCCTTAAACAATTGAAAACTATTCTTGAACCCTATCTGGCAGTTGTTTGTAAGCAGGTTTGGATATTTATTTTAATCTTTCTATTTGTTCAGGGATAAGTGTATAAGAGCTGCTTTAGATGGAACACATCTCTCTGTCATTGAAGTAACGTGTTGCTTGACATTCAGGTTCTCAAAGGTTTGGTTTATTTACACCATGAACGACATATAATTCACAGGGATATTAAACCGTCAAATCTTTTAGTAAATCACAAAGGTGAAGTAAAGATCACAGACTTTGGTGTTAGTGCAATGCTAGCAAACTCCATGGGGCAACGTGATACCTTTGTTGGCACCTACAATTATATGTCGGTATGATGGCACATGAAATCTTAGTTAATATTTTGCATTTATTAGATATGCCAGCTTATTGTGGTTGTTTCAGCTGGCAAGTTGTTCCCCAAATCCTATCATGGATTTAAATATGCTATATATTTTGTTCAGTGTTTGCAATAATTTCTGCTCTTATATTTTCAGCCAGAGCGTATAAGTGGGAGTGCATATGGATATAGCAGCGATATCTGGAGTTTGGGACTGGTTATACTAGAGTTGGCAATTGGTCGTTTTCCCTACTTACCCCTTGAGAAAGAGGAAGGTTGGTTGAACTTCTATGAGCTTTTGGAGACAATTGTTGGGCAACCACCACCTTGTGCACCACCAGATCAATTTTCACCAGAGTTCTGCTCATTTGTTTCAGCCTGGTAAGAATTCAATTTCTACTATGATGCAATTTTAAATTTTTTAAAGTCATTTTTTATATCTTGCTGTTGAATGCCTTCAATGTGTAATCCAACTAGCAATGTAAAATGTTTGCACTGAGTAATAAAAAGGGTGAAATTGAATTCACTAACGGAGAGTTTAAGGAAATAGGCTAAGTTACCGGAAACGCCGGTGCAGGGTGCGGGTACGGTACCCGACGGGAGCGGGAGCGGGAGCGGGCTCGGGAGCGGCGACGGGTGCGGGCAGGGAGCGCCCCGCCCGCCCCGGGTTCTCTGTGGGTTCGCCATAGGCGAACCCACAGAGAACCCGGGGCGGGCGGGGCGCTCCCTGCCCGCACCCGGCCGCTCCCAGCCGCTCCCAGATGCTCCCGCGGGCGGGAAATTTTTTTTTTAATGTTAAAATTAAAAAAAACGAATTTAAAACTCAATTTTTAATGAAAAAAAACAAAAACAAAAACCCTAAAAAGGTGAATATAACAAAAACGACCCTATTCATTTCTTATTTTTGCAACTCCTCCTCCATTTCACAAGGGTTTTTCACATTTTGTTCATTTTTGCTGCTGCTTTGCATTGTGGAGGGCATCCAGAATCGATTGCAAAGCACCAAGGAAGGATTGTAGCTTGCACAAAGGTCATCTATTGATCTGAGGTAAGTAGTTTAACCTATTTTTTCTAGTTTTTGTTGAATTTGTTCAAGTTTTTTATGGATTTTTAAATTTTTTCAAATTTTTTTCAAAAATTTCAACTTTTTTTTTGAAAAAAAAAAACAAGTTTGAACATTTTTTAAACATATTTTATTGTTTCTCTTGAATGTTTAGGTGTTTTATTAGTGTGTAGGGTTAGAATATTTTTATTATATTTTAATTTTTATTATTTTAATTTAAATTTTGTAATTTCTTAAACAGCAATCTATTTGAAAGTGAAATGGCTACGCCTACTAGTTCAAGTTCGGTGGGTCTTGAGAAGAGTAAACAATTTAAATATGATCAAGGATCTCCTCTTTGGAGACATGTCGACATGATTGAACAACTAGCAGGAGGTGGGGCTTTTGTTTGGGTTTGTAATGAGTGCAAAGTCACATTTAAGAGCTCATATACTCGATTGAAAGCTCACTTATGTGCCATAAGTGGAAAAGGAATAAAAATATGTGAAGGGCCAAACAAGAGGGGGTTGCCAAAAGCACAAATTATGGCATACATTAAAGAACAAGAAGAAGCTGATGAAAAGAGTGCAAGAGCAAAATCAAGAGCTCATCCTTTAACAAAGAAAACATCAATGAATCCACCTACAGAAGCTCCTTGTTCTAGGCCACAACATCCTTTCTTGGACTTGGATGTAAACCAAGATGATGAACCCTCTTCTTCTTGCAAAAGAGGTCCATTGGCAAAGGCATTTCAAAATGAAACGAGAGATATTGCAGATGAAAAAATTGCACGTTGCATTTATGCCAATGGTCTTCCTTTCAACTTGGTGAGATCACCATATTGGCGGGAAATGGTGGTAGCAATTAGTAATGCACCTTCTGATTATACAGGTCCTGGTTATGAAAAAGTGCGAACCACTTTATTGGCAAAAGAAAAAAGTTATGTAGAGAAATCACTAAAACCAATTAGAGATTCATGGATTGAAACAGGAGTGTCCATTGTTTCTGATGGATGGAAAGATTGCAAAAACCGACCTTTAATAAATGTTATTGCTGTGTCCCCCAAAGGGGCAATGTTTTTGAAGTCGGTTGATTGTGAGGGGGAAATCAAGGATGCACAATTTATTTCCAAAATCCTCATTGAGTCCATAGAGATGGTGGGTGTTGAAAATGTTGTCCAAGTCATTACAGACAATGCAAAAAATTGTAGGGCAGCAGGTGCTTTGGTTGAGGAAAGATACTCACACATATTTTGGACACCATGTACCGTACACTCCCTTAACTTGGTGATGCAAGCAATTGGCACTCAAATAGATTGGGTGAAAAATACATACAATGAGGGTGAGGAGATTCAAATGTTTGTGACAAACCATCATATGTCACAAGGCATCTTCAGGTCTTTCTCGCATTTGGAGTTGTTGAAGGTAAATTTAGTTTATTTTAATTTTAACTTATGCCATATTTTTATTTACTTGAGTTGCATGATTCATTGATTTAGATTCTTGATTTAGATTTTAATTTTTAATGTGTTATTAACTTGTTTTTTTACATAACATTAGGTTGCTGAGACCCGATTTGCATCACACACAATCGTTTTGAGACGACTTGTGAAGGTGAAAGAGGCATTAGGCTCCATGGTCACTAGCCACCAATGGAGTATATGGAAGACAGCTAATTCAGAAAGGGCTCAAAAGGTGAAGTCATTGATCCTAGCTGATGAGTTCTGGGAACGTGTGCAATATGTTTTGAGTTTCACGGAGCCTATCATGAGTATGCTTAGGTTTGCTGATACAGATCAGCCATGTTTGGGGGAAATCTATGATGGCATTGACTCCATGGTAGAAAAAATAAAGAGCATAATAACACAAAAGGACAATGACCCCAATGAAACATTTTTCCTAAGTGTCAAAAAAATCATTGATGACCGTTGGGACAAGATGAACACACCCTTGCACCTCCTTGCATATGCCTTGTCTCCCAAATATTATAGTACTGAGATACTTGCTTTGCCGGGGAGAACCGCACCATATAGAGATAGAGAAGTTGCTTCCGGCTGCATGAAAGCATTTCGAAGAATCTACTCCGATCCAGAAATGGTGAATGGTGTTAGGAAAGAGTTTGGCAAGTTCATACAAGGACGAGAGCATAGTATGTGTGCTATTGCAGACATGTACAAGGAAGATGCACATACATGGTGGTACCTCCATGGGCAAGATTATGTTTTGCTCCAGCCTCTTGCAATCAAAGTTCTATCACAAGTAAGCATGTTTTATTTTAACATTCTTAGTACTTACCATTTTTTGCATTTTAAAGTTGTATTGACTAGAGCTCTAATTTGAAATTTGAATAGGTTGCAAGTTCTTCTTCGGCTGAACGGAATTGGAGTACATACTCCTATATCCACTCAGTGAAGCGTAATCGATTGGCTGCTAAAAAAGCAGAAGACTTGGTCTATGTCCACTCCAACTTGCGTCTTCTATCACATAAGCAAGTTGAGTACAAGGACGGGGCAGCGAAGAATTGGGATATAGCCCCTGAGTGTGCCAACTTGGATGCATCTATTACAGAGCTTGCTACAATCACTGTAGATGATGAGGAGAATTTTCTACATGATGTACATAGTGCGAGTGGCACTCCATATGTTGATGTTTCAAACGATTTGCAACCAACCAATGATGATGACTTAGATCTAGATCCTTTTGATGAAGATTGAAGAGAGAAAGATTGACTTTTGAATCTTGATTATAGACTTATACTTATAGTATTTTACTATTTTGGAATTTCAAATTTTGTAATACAGTACTGACTACTGAGTATTTGTAATGATTTTCAATGTTTCATTGTTCATTGGTCATCTAAATTATCAATCAAGATTCAAATGTATTATGTATGTTCAATTCTGTATATTTTTTAATTTTTTTGGTATATACAGTTATACTATATAAATAAATATATATATATATATATAAAATATATATATATAGTACAGCCGTACCCAGCCGTACCCACAGAAAAAAAAAATTTTCGCCGTACCGGCGTACCAGAACCCCGCTCCCGAACCCGTTCCCGTACCAGAACCGGCAACTTAGGAAATAGGCATATGGGCTACTTTGATGCATTTCAACCAGAATTTGCTGGCCTTTGGTGTTGCTGGTATCATGTAAATGATTCTGACCATTCTTTCAAATTTCATGCAATAAGGATGGTCCTTGTTAAAATACAGATTTGCTCATTTTACTTGGTGTGTATGAGGATGTGATTTGATTTCCTTAACAAAGCTCAACTTCTAGAGGCCTATACAGCTTTCAAGGCATTGATAGGATTTTGTTTGGTTGGTTTTTCCTTTGTGGGGGTCAGGTTAGTGAAATGCCAGATTCATAGCAAACACTTCCTCTTATCATCCCTATTTAAATTGTCTGTAATTCTTCATATAAACCTGTTTTATTTCTAACATTACTTTTGTTAAAAGCATTTGTTTGAATATATAAAGGAAGACAAATGAAGATTACAAATTCATCAGAAATATTAATTCACTAAGCTAGCCGTGGAGAATAGACTGTTCCTGAGATTTAGCAAAGACAAGATAAGGGCAGAACCCTGTTCATCCTAATAATATTCAATATAAGATAAGGATGGATCTAATTTTGAAAATATAATAAAACATTAGCCAATTGGTGTAGACTAAACAATAATCTTTATTGAAGCTGATTTTATTGCCAATAGTCCTGGGAGAAAAACAATGAAGTAAACATACATCCAAAAACAGTGTCAAGATTACAAAAGATTCTGAATAAATTTATTTCTCCAACTTCATAGGGTCTGTTGGTAGCAGCTCATACAAAGCTTCAACCCTAAGACTAGGTTAGCAGCCATGAAAAGCAACACATCCCTGTACCCTTAGCCTGCAGATTTGGTGAATCCCACTCCCTTTTTTAGAGGAGCCTCCTTTGTGGATGAGAGCTCCTATCTCTATCAATCCTTTAGGAAAGCAACAGCCCCAGGTCCAACAATGCCCAACAATGATGAACTTTAAGGATTCATGCAAATCAGAGTTGCATGGATACGGATACGGCTGGATACGCCATTCATAATATACATATACATATATAACACAATTTTATAATGCCACATATTTAGATATAGTTTCATTATCAAAGAAAAATATTAATTTATTGAATCTTGATAGAATCACATATTATCAAAAATGTCATCACTATTCTCTTAATGTTGGAATCTTGATAAAATCACATATTATCAAAAATGTCATCACTATTCTCTTGATGTTGGATTTCTAGATCATCATCTACACTCTCGGAACCGAATGAAGATGCACTGGAGGATCCTCTTGCTGTATCGGAATTCTCAACAATGGGACTAAGATGTGTCAATGCATTTATGGATACATCAATGTCACTCATCTCAGGCTGCACATCCCAAAATCTGCTAGGTCCCTTCATGTAGTCTGTGGAGGAATGTGACAGGAGACGAAGATTGGAATGGACATATACAAGGTCCTCTGCTTTACTAGCTGCTAGCCTATTTCGTTTCACAGAATGGATGAAGCCATATGTGCTCCAGTTCCTCTCAGATGCTGAAGAACTCGAAACCTGTAAAAAGAAATTGATATTACAAGTTACAAAGAGAAATACAATCAACTAAAAATAAAATAAGAAATAATTTGAAATAGAATATAACTTGTATAATGTTAAACCTGTGATAGAAGTTTGATAGCCAATTTTTGCAAATGTTTAGTCGTGGCACCATGGAAGTTCCACCACTTCACAGGATCCATTATTTTCTTATTTGCCATTGCATCAATATCCGCATAAGTTCCATCAGAGGATGCAAAGCTACCAAACTCATCTCGAATCTCCGCTGCAACTCTAGGATCTGTAAACATCTTCTTGAAAGCTTTTTTATATCCGTCAACTACCTCAAGATCCATATTTGGTGCTGTTCTATTTGGCATTGCCAACATGTCAACATGGTAGTACTTGGGGTTCAAAGCATATGCCAAAAGTTGCAAAGGCGTTGTCATTTTATCCCACCTCTTCTTGATTATCTCATATATTTGGTTATAAAAAAAATCTGAGGGGTCTTGCTCTTTTGCTGTGATTATGTCTCTAACTTTCTCCACCATTGTATCTATACAATCATAGATGTCCCCCAATATTGGCTTATCTGTGTCACAACGACGAATGAGGGCATATATTGGCTCTGTGAAAGAGAGCACATAGTCGACTTTAGCCCACCAATCATCATCAAGAATGATTGTCCTGATATTATTCGCTCTATCTGTTTGAGATTGCCTCCAAACTACCCAAATATCACTAATCACCATGCTTTTCAAGGCTTGTTTCACATCCACAAGCCTTTTAAGAACAATGTAGTGTGTGGCAAAGCGAGTTTCGACCACCTTCAATTTAAAAATTAAAAAAAAAATACAAAATATAGTTTAGAATATATTTCAAATTACAAAATCAAAATGATATATTTCAATTTTCAAAATACAAAACATAGTTTAGAATATAGAAAAGTTACCTTCAATAGCTCCAACTTAGCGAATTGCCTATAAATGGCTTGTGACATGTGGTGATTACAAATAAACATTTGAATCTCTTTGGCATCGTCATAAATCTTTTGTATCCATTGTATTTTGCCAATTTTTTGTAGCATCAAGTTCAAAGAATGCACTGCACATGGAGTCCACCAAATGTTTGAAAATCTTGCCTCCACGACCAACCCTGCTGCTTTGCATACCTTCGCATTATCTGTGATCACTTGAATAACATTTTCTGGCCCCACTGATTCAATTGCTTCAATTAGAATATTGGCAATAAATTCAGTATCCTTTTCATCGGCCTTGCATTCAACCGCTTTCAAGAACATTGCCCCCTTTGGGGACATTGCAATCACATTGATCAGTGGCCTATTTTTAGCATCCTTCCATCCATCACAAATGATGGAAACTCCTGAGATTTTCCATGAAGATCGAATCACCTGCAATTGTCTATCGATAATATCTTTTTCTTTAGCCAAAAGTGTGGTACGAACCTTCTCATACCCTGGACTTTTGTATCCTTTGGGGCCTCATTAATTGACCTAACCATCTCTTGCCAATATGGAGAGTGCACCACATTAAATGCAATCCCATTTGCATACAAGCAACGAGCAATGTTTTGATCTGTATCCTCTCGACTTTGCAAATTAAATGATTTTTCAAGAGGTCCTAAATTGCTCCTCTTATGACCTGTAGATGTACCTGAAGCTGATTCTGGATGCAAAGGGGGTCTATTTAGAGTTGACTTGTGTTTTGATGCTTAAGCAAGATTATTGGCTTCATCTTGTTCTTTTTGATATTTTGCAATTTTGGCAGGTGACAACCCTTTTCCCGATCGGCCATCAACATTCGGACCAGGACATACAGCACACCCTGTCCCTGTTATGTGGCAAAGGTGCCCACGAACCCTGGTATAAGAACCTTTATACTCTTTTAGACACTCCTGGCATATCCATCTATAACCTCCACCACCTTGAATTTTCTCAACAATGGTGACGTATTTCCACAACGGAGATCTAGGGTCCGGTTTGATCCACTTCTTATTGTTTTCTGATACTTCAACATTGGACGATGATGATGCCATGAATAATATCCTACAATAATTAAAACTTAAAATTTTAATAAGACATTTAAATCTAAAATAAAATAAATCTAAGATTCTAAAGTATTTGGCAATTTGCAAACCTAAATATATTCACTTTCACTTTTAATTTTTTTAAATAATTAATTTAATTTTACATATATTTTATAACTGAAATAGATTAATAAAAATATATATTTAAATTATTAATATTTTTATAAATAATCTTTAATTGCAATAAATTAATAAAAAAATTTGATGTTTATATTAACATTTTAAATTTAATAAAATATAAATATAAACTATTAACTTTTTAAATTTAATAAAATAAAAATTATAAACTCATAAAATATAAATAATAAACATTTTACATTGGAATTTAATAATTTATATATGAAATTTATTAAAAAATATATAAATAATAAGCATTTTAAATTTAATAATTGAGAAGTTCATATTTTAGGGGCTTCAAAATTAATATATGAAATTTAATAAAAAATATATAAGCATTTTAAATTTAATAAAAGAAGCGTAAATTTTAGGGGCGTGAAGTTAAAAATTAAAATAATTCTTAATATCCTACGAATTTAATATGCTGCAAATTTAATAAAACTAACATAAACCATATGAAATGTAAATGGTAAACCATGCAATATACCTGCGATGGGAAATCCCGCAGCAGGGAAATGCGAACGCGAGAGGGACACAACAGGGAAATAGGGTTTCGGAAATCGCGATCGTCGAAGAAGATTTTTCGAATCACAATAGATGTCGCTGTTGGAAATGTCCGATGCTGGACGAGCTATTTATCAATGGACCTGTGTTTTTAACTTTAGTTTTGAAGAAAAATCCGGCGTTTTTAACTTAGGTTTTTTTAGAAAAAGCCACAAAACCTGCGTTTTTTACTTCCGACTTAAAGAAAAAGTCGACGAAAGCTGCAGACGCCCAAAATACGTGAAGATTTTTTCGAAAATCCGTATCTAGGCGAATCGGGCGCTGCATAAGGAAAAAAAAAAAAATAGGGCACGGGCGGGTACGGTATCTAAGCCGTACCCGCACCGCACCGTACCCGGATCCGTACCGGATACGCAAGTACGCGCGCCCTGTGCAGGGGGTAGCCGTATCCTGCAACTCTGATGCAAATATCATACAAAAAGGATGATCAATTGGCCCAACTTTCTAGCTAAGAAGGAGAATGGTTGCTATCTAATGATAGATAATCAGTAATATCCCCAATAGGATATGCCCTAGAATTCTGAATTTCTGCCCTAATTTTCTGATTTAGTTTTCAGCTCAAACCCTAGAACTGAATTCTGATTTTATTTTCTGAAGTATAAATACCTATGGGCAGTGAATAAACATGTGCCAAACATTCACATCAATATGCCAAACATGTAGATAACATCAACCATAATTTCAACCATGTAATACAACCATCCAAGGGCCAAACAAATGACCAATAAACCTGATTTCTGAATGTAGAAATCTGCTGCTATAAATCTGAATATTCTGAATTGAGTTTACAATAAATTCATGGGCTCGAACATGCCTAACATATGCCCAGATATCTGCTCATATAAATCAGAGCTGAAATAGGTTTGTACATACTACAAAATAGCAAACTAGTCTTCACACATCAAAATTGCCCTCCTTGGGTAGTGGAGCCCAACCTAGGGTAGAAACCCTAGCAGCAATCTTCGTCCAAATCCCTCCAAAATGGACGCGCAAATCTGCTCCAAAGAATATACCATGAATGCTCAAGAACTTTTCCAAATCTCCAATGAAGTGCAAGTGTGAACTCCATATGAATTCACCTCCAAGATGGAATTGGGTCTTCGTCCAATCCACCAAATATTCCTAAGGGTTTTCGTCCTTGGAATACGCTGAACTAAAAGTGCAGCCAAGAGTAAAAACTCCAATGAATAAATCAGATGTGAATGAATGATTAAATGACCTCACATTGACCTCCTCTTATAGCCAATATTTTCCCAATTCAGCCCTTGCTGACCTCCTCCTAGCCGACCTCCTTTTGGCATTTTATTTTTATTTTTATTTTTGTCTTCTTTTCCCTCCATCTGGCTGACCTCCCTGGGCACTCCTCTTTTCTTTTATTTTTATTTTCTTTTTTCTGTCTCTCTTAGGTCGCTCACCTCCATAGAAATTTTCTTTATTTTGTTTTTCTTCACCAAGTGTCTTATTAAAATATTAGAAGTCATTTCACATCTCAATTTGGCCCATAAAAATTAGTTAAATACTTAGTATTTAATCAATTAGGTTATTCCCTAGCCCTTCCGACTTAGCCTACGAGAATAGAATAGGCTAACCAACTCTGTTAGGTGATCACTCGAAAAAAGGGGATATTACAATCCTTCCTTCCTTGAATTGCTTGTCCTCAAGAAATTGCAAACTTGGATGTTGCAGAATCCGTTCACCTTCCCAAGTAGCATCCTCAAGTGGCAAGTCTCTACATCTAATCAAATACTCTTTGATCACCTTGCTCCTCAACTTGCGCTCCGTCATATCCAATATAGCGTTAGGAACAAGTATCAACTTCCCCTTTTCATCCAATGGTGGAAGCTCTAGAGAAGAAATAATATGTTGTCCAATTGCCCTTTTGAGGCAAGATACATGAAATACATTATGAATTTGGCTACCTTTCAGCAACTCCAACTCATATGCAACCTCTCCAACTCTACTCTCTATCCTGTAAGGGTTGTAGAAGCGAGGCTTCAACTTTCTTGCACCACTCCTCAATGTAGTCTGTCTATATGGTTGTAGGAGCAAGGAAACCAAATCACTAACCTCAAATGTCCTGTGCATCAACTCACTCTGGGAGTTGTTTTGACCTCAAATGTTAAGTCTACAAAAGACAAAGCGTCATTACCCATATAAGGCTCTGAAAGGTGACATGTCTAGTGACATGTGATAAGTGGTATTATAATAATGCTCTCCTAAATACAACCACTTGATCTAAGCCTTCCGTTGCTCCACTCTGATACAACTGTTATCCGACCAAACTTTGTGAAGCAACCGATCCAGTTTCCTGTAATGTCTCCATTTTTGGAATGGTTGCCATTAGAGAGGTTTTGGGCTTATCACCCCACTCTGGGATTATTGGAGGGTATCTCCAGTAATGGAGATGACTTGGCTTTGGATAAAATGATTTGTCTTCCTTGGAACAAACTATTTGGGTGGGTCACCATCAGGCCGGGAAATCATAGTGTTGTATGGATGTCATTCCGAGGGAGGATGTTTTTTGTTTTCTTATGAGTGCCTTGCTACGCCTTCATTCACGGTCACTTTGTGCACATCATAGAGGTCTTTATCTTGGGCGACTTGTGATTGAAGATCAATTATTCAGTAGCACCTCTCCTTGGCGCCTACTAGAGGGAATACAATATATTATTCTTTGTATTTATGTTGGCTCTAGAAGAAGGAATAAAGACATCTATGACCGGACTCCCAAGGTTGAATAAAGACATCTATGACCGGACTCCCAAGGTTCCTTGTATGAGAAGCACAACTTCTTCCTCCTTAGCTCATTCTTGGCTTCTATGTCTGGATTTAGTCTTCTGGGCCATTCCTTCTGAAAAATTTCCTTATGATCCTTTCTTGATGCAGAGAAGGGTTTGCTTTGAAATTTTGGCTTGGATGGTGCTTAAAATTGCATACCTCTAGCCCTCTCAATAGCATCTTGCAGTGAATGTGGATCTAGGGCTTTCACCCAACCACGAAGAGGCTCCTCCAAACCTTCAATGAAGAGGCTCATTGTTTAGAGGCAAATCTAGAACAATCATGGATAGCCCAAGATAAATTACTTTATGTAGGTAATTCTGCACAACAAAATTCTTACCTAGGAACAACTAAGTAGAAGAGGATTTATAGGACCTTCGTTTTGTCCTAGCTGTTCCATCAATGAGGAAAACACTCTACAGCTCTTTCTTCTTTGCCCATTTGTTCAAGAAATTTGGAGTGCTATAGTGTCCAAATTCCATGCAATTCCCAAGAGTGTTGGATCGATCTGGGAAAGGATAAAACATTGGGCTAGTTACTCCTACCAGCTGCCGTTTTATAAACTCATTTACAAACTTGCTCATGACTTTGTCTGCTAGTTTATTAGGTAGGAGCAAAACAACAAAAAGTATGACAACTCAAAGTACCATTGGGAAATAATTGCTTACACCATTTCCATTCAGATTACGTCCATAAGGAAAATCTACTATGGCAAACTCAGAGGATTTTCTTTTTCCTCCGATCTCAAAGATCTCTCTGTAGCTCGATCAAGGTCATATAGTACATCTACACAACTCGTTGCCTAAGTAAAACCCCACAACCTTAGTGGGCTCCTCTCCTTGGTGATTGGATGAAATTGAATTTCTATGGGGCCTCTAAGGATAACCCTGGGAAAGTGTGAGTCAGAGGCATAATCAAACATCCACATGGAACCTTGGCTGCAACTTGTAAACAATATTTGAGTATGCAATTAGACAATATAGCAGAGCTATATGTTATGGGGGTAGGGATCAAACTAGTGAAAGTTGTGCAAGTCACCTGTTGGTGCCTGAATTCATTGTCGGTTATTTTAGCAATTTTCATGCAGGCACCTTCCCAAAAAATCCAAAAAAGTTCTAAGTCTTTGGGCCTCCTCAGCATGTTTTAACATCAGCATCATATTTTCTTTGGAGGAGGTCATCATCATCATGTTTCCAGACATCACCCTGATGTTGCTTACGGGGGTCATCATATTTTCTGTCAGCATGATCTTTCGCTGGGGTGATATTCTAACATCGGGTGATCTTACTTAAGATCATCCTGATGATGTTGCTGCAAAGTCCTAAGTATGATCCGATCTTCATCGGGGTCATCATATTTGGACATCGGGTGATCTTAGTCAAGATCATCCTGATGTTGTTTTATCACTTCATGTTCGTTGTTTTATCACCCTGATGATGCTAACGTCATTCTTATGTCAGGGTGATATCCGTTTTTCTACCTGTCTGCATCATGATATTTCCGAAGGGAGATATTCGCCTGTCGGCTTCATGCATTGTCCAATGGGGGTGATCATTTCAAATATCAGTCACATATTCATATATCACCCCGATCTTATAGTGGAGCTACAGTGCAGCATGATATTTGTGCATCAGGATGATATTTCCAAATATCCGGTTATCTTCCGAATATCATCCTGATGCCGATGTATGGTGACGTCATCAAGGTCCGGGGGGGTCATATTTCTAACACTGATCATCTTGTGGAGATCCCCCGATATTTGCAAACATGACGATGACGTCATCCGGATATGAGGAGGTGCGCGATAGGCAGATATGCTGATGACGTCAGCAGGATATGACGGTGACGTCATCAGGATGTTCATCGGCCAGACATTTGGTATCGGCTAAGCAGGAGGATCTTCCTCCGATGCATCAGGTTGTGCCGATGAAGGTGATTATCATGTAGGTGATATTGCGATGATGATGCTGACGTCAGGGTGATATTTCAAGCAACAGGTTATCATGCTGCTGGAGGATGATGATGAAGGCTTATACTAGTGTCATCGGGAGCAAAAGCACCGACATCATATATGCTCGTGGCCTAGTATATAAAGTGTTGAAATGGTCGCCGCGGGGTGCATGTGGGATAATTGATATCCTGCATATTTTCAAATATCACGATGAGGTATTTTGGCGGGAAACGGTTGCGATGCACTGTTTGATGTTTTCCCAAGGCCGCGGGTTGGTGCGCCGTTAATGGCGATTGTTGCAGAGGTATGGACGGATCTGGTACCCGATTGAAGGTGTACATCAACGGACAGTGGCGCAGGGCTCGAGGTTTCTTCCCGTCTCCTCCCCTACCTACTGCATTCATGTTTGGGCGCCAATCTGGTAATGCGTTGAGCGCCATTTTTCTGATACTGTGTATCTGGCGGGATTTTTGGTCAACCATGTAATTAATTGCTGTGGTACACTTTCTGGCTGTTATAAGCAGACTGTGTTACCATTTTTCAGGTTGTTGAAAACTGGACATTTTGGCTCTGTAATAAGATACAACTATTTTTGGTTGCTCTGTGCAGCAAAACTTGTGAGTTTATGTATCTCCTGTTGTACGTTTTGGCATGAATCCACTGATTTCATGGTTAATCTTATATGAATAATGCTATGTTTGCATGTGTTATGCTGATTCTGTCTCCAGTTTTGCATGTATCTTTCTTCTTGCAATAGGGATGCCATAAGTATCGACAGCTTAACACTCTGTATTGGGAGATATCTGTAAGGCAGGTATCATGTGTATCCCCCTGAAATCCAGTTTTAGCTATTCATGCTGATCATTCACAGGTGTATGTCTACCGATTCCAAGCCCTGGATAGGCACCAATCTAGCTCTGTGTTGAGGTTATACACCATGTCCAACTTTGCATCCAAACACCATTTCAAACCATCTCTCCCTTCCATCTGTTAGTTGTAGGATTAGGAGTAGGAAACCCTTGCATGCTCTCATCCCTAACCAGACATATATGTCCAAGAACATTGCCCACCTTGTGATCTATCATACAGATCTTGGTCCATACATGAGAGTATTCTGCCTGTTGTTGTCAAGTTAGATCTTTCTATCTTTGAGCTAGTCAAGGTTACATCTTGAGTTATAGGGATACCCCCCTTGGTGCGGCAGAACCAGAAGTGAAGGGGAGGAGCTCACGCAACCTCCTGTATTAGTTGGCTGAATCTGCCTGTGCATTAGAAGTGGCAAACCCTAATGCTGATTCAGAAGAAAAACCAACATCACCAAGCTACAAGTCGAAGGTGACTTAAAATCATAATGATCATTGTCAAAAATGGACTCAAGAGTTAAGAAGACACAACATGAACAAAATTGAAGAATCGTCCCATTGTAAAACACATTATTAGCCTCCAAAGATTTGATGGTCAAAATTCTATGTCAAAGAAGATCCACGAATAGGATTGCACTCTCCTTTGACCATGGCCGCACAATTTATTGAAGTTACAAATCATTAAAATCTTGAGTTGCTAGTCTTCGTATACGGTTTGGGTACACTAGTATGGTAATTTTATCCCTTGGGTACAAGTATGGGTTCATATATATATGTATAAAATTTATAATTCTATAATTAAAAATTCGAAAAACAGTAATACTCATAGTTGCCTGCCAATAAAGAAAATATTTAAATACCTCATAACTTACACTAAAGAAAATAATCATGAATTGAAATTCATAATTTAGTGATTCGTCAAATGTCAATATGAAAATCACAATCAATATTCAATAATCTTCATATGGCTATTCATCAAGAGCATCAAAGTCAACATTTGGTTCAATTTCATTTGAACCACAATCAACTGCAATGCCACTCCCACTAGCCATGTCATATGTAGAAGTTACCTCGTCTATAGAGACTTCAGCAAGTTGTACAGTAGCATTTAAGTTGGAACACTTAGGAGTTAGATCTCAATTCCTTGTCAGCCCCCGCTATAATCAGGTTTCTTATGTGAAAAGAGACGCAAGTTGGAGTGCACAATGACCAAATCTTTTTTTGTGCCCAATCAGTGGTGTTTAATTGAGTGGATAAAAGAGTATCTACTCCTATTTCGCTCAATTGAAGAACAACTTGCAACTTGTTGAATTTGCATACAACATTTAGAATTATAAAACATAAGTTATATATAGTAGAAAAAGAATAATGAGGAAGTTAAAAAATAAAAAGATGCATACTTGAGATAGAACTTTTATTACAAGAGGCTATAGGTAAATAAAGCTGTCACGTCCCTTTTTCCTGAGTGGTCACCATGTTTGCACTTTCCAGTGGATTCGGGGTACTGGCAGAGATTGGCACTTCACAGGACATATGGATGTTGTCACTTCACCTTCCTAGACACCTGGCTTGGGATGATCTGCTTTTCCCGAAGCTTTCACACGCATTCATGTTGGAGTCTGAACTTCATCATCGTTGCACTTGGGTTGCCTTCATACGGACATCTAGCCTTAAGGGGTACATCATCACAAAGGATTAGTATCCGCTTGGGCAAAGAGCTAACATTGTTCACCTTTCATTCATGGACATATTGTATGGAGGTTACCTTGGGAGATTTATACTCTCTAAAACCTCATGATGAAATGAGATCTAATACTCCTATGTGTGTACATGAGAATGGGTAGAAAATAATAATAAACAACTCCTTAATCTGCCTTATAACGGCGCCTATGTGGAGAAAAGACCAGTCGGCCCTTTTGGAGGGAATAAACTGCTTGAGTTCAGATATTTCTCATGCTGGCCGACCTGCCTCAAACTTGGCTGACTTCATTGAGAGTGAGGCATGGGGTATTTTGCATACACAAATAAAAATAAATAAAAATGAATTAAGGACTCATGCTGGCCGACCTACTTTGGACCTTTCTAGAGACAAGATACATCTAGAACATATGCTTCTATTTAAGGAGGACTTGGAGCTGTCATTTGCATCTCATCATCGACTTGTCTTGTTCTGATTTCTACCACTTGACATAAGGATTTCAGTCCTTTGTCTTGTTATGAGGAGATGGGCCCTCAAACATGAATACCAAGCTAATTCATTCAGATCTGCTTGAGGAGAAGCAAGTTCAGACCTGAAACTAAAGTTACATCAGCAGATAAGGAGCCCAGGACATCAGTAAACATCATTAGGGAGGCAGCGAACCACATACAAGGGCAGCGAATCTTCCTAGAGGAGCAGCGAACCACCCTAGAGGAGCAGCGAACCTGTTGAAGAGAGCAGTTTGGTGACAGCAGACCTAATCAATCTTCTGCTACATCAGATCTGCCTACTAAAATGGCCAGTATACGCCATGTTTCAACCTTATTATGACATGTAGTTGTTGCTATTGGAGAGTATTACATTTCTGGGCTATTTAGCCACTCATGTGACATTGTATTTCCATATTTTTAGTCTCATAATTGCGGCAGACCTGCTCTGCTACATCAGGTCGTTCTTGTGTTGGCATTCATGTTATCATGTCTTTTGTTTACTATTTCATGGTGTAATTCCTTTCTTATGCTTGGGCGAATCATATGAAGAGATTGCATTGAAGTTTGATATGATTTATGATGATTATTGCAATTATTCGAAGTCTGAATTTTGGAGCAGAAATTAGGGTTTTGTGCAGAAAACTAAGGTGCAGAAATTTAGGGCAGAATTTGAAAATTTGAATTGCAGAAGTTTAGGGCAGATCCCGTTGGGGACATGACAAGAGCTTTGGCCATGTAGGTACCGCAATTCATGAGTGTCTTTCATGTACTTGTCTCGAAGAGTGTAAACATCATGATTCTTGGAGGATATGAAGTGGCCAAACTTAGTCAAGACAACACTCTGTATATCTACATTTGGAAATATTCTTCTGAATGCAGTTTTGTACTCAGTAGCTAACTCTTCATCTCTATATGGTGTCACCCTCCTTGGCAAGGGAAGTGTTTCTTTGCTATAATACTTTGGGAACAAAGCAAATGCTAGGAGATGCAAGGGCATGATCATCTTGTTCTAATGGTCAACAATGAACTTTTGCACTCTTTTGAAAAATGCTTCTGTGCAGTCATACTCCTTGGCTTCTATTATGGTCTTTATTTTTCCAACCATGGAGTCCATGCCATCATACATTTCACCCAAACATGGTCAATCCGTATTTGCATACCTAATCATACTCGTGATGGGCTTAGTAAAACTCAAAACGTATTCCACATGAACCCACCATTCATCATTTAGTATCAATGTCTTGACTTTTTGGGCTTTCTTTGTTTGTGATTGCCTCCATACACTCTAAAGAGTGTTGATGACCATGGCGCTCAATGACTCGTGCACCTTCACAAGTCTATAATGTCCCCTTTTGGCGTATAGACTTTTTGTGCACATTATGCTTGTTCCTTGTCTTTCAGAGGCTATTGGTCATGTTTGGGAGAACTCCAATGTTCTTGGAATGGTCGTGGCTTAGTCTTGCAGAGCAGTTGTTCGTGGTTTTGAGTTCGGCTAGTCATTTGGAGTTCATTGATTTTTTCAAAATTCAGTTGCGTCCTTTCGGGTGCTCTCCAACTTTCTTAGAGAAACATACTATTTTTAGACAGTCACCCGACGACCTTCGATGTTTGTCCCAAGTCTTCTATTTCACTTTGGTATGGTCATAGTTGTTCGTTCAGTGCATTTCTATGCTTTATGTGGCTTGAGACTATTATCTAGCAGTTTAATTAATTTTTCACTAAGGTTGCCTAAGGTTGGGAATAATTATTAGCAACTTAGTGTAATATTAATTATAAACTGGCTTTCCGTTCTGGAAGTGGATTAATTTTTATGATATTGAGCTCAGCGGATGTTCAGGATTACAGTGATGCTTTCAGATGTTTTTTCGGTTTGTCGGATTGCTCTCCAAGATTCTTGGAGGAGCCGTCTATTTATAGTAAGTCACCTGGATGACATCTTCATCCCAAACATCATGGAAGGCGATGGTATGATTTAATTTGTAGTTCACTTAAGTTTGGGGTTTTTCGTAAAGCTGGGTGGATTAATGAGCTATTTAATTATTATTTTCACTTAAGTCTCCAAAGGGTGGAAATAATTAAAAGTAACTAAGTGTTATAGCTTGTTGGAAAGGTTAAAAGATTCTTTTTATTTAGGCACTTCAAGTGAGCACTCAAGTTGGGAACAAAGAAATAATTGAGTTGGAGGGAAAAAAGGTTATTATTTCCAAGAAATAATTCATCTCTTGTGTAACTCCTAAAGTGCCTTTATAAAGAGAATGAGAACTCATTTGGAGGGTTATGTTTTTGGATTTGATATTGTTATGCTGCTGGATTGAACTTGGGTGTTCTTCCATATTTCCTTCTTGAGGACGAAAACCCTCTTGGAGATGATCAGTTTCGGTGGTGAGAGATCCATCCTAGCTGGTAATGGTGGTTTCACATAGAAATCACATTGGGTTTTCATGGATTCTGTGGTATTTTGGTTTGATGATTTATCTATTGAGATTGTGAATATATTTCGGCTTGTTTATGAAGTTACTAATGAGATTTTTTGGAGTTTGTGAAGATTTAAGAAATTCTCTGGCTAGCCGTACCCTACAGGCCGTACCGGTGTTGGGGCAATTCATATTTAGCTTGATCATTGAATGATCTTTTTGCAGACTGATTGATGGATAATATTTTCCATGTGTGGGCGCCAATTTTAGTGCAATATGTATTGGGTTTGATGCAGATTTGAGACTGTTTGTGGAAGGCCGTACATCTTGAGGGAAGGCGTGTGAGCTGGGAATGAGAAGCGCCTAGGTTTAGGTGCTGAAAACCCTTGGTTTGGAGGCGCTTATGCTGGATGTTGATGCTGTTATGAGATTTGAGGTGGGAAATCCTTGTTTCGGGACTGTTTTTTGAATGTGTGCAATGCTGTCTCAGAGTTTCAGATCTGCAATAGTTGCTACAGCAGTGGCAAAAAGTCTTCATATTGGGTTTCCTTCATAGTATCTTGTTTGGTATATTGTTGGGTGTTTTACTGCACATAAATCATGTGATTCCTTGCATTTTTATGTTTTTATATGAGCTAACAGGGTGCAGTATTGCCATCAAGTGGAAATCAAGGATACTGATTTAATTGCAGCCATTCTTATATTGTACTTTTGTAACCCCTGGATGGTACAACCGCCAGTGTGGAGAAATATAATGTTTATCTTTCTTTGTTCAACCACCCAATTGAATAAGTGGAGTCTTCCCACTGAATAAGTGGATGCTCGCTGAATAAGGGGATGCCTGTTGAATAGCGGAAGATTGTAATTAGTTCTTTCCAAGGCATTTGATTGATAAGCCAAAGCAATGTATGCTCTCACCTTGCCCATCCTGGGAACTTGGTGATCAGAAAGTGTGGAGGTGTTTTATTTAGTTGCATGCATTACTCTAACATTGTTGTGATAATATGTATAAATCTGAAAAAAATTGGGGTAGCATATTACAAAGTCGTTTCAAAACAATTGTGTGATGCAAATCGAGTCTCGACAACCTAACATGGTGTAAAAAAAAAAATTAAAAAATTAAATGAGCAACTTAGCAAAAGTTTAAAAATAATAAATACACTAAAAAATAAAATTACTTACAACAACTCAAAGTTGGAGAAGGTCTTGAAGATGGCTTGTGACATGATGTTTTGTCACAAACATTTGAATCTCCTCGGACTCTATGTAGATTTTTTTGATCGATTTGATTTTTGTGCCAATCTTTTGCAATATCAAGTTGAGAGAGTGGACGACACATGGTGTCAAAAAAATATGCCCATATGTACCTTCCACTATTGAATCAACTTACCTACAATTTTTGGCGTGCGGTATGACTTGGACAATGTTTTTAGGGCCCACCATCTGAATGGCTTTTATGAGGATATTGGCAGTGAAAGTTGCATCCTTCACTTGCCCCTCACAATCAACTGCCTTAAAAAACATTGCCCCTTTAGAGGACATTGCAATTACATTAATTAGTGGTCGGTTTTTGTAATCTTTCCATGCATTAGAAATGGACATTCCTGCTTTGAGCCATGTATCCTTGATTGTTCTCAATGATGCCTCTACAAAAGCTTTTTCCTTGGCAAATAAGGTGGTGTGCACCTTTTCACATGAGGACTAATATAATCAATAGGTGCATTGGCAATTGTTGTCACCATATTCTGCCAATATGGTGATCTAACAAGGTTGAAAGGAAGCCCATTGCTATAAATGCAACGAGCAATGCTCTCATCTGCAACCTCTCTTGCTTCATTCTTGAAGGTCTTTTCCAATGGGCCTATTTTACGGGAAAGAAAGGGGGTATTCTCTTCTCGGGAAGATGATAGTGGTATGAAAGGATGTGGGCCAGCTGGTGTTGTGAAGCCACTAGGAGGTTTTTGCGATCCTTTCTTGAAAAGAGGATGCATTCTTTCCTTTGCTCTGTTCCTGACCATGTCAACGTCCTCTTGTTCTTTGATATATCCCATTATTTGTTGCTTTGGCAACCTTTTTTTCTTTGGCCCTTGACAAGCTTTTATTCCTAAACTGAGAATAGTGCACATGTGAGATTTTACTTGATTATATGAGCTCTTATACTCATTCCCACATTAGCTACAATGCCAAGGATAACCTGTAATATCCCTCGTCTTTTGAGATATTTTTATGCAACTGATGACTGATTTTTTTTGATATTTATGCTATATTGGTTATGACAATGTAGTACATCAGAAAGAGATATTGCAATGCATATATTTTTCACACTAACTGAATATTTCAAAGGAAATCCACTGCTGAATTTCCCAGATTTCTATATCTTCAAAAATACTCAGTATTTTGTCAAAATATTAAGAACCCACTTGAGAGAATATCCTGTAATATCTAAATCACAAATACCCAGAAAATTGTATGGCCAAAATATCAAGCAATATCACATACCCATTTGCTAAAATGTGAAATACATGGCTGGAAATAGTAGAATAGCAGTATACAAATGAAATACAACTCCTTGAAGCACATGCAACTCAGATTTGTTACTTCAAATCAGCATATACTCTGAATACATAAGAAACACTCACAATGAAGACCATAAATCTTCAAGGATATTAGTGTTGGAAATTAACCAATTATGATATGAAAGACTAATATAAAATTTGCAATTAAATATCTTCTTTCAAGCTCCTTCACAATGAATTATGCTTCAAACCCTTGATTGAATCTTCACAATTTTGCACAATTTGGACTCTTGATTGAAGCCCACACTCTGACAATAATTCGGCTGATCTCACAACCTCAAAATTGCATAAACACTGAAGATATTTCGTTCTCCAATGCTGAAAATGAAGAAATCTGAAGAAACCTTAAGTTTCCTTCACAATTCCCAAAGCTCTCACAAAAAGCAAAGTCAAATGATCATCATTAATGAGTCTATTTGCCTTTTGATGCCCTTTTATAACTTCTCCAAATGAAGTGTATTTAATTTGCCTTTGAAGTCCACTTTTTAATTAAGTCCTTATGTCTCCCTTTCAACATATAAATTAATAAAGTATTATATCACTTTATTAATTACCATTTAACCCTTATATCACCTTTCATAATAAAGTACCCTTTAAATAATGACCTTATGTTATAAAATGAACCATATATTATAAGGTCATATAACTCATTAATTGCTTTTAAAGTCAAAATGGCCCCACTTACATAAAGCTAAGTTATAATCTTATAATATACCTTTTATAAGTAAATATCATTTAGGCCACTTTAAAAATTAATAACTCCTTAAATACTTATGATTTCCTAATGCTGTTTGAACAAGGAGGTTCACCATGATACCCTCTGAGTATCCAACTGCCTTACCAAAAATAGCAGGGGTCCATCTCTACAACCACAGATTCACTATAAATAGTAAATCCCTCATTATCTGATCAAACCAATGGTGTAAGGGATTGACACTGCAAATGAACCCTGTTTAGGTGCCCCTGCTATAGATAGTAACCCTGACTGTCCTGAAATAGGCACTTACTATATATAGTAAGTGTGTGAATCTAAATCAAAGGCTAAACCTGAACTCTAGATGGAAATAAGCCTCCCACTCTGCCAACTGGAACCCTCTGACCATCTGCCTTAGCCTACGAGGGCCAATAATAGGCTAATCCCAACACAAACCATGGTGAGCTAAAATGGGGACATTAGGGTCCGCCCTCCCGAAATTGCTTGTCCCCAAGCAATCTCTCATCTGGAAGCTCACTATACTTTGCCTGAAGAGGAACCACAACTACACCAGGATCCTAGGGGTAGAACTGTGTAATGTCCCTACTGTCATTAACCAATTCCTGCAACACCATCACTAGTACAATTGACAGAACCTGCCAAACTAAATCAATCTCAACAGTAGGTGTCGCAAGTGCGTGAACATCAAGTGGAAGTAACTCTAAAGACTGACAATGTTTGCTTCCCAAAACTGCGCAAGATAAGTTGTCATACATCATCTAAATCCTGTGCAACTGGACTGTGCATTTGAAACAGATCATGTACATGAGAACTTGGAGTGAAACTGCAGAAGAACCACACCATGTACATGCAACCGTACTCCCCAGTGAACCCTGATGCACACAAATGAACCCTCAACACAATGGAGAGTGTCCAACAAAATATATCTAGATCCCAAATCCAGAATAGAAGTCTGCCATTCATATTATTCTTAGACTTCTACTGCTCTACTCTGAACCCAACTTCACCATGCTGAGAATGGCGAAGCAAACCATTGGGACCCATCCAAACTGTAATGCTGACCCTGTCACCACCTGAGTCCCAATGCAACCTGAACTCACATCCATCTGTCATGCGGAGGTAAGATGATCTGGAAGCATCTGTAGCACAATATCCCTCGTCATCTTCTGCCAATCTCCCATGGTTGTGAAATCCAACCAAGCCATCATGCCTACTGATACCATAATCTCTCTGAATCCATGTATCCACTAAAAACCCCTGTGATATCGAAGTAGCAGACTCTGTCGGATACCTATCAGCATGATGGAAAACTGAATACTGATCCTGCAAGTACTCACCTGCAAACAACTGAGACGGGTACTTACAGTCATTAGTTCCATCTCCAACAGATGGTAACTCTTCGCCCCCCCAATGGATGGTATAAATGAACTATCACATGCCAATACCACAACACCTGAAGTCTCAACATCGTTGATATAACCCCGGCCATCGATGAGAATGATATCATAGGCATCATCAAACTGGTGAAACCCCATGAAATCTATTTCATATGCCATGTCCATCCAAAAGACATACCTCCACACACTCCTAGACCGCTGAATCGCTGATGTAAACTATGAAAAATCAGGAAGTGCTATGTGATTCCAACTAGGACAACCACTAATCCATGAGGAATCTATGAATATGAAGTCACCAATCAACAAGTAGTTCGTTGCCCTGTCATGAGAAATGGGTAGCAAACCCAAATGTGTAGTGTAGATGCCATCAATACTCACCAAAGATAACTCTTGAGTGGCTGACCCACTAGGAGTGTCCTCCACAAAATCATTATCACCATCGAGAAAATAATAAACAACTGAATTTTCTGAATTAGTCAACCTTTGATCATCACCATCTAAAGAATGGTGCATATCATGAATATGTTGCAGATGGAGCTTAGCTTGTTGAGCCAACAACTTGGCTTGTTTGCCCTCTGTAACCAACCATCATTCAACATTTGGGACTGCTCTAAATCAACTGCTCCAAAGTGTTTAAAATCAGTCCTAAAATGAAATGCATCATATAAATTGTCATGACCAATGCATGCATCTTGTGTACCAATCAAGGTAGAATCATTATCACTCACTTCCCAATGATTAGCAGCTGCAATATCATGAGAAAGTAAGGATATACCACTGCTGTTGAAAATCAGAAAACTAGGATTGATAGTATCTTTTCTTTCTTTACCCTGGAAATCTTTGATGCGAGAGCACACTTGCATACTCTTGGTAGCCCAATATTGTAGCATATCAGATCTTGAAGTTAAGACATCCCTATACTCAATCAAAATATCAACCTCATAGGGGTGAGGCATCAACATACCAATTGATTCATGTTCTTTTCCCACTGCTGTTATTAACTCAGCTTGTTGGCAAGTAGAAGTTTCCACCATCACCTCATGCTTATCTATCTTTTCCTGAATGTCTACCATGATACATTTCTTGTCACCACCATTTAGCTTGGAATCATGCTCATGTGATTTCAAAAGATTGTTATCCCATTTTCTAATCCATACCATCACCTCCATAACTGATGTTTTCTCTTACTAGCAAATTCCGAAGTATAGTATGCAGGACAAACCAAACATTATCAAAATGCAAGATCTTCTTAGTGAGCAACCTCTTAGTCTCTCTAATCAGTTCTCTAAGACAAAATGCTTCATATGATCTTAGCAATTGTCCTTCCATTGTAGATGATGCATGACTAACCAAATTGAAATCAATAATGTTCGATTCCTCACAAATGGATATAAGACTTGTGGCTGATCCATCAAGTGTGTGACCAATATCATCATTGTTTTGAGCCTTCAAATAGCTCTCTAAAAGAGGAAAATCATAGACCTCATGATGCAAAGTAGATGCCCAAATTGAATTTCCTAAATCATTCCTCCTTTCTTCTTCACACAACTCAACATGCTCTTCTTGTGGGCTTACCTCAAGAAGTTCTTCCCTTGTATACTCAACATCCACACATTCTTCTTTTGAAAGAACTAGGGATCTAATGTGTGATTCTCTGTCTTCTTGCATTATCTATCAGATTGCATCATTCCTTGACTTCTTGTAAGTGTTGTCTTCCTTGGGCAGCAAGCATCTTGGCCTTCTTAGCTCTTAGAGACCACCCATCACACAACCTTTGTGTCCTTTTAACATCTTCCATAGTATGGTGAACAAAATCAGGACCTTTGTGGCTTGAATACACAATAGATATTTCGTGTGTAACACTCTCAACTTGAGCCCCAACATAGGAAGACTCACTAACATTATTACCTTCATGTGAAATGGATGCTATCTCATGATTAGAACTATTGTTGCAAAAGTCAGAATAGGTATCATACCTTGGTGTCATGTTTACAACATCTCCAAGGACTTCCTCCTTCCCTGATACATGTTTTGTATTGGTAAAATCATTTGCATTAGCGTTTGTTTTCCTTCCTTTTGCAAACAAAGGATCCAATATCTCCAGATGTTGTAGAAGCTTTGTTAAACTCTTATCATAGTTTTGAAAAGCCTGCATGAGCTCTGGCATGAGTTCATGTATAGACTTCACTTTTCCCATGATTGAAACAATGCAAGAGTGTTGGTCACTGCCGTGAGCTCAATGAATTTTTTTTTAATTTAACCCCCAAATCATTAAGATTGATACCACACATGCAACCATGAAACTGACATGCAAGCATATGGGTGCTCTCCAAATTGACATGCAAGTACTGGGTACTAACATGCAACTATTATCTCTAACATGCAGCTGAGAATCTCTAACATGCAACTTGATTAACCCGACAGGATGGCAGGAAACCGCTCTGATACCACTGTATGTAACTCTACTGTATCTATAGCTGGTGGAGACTGTACCAAACTCAACTCTACGGTAAGCTCCTCGACTCGTGACTATGACTCCTGAAGAGCTATCTGGGTGCTTGCCAATGAGTCCATAGTCACCTCAAGCTC
This sequence comes from Cunninghamia lanceolata, assembly GCA_027924645.1. Classification (NCBI taxonomy): domain Eukaryota; kingdom Viridiplantae; phylum Streptophyta; class Pinopsida; order Cupressales; family Cupressaceae; genus Cunninghamia; species Cunninghamia lanceolata. The sequence continues at coordinate 5,574,448 of BSBN01000784.1, read as the reverse complement.
ATGGGTGAGCTCATCAACCTCATTTTCTTTCTCCTTAAGAGCTCCCAAGTAAATCTTACCCAACTGAAGGAGATGATCCCTATTTGAAAGTAACTGCAGGTAATTGGATTTCATTGCCACCAAAGCTTCTTTGAGCACCTGCAAATCTGCAAGAGATGATTCTCCCTCAATTCTTTGATGTCTCATTTCAAGCTGATCCTTCCATATATGTTTTTTAATCAGCCTGTGGGTATCATCAAGGTGAGACAAGGCTGCCACAATTTGATCTTCACCAACTTTGAGTTGGTTCTCCAAAGTATGTGAGCATTCTGGCTTATCAATCTCACATGATGAATCATCATTATGAACTTGAACAACTTCACTCACACGAGTCATCCCATGTGATAGATGCTAAACTATCATCCTGGTTTGGAACTGGGGCAGCGGTAGACCCAAATTGAAAATCATTATCTGATGGTAGCTGGTCACAAGAGAGCTCATCATGTTTTTTGTCCCCATCCTCCAATCCAACCAAATCAATAGATGGTGCATTCAATTCCTCGTGCTGGTTTGGAAGTAGAGCAGCAGTAGTTTCCAACCCAAACTCCTCATCATCACTCCAAAAAGTAGTCTCAATTGATGAACTGCTAACCTCATGCAGAGAGGTAAGATCATTTCTAGGACTATTAACAGAGTCCCCAATCATAACCTCCATGTCACCAACTAAGAGACTCTTGCAACCCTGTCCTGTAGGATCCACTGTTTCTTCCTCTCTACCTTCTGTAACATCAACTGGGTGAAGATCAACTGAAATAGACTCGGTCTCAATACTACTGGTCCACACTTCACGTGTTACTTTTCCCTCTGGATTTTCGTGAGTGCATTTAACATCAGCCTCGAAGGAATCATTAAGAGGCTCATCATCACCCACTTCAAATTTTACCCTCTTTTCTTGCTCTTGCTCCTCTTCCAACAAATAGGGGCTTAGCTTGTCTTCGCATTGTTCGAAGACACTATGCATCAAATCATATGCAGCTGGAGACAAAACCTCTTTTTGCTTGATATCTTCATGTCTACCAATTAGTGTAGGGCTGCCATCAATGGGTGATATCATATCATTGGCTTTCTCATGATCACAAGCTCCTATCTCATGAGAATGATGGGACATAATGCTGCTGTCTTGAATAGGTGTCCAAATACAAGAGGACTCAGGCTGCTCCATGTCCTCATCCTCATCCCACTCAATGGAAACATCTGATGATGGCATGCTATCCTTCTGAAGAGAAGATGAAACCTGTAACCCAAAAGAAGGCGTCTCCTGCTCATCACCTTTGTCCATTCTGTTCTCCATAGGATCAGCTGTACGCTGGTCACTAACTTCTGAAAATTCATCGTAGAGACTCTTAGATGTTTCATTTGTAGATACATCATATTGCTCCGTTTTGTCTTGTGATGTAGACCCCTTAAAAATGGATGCCATATACCGTGTTGCTTTGTCTATGTTTGCAGGGTGTGAAATCAATTCATTCATCCTCTTCTGGTTTTCATCCAACTTATTCAAACTTTGTTTAAGCTTCTCCATATTCTTGTTCCACTGTTTTTGGGTACTTGAAGTAACCATGATTAACTAGCTGATTCGATGTCCAATCTACCCAACAGGATGGCAGGGCAAAAGCTCTGATACCACTGTAATATCCCACCCTAGTTTGGCTTTTATCTTTGCAACTTTTTTTGCTTGATTAACTCAATTGACAATGTGGGACATTTTGTCAAACAGTTTGTATACAATTGACAATGTGAGACTTTCGTTACCCAGACAAGACTATAACAGCACCATTAGATAATCAAAAATCTTTATCAGACTTAAACCATGCATTGAATGATCATTTAAATGCATACTACAACATTGGCAACCAATTTTCTGAGTTATCACGTACTGCAACTATGACTGATTTAACAGTATATTGCTGTCATAGCAACGTCTTCCTCTAAATAACTTGAGCAGCAAATGGGTATGTGATATTGCTTCATATTTTGGCCATACAATTTTCTGGGTATTTGTGATTTAGATATTAGAGGATATTCTCTCAACTGGGTTCTTAATATTTTGACAAAATACTGAGTATTTTTGAAGATATAGAAATTTGGAAATTTCAGCAGTGCATTTCCTTTGAAATATTCAGTTAGTGTGAAAAATATATACATTGCAATATCTCTTTCTACTGTACTACATTGTTATACCCAACATAGCATAAATATAAAAAAAAACCAATCATCAGTTGCATAAAAATATCTCGGAAGACAGGAGGGATATTACAGTTGTATCAGAGCATTCAGAATTTTAGAGAATATCCTAAGAGGGATATTACATAACCCCCACCACTAGGAAGTTGTTCAATCATGGTTGTATGTCACCAAAGACGTGACACTGTGTCAAATTTAAACGAGCTCTCTACATGTGGGGCAACTGAACTAGAACTACGAGCCATTCCATATGAATATAACAAAACAACAAAAATACAATTTTTTTACAACCTTACAACTTAAAAAAAGGCATTATAATCCTTGTATTATGTATAAATTATTAAAGTCTAAAAACATTTCAAAACATTAATAAAAAAAATTTGAAAAAATGAAAAATCTTGAAAAAAATCTTCAAAACTTGAAAAAAATTACAAGATTCACTCGCCTTTGATAGATAAATCTTCCTTGTGTAGCTCTTTCTCCTATTGTTGCAGGTCTTTCTTTCCCATAGCCTTCACCTTCAAAGGAAAATGCAGCAACCCTCAAAAATCAACAATGGAAGCTTGGAAGCAAAAATGTTGTTTTACTCACTTGTTGTCATGTCCCTGTTTTCAAAATAAAACCAAGGAGAAGACTTTCTAGCCTTCTTTATTTCCCGTAGGCTAAAGAGAAAAAAAAGCAAGGTAAATAATAATAATATTTTAAGTGGGCCCAATAATTTCAAATTTAAAAGACAATTTAATAATATTATTATAATAAAATAAAAAGTATTTTAAAATACTAATATTAAAATAAAAAGCACTTTTAAATGCCAAAAATAAAATAAATAAAAGTATTTTTAAATACTTTTGGAAATTTGGTCTCAAGGGCCCATTTCTGAGCACTATGAAAGGAGGTGCCTATCTTCATTTGAGGATCATCATTCAAGTTATCTTTTTTGCATCCAATTTTTAGATTTGAGTAGTTCGTTCATTCTAGGGCATCCAAAGACGAAAACCCTTGGTTTGTTCGGGGTTTGAGAGGATGAAAACTCTCTTGGATTCCACATTTGGAATCAAGGACGAAAACCCTTGTTTCCCATTTTGGGTGATTTGATCCGGAGATCACAATTGTGCTTATTTGTTGAGGATTTGAAAACATTTTTCAGTTTGCTACAGTGTGACTACAACAATTTGTTGAAGATTTCATCCTCTGGAGGTTTATATGTTGCTACTACAATGTTGCCACATCATTTTGGGTAGTTTCTACGATAATTTTAGAATTTTTATGAGCAAATTTGCATCATCATTCATTGGATCTGAGGAGTTTACATCATTTTGGCAAACCCTAGCTGCTGCTCCATCAATCTTTGGAGGGTTTGGATCAGATTTGACATTATTTGTAGGTTTCCAGCTCTAGCCATGGAGAATTTGTTGCTGTACCAATATCATAAGTCTAATTTTTAGTCATACAACTTGAGCGCCAACTTTGGGAGAGCAAAATCTATCATTCCAATCTTGTGTCAGTCATATCAGCCACTGATTTGCATCATTACAGCCCTTGTACATCACTGACAAGCATAGTACCATCATTTGGAGGATTAATATTGATCAAATATTGTTGTTCTAGCTGCCAAACATCATTATCAACATTGTCTTCTAGACAAACCAGAGTTGCGTGGACACGGATATGGTATCGGATACGGATACGGCCATTTTTCAAGGCCCCTTATATGGATACGACTGGATACGGCATTCATAAAACACACACATATATATGAATATAACACAATTTTATAAATTATTAGAGATTTTCTTTACTTTAGAAGCAATACAATAATAATTAAAATAAAATAAATAATTAAAATAAAATAAATAATTAAATTCTATTCACTTTCACATGCAATCTATAAATTTTTTTATTAATTTATCCTAATAAAAAATATATAGATATATTTAATTATTTAAATATTGATTTGTTTTATCCCAATCAAAATTATATAGAAATATTTAATTATTTAAATATGATTTTTTATTAATTTAAAATTTCATATTTAAATATGGATTTTTTAAAATAATTAAGTATTTCTATATATTTAAATAATTAAATATTTGGAATAAATTAATAAAAGATTTTATAGAATGAAATTTTAAATTAATAGAAAATTTGATATTAAATAAACATAAACTATAAATTAAAAAATTTTAAAACTATAAAACAAACCTTTTAAATTTTATTAAGTATAAATATAAAATATTAAAAACAAAATATAAATTAAAAGGATTGAATGTTTGTTTTAACTTTTATGACTTCATTAAAATTTAATAAAACAAACATTCGATCCTTTGTATCTATAAAACATAAATTTTAATAAAGTCATAACTTCATAAACAAACGTTCGAACATAAAATTCAAAAAACCCTACCTTCGTACGGCCTAAAGGAAATGGCGTTTAGCAGAAATCCGCCCAGGAGAATCGTGTCTAGTAGATATTCCATCCAGAAAAATCATGTCGAGCAGAAATGGATGGATGTTGAGTTAATGACGAATTTGAAGATGAACAGTGCGCCATTAATGTTATTTATACAGATCGCTAGCTTTGAAAAATGCTTCAGGCGATTGGTTTTTAAATTCTAACCTTATCTCATGCTTAGCCCACAGGTTTTTAACACGAAAATGGCCATTTCTCACTGGTTTTTTACTAAATACGGGGCGATTTTGCTAAAATCCCGTATCCTAAAGAGTTGGGCACGACATGAAAGTTTTTTTTTGGGGCACGGATGGGCACAATACCCAGGCCTTACCCAAGTCGTACCTGTACCAGGTACACGTACCAAGACCGGGGGGTGCCATATCCGGTAACCCTGAGTCAAACCACTTGTTTGGCAACTGATTCAGAGTTCATTCGTTGATTTTTGCCATTCCCGACCACTGTACAATAGGTCACACACTTCCCAGCCGCTGTCGTACCATTCCTACTTCAGCCACCTCTCTCTTCTTGTTGGTTATACATTTGCGAGCATCAACATTCAATGCTGTAAACAATTTTCAGTGGTTGTACTATTCAATAAATCATCTCGGGAGATTGCATTGGTTGTCCTATATCAGATTTGGCTTCATCTAACATCCTAGGGTTTATCATAACATAAATCAACAAGATTTGATATTGAATGTTGCAATTGTGGATTGATATCAACAAATTAAGGGTTTTGAAATTGTAAATAGAATTTGGTACTTGCTGTTTGGTTACATTTCTTTTCAAATAAACAGAAAAATTGCATATTTATAAAATTTCTGATTGGGGACATTCACTTGTGTTTGTGAAATGAGGCAAAAGAGGTGAAAATCCACATAGATTTGCACCCAGTGTTGAAGGCTTTTAGGGCTCCAACAATCTAGTGAAACATTGAGACGACCTCCAGGTGTAGGACCCTCCAGGGAGGTCGAATCTCCAAAGAGATGCTGGTTTCTTCGTTGAATGAGAGATTCAGCTGACCTAAGACTAAACCTAATCTATTCACCTGATAGGAAAAGAGGAAGAGGGAGTAAAATTGAAAGTAAAGGGAGGTGATACACCAGGTTCGAATAAAGAACATTCACAGAGCTAAGATGCACAAATAAAGAAGTACAACCGATAAACTTACATAGATCATGGAGATTTTAACAGAGGTAAAGAATGGATTGCCAGGAATTTAAACATTCACAAACAATAGCCAATTCTAAGACTACACAACGTTAAAAAGCATGAAGAAGTAAAACACCATATGTATTGATCAAGAGGCACAGTTACAGCAGAGGAAAATTCTGTTCGGAATATAGAAGCATAAGACCAACTATTTTCCAACCTTTTTTTACATCTTACATTCATGAATATATAGCATTTGATTCCAAACTTTGACCTAATTAGGTTACAATAAATTGCCCCATGGGCTCTGTCAGAAAATATCTCCGCCAAAAGGAATGTTTATCTACAAGAATTAACTGCAGAAAATATCTGAAGCTTGGGCAGATGGAAGATATTTTGGGCCTTCAATGCGAGCTATTGAATCACTCACCTGCAATCATCAATGCAACAAATATTTGCATTTGGAAAGCTTCTGCAACACTTCTAGTAGGCCGTTGATGTGTCTTGTCGGCCAAGTCTGCATATTCATCTTCAGTCGGCGGCCATCCTGATATCCGGATGATGAAATTTGGATCATATTTTTAAAGTGAGAATATCCCTCAAAAAAGCCCGCCAAATGAAAGAGGAGGAAATTCTAAGCACTTTTGCCTTTTGGATCTCGTAGAAATTCCTCAGGATGAGGGAGATATCCGCAGTCAAAGTGCAGTCAACCATCATCTTGATAGCCATGTGTCATCATCTCGCAACTGCACACAAAATCTTCCCAGCGGGCAAGATTCACCTGCGACACCGCACTGCCGTTAGATCTTATCGACCCCAGATACACTTTATAGGTGTCGCGATTCCGGAGCCGTGCGGAAGGAAAAGAGCCATCTTCATTTGGGCTTCACGAAAGTGCGCTTAGCCGTCCACGTGGCTCCCCATTCATAATCTTTTCATCCTTCCCGGGGATAGGCCACGTGTCCACATTTCGCAGCTGCACAGAAGGGATGTGACGTCAGCTTTAGGCGGTTTGCAGGCATGCGATATCCTGATATGCACCCGTCAAATTACCTTTGTAGCATGCAAAAACCTTCATCTACGTGGATACTAACCTTTAATATCTGGGCGCCAACTTAATATCCGGATGCCTTTGAATATCCTGATGATGTCATCGGCATAAGGAACTTCTTTGAAGGGAGGATCTGGATGATGTCATCAGGATATTAGCACTGGGGGGATATACCGGAGGCGGAATGCCTAGATGACGTCATTGTCATATGGATTTCTTTGGAGAGGGGGTTCGGATGACGTCATCAGGACATTTGCAAGGAACTTGGATATTAGAAAGGATCTGGACATTAGTTAAGATTCGAATGTTTAGAAAACATCTGGATATTAACTAAGGTCTGCATATTGGGAAGCATCCGGATATTAGGAGATATCCGGATGATGTCATCAGGATATCCATACAAAAATGACTAAGTAAAAGATGGAAAATCCTTGTGAAGGAAGGCATTGAAGCCAAAAGTTTTTTGGGTTTTTTTGGGCTTTTGCAAGGATTCTCCAGATGGCCTTTTAGGGATTTTTGCAAGGCAGAGCACCAAGATTGAAAGATTTAAGGCCTGCAGGGCCATATTCCAGGGGATATCCGGACATTTAGGAAGGTGAACCATTTGAGTCCGGGTAGAGGAAAATGGGTCAACATTGTGGCAACCTCTTAGGGATGTTTGCCTGCTAAACAAATAGATCAGTGGCCTTAAGCATCCATTGGGCATAGAGTCAAGGGGGACTGCAATAGGTCAAAACAACTGATACCTGCCTCCAAAACACAAAAAGGGGAAGAGGCCTGCATTCTCCTAATGACAATGCAGTAGAGTGCAAAGGCACTTAGGGAAAGTAAACCTAAAACTGAAATAAAGCCTGCTCTAATCCTAAGCTAACAACAAAGAAATGACCTCAAACAAAGCCATTGACATGTTCTTGAAAGTAAATGCCCTTTCTTAACAACTTGCAATGTCTCACATGCATGTGGGCAGTTAGAGAGAGGTGGGGAAGGAATGGGTATATAACAAGATAATGAGACACTTCCCCAAGGACAAAGAAAAACTCACCTATCCACTTGTACTGATTAGAAATATAGCTACCTGGAAGTGGATAAATGGGCTGATCTAGCCCTCTTTGATGTTCATCCTCATTCTTTAAAGCAAGCATGATAGGTAGGGTCTCCTTCTGATATTTCTTCGATTGGGCCAAATGCCTGATAGGGCATCCCACTGAGATGACATGCAAGCCATCACTGCTGTATGTATGTCTATTCTCTGGTTTTGCAACCTTCTGTTGCTGGTCTCAATGCTCTGGCTCCTGGGGCTCAACCGGAAGTATGGCTGCTTCCACCTCATGAACAAGATGCTCATGATTTTCTGAATTAGGCTCAGAAAATGAGCCATGCACATGCTCAATAGGGAAATCCTCCCTATCAAGAAGCTGATATCCTTGTCGGATAATTAAGAACAAATCTTCAATTTGTTCTTGTCCATGTTCAATCTCCTTATCATTATTTTCAATAAAACATGGGAGCTCCTCAAACAGGTCTGTATTATCAGCCTTTGCACTTTTCAGTATAGGGCTGTCTATTTGCTCCTCTTCACATGCCAGCAACTCACCATTATGTTCACTGCCTCCATGTTGTTCTAGGTCTGTTGGCATCTACCTGTCCTCATCCTCATTTTCAATGTGATTGGGCAATTCATGAAACAAGGCAGCATCATCCACCCCTTCTGGAGCAACAAGGGCAACCTTAGTAACAACTTCATCCCTAATATCCTCAACATTTGGTTGCTGGTCTACTAGATTTTGCTCAAGATGCCTCTGCAGCTGAAGGCTTTTCCCATGCAATCTTTGTATTTCATCTTTGTTTATTTGATCAGATGCATGAGAAAAAACATCAAAAGAACCAAAATCCAGAGGACTCAACCCCCTATTTGAAACAACAGTACTTACAGATGTAAGAGGTTCAAACAATTCTATCTCTGTGAGCATAGGAACAACAAACTACTCCTCATTAGTTTCATCCTCTTCCACCTCCTCCTTTGGCTCATCTTCCCAATTAGCTCGGTAGACAAGAGGTCCACCTTTGAAGATTGAAATAGCATCAAGGGAAGAGGTTTGAATGTTTTTTTGAATTTCTTGGAGGTGGGAGGGTTCTGGGCAAATTTGTTCCTAGGGAGTGATAAACTGAGTTTGTACAGGAACAAGGGCTTGTGAGGGAAGAGAGGCTTTGAAACCTTGGAACTTGTGAAGTTGAGGCTGCTCTGCTACAGGCTGAATTGTAGTGATAGATGAGGGGGGTTTGAAACTGGAAAGAGAGGATACAAAGGAACTCTCTTGCCTGAGGCTGGGAGAGGGCAGAAATGATTGGGCTGTTTGCCTCATTTGTTGCTCTTAAGCCGCAATCCCCATAGCAAGGTTTTCTTGAAAAACCCTTTCTTGTGCTTCTTGCAGTTGGTCATGCTTCAACAATTCTAAAAACTACTCACACTCCCTCTGCAGGTCCATCATCGCCTCCTTCAGATCACTAATGTTTCTGATTTTAAGACCATAATCTCGTATACCTCATTTTTCTTTTTTATCGTCCAGAAGTCTATTAAGCTCTAGGAACATGCCTGTGAGCTCTTTGAATGCATCAGTATTCACATAGTCAACATCCTAGAACTGATTAGAAGGGTAGCCGCACTGACTAGGATCAAAATAGTCTTCTTGGGGTTGATAATAAGCATTATTAGGCTGCCAAGAAGACATAGCAGGGGCGGGTGGGAGGTAAACATTGTTAGGATGTTGATATTCTGCTATAGCAGGGGTGTATGGCATAAAACCAGAGGTGTCTTGGGCCTGATATTGTTGGTATGGAGGCATAAAATTTGGATTCTGCTTATATGGAGGGGAGTAGCCATAGTCTCCATAAAAAAATGACATTTTGAAGCATTAAGAACCAAGAAACATTCAAACAATAATGAAAAGTAAGAGCAAATAGGTCTGCCCTTCAGAGAAATACGTTCATACTAGGGAGTCGCCAGGTGATTGAAATGCTTCTAAAAGCACGTTAAACCAGGAATACCACTGAAATCCTGATTCTTGAAGTTCTTTAGGCGCTTGGGCTGCTTTCACCAGCAGATTTGATTAGTAGAGTCGCCATGGTCTTAGAGAGATTGCCTAAATGACAAGATGCAATGAAGAGCACACTAGAACTCTTCAATGGATGATAAAGATCATCTAGTTGGTCCCACCGGGCGTGCCAAAAATTGTTGTCACATAGATTTGCACCCAGTGTTGAAGGCTTTTAGGGCTCCAACAATCTAGTGAAACATTGAGATGACCTCCCTATAGGGTCCCACACCTGGAGGTCGTCTCAATATTTCACTAGATTGTTGGAGCCCTAAAAGCCTTCAACACTGGGTGCAAATCTATGTGACAACATGTGGCATTGGAGAGGATGCATATGAATAAGAGTTTCCAAAGGGTAGCTAGACTCATAATATTTTTCATATATCTTGCCTCATTAGGGCAATGGAGCAACATAATACATCTTCTCCTGAGCTTCCTCCTTTGAATGAAGTAGGGAAGTTGTTATTTGTACTTGATACCAAAGTTGGAAAACTCGGACTTGGGAGCCCAAAATAGGACTCGGACTCGAGACTCGGCATGGACTTAGGAAAAAACTCGACTAGGACTCGACAAAAAAAACTGTAGTTTAAAATAAAAATAAAAATTAATGCATTTAGAGAACATACGAGCTTAATTTGATTATCAATTTGTCATAATTTAAAGATTACACATGTTATATGATCATCAAAGACTCAATAATTGAAATTTCATCATTCATACTCATAGTTTCAAACTTTCAAAATGTATAACAGCATCATAAGTTTATAAATGTTTACATATAATCATATGTCAAAATGAGAAAAACATTAACAACCAAATATAATCTACATCTTCCTCTTTCCCCTCCTAATGAAAGTCAATTTTGAAGGCCTCGAACTAGTAGGTGCTACAGTATCCAAATCAGGAGATTGAGCAGTGGTTTCTTGATATTCAAAAGTGTCTTTGTGCTCCGCCATTGCTTCCAATCCTGCTGCTTCTTCATCTTCTGCTGCTGCTCTCTCTAATTCAACAAGATCCTCATCAATAAGGAAGACATCAACATCATCATTTTGTTCATCAATAGTCCATTCACCATATGGATCAACATCATCCAAGTCGATGGACTCATGTGAAACACCCTCCACCTTTCGAGTTCGAAGGCGAAGGTTGTATCAAACAAAAACTAAATCATTTAGGCGCTACTGGGTCAACCTGTTTCTCTTCTTTGTGTGAATGTTCTCAAATAAACTCCAATTACGTTCACACCCAGAAGCACTACATGGCTGCGACAAGACACAGATGACTAGCTTTTGAAGATTTGGCGTGCCAGCACCATAGTTCTCCCACCATAAATCTACAAAAACACATTTAAAAAATATAAGTATTAAGAATAAAGTAAAAAAGGTAAGAATCAAGTTTCTAATTTCATCTTATAGTAAACTATTGAACAATTTTTTTTTACTTGGTTGCTGTTTTTCTCTCCTTTCACTGCTTGTTGTGAGGAAAAGAGTCTCCCCTCTGCACCCTTGTAGACCCTGAATAGAAAATTTAAAAATAAAATTAAATCAAATATAGAAAATTCATAGATAGTCAACAATGAACATTGCAAATTAATAAATAAGATGTAACAAATCTCACCTCCAACTCATCAAGCACCTTGTCTCTCATGTCATGACCAGGCACCATCCTATCGATGCATCTGACAACACCTGCCATGACCTCCTCATTAGCCTTAAATGTGTCAGAGAAGTAAAACTTTGGGTTCAAAAAGTAGGCAAAGGCATGTATCGGCTAGTGGAGTTGGTTTATCCATCTCCGATCAATCATGCGCCAAATGATTTCATATTTTCTTTTGTTGCCACCATAGTAATGTGAAATGGCCTCTTTGGCCCTATCCATGGCCTCATAGATGAAACCCATTGGCATGCCCTCTCCATCCACCATACGAAGAACCCTCACCAAAGGTTCCGTCACCTAAAAAAATCAAAACAAATGTTAAATTATTACAAAATTAACCCCATGTATAAAGTTTATTTTTGTGTTTGTTACTTACCCTGATCAACTCCTTCACATTTTTGATGAATGTTTGATCAAAAATTATGCTTACAATCCTCTTCCCTTCAGGTTTAGTGGCAAATGGGGATTGCTTGCAATCATCGGACACAAACATTTGCATGAGATGAGCATTGGCACCAAGAATGCTTTGCAATGTGAGGAAGTGGCTAGCAGATCGTGTCACTCCTGGTCGCACAAGTTCCTTGCCATTTATGAATTTCCTCATCAAGGCAAGCACCCAAGTATGGTTGTAGATAAATTTTGTAACATTTTTGGCATCTTCAACCACACTTTTGACCCATCCAATCTTCCCAATGTCCTCTAGCTACAAGTCCAAGCAATGTGCAACACAAGGAGACCATGCAATTGTGGGATGCCTCTGCATAAGTAGTCTACCTGTAGCTACATATGCAGTTGCATTGTTCGTGATAATTTGGACAACATTATCAACACCAACCTTCTGGATCACCCCATCTAATAAATTGCATAAAGTCTCAGTATTTTTAACTTCATTGGAGGCATCTATTGACTTTAGGAACACCAATCCACCATTAGAGGCCACTAAAAAGTTTAGGAGAGTCCTATTCCGTCCATCTGTCCACCCATCAAATAAAATGCTGCAGCCTTTTCTTCGCCAAAATTTCTTTTGTTCATCAACCACAAGCTATCTTTTCTTTACGGCTTCCTCTAGCAATGGCCCACTCAAATCTTTAGCTGTTGGGGTCTTAAACCCCTTACCTGCAACAGTAAGGGCATTCACCAAACCTTCCCAATATGGGCTGCTCGCCACATTGAAATGTAAATTATTGTAGTACCAAAAGTTTGTTGCTGCCATCCTAGCTTCCTGATGCTTTTGCTTATTCCATAGTTCCACGGAGTTTCGGGGATGGAGAGGGGGAGGGGGGATGGCAGAGGACGGATTTCGGGGACGGGGGGTCTAATTTTGGGGCCGGCGGGTGAACTGCGGTGGGGGAGCGGTGCGCTGAAATACATATAGTACTTGAAAAATTAGTTATAAAAAGATGTATAACTGTAGAAGTCTATAAGATGTATAAATTAGTTATAAATTAGACATGTATGCAAAATGTGGAAGTATAGACAAGGCACGTGAACTGTTTGACAGAATGCCTCAAAGAAATGTGGTCTCATGGATTGCAATGATTGCAGGATATGCACAAAATGGATTTGTTGAAAAGGCTTTAGAAATTTTAAAGCAAATGCAATTGGTTGGTGTAAAGCCAAATTCCACAACCTTGCCAACCCAACATCCTCCCTGCCTGTGTCAAAATGGGAGCTTTGGAATAGGGTATGGACATCCATCAAAACATAAAGGATAGAGGAATTTTGTCAGATGTTGTAGTTGGAACTGCCTTGTTAGACATGTATGCAAAATGTGGAAGCATAGACAAGGCATGTGAACTGTTTGACATAATGCCTCAAAGAAATGCAGTGACAAAACTGGTGGACGACGGGGGGGCGGTGGGGGGACGGCAGGGATGTTTCCCTGAAGTCTCCCCGTCTCGGAAACGGGGAGACGTGGGGGACAGCTGTATTTCAGTGGGGGACGTGTCCCCGTGGAACTCTGGCTTATTCCAATCGGAATCTTAAAGTGAAGGTTGTGCTCCTGGAACATTGCATGGAATAAAGAAATTTGGTCATGATGAAGGACCCTGGCGAGCACTAGCAGTAGGAGTAGAGAAAGAACCCTCGGGACTCTCACCAAAAGATGAATGTGGTTGACGGATGCTTGGACTTGGGGTAGAAGTGGATCCACTCATCGCTGTTGCTAGTGCATCTTTTGTTTTTTGTCTTTCACCTTTTTTCATCTCATACTTAGCAAGAAGGGCCTTCATCTCTCCAACAATCTTAGGAGTTGATTTAGGGCATACATCCACATTTTGCCCAGGGATTCTTGCTAGGTATTTTAATCTGTTTTTTCGTCCTGTTATCCATTTCTTGCATTCGGTACATGTCACCTCACCCTTTTTATTTCTTGGCATCGCATACTTCCATGCAGGGTCTTTTCTCGGTCCCCTTGGGTTTGAAGATGACATTGCTGTTTCAAGTTAAACATGAAAAAAAAACCAGCAAGGGTTAGGTAAAAAATCAGCAAATAAATGAGATTCAAACATTTGCAAAAAAATAGAATGCAAAACCAAACTAGAAATAGTAAGAATTAGGTTATTAAGGGAAATAGAAAAAAAAATTGGCAGCATTTCCCCTTATTTTTCTTGATTTTTCTGATTTTAAATTGAAAAAAAAAAAGAAAAAGAGAAGTTAAATCACTTACTTGGCTCTATTATGATCTCCTTAGCTCGTCTTGGGTTCTTCCAAGCTCACTTCAAGTGCAGACCTGTTTTTATGCAAACCACAGTTTTTTTGACGTCCTAGGCACAGGTGCGAGTCCTACATGGGACTCGCCTAGACTCAGCTTGCGAGTCCGTGCCGAGTCGACTTGGCAAGCCCAAGGACTTGTGAGTCGCGGCGAGTCCGCAGAGTCTTCGAACAATGCTTGATACTGCTCTTGACGATGGGAAAGCGCCAACCTTGAGGAGCAGAATTTCAGAGTTTGGAGGATGGAGCAGATTTGAGTTTGAGTGTGTATGGCTGGTTTTGTTTCATTGTCAGCTATCGGAACTCACTTTGCTTATTATTCTTCATATTCACTATGGGAGAAGTAGCCACAAGTTGAGGAGTAGGGTGATCATGGAGTACTTGACTAGTTGGAGAGACTTGCCACTTGAGGATGTTTTGTAGTATCTAGGTTTGCAATTGCTTGTGGGCAAGCAATTTCGGGAAGGGAGGGCTGTAATGTTCCTATTTTCTGAGTGATCACCTAATGGAGTCGGTTAGTCTATCCTATTCCCGTAGGCTAAGCCGGAGGGCTAAGGGAATGACCTAATTGATTAAATATTATATTTAATCAATTTTATCCGGCAAATTGAAGATATGAAGTGACTTCCTATATTTTTACGAGCCATTTGGTGAAGGAGAAATAATTAAATAAAATGGCTAAGGAGGTGAGTGACCCGGCAAGGAGAAAAATAAAGGATGGAAAATGACTTTCTATATTTTTGTAAGCCATTTGGAAAATAAAATAAATTAAATAAAATGGCCTTGAAGGTGGACGACCTAGGCAAGGGCCTAAAAATGCAATATCAAGGGTCATAAAGAGGTTCGATCCCATGGAGAAGACAATAAAAATAAAATAAGAATACCTTATTGAGGTCGGCCAAGATTGGAGGAGAAAAAAGAAAATAAAATAAATATTTTCCCAAAAGGAGGTCGACCAGATTTGGAGGGAAAAGGTTGGCTATAAATATAAGATCATTTGAGGTCATTTCATCATCCATTCATATCTTATTTCATTTTGGAGATTCTTCTGTTTGGCTGCAACTTTTGTTAGCTTTCATTCCAAGGACGAAAACCCTTGTGAATGCATGAGTTCGAAGAAAGCTTGGCTCATCTTGTGGAGGACTCATCCCGGAGTTCTAATTGCACTTCATTGGAGACATTTGGAGGTTTGGAGCATCATTGCATAATCAGATTTGGAGCAATATTGTTGTGGCATTTTGTGTGCATATTGCATTAGGGTTTTGCCCTAATTTGGAGTGCCACTTTGGAGCAAACTTGAGCGCCCATCTTTGGAGAGCGATTTTGCATTTTTATAGCAGCTAACCTTAAGCGCTTGCCAAGGAGGAATGCACCCATCTAGGGTTTGATGTTTGAAGACTTATTTGCATATTTTTGGTATGTACAATCATAGTTTTAGATCTGATTTATAGAGCAGAAATCTGGACATATGTTTAGCATGTTTGAGCCCAAGAATTCATTGTAAAATCAGTCCAATATATTCAGATTTGTAACAGCAGAAGTTTCCTACAGAAAATCAGATTTGTGTGTTGCATTTGGATGCCCTATATTGTGTTGTTCATGGTGGATTTCATGTTTGATATGAATATCAATTGGTAGCATCATTTGGCATGTTTACTTGTCATGTTTGGGCACTTGTATGTTCGCTGTGATAATTTGTTTGAAATCAGAAAATAAAAATCAGAAATCAGAATTAGGGTCTGAGCAGAAATAAAAATCAGAAATTTAGGGCAGATCCCATTGGGGATATTACATATCTTCCCTCATTCCTTTCTCCAACCAAAATCAGCTCTAGCATTCCAACTTTTTTGTGTTTGGACAATAGAACCACCCTGCACTGCCCAACTCCACTTAAGCTTAGTGGCTATTTTTGTGTTTGGCAAATAAAAATTGGCACACGAATGACCTCTTCAAGGCCATTGAACTCCAGAGCAGTCAGCAAGGTCATAGTCATAAAATCTTGAATCTGCTGCTAAATAACCTGGAGGCCATGAAGGACAACCAGAGAGCTATCATTGGTTACACAAGTAGTTGGAAAGCTTGGCTTTACTCTGCCATTGTTACCAAAGTATACTCAACCGAACTGAGGCCATTGAGCCTATCCTCAGTGTTGAAAGAATGAGAAGAGAGGGTGCTGCAACCACAGCAATTTCAGCATTGCTACATTCCAACCGGTCCCCTATCTCAAAGAATTTCAATGTCAATAAGACTGCCAACCTGGGGAACCATGGGAATGCACAGTCAGGGGGTCTAAGTGAGGGAGCAATATGATGGACCTGGAACAATGAAGGCTGTATGCCATCACAACCTCACATTGGGAAGTGGCATTGCAATGCCAATAGCAACATGAAGCTAAGGGCTCTCATCAGGTCTACATCTTCTTGCTTTTTCTATATCGAGCATTCTATGTTCTGTTTTAACAGCTCTTTGGAAAACTATCAGGCTAGTATGTTTTCGGTTGTAATCAATGCCCTCATGTGTTAAAATGCTCTCTTGTAATGACTGTTGGACACTTTCACCAAATTACTTTGTAAATATCCTTACTAAGCATCATGTTTACCTGAGGAATTTTGTAAACTTATATTTCTGAATATATACACGTTTACTTTATCAAAAGTAACAAAGAAGAATGATTTCTGTTGCTGCTAAGATTTAAATCATTTGTTTGTCTTTTGAAGCATCAATTTTCATTCTTGGCCATTTTACGTAAACAGCCAGAAATCAAATAAATGTCTTATGAGATTGAGATAGGCGATACAATGTGAAATAGATGTTGCATGCTGTTGAGAGAATGGTTTATGTCCATAGCTAAAATGGCACGTAAGGGTTGCAGCAAGCATTTTCATGCCTGCAAGTAAATTGTTAACATATAATAATTTATTGTTTGTTAATACCATGCTGTTGCGCATGTCCAGTGCCATGACCCTATATTTAGAGAGATGAGTTTAGGGTAGCATTTAAAGACAATCTTATACAATTCCCACTAATGTCCATGGAAGTCAAGAAGAAAAAGAGGCAAGAGTGGAAGCACAAGTTTTATTGATAGCTGAAACAAAATCTTATCAAGTTTAAAGGAGAGACATTCATCTTTCCATGTGTATGCTTTCTACCTGCATACTTTTCCTTGCAAATGCTACATGCATGCTATGAGAAATATGGATAATGCAAAAAATAAGTACTTAAATTATTTAAGTAAATACTTTTTGTAACCAATTTTAATATTCATTGTATTTGTTCCCATGGGGTTTAGTGTTAATAGAATAATTTTATAAAATCCATGACAATAATAGGGCTGGAAAGTACTTTTAGGCAATTATTAGCTGTGTTGATCTTTGTTTCTTTGCCCACACTGTACATACCTGTACCATGCTCTAGTTTCCATAAAACATCCAACAATATTAAAGTGATTTAAGTTTAAGTAGCTGGTGAATACACCATATGAAAAAGAATTAAAGAATCTCAACATTTTGGGCATAACTTTGGGACCCGTCGTCAAGAGAAATATGTTTGTGTTGAGAAATCTCCCAAAGATAGACTAAAGCATAATTGTATTCTCCAGCTTCTTTCTAGCCTACTTGGTTGTGTTGCAAGAATGTTTAGAATACCAGTTTTTTGAGTTAGATGATAACATGAACTAGCCTATACAAACAGTTTGTCTGTGTTGTTTTTCAGTAAACTTGATGCAAGAGAGACCCATCTGGTTTCATTCTAAAATTGTTTTAAGTCCTCCCTTCTATGTGGCCAGTACAGATTGACGTCATCTATGAATCTCGGCAACTATCTTGGTCTTAATGAAAAAGTTTTCACTACTTTTTTTTAAAAGATATCTGTGTAGAGGTTTGCCACAACTAGGTATAGAGATCCCATTGCCACACTGTTTGTTTTAAAAGTTTGTCTTCAGATGTGAAGAAAGTTGATTTTCAACACAGCCAATTTTGTTGTCTTTCTGTCATTGTGGAGAAATTTGATATGAAATATGACCACACGGAAACTTACAAACAGATATTTTGTCTAGAGGGAGTTTTTCCAGCAAGATGTTTAAGCTTTTATGCTAGATAGGGCACCAAAAGTTGGTAGATGATTCCCTTGTATTCACAATTGGTTGTAGTAGAATGTTCTTGTGTGGTTTCAGCTGACCATAAATTCTTGACAAATGGATACATGGAGTGGCAAATTATACAAGCCTTTTGAAGGGCAAGAGATAATGAATCCATAACTTAGAAGCAGAAAGAAACCGGAAAGAATAATTATTCTTTACTTAATCTTTGGTACATTTATCAAATTACAATATTATCTTGACAATGGCTCCCAAAGTTGTGCCCAAAATGTCAAGATGTTTTAGCTCGTTTCATCCAGTGTATCCAGAAGCTACTCAAGTCTCAAACAATAAACACTCCAGAAGCCTGAAACAAGAAATAAAATTTGTAATATTATTCAAAAGATCAGGACTTCATAAATATAATTTGTTCATCTTGTTGGCGTTTCAATTCGCACATCTGGAATGTGAGTTGGAAACGGACAGCTATGCACAGATAAATTGCTCTCCTATTGGAAGGGGGAGTTCCCTTTTTGCTGATGTTCGTTGAAAAGATAAATTAAACTTTGCCTATTTTCTTTTTGATTCTCAGCTGCGAGCACAAGGTTATAAAACTCTAAACGCTGCAGAAGAGGTTTTTTCCTTTTTTAAAACTTCTACTACAACTAGGCATAGACTAACGACGCTTTTAATCTCCTAAGTAAATTCAGAGCAAAGGAAATTAAAAGTGGACAAGGAATGATTGTTTTAACAAAAACTTAAGCAATTTTCTTCCAGATTTACATCACAAGACTTATAGTACTTTAATGATGAAAGCTGAAATGAAAGCTACAAAAGCCACACATCTGACGACGAAAATTTGATGAATCGAGATAGAATATCAGAGCAAAATAGGCATGAGACTTCTATTCAATATCACAAAGTTGGTACAACTCCAGGACAGCAATACTGTAGCAAAAGGCAGACATACAACAAACGATCAAACACTGGAGAACAGATTACACAAAGTGAACAAACATTTGGAATAACAAAGTTTGCAAGTTAGAATAGGCACAGCAAAATATGTTATCACAAAAGTCGATCCTTTACAATGGGCAAGGCTGCCCTTATTTATACTAAAATCAAAGGAGTAGGGAACCCTAAAATCTCCTTGATTAACCCTAACTTGCCAACTCACAAGCTTTATTACTATTCTAAGACAAAGATACAATAAACAAACACTTTAAAGCAATTTGCTTTAAAGCAAATAAAACTCCAACTATACAAAGTGATTTCTTTCTAAATATAGAATGGATGAGCTTAGGATGAAAGCAAATGCTTTAAAACAAAAAGCATCTTGTTTTAAAACTGCTTTATTTTGAAATGCATCCTCATCAACATTCTTGCTTTTGGTGATGTCATCCATTAATATTCTGGGAAACAATATCTTGTAAAAAGCGAGTGATTGCATTTTTGCCAGGAACACTGATACTCTTTAGAATGATATTCTGATTCTCTAACATTTCTTCACCGTTTGCAACCATTTGAAGAAATTCATGAACTTCGCCCACAGCCTTGTCAAACTTCACTGTCATTGCGGCAAAACAACCCATCTTGCCAGCATTGATATCATCATGAAAATTGCTGCAGACGAGAGTCTGGAAC
The DNA here is from genome assembly GCA_027924645.1 of Cunninghamia lanceolata. Taxonomy (NCBI): domain Eukaryota; kingdom Viridiplantae; phylum Streptophyta; class Pinopsida; order Cupressales; family Cupressaceae; genus Cunninghamia; species Cunninghamia lanceolata. The sequence continues at coordinate 5,554,391 of BSBN01000784.1, read as the reverse complement.
TCTGCTTGCACTTCCCTGAGATCATACATGGCACCATCTTCTTTTTCATACGAACACGGGATCTGAGAAACAAAAGATCTGACGAACTTGAGGACGTTGACTACCTTTTGTTTCCATTTTGTCAACTCTGAAATTATACTATCATAAGTTTTTATTGTGAAAAGATATTGCGCTTTCCAAGTAGAAACTGTCTTCTTATCATCGGCTGAATCAACAGAATCAAGTGCAATCTTCAAGTCGGAGATAATGATCTCAAACACTGGTCTATTTTTTGCCATGGTCTGCTGCAACCCCTGGAGACCTTGGCGTAAATCATGAGCATTGTACTTTAATTGATAAAACTCTGAAAGTACAACTCTCCCTTTAGTCACAAATTCTTCCACCCAATTATTCATGTGCCTCCCATAGAGAACCAACCGACTGAACTGTTGCTGATCGGCTGGTGATTCCAGATTTGGTGGAAGCAATAAATTAGCCTGTGACGTGCCATGGAAAATGTTGGAAATGTACTGCCGCAGCTGCCTAACTTCAGCTTTGAGAGCTGCTTTATTTTCTCCATCTTTCAACACTCTTTCCTTCAAATTATCTGCTGCAACCTCGAAGAGATTGACATCTGTATGGCGAGTACTTCTACCAAGGTTAGCTTTGACAACTGTGAAGTCATCAACCTCGATATCATCAACACTTCTATCTTCTGGCGGTGTTGCAGTTTCAAGGATTATTTCTCCGTCCGCATTCTTTTCAATGCGAACCTGCTTCTTCAGCTTCTTGTCTGGTGTGTCTTGGTAAACGCTTTTAAGCTTTGTTAAATCTAGCTGATATGATGGCTCTCTCCTCTTCCTTCCCAGAATGTTTTCAAGCCAGGATGAGCCTTCTTCTCTTTGAAACTCGGTTTTAACCTCATCAGCTCCTGATGAATCATTGTGTGCATCAGAGTTACGAACCGGCGAATCTGGCTCTGAATCTATGTGGATAGGAGAAGTGATTGGTGAAGGTGGATAAACATGATTTGAAGGTAACGTTTCAACATGCAGCGTTGGTTCAACAGGAACTTCTGATTCAACTGTTGGTTGTTCCTGTTGGACATGAGCTGGAGACTCATCTTTTTTCCTCTTTAACTTAGCCATTTTTGTTTCTTCTGGAAGAACACTCATAGTTTTAACCCTTAGCTTTGGTTTGGAAGTGGAAGGCTCTAATGGTTGTACCACTGGCGGCTCTACTACCGGAATATCATCCTTCCGCTTATTCTTCAAGAATAAGCGAACTGTTTTTAACAACTCGACTCGTTCTTTCTTCAATGGAAGTGCTCTCTTTTACTGACCAATTAACTGGCGGCAACGGTTGTTGCTCAACTTGGTCCCTGAAATACGTGGAAAGTAGAACTTCACCACTCTCTGTCAAACCCTCTATATCTTTTGATAGGATATTAGACATTTGCTGAAGAGTGAACCTGTTGTAACTGCATTCTCGTACTTCAAACTCGTCAGCACAATTAGCCCAGAAGTCTTCAACTGCATGCTTGTGCGTACAATTTTGACGTAGATGTGATGCAAAAACACCACGAGGATCATATGAAGATCTCCTGTCGAAAAACTTAAGACCATATCTGGATGATTCATTACCGATTGCCTTGGCATCTGCTCCAGATCTACATCTGTAAATACTCATCCCAAGTGGAAAATTGAAAGCTGCCTTCCGTCTGCTACGCAAAAATGTATGAACTTCATAGGCTTGCCTCAAAAATTCCATAAATGCTATTTCATCTGTAGGATATCTCGGCAACATGGTTGGCTCTCCTAAGAAGCCATATACTCTGATGTAGGAAAAAGTGGGAAACTGGATAAACCAATCAGCTCATTCCGCCATTGCTATTCTAGCATCTGCTGAAAACCATATATGCAACTCATTATCCATATCTCCCACTGCATGCATCAGGAATGCATCATTCACCCGCTTGTAATGTCGTTCAGTTTGGAAAATTTCGAATTGCGGAAAATGGTGATACACATGGAGAATCCCTGGAGTTCCAACAACATTCAAACCTCTGAATTGACCTTGAAAAGCCATCAAATACACAAGGTATGACATCATGTGGAATTCATGCGCCCTTTGAAAACTAAGAATTTGTTGGTGGAGACTATCACTGATGAGTGCCGACCAGTCATAGAATTCGGTTCCATCAACAATCTGGGACATGATGTAAAACATCCAAGGCTAGGACTTATTAGCATCTGCTTGACCCATGATTCTGTTTAGCAGAGTAATCATTATTGCATGTTCCTCCTTGAACTCTCCACATCCAACATTCTTTGGCATAACGTTCTGCTTCTCTTTTAACCATCTCTGACCAATCTTTTTCCTGTATTTTTCTTTATCATTGTTCCAAACCCTCTTGCATTCTTCAATTGAAACAGTTAAGTTTTTTCTCCAAATAGGTATTGTAAAACACTTCTCAATGTCGTTCGGCCTCAGGCTGCAGAGCACACATCCATCTCTTGATTGGGATTTCTCTTGTAACCGAATTGTAATGCGTTATGCAAGCAATTACAAATTCGATACTTTGCATTGTGATGGGAAAGGATGCTGCTGCAAGCAAATCGGAGTGTCCTAGATTCCTGATAGCATTATTTCCTGCATCCTCCAAAGAATGTAAATTAATCACTGGAAGTACTTTATGCAAGTCTGTTTCATAAGTTCTTAAGTAATCGTGAACCAACGCCGTTTTGGGCTTGATTTGTGTTGGAGAGTACTGCATATTGAAAGATTTGAAAATTGATTGTGAACACGTCTGTGTCGGAAAAATCTTGGACAAATGGCTGAAAATTATTTGCTGATTTTTAGAAAAAAAAAAAGCAGAGTGTGAGCAAAAAAGTTGGCACATGGGTTTTGTAGGCAATTATGTTTTGAAGCGACTCAGATCGTTAGATTTTGAAAAAGTGGAGACTTTCCCGAAAAAGCAGGAAAACAATAGATTCCTGAAAAAAGCAAAACTCCCAATCTTCAAGAGGATGAAATATTGGATGGACCCATCTCGATAAAAACTGAAAAAGCTTTGGTCCAATATTTGAAAAACGATCCCCTAGAAAAAAGGACTCTGAAAAAGCGAGCCTCCCTGCTTCGTCAACCCGAAACTATGAAGAACGTTGAAAAAACACTTTGTTTGGGTCTTCGAATTTTTCGTTGAAAGAAAAATAAAAATCCTTCCTCTGGATGGAACCTACAAAAGATAATGAAATAAAGAAGCCAAATGCTTGTCTTTATAGATCTTTAGGGCGAAAAAAGCAACTTTATTTGTGAGGGAATAAAACTTGGACCTCATCCATGAAAAAAGCAACTTTTAAAGCACAAATACAAGTGGATGTCTTCGAATAGGAATAATTCCTATTTTGTAGTTGTCTATAGCTTCTCGTGTAAGATGACGAAAAATATCTTCTTTTGATGATGTCATCGAACACGTGAGTTGACAGAAGTGTCAGCAAATTTTTCTTTGTTTTCGACACTTCTGCACTCGTTTTGACTCAAGTATGGCTTGTCTCAGACTTCAACAAGGTGGCGAAATGCCACCGTTGACTGAAAAAGGTGAGTGATCCTGACATTTCGGAGACCTATCAACTGGATTCCATCCCTAGCCTCCGACTGACGATCTGACATCGTTTGACCAAGTTTGACCTCTTGAAAATTACCAATGGGTGAAAATCAGGAAACAACTGTCAGAAAACGATTTCAAATCCGGAAATTTTTTAACTCTGGAGAAGTTGGGCGCCCCAAGTCACCTGGGGTGCCTGGATTCTCCAGCCTTAACCATTTTTTTGAAAATTGCAACTTCTTCAGTTTTTTGATTTGCGTGCTCGTTCCGGTGGCTGATGACCCCTGTTTGGTTGTCGATTTCTGTCTGTTGGGACAAAACTGAGTCTGATGATCTGACAGATATGCAGGCCTGATGAAAATTGAGCTAACTGTACCTTCTATCTGCCTCGAGAAATGCGCCAAACTGATCTACTTTAAACCGGACCGGGGTGACGGAGGGAGATTCACGTTTTTCAGAAAAACTCAGAAATAAACTAACTCTGGGGAGTTTGGCCACCCCAAGTCACTTGGGGCGCCTATCTTTCAATGCTTTAGAAAATTTTCTGAAAAACTTAAATATCATGCCATTTCTCGTTTTTTGTGCCAACAACCCCTGTTTGATCTTCGTTTTCGGTCGTCCGGACGACTGTCAAGGCGGGATGGAGGATGATCTGAGCAGCCTGAACATATCTATGATGAAATCCCGGCTTTGACTGACGTTTGACTGAGTTTGACCAAGTTTGACCAACTGGAAACAGGTTGACGGAAGCATTTTCGACGTTTCTTGAAAAATGTGAAAAAAAATCTAACACTGGAGAGTTTGGGCACCCCAAGTCACCTGGGGCGTCTGGTTTCTTCATACTTAGCCATTTTTCTGATTTTCCAACTCTCATTTGCAACTTGCTCCATTTTGCGTGCCGACAACTGCTTCCTGATGTCGATTTCGACGATTCGTCGATCAACTATCACTGAATGGTGAATGAATTGCATAGATTGGGTACATATGATGAATTTTCAGCTTTTCAGGATCTAATGATTGAAACGATTGCTTTTATGCCCATCGGAACTGACTGACGGACACACTTATCACATTTTCTCGAAAAACGTGAAAAATTTCTATCTCTGGTGGGACTGGGCGCCCCAAGTCACTTGGGGTGCCTGGATTCTCCAGACTTAGTCAAATTTCGTAATTTCCAGATTTTCTTCTCACCTCGGATTGACCTTGCTCCGTTTTGCATGCTTTGTCGACTCGACGATTGTTTGTCGGTTCTGTGTCGTTGGAATAGCGTTGAAAACCTAAAAACGAGCTCTGACAGATGAACTTCCTCCGTTGACGACTTTAGAGCTCATGCTTCGCCTTCCGAAAAAGCAGAAATGACCCAGTAGAGAAAACTTGGTCTTTTGCAGATTCTGTTTGGAGCACACTGATCGTGAAGCAAAATTGACCAATGAGAATCAAGTGCGATACCTAAGTTAGAGATTGTATTTTTAGAAAGTTTTGCCAGCATCCATATCTCAAGAAACCCTGAAAACCTAATTTGACGTCTATTTTTAGAAATTTCTAAAAATATAAATTTCTATTTTTAGAAATTTTGCTCTTTTGACTTTTTGATGAAAAATTTTCTAGACTTGTTCAAAATGCCTTAATGGAGCAAAAATTTTGATTGGGTAGAACACATCTTATTAAAACAATATTAGTATAAAGCTAATATAATGCTAGTGTAAAAAATATGAGTCTGACACATGCATGGTTACTCACGACAAATAAATGGTATTATTTTCCATGGATATTCAATTTCGGTAACTGGTTCACTTACATTTTATTAATTTTTAATTTCATTATGTTACCATCGTGAATGTTTATTGATATATTTATTTCATTATGTTAATATAATGTGAACATATATACAATGTTTTATAAAACAAATAGCATGTATTATAAAATAGATAATCTTTGTTAATGAAATGTGTTGTATTTTGCAGTATTCAAAAGGACCCTAAGGACAGAATGTCATCTTTGGATCTCTTGGTAACAAGACCTGGCCATTTTTTTGTGTGCATGAATTTACTGTTATTTTTTTAAATGCAGTTTTATTAGGGAGGTTAGTGATTAACAGTCTGAAGGGTACATGATAATTTTAAATAGTTTTCTTGACCCTTTGATTTTTGTGTAATCTAAGTATGTGGGTTTCTCTGCAGAGTCATCCGTTCATCAAGAAATTTGAGGACAGGGACATTGATCTTGCAATTTTGATCCGCAGTTTAGATCCTCCTTTGTAATTACTTTTTGCATCATGAGAAAACCATTCACACGATGAAGTATATTTTTCTTAATCGAGGATTATTTTGTAGGTATTGAAGTCACCTTAATAAGTAGCATCTTGTCACGTAAGTGTTTTAAGAGGACAAGACTGCCAAATGACCACTAGGAAAAAATGTCATATTTTCTGAAATGATATGCCTTCACTTTGTAAATTACAGAGCTGAGTTGCGCTCTGTAATCTATTGTGTGGCTTTAATAGACATTTAGGGATAAAATGGGCGTTATTTTTCCTTGAGGAACATATCATGCTGGGTAGAACCATCTGATATATATTTGAAGGGGATTTGTACAGTGCATATGTGCCTTCCACAATATACAGAGTACTCAAAAGATATTGGAGTAGGAAGTGATAGAAGCACTGAATTTTGACGTTGCATAGACCCGGAGCACAAGGTTAGCCTTTCAGATGGTTAAAGTAAGATACTTTTTGCGTAGAATCTTTGTTATGGGGGGACAATAGAGCCAGTGGTCTTGACTCTTATAAGGTTTGGCTTTCATATGGTTAAAGTAAGCTGGCCAATACGTAGGAGCTTAAATTTTGAGAGGGATAATGAGATGGATGCTCATGTTTCATACATTGTTACGTACCCATCTCAGACACAGGCACACAGTCCAAATGTAACACAAAGTTGTGTTATGTTTTCTCTTTTTTTTTTCTTGTCTCTGCTTGTCAACTGGCATGCCAATGATCAGATTATTTAAAATTATAGGTTTTTGGGCAAATTTTCTGTTCCTTGAAAGGATTTGGCCCTTGTTGCACCGAAAGGTTAAACAGGTTAAAAACTGACTTTAAAATTTAACTTGGTAGTTTGAAAGCAGTAGAAGCTGTTGGATCATCTGCTCAAATCAACCATGTTACGTGTTTTGCAATGCGTATCCTCACCATGTCCACAACAATTAGTTTTTCTTGATCACTTGATATCCCATTAACTGTCATCTGTCTGAACTGAAGCAAGTTGTTTAATGACATTCATTAGGAACCCTAAACCCCCAATAATTGAGACACATAAAACACTGGGAAAGAATTTTCATTGCTTACCTTTCAAAAAAAAAATGCATAAGCATTCTTATTTAATAATATTATTGTGTACAAAATAATTTGATTTTATCTTCAAGGTATTTTCAATTGACAAATTCATCACAGAGCTTGCATTTACTAGAAAATACGATCCGATGTTTCCAAAATCTTTTAGTAATTTTAACATATGGAACCTCTATCTTTTTACGTTTGCAATCCATTGGGAATTTCCAATTGTTTAATATAGATTGCAATCTTGAATTATTGAAGTATAGGGGTGTTTAATGATTCATTTCAAATGTCACTACAATGTGTTTTTCAAGCACCCATTGTAAAGCATCTTTTTCATTTCAGCTCAAATATTTTGTGATGTAAACAATTGGCACTTGTCAATGTTCCTTAACATGGTTTTAGATCTACCTTTCAATGCCATGTCGTTTGACAATCCATTCATATATCGGCAAGTGTAGATTTACACATCATAAGATCAAACTATATGATCAAAGAGCAGAGGAAATTGTAACAAAAACTGAACTCTACATTGTGAATGATATAAATGAACATGAGAAATATATTACGTAGGTGTTCAAATTCATTATTACAAAAGAGGCTTTTATAAAACCATCTTCAACCATTTCTTGTGAGCCACTTCAATAACTCCCAAACCACCAATTATCCACTAATAAGATTGATAATATATTACTAACATTTAATATTATATATATAGAACAAAATACTTTTGTATCACAAGGATAATGAAAGCCATCAAGCCCTCCCTTGTTCAAAAGGGAAAATTAAATAATCTAGAGCATCTATAAATTTGACTCACCTTGCTACTCTATAAAGTTAGTCTCCTATTTCTTGGTACTAATCAACTTGCATTGGCACTTATACACATTCTCTTGAGGCTTGATCCTTTACACCATATTCCTTTGTAAGTAACATTGATTCAATTATAGTTTGAGAATCAAAGGACATCTTTGTGTGTAACAATAAGGTTATAGAGCAATGCTAATAGAGTTAAATTTATGTCCATTTGGTATTTAAATGTAGAAGTTTCATAAAAGAACCATGACTATGCAAACAACATGAAGAATACGTTGCCTTTCATCCATTGATATTGTGTGAATGTGCAAATAATAAAAGAGGAAATGGTGGGAAAGTAGGTGCCCCTGATTAGATATGGAGAGTCTACTTGATTTGCCAAAACACCTTGGAATATAACCATACTAGGCCGAATGGGGTAACAAGGCTTACTAGTCGACATACTAGTTTATGGTGTGTTTCCCACATGGCTAGGGTTGTGCCAAATGTCGGATCCTCTGTACATGGGTAGCACATGTACTTGCATCAATATGATTAGTTTAGCTTCATACACATTTGACATATGGTTGTGTTTGTTCTACATGATCCTGCCAATTGACACCATATAGATATGACATTTGTCACAACCTTGGCCATAAAAACACACCATACACACATGACACTTATCAACATATTGTGGAAAACTTAGCTAATAGCCTATCGTATAAATACATCTCACTATACATTCTATAAAATATAATGTTGACTAGTAAGCCTTGTACCATCATTCAACCTAGTCTCTTGTAGTCCAGGGTGTTTTGGCAAATCATGATGAGGCTTTCTCCTTGCATGATCATAGGAACATGCACTTTCTTGTCATTGCCTCTGTAGTTATTTGTACATTCACACAATACCAATGGATGAAGGACAACATATTTATATTGTTTACATGGCTTGGTGCTTGTTGGTGTGCATAATCATGTGGAGTAGATCCATCCATGGGTTAAAAGCATAAGGAGTCAAACTAATCATATTGGTGTAGGAGCATATGTTTCCCATGTGTAAGTCACACATTGTGGAAAGGTTGTTGGAGTTGGCAACATTGTCAAAGCTAAAGTGTAAACTCTTAAAGTTGTGTGACATGATTGAAGAGTGTGTGCATGGTTGTCTTGCATTGAGTTGCGTTTAGTTGTTGGAATCAATGCTTGCATAGATGTGTGTAAAGCTATTTTATTAGAGTGTCTCATCCATGTGTGAATCCTCTTGGCATTGTGTTGTGTGCACAAGGAAAGAATGTGGTATGATATAAGCTTATGTTGAGTTGATGCATAAGAGTGCAAGTTGTGTGAAATTGTGCACAGATTATTTGCCCTTTCTTGTAGAGCAATGGTCTCCATTGTGTTTGGTGTGCAGTATGAATTTAATTGATGTTGATATGGAAAGCCATTGGTTGTGTTAAATGATTGCATGGTTGTGTCTAGATCCTTCGCCCTTGCTTGTAGAGTGGTGTCCTCAATACATTGGAAAGATACTCGAACACACCAACATAGAAAATGATATAAGTTAACACCTTTGGTTATTTCTGATCTAAAGATGACTATGAGGTGGCTTGTTTCTTGCATTTCAATTTCATATTTTCTATTCTTATTCCCACAAACCTTGATTAGTTTCGTGCACCCTGTCAAGTATTCAAGTTTATAGTCACCGTTTCCATTTTGGTCGACTCAGTGATAGCTATGTCATTCTGTGGTATACATTTGATATATGATAACATCTTTCTTTACACCTACCTGGCGCCGTATCGCGTGCCTTCTATATCTATTAATACCTTTGTTTTTCATTATTTTGTGATGGCCTTCACGGCTTGCTTCATATCTCTTATAATGGATATATCACAACCGACAACATAATAGCTTATGGTGCCCTATGTGCTTTCAAAGTATATATTAATGACTACATTTTGTGTCGATTACTAGGATAACTTATTTAGCCTGTTAACATATGTGAACAATGTTGAAATTTGCAGATCGACAGAGATCATTTCCAAGCACAGATGAAACGGGATGCATTAACTGACTTCTATTAATTATCAAAATGTAAATTTACAAATATATAATGGCTGAGCAAAGAGAAATCCCAGAGGGACACGTGTAGAAAACAAAGCAAACTGATGGTTAACTTAACATCAAGTTGCAGATCATGCAGAAGTTTAACCGATCTAAACTGTGTCATTAACAGAAAACTACCATCATTAATCGAGAGAAAACTAGAGTTGGAATTAACCACTAACACCCCCCCTTAATTCTAACTAAGGAGAAAAGAAAAGTTTAATGAAAAGAATGAGGAAAGAGAGAAAACCCAGTGGGAACAAACCCCCCCCTCAATATCTGACTAAGGAGATGAAAGCCAATATAGCCAACAAGGATGGGTCCTGGCATCAAGGCCATTTTAGGTACCCATGTACATATAAAATTCCCCACAAATATAGATAGAATATAAGAACAGGAGATATGAATCCCCCCATAATGAAAGAGCTCCCGTGCCAATGATGAATCCCTGAAGACAGAATATGATCCACTGCCTACAAATGACATTTCTCCCCTTAGGAAGAAAAGGATCCATTGGTGATTGGAGAAGCCAATCCAAAAAGATGGGTGATACTGAAATCCAAATCCAGATGGTTTGTGCATCTAAAAACTGCTCACGTGTCCACATGTCGGAAAGCGATGATGGCGATCCAAGATCCTGTGAAGACTGATATAGAGCAAGCTGCAAAGGCGATGAAGATGGTGGGCCAACAGCGTTGATGTGGCTGTCAACAAAGAGGAGGGATAACTCCTCAAGTGTGTCCTCCAAAAGATCATCCCAGAAAATTAAATCAGGAAGACTATGGATGCCCTGCTGCAAAAAGCCATTGGAAGCTTTCAAAGAAGCAACACAGAGCTTAGAAGTAGCAACAGATGGAAGGACAAAAGAGTGGTCCTCAAAGAGAAGACATATGTCCTCAATAGTGTCATCTAGATCTGAAATAAGGGACTCTACAAACAAAAAGGAAATGTCTGTTAGAATGAGGTCCCAATGTACTGAATCCAAAAGACATAAATGATCCTGCTGCAAAGAATCATTGGAGGCTCTCAAAGAAGCATCTCTGGAATCTAGATCTGCAACAGGTGGTGTTGATGGAGAATCACTGAACTAATCATCCATACAAGGTGTGTCCACATTAGATGGGGCAACATAAGTCTCAATATCATCAATAGCCTGGTTTTCCAAGAAAACATCACTTTCAGATGGAGATTCAATGTCTCCATATAGCTGTCCGATGATGATCCAAGCAGTAGAAGGGCACTCAGTGTGCTCTATGTGATGTAGAATATCCTCAGAAATAGTAAGACATATTAGGCCATAAACCATGTCATTATTATTAAACCATGCATTCTTTTCATCATAGTCACTTGGCTCAGGAACTAGTCCAAGGAGATAGGGCAGTAGATCCTGCTCAAGGCAGTGATTCTTTATCCCTTGTTTCCAAGACAAGAAATTCTCTGAATCTAGCCTAACAACGGAATGATGAAACTGATATTTAAAAGACATGATTAAACCCCCCGTAAATATAACTGTTGAATCACACAGAGGAATTGTAACAACCCCAAATCAAAAGAGAAATACCATAGAGTGGTCCTTTTTTGGCCATGACGTCGACCCTGTAGGGCGTTGTCTTTGCTACTGAGCCGAGGGAGGCTGGAGGCCATTGAACATCAAGACGCCTATCCTCAGCAATAGGCGAGGCCTATAGGGTGCTGTGTTGCCTGTGAGGGCAGGTAGAAGAGGCCAGGGGCCACCAAACTTGGCCGTGGGTGGTGCTTGGTGCAGGTTGCAGCACTTGAGGGCTTAGTTGGAGTGGATCTCCCCTGTTTACACAAGCAAGAGCCTCCAAAAATAGATTGGCACCGCATAGAATAGGGATTTCATACTCCCTTTATCCGTTGCTTTCCATGCAGGTGTCACTCTGCCTCTTAAAAGATTCACAGCTATGCACAAATGCACAAAGAAATCGCCTTTGCCTATGCAAAGAAATCAACACCCCATACTGGAAGAGAGGCCTTGCCTCGTTCTTGCAAATCGAGCAAATTTTGAGAGGCCAGTTGCCTTTCACCTCAGGCTTGTGAATCAACCAGCAAGGAGGGCGTGGCTTTTGAGAGAAATGCAGGGTTTAATTCTACAAATCTGCAACAACAAATTTATCAAGCATTGAAAAAAGAAAATGCATTCACTTATGGCCTGAAAAAATCCCTAACCTGCTCTGATACCATGTTGAAATTTGCAGATCGACAGAGATCATTTCCAAGCACAGATGAAACGGGATGCATTAACCGACTTCTATTAATTATCAAAATGTAAATTTACAAATATATAATGGCTAAGCAGAGAGAAATCCCAAAGGGACACGCGTAGAAAACAAAGCAAACTGATGGTTAACTTAACATCAAGTTGCAGATCATGCAGAAGTTTAACCGATCTAAACTGTGTCATTAACAAAAAACTACCATCATTAACCGAGAGAAAACTACAGTTGGAATTAACCACTAACAGACAACTTTTGATGTTTCTAAATATGGCGATGGCACTTGTGCCCTATCGCATGGCAAATTCATTAGCTGTTAATATCTTTAGTGAGATGGCGCTGGGTTGTGATAGGCATTCTAAATTGTACTAAATTCTTTGTGATGACTCTGAGATAATTATTGCTGTATCAATATCTTTACTTTCTTTATAACATTCTTTCTGAATGATTAACGTGAGGAATTGGTATGATTTTGGGTGAAGCTAAGATCACTTATGTGGTTGGCTTACTTCATAGCTAGTATAAATTGGCATTTTAGTTGGCAATTATACAGTTGATATAATGCTTTAATGAGTACAGATCAGTTTGTTTACGCAAAGCTATCTTTATGATCATAGTGTGACGAAGAATGATTTCTCAGGGTCATAGATTTATTTCCTCCATTTTATATATGTGATGATCTATTTTACTTATTCATTTAGACCATGCGTAGATGTATATCCTTGTATTCTCATAATCACTCAATGTGGTTATACCATAGAATGATCGACGAATACCTTGGGATACATATATGTAATGGTTTGAGTGAATAGTAAGTATTGAGATTTCTATATCTGTGCATTACTTTCATTCGATTTTGTTTTTAGAAATACATTCAAAGGGTATGATGAATTTGATTATTGTTATAATGTAAACAACTTAGATTATTCTAGTTGGTTATTTGTTTAAGAGCTACGTTCTCTCATAAAAAAGAGAGTTTAACATGTGGTTATGAAGGGAACAATTTTAGTTACATAGAATAGAGATTATATTCTAGCAATATTTTTTCAAATTTAATCGTAAGGCTCTCTTAGTTCATTTTGTTATATTATTCTTTTATAGGATAATCTTGTTGGTTAGATAAATAGAAGATTATATCATTTTGATTTAATCAAGATTAATATTATATTATTGTTCCTTACATTCATTTCTTATAGATTAATAAAAAGTTGGTATTATTTTCATTTCTATCATTAGATTAAATGAATGTTTAAGACCAATGAAGTTGATATTGGAAACTTGTGTTTGAAACTTGTTCGGATTAGGCATTCTATCATATGCTCTCACTTCGCCGATATGGATCTTGGTGATCAGAAAATGGTGCCTCATCTTGAATGCTCAAATAAGAATTCTTTGGTAAATTTAAAATGGATAATAAGTGATATTTTAGTTATTTCCACTTGAACATGAACACTCACCTGTTGTATGCTCTCACGTCGCCTAATAGGGATCTTTGTAATCATAAAATAGTATGTGTTCCTTTGTTATTATTATAACTAAACCTATCGCAGTGTTACTTGGTTTTGTGATTTGAGATCATATCCTATGGATGTACCTATTTTATACGAAGTGGGTAAAGTATAATAATTTGAGATAGATGTCTACAATGGTGCATGTTGTAAGTTTTCTACCATATTGGTCATCCAAGTATTGTTGGCAAGAGACACTGCTCTGATGAAGGATTGCATGTTGTCATTGATGGCAACAAGGCAAAGGTATTCCACTGACATGACAAAGAGACATTACTCTGGAAGACCCACTTGGTTTGGTAACAAGGCATAAAAGTATTTTGGTTCGGAAGGCTAAAATGACTAAGTATGGGCAGTATTCAGAGCAAGTGACAGAAAGTGGGTCAGTATGCCTCCGCAATTGAAGATTAGTATGTACGGTTCAAATATGTTGTTCATAGCTATTTGATGATGATATGTTCTAGTGCTCAAGACTTGACTTCCTCCGGAAGTCATACTATGAAATGTCTAAGTCTGGGTGAACAGAACTAAGTTAGGAACAATGCACAGTGCCAGAGAAAAAGGGTTTGCATTCCTCCGCAGCTGCATATTTTGTCCTGCGATTTTGAAGGTATGCTAAGAGGTCAAGAATGAATATTGGTTATGAATCTTTGAGTCTCTTGTGGTCCGAAGTAAGAGTTTTGATGTGATAGATGAATTGGCCAAACATGTTCTTAAGAAATAGGCTTACAGGCATATAAAATCTATATGCAGAGAAGACATATTGTTTGAATAATAAATCTGAGAGGTTGTATGTTTAGTACCGACTTATATGAAGACCATTATATGTTTGGTTGGGTCCACATTACTGATTATACACATGATCAAGCCAACAAGGTAAAATACATTGTATACATGCTTCATGTTTGGCTTGCCGACCTAATGATGAGATGAATCTTGTTGCAGATATAAATACTTGACGAATTACGATGTTGAGAAGGGAGTGAGTGGTGATATGAGTGTGAATTCGAAGTGTGAAGGATTATAAGCAGAGTGCAGAGCAAAAAGAGAATAAGGGCAGAAAAACAGAGGATATGTAGTAGAATTGAGAAGCAGGGCAGAATAAATGAAGACCTTTGAATCTGTGTATTGAGCCTTCAATGGAACTGTGATCCAGCATATGGCAGATGCATTTACATCAGTTCATCATTGGCAGTGAGCCAATTTCTTCTTTCTTCTATCCTTCCTTCTCTATGGACAGTGAGTCCACCTACAGTGAGCATTTCTTTGGGCAGTGAGCCTTTTGTAATCTAGTATTGTTATCCTAATATATTGTGAGCTAACACTCATCGTGGTTTTTCCCTCTTTGGGTTTTCCACGTAAAAATCCTCGTGTCCATGTATTATGTCCTTATGGTTGCTATTCTTATGCTTATTTTGCTTTCATGTTATTAGATTTGGAAATTGGATTAATGAATATGTTAACAAGTGGTTTTGCGGAATACTGATTCACCCCCCCTCTCAGTATTCCTTATATTCATCAGGTATAGCATGTCAAATAGTAGATGTAATGTAATTATAGGCTCTTTCGATCTATTTAGTTTGATATTAAAAGTATTGTCATATAAACGTATGACTAGTTACATTAGCTTATAAAACCTTTCTTGAAGTCAATACTTTAGCTATTTGTGTCAATGACGTTACTAATCACATTCTTTTATTATGTGCATAGTCTTGATTAGTGAATGTTTTGTGTTACTTGAACCATATTTGTTGTTAGGATTAAGTTTAAACATGATTAATGATGGTCAAGAATAAAGTTGAGAACTTTAGCATAGAATATGATTTGGAATTCTGATACCAATCTCTTGGGTTTAGTTTATGTTGTGTATGTTTTGGTGAATCTTATGATTATGTTCAAATCAACTATTTCCTTTCTAATTACTTGACTTATAATTTGTTGTAAACCATTCAGATAACTATTAAACTCTTTTAGGAAGCCATCCCTATTTCACCTGAGTGGGTGGTAGCCGACGATAAACTTTCTGGGGTAAGTGGGCCCTAGAAAGTGTTTCATACCCACTTGAATAAATTTGTAATATTATCAGTTGTGAAGTTTGTCTTTTGACGTATTACATATTCATCTTGGGTGATGATTGATCATATGGATTGATTGTTTGGTTATGTTTTAATTGGAGATTGTTGTCTTACCTCAATCATTTATGAATATGTAAGTCATTTTACCTATGTTCATAATAATAAATTTGATATGTATTCTTGTCTTTGATATGTTTAACAATGATTATGTGAGTTGGATAGATGATGCGTTTAGGTTTGGGCACTTGATTCCTTCTTGCATGCTGTCTTCAATCTGTTAGAGCCTTTGTGAAGGGCCAGGCTTCCCCTGTTAGGAGTAAGGATGACAAAGCTCATAGCTTCATGGTTGGGTGGTAAATCACCTTGATGATTTTCTCTCTCTCCTCCAGGATAAGTTCAACGATAATGTATAATAAGATACTTTAATATAAGCCTTCAAGGTTTGGATGATTAAGGACTAGGTCCTGAATGTATTTTGAAGCTACATTGTTAGATTTTGTAATTTATTGTTTATTTTGATATAAGATAATGTAATTTTACTTTATGATTTTGTATCTCTTGTGTTTATGAATAAAATTTTTCTTTCTTCAACATTATTATTTTGGAGGTGTTATTATTTTCCTAGTTGGGTTGTTACACTAACCTTCAAAGATGGACAAGACACAACATAATTCAAGAAGGAAGTTCACCATCTTTCACAACCTCTTCGATTTCTTCATCATCTTCATCATCCAAAATGGTGAAGGACTAGTCAATGCCAATTGTGGGAACATATCCAATTGCACATTTTAGGAATTAATACCAATCTTAGCTAGAGATTTGCATTGTTCCTCAATGGATATAACACGTAGAGAGACAAATGGGAGCCATGGGCTGGTCACAACATCACCATGAATAAGCAATGTTCTTGTTCAAAGTGGAATACCCAAACAAATAATATCTAGAACCACATCCAATCCTACCCTCCATTATGTTTGGATCAGAGAGACTGGCAAGTTTCCCAAACCCCATCTTTAGATTCACCAGCCTCTAAGAAAATTGCCACTAACATTGAGGAAATATTTGTATTGACTCTATAGCAATGGTTAACTACCATAAACTACTCTCCAAGAGTAGTTTTTATGGCATGAAGCATGATGATGACATTAGTCTTGAAAACCTTCTTAAGCCTTAAGTTTGAAATGCCACCAATGAAAGCAATTTGTCACTTTTTTCCAAAAGATAAATGTTGGAATCTATTGAAGAAAATGAATTTAGTTCTATAAATCTTATGATAAAATAAAGGTGATTGGAGACCTTGTTTTAAGTGTTCAAACAACATTCCCTACCATAATTTGTAGACAAAGCAATATTGAAATCACCAACTGGCCAATGCTAGTAGAGGAAGATACAAAGTGAAAAAATAAGACAAGAAAATATTTAAGGGGTGCCAAGTGATAAGATCAACATAGCTCATTTAAATGCAAAATTATTAAAAATCTTCAAAATAATCTCTTAAGAATGATTTATAACTCTGAGTATGGATTAATTGCTCTCAAATGAAAGTAGATGACATAATTAATTTACCACGTATATGAGGCCCCAATAAAAACTTTAAACTCGTCCAACAAATACATTAAGAGTTGAGATAAGAGACCTATAATAATAGTATGGATATTATTATTTTGATTATTTGGGAATGAAGACCATGTATGCCCAGATCTAGACTTGAATGCATGACAATTGTTGATAAGGTTAGTCTGACAATCAATGTGTTTTGTAATTATTTGATTTTGAACTTGAAGTGAAAAGCCCCGCCTTTGGCTATTGAATGCTAAGTTGGCATTATGTAAGGATTTAAAATGAGATTTAAAGGTATGTGAATATAAATTAATTTCTTGTGCATTTTAATATTTGCATGTTTTTTCACTTGATAAAGTGATTTTAGGGGAGTCACACCCTTTATATTAGAATTTGAAACCAAAAAGCACAAAAACTAGAACCTGCCATGGCACGAAGCTTTGGTAAAATTCATAGCCTTTTAAACATAGAACTTTGAACACAAAAAGGAAAGACATCTAGAAGCACCTTGAATTCAAGACAAGGAGCAATACTAGAAACTAGACATATTATAACAAAAAGTATAGATAGGAAATGACCATCCCATAGACACCTATGAACAACATATTATAACATTAACTGAAAAATAAGATACATTATTCTTGATAAAGACCCTAGTTGCTATCATAAGAGCTAGCAAAATCAACTGCATTTGGAGTATTGTAAATTTTTTGAATACCCAACTTGTCCAAAGCTATCCTGTACTAAAAGAAGACCTCCTTTACCACCTTCCTTGATTTTGCTAAAAAGAAAGTTGCAAATGGCTTTTTTGTGATGAAGAAGAGTACTTTTGAAAACATTCAATGACCAAGGTGAATGACATACCTATAAGCCTAAAGGATTCAAGTTGCAATAGACAATTTTTGTACCAACTTCATTAGAAAGAAGCTGCCAAAATCCCATAGTCTGTCATCTCTATCATAATCTTCCACATTGACATTTAGTTTTTCATCAGGAACAAGTGCATCATAAACATGTCTTAGTTAGGAGCTTGACTAATCCTATATCTTGCATGATGTCCATGACATTAGATAGAAAAAAGAGGTAATATTACTGGAAGTATTCTTTTAAGGAGATACCTAGAGTATATCCTTGCCAATAATCACCCTTATAGAAATTTGAATTATAGGGAATTGATATAAAAGACCGTCTTTAATTTTACTGAATCAAATCTCTCTACACCCTAAAATTCCCACTTGTTAAGGGCCAAAAACCCTTCTATTTCCTTGAATAGACATGAATGAACTATCACTACAATGCTGCCAAAAAAACTAAACCTAGAATTTGCACAACCAACCTCACAGATGAGAAGCTCACAAATGCATTGTGAACTATTTGACACGAGTTAATAAATCCTTATTTGAGTCACCAGTAATCTTTTTTTTTACATTGGAGTGATTTGGACAACTCAACCAAATATTCACTTGCATGAAGAAGAAAGAAAGAAAGAAAGTTACAAAAAAGTTGTCATGTTGATGTTTGTTATGCATGGGAGATAGCAATCTCAAAAACTCCAAAAAATGATTGAAGAATGACATGTGTATGGGGTCCTAAGCACTACATGTTGAATGATGAATGATAACTAATTTTAATTGCCAAAGATAATCTCATGATTGACCTTGACTATCCATCCATATCTAAACAAAAAAGGGACCCAAGATGATTAGGATCCCTATCTGAATAGCAAAGTTAAGATATATTTAAGAATCTACTACATGTGAGTATGTCATTGCTATAGATACAATCAACATGTTCTTCTCACTTTATTAGTATTTGTTATGGAGTAAAAAGTGGACACATGCCTTTTTACCTCCTAGTTTAGCTCCTAGGTCCCCGTGTTTACACTTTATGAGAAAATTATTCATCTTGATGAGCAATCCCTCGGAACCCACATCAAATGGGGACTAGGGGCCCAATTTAAAATTTGGGACCTAACCAAAAAGGCCTCCTGGACTTGGGTACCTGTGCCCAAGTCCACCCTGATTGGTCAGGGTAAAAGCAAATCTATTTCGGCCTAGGACTCTTAAATGGGTCCTCCCTTGTCGGCTCCTTCAATTAATTTACGAAAGTTTAATGGGATATAATATATAAAAAAGTGTTTGAATTCATTTGTAACTAGGTTGATGATAGCAAAATTGATGTTAACAAGGTTATGATATTGAGCAAAGGAGCATTCAAGGCATTCACTATGTTTGTTGTAGACTCGTGTTAGTATTGTGTTTGTTGCAGATTTTTATTCATCATCAACATCCTTGTGAATTGAAAAATCTTCCTCCTCTCAAGGGAATCACCTCTAAGATGACATTATCATTGTGTTTGAATCATTTCATCATCTTTTGGATTATCTTTAGCCTCTGCCTTGCTAGGGCATGCTCTCTCATTAACAATGGTGTTGGGAAAGCTTGAATGTTGACCTAAGATTTGACTAAGGCAAATCCCTAAACACCACAACCCCCAAATCCCTTTTTCCTTGTGTGCAGGTTACAAGTGCGGGAGTTGCAAAAGTGAAGGTACAGGGAAGTTGTTTGAAGGATAAAGATTCCAGATCTGAAAATGGAGTTCAAGAATTTCATTGTAGCGTACTAGGGTGCTAGCACCAGTGTCCAACAGGCCAAAAAAATTTGAAAATCAGCATCAGAGCATCTTCTATGACATTTTTGCAGTTTTTGAGTTATCAGAGATCTAAATTTTCTGGACTCGGGCACTAGCATCTGTCTCCTCTGACATTTCAGCTTCTGAGGAACAGGTTTGGACATCTCACTAATCATCTTGGCACTCTTAGATTCTGATTTGCTGTTTCTATTTCACTGTTATAAGTTGATTATCATAGATCTAGGGTTTAGAGCATTGATTGGCCTAGGGTTTGATAATAGGCTTGGTTGAATCACATCTTTCTTCTGCAAACAAGAGCACAAAACCTGTAGCTGAGCCCTCTTCCATCTTGTAGTGGCTTGACTCTGTTTTGTCCTTGAATGTTGTAGTGAAAGGAGGGTTTGATCTAGTGTACTCACATACTTTGCATCCTTCCCCCCTTTGCCATATAAGAGTATTTTCTTTAAGCATGTGTTTGAGCATATTATTGTTTTGATTACTATTCCGATAAATTTTAATGCTAAGTTGACATTGTTGGGTGGCACTTCAAATGATTTGCATTACCTATCAAAGATGTGTTTAGTTTTTTAAAGCCATAGGCCTCGTAGTATTAAAACAAAGGCACATGTTTCATTGATCTCGCACCATCAAATCAAACTGTATTAGTGGCTCACAATGCTTGAAGGAGAAAATGAAGAGGGTCCCAGTAGGAGGCAACACCATTGTTAAGAAAAGGTGATGTGTTAGTTGGGGCCCTTGTAGTAGTTTTATTTTAATATCTCTATAGTTAAATGAAGTGAATAAATATTTAACAATCTACTTAGTACAAGTATATATGTAGTTGGGTGAACACATAATAGTGAGTCCCAAACTTAGGACATTAGATTTTTGATTTGGAATGGGCATGAACATTGGAAAACACTTTCGTTCAAAGGTCCAGCCAACATGGCCTTTAAACAAAAGTCATTCACGACCTTTGAATGAACTCATTGCAATATCAAAAATAATAATAAAATAATACCTTCATTTGAAGGTGACCTTTGAATGAAGGTATTACTTTATTATTTTTTCAAAAAATGTTTTAACTATAGCAAAGTTGACATTTTCACTATCATTTTGATTTCAAGCGATTGTGAATGTGAAATTCTCCTATTGCTTTTGAACCCGCATGAAACAGAGCAGTGAAACCAACTTTTTTTGTCCTTGATTTTGACACATGGTTTCAAATGGAGGTCTCCAAAGGCATGTTGGTGACGTGGACAACAACTAGGTCAAGAGTAGATAACCAATTTTGCCATTTTTTACTAGGTATTTTCAAAAAATAATGGCTTCATTTATAGTATTTTAATTGAAAAATTATAATATGATAAAATTTGCTAGATTCATGAATGTTTAAACTACAAAATATCTAGAAATAAAACCCTAAAACATCAATTTTCAAACCCTAGAATGTTAATTTGAAACCCTAAACATCTATTTTCAAACCCTGCAATGTGAATTTGAAACCCTAAATATCTATTTTGAAACCCTAAAATATCTTTTTGAAACCCTAAGTGTCTATTTAGAAACCCTAAAATATGGATGTGAAACCTAAGTTCTAAATTTTAAACCATAAAATGTCTATTTCAAATCCTAATTTCTAAATTAGAAATGTCTATATCTAATTTGTCTATGTAGCTAACTTTGCAACAATGTAGCGATTACATGGAATATCATAAGACCTCTATTTTTTTTAGAAATGTAGTATGGACTCTTATCTATCTACATTTAAGGTTTGGAGGTGTGACTCATCACACAACTTCCACATCAACATGTCTAGCGAGAAGTGTATCATGAAATCCCTAGTAGTTGAACAAAAAATATCACTTGTTAGAATATCATAATCTTATTTAAAATATTTAATTTATATGCAACCTTAATGATCTTAATACTTGTTGGTAACCATGAATATTGTTATCTCTAACCTTTTTATCCAACACAAATGACCAAATAGTTGAACACAAAATACTCTAAATAATCAATCAATGCCAAGAATTATATCCCAATTTCTATAAGATAGCAAATGCTTTAGTGTATTTAAGTTAGCTAGTAGAAGATGATAAATCAGGAATCAAGTCAACACTTGTTTGGGAACCATGAGTAGAGACACCCTCATTGTGAGAAGTATCTTGATAAAAGCCAAAGGTGGTTGTTCATGTGTAGCAAGTGAAACATATATGTAAAGGAGTAATAGTAGAATGTCTATCAACTTTGTCATATTATTCCTTACATGGTGTCATGAAATCTAAGGATCCCTAATCATACTCAATACCAGCATGACGTGTGCATAAGATCTAGGAGTGTCTTCTTTGAATGAAGAAGGTGCACAGCCAATCAATTAGGGGATATTACAATATATCTAAGACTTTTGTATGACATGGAAAAATTGATACCTGAGTTACCATCAACTTTCATGATATGTCACGTGACTTAAATTATTGCTAATTAACTTTAAATTTTGGAGTGTTGAGATTACAATGCCTATGATAGCATGTATCCATGGATGAATTAAATGGATGTAATATACTTATGCATGTTTAGAAATAGAAAATGAAATGTTTACTAGTGTTCATTTTTACCTTATGACCTCTCTTTTTTATGAGTCAAGCATTACGTTACTTATGTTTGCGTAATAATCATATATGTGTGAGTGTGTGTTTAAATGATTAACAATAGCCTTGAGAAAATAATTGTCTTAATACTATGTTAGTGAAAATTGCTCTCTTTCTACCTATTTATAATTGAATAGTTTATTATGTAGATTAAATATCCATAAATGTGCACGTATCATAATTACTCTATCTGTCTTGATGTTAAACCATTTAAATAGAAAGAAAATCATTTGTATGGTTATGTGATTAGATTTAAGGAGAATGAATGTAATTGACATCTCTCCAATGCTATCTTACTTAAGAAAAGAGAATGGAATCACTCATGTGTGCATGATAATAATATTATTCTCCTCCTTCTATTGTGTTTTATTGATGAAATGAAAAGAGATCAATTCTAAATGTACATGGTAATATCCATATCTTTCTCCTAGTTGATAAAGGTGTTTGTGAAAACATGAAGTGTACTTTCGTTAAGTAAACCTTATACCAAAGTGCAAGGCATCACAGGGAACATTGAGTTCAAGTGCAATGAGGCCTAAAGTGATGGGTAGATTGATATAACATCTAGATAAACTTGGACCATATTATCAAATCCTTTATTATGGCCTTGTATTTTGACAAGCTATTAAAATCAACCTTACATGGATATCCAAAAAGTTTTTTACAAATATTTAATCCAAATTTGTTGTCAACTAGAGTTCTCTTTTAATTTGAATGTCACCATGTATTTAACTATGACATCTATAATGGTCCATGCTCTTGAACAAATTGAGGAGGTAACTCATGAAATTTGTAAAATAAATTTTGAATCTTTCTTGGTGAATTAGTTTAAAGATAATGCTAACCTCGTAACAAATTACATCAACTGGTACTATTATCAAGTAGTTTGAGACATTGTTTCAATACATCTCTATATATATTTTAGATGAAAACATTAGGTCCCAAATATAGATCTCTTAGTGGGTATTTATAAGTTGATCACAAATCATTTGTATGCTTATGTGATTAGATTTAAGGAGAATGAATGTAGTTGACATCTCTCCAATGCTATCTTACTTAGGAAAAGAGAATGGAATCACTCATGTGTGTATGATAATTCAATATTATTGTCCTCCTTCTATTGTGTTTTATTGATGAAATGAAAAGAGATCAATTCTAAATGTATATGTGTGGTAATATCCATCTCTTTAAACTCCTAGTTGATAAAAGTGTTTGTAAAAACACGAAGTGTACTTTCATTAAGTAAACCTTATACCAAAGTGCAAGGCATCACATTCAAAACATTGTAGTTCAAGTGTGATGAGGCCTAAAGTGATGGGTAGAGTGGTATAACATCTAGAGAAACTTGGACCATATTATCAAATCCTTTATCATGGCCTTGAATTTGGCAAGCTACTAAAATCAACCTTACTTGGATATCCAAAAAGTTTGTTACAAATATTTAATCCAAATTGTTAGGATTTTAATGGCAAACCGGAGAAATACACATTAACAATTATGATGTCGATTTACTTACATAGAAATGACAATGAAGAATAACACAAATGAACATAGAGATTTAACGTGGTTCACCCAATGTGGGCAACATCCACAGAAACAACCATCTAGTATGTTATTATCCAACAAAACTTACGAATTACAACCTACAACCTGGAGGTCAATACTGTTGTTGTATGCTACATGAAAATACAGTCAAACTCATTTGTGACTCATCTGTGACTCGTGTTTAGAATGCACATGACAACTGAGAGGGGGGGTGAATTAGTTGTATGTTAAACTTTAAACCTTCAAAACATCAACCACTTATAATGCATTAGCAGAATGTAAACATATGAAGCATCAATGCAAACACATCCAAACACATAAGAACACCAGATTTACATGGAAAACCCAATAAGGGAAAAAACACGGTGAGGATTAGCTCACAATATATATGAATAACAACACCAAAAATTAGTAGGCTCATTGTCCAGAAGAAAGGATCACTACCAAAGAAAGGCTCACTGCCCAGAAGAGAGAAGAAAGAAGAAGACTATTACAGAGAGATTCACTATCTCAAAGTAACAGGAGAGATCCACTGCTGATACTCTTTACCATCCGTAACCTTTGGCTCATTGCCTCCAACAACTTCTGGTGATGGGTAGATTAATATAACATCTAGATAAACTTGGACCATATTATCAAATCCTTTATTATGGCCTTGTATTTTGACAAGCTATTAAAATCAATCTTACATGGATATCCAAAAAGTTTTTTACAAAAAATTAATCCAAATTTGTTGTCAACTAGTGTTCTCTTTTAATTTGAATGCCACCATGTATTTAACTATGACATTTATAATGGTCCACGCTCTTGAACAAATTGAGGAGGTAACTCATGAAATTTGTAAAATAAATTTTGAATATTTCTTGGTGAATTAATTAAAGATAATGCTAACCTCGTAACAAATTACATCAAATGGTACTATTATCAAGTAGTTTGAGACATTGTTTCAATACATCTATATATATTTTAGATGAAAACATTTGGTCCCAAATATAGATCTCTTAGTGGGTATTTATAAGTTGATCACAAATCATTTGTAAGCTTATGTGATTAGATTTAAGGAGAATGAATGTAGTTGACATCTCTCCAATGCTATCTTACTTAGGAAAAGAGAATGGAATCACTCATGTGTGTATGATAATTCAATATTATTGTCCTCCTTCTATTGTGTTTTATTGATGAAATGAAAATAGATCAAATCTAAACGTACATATGTGGTAATATCCATCTCTTTAGACTCCTAGTTGATAAAAGTGTTTTTGAAAACATGAAGTGTACTTTCATTAAGTAAACCTTATACCAAAGTGCAAGGCATCACATTCAAAACATTGTAGTTCAAGTGTGATGAGGCCTAAAGTGATGGGTAGAGTGGTATAACATCTAGAGAAACTTGGACCATATTATCAAATCCTTTATCATGGCCTTGGATTTTGGCAAGCTACTAAAATCAACCTTACTTGGATATCCAAAAAGTTTGTTACAAATATTTAATCCAAATTGTTAGGATTTTAATGGAAGATCGGAGAAATACACATTAACAATTATGATGTCGATTTACTTACATAGAAATGACAATGAAGAATAACACAAATGAACATAGAGATTTAACGTGGTTCACCCAATGTGGGCAACATCCACAGAAACAACCATCTAGTATTTTATTATCCAACAAAACTCACGAATTACAAACTGCAACCTGGAGGTCAATACCGTTGTTGTATGCTACATGAAAATATAGTCAAACTCATTTGTGACTCGTGTGTTAGAATGCACATGACAACTGAGAGGGGCGCTGAATTAGTTGTATGTTAAACTTTAAACCTTCAAAACATCAACCACTTATAATGCATTAGCAGAATGTAAACATATGAAGCAACAATTCAAACACATCCAAACATATAAGAACACTAGATTTACATGGAAAACCCAATAAGGGAAAAACCACGGTGAGGATTAGCTCACAATATATATGAATAACAACACCGAAAATCAGTAGGCTCACTACCTAGAAGAGAGAAGAAAGAAGAAGACTGTTACAGAGAGATTCAGTATCTCAAAGTAACAGGAGAGATCCACTGCTAATACTCTTTTCCATCCACAACCTTTGGTTCATTGCCTCTAGCAACTTCTAGCACAGTAAAATGTAGACACCTTTTGCTCACTGCATTTTGGAGTCATAAGCATTTAAGTTCACATACAACTTTACTGCCCTTGATTCACATTCACATATTCTTCTCCACATTGCTCCATTCAACTTCATCATGCATTTATACCATCTATAACTAAGACCTATCTCAATTAGGCCAGTCCTAATGAAGCGTGTGCATTACACACATGCAACATTACTTAGGTCGACACTAAACACTTCCGTGGTGGAAAGAAATGAAGGTGGACCATGTGAAGGGATAACCAGGACTCAAATTTGTTGAAAGGAGGCAAGGTATGCGGAAACACTTCCTATACTGATCTATTGAGGAAAGATTTGTGCAAATTTTAACGTTTACAGTTACATGTTACTAGATGCACATTAACAGAAAGGTAATAACAACATCAAATGCAAATACAAAACTCACAACACAAGATATACACGGGGAAACCCTTTCAGGTAAAAAACCCCACTCCAAAACCTGCACAATGTATTATCAAATCAAAAGATGATTACAACACACTTGCAATGCAAGTTCTTTCAGGAGCACACACTGTTGATTCTCATTTGCATCTCGTGACCTTTCACATTCTCCGGCCGCTTATTTATCAAGCCTCTTTGTCAGTTATCCAATGCCGGTTTATCCATGTTGGCCAATAACAAAATAAATTCTGACGCCTTTATTAAATATAGGGCATTTTTTGCTTCAGGGGCGTTGCCCCCAAGCCCCACAAGAGGAACTCTACCCCCCATGTACTCCCCCGTTAATTACTTTGGGGGGAAACTGTGGATGACAAAGTCACCAAAATTTACAAGGTGCTGACTATGGGATCCTACAACATAGTACTGAATAAATAAATACAACATTAGGAACTTGCAAAGGTTAAGACACCTTAATTCCCAACATTTGTATCATCAAGTTGCTTAACACATCCACAATCTACGAGGTACCTCCACAAATGGTGCTAGTAAGCCAGGTCAGCCAAACCTGAGCTAATGGCCATATTCACGCTTCTCCAAGTCTAAGAACATCATGCGGACCAGAGAGAGACACTCCAAAACATTCACACACCTTCCCAGAATACTCATAATCATCATAAACTTCTACAACACTACCACAACCATTTGAATCAAAGAATGTCTTCATTATGCACATTAGGACACACTGTTACTGATCACCAACACAATAACTAAAGTTGAGGAGCATCCCAACACTAGAAACTTCAAAGGAAGGTGGATACAGATAATATAAGCACTCTCCCAGATTTGCAAGACAAGAAAGCTCAATGCATAGAAATGCAGCGTAATTTCATTTCTCCTAGACAGTCTTCTATACTTGCCAACATTTTGTCAAACACATCTTCCACATCCACATGATCTAGAACCTGAATCTTTGGATATAACACCTATGAAAATCTCTAATCAACACTTCCAAACCACACAAGCATATGTTCAACTGTGAAGGAATGCAGAGCAAAACATAAAACATACTTTTGTCACTCTGCACATTGTTTCTTCAATTTTTCTCAAAAGCACTTAGAGACCCATCAAATTTTCTCAAAAGCACTTAGAACCAAATGGACCAACTACTAGAGGTTGACACCAATGACAACACTAGCAAGTTTCCAACAATCTCCCCCTTTGTCGTTGATGGCAACACTTAGTTGTCTGCAAAACCATCAAGACCTAAAGCACAATCGTATTCCCCCTGACTGTAGCAACTCTTACTCTTCACATATTATGGTTTTTTAGCAACTCTAACTCTCCCCCCTTTGACATCAATGGCAAAGGACAACCACTGCAACACCAACAAGTGCTACTCTATCTCCACTGCTCTCACATTTTTTGCACTCTCCCCCTTAAGGTCATAGGATATGCTCCTTCTGAGTATACCAACCAATAGTATCACTACCTACTCCTCCTGAGAGGTAGCCTTCAACACCAATCCAGGGCCAAAAGTGTATATTGAAATGCTTCTTGGACATATGCATACATTTATACATCTAGTTAAGAGAAGGATGGGCAATAACCCCTAACTTTTGTCAGATATACTCAAAAGTATCCTTAGGGAGAGCCTTTGTGAAGATGTATGCAACTTGATCCTTGCTAGGCACATACTCCAACTTTACCTCATTCTCTACAATCTTTTGTCTTAAGCAGTGATACCAGATTGAAATATGCTTTGTCCTTGAATGCATCACCAAATTTTTTGAAATGTTGATAGCACTTGTATTGTCACATAGGATAGGAATAGGTTCATCATATGATACTTTGATATCCTTCAATGTCTACTTCATCCATAACACCTGTGTGTAGCAAGATGCTGTTGCAATATATTCTTCCTCTACATTAGATAGTGACATTGAGTCCTACTTCTTACATAACCATGAGACAAGTCTGCTTCCCAGAAAGAAAGCACCACCACTTGTACTCCTTTTGTCATCTGTACATCCTACCCAATCTGCATCTATATATGCACTCAAGGAGAAATCGGTATCCTTGGGATACCATAGGCCAAACTCCAGAGTGCCTTTTAAGTATCTGAATATCCTTTTTACTGCTAATACATGTGACTTTCTAGGATCTGCTTGAAATCTAGCTACAAGGCAAACTACATGCATGATATTTGGTCTAGTAATAGTTAGGTATAATAGTCCACCAATCATTGATCTGTACTTTTTCTAATCAGCCTTAAGAGATTCATCATCTTTGCTTAACTTGCAACTAGTAGTCATGGGAGTACATACCAGTTTGGAGTCTTCCATCCCAAACTTCTTCAACATTTCCTTAGCATATTTTGACTGTGAGATGAAAATGCCTTTTTTTGATTGATTGATTTGCAACCCAAGGAAGAAGTTCATTTCCCCACACATTGACATTTTTATTCTTTCTGCATTTCTTCTGCAAATCTCTTGCACATACCTTCATTTCCTTAAAAGATTATATCATCCACATACACTTCCACAATCAAGATTTGATCTTCAATTTTGAAGTATAGATTTCTATCTGCAACGCTCTTTTTGAATCCTGGAAGCAGTAGGTGCCTATCCAACCTTGCATACCAAGCTCTAGGCACCTGTTTGAGTCCATACAATTCCTTCTTCAATATGTAGACCATATTTGGATCATCTAATAACTAAAAGCCTTTTGGTTTCTCAATGTATACTTCCTCTTCCAACTCTCCATTCAGGAATGCAGATTTCACATCCATTTGATAAACTTTGAAGTCCTTATGAGCTGTAAAGGCTAAGAACAATCTTATGGCCTCCAATCTTACACACCAGCCTGGCCTTATTTCTGACTACTTCCCCATTCTCATTCAATTTGTTCAGGAATATCCATTTAGTTCCTATCACATTCTTGTCTACTAGTCTTGGGACAACTTCCCAAGTTTGATTCTTCTCAATCTGCATCAATTCCTCTTCCATAGCCTTGATCCAATACTCATTTTTGCATGCTTCAGTCATTGTTTTGGGTTCTATTTGAGATAATAAGCACAAATTTACCTGTTCATTTGTCATAGCAATACTTCTCCTTATTAAACACCTTTGTTCTTACCTCCAATGATCTGATCTTCAGAATGATTCTTTTGCACATACTTGGGAGTCTTGGGAATCTTCTCCAGAGCGTCTTCTTCATCTACTTGCTTCTCCCTTTCCTTTTCTTCCTCTCTTTCTACTTCTCTGCAATGGTTCTCATCTGATTCATATCCTTCTAATAGCACTAAACTTTGGTATGGTTCTTCATCAACTTTGACATTTGTACTTTCCACTAATCTCTTCAGTCTCCTGTTGTAGCACTTGTAAGCCTTGCTTTTTGTAGAATATCCAAGGAAGATTCCTTCATCCTATCTTGTATCAAACTTTACCAAGTTCTCTTCATCTCTTCTAATGTATCATTTACTTGCAAACACTCTAAAGTATTTTAAAGTAAGAGTTCTTCCATACCATAGTTCATATGGAGTCTTTGAATTGTTGACCCTGGATTGCACTCTGTTTTGTATGTAAACTACAGTGTGGATGGCTTCTTTCCAATAGATATCTGGTAGATTTTCTTCTTTCATCATTGTCCTTGCTGCTTTCTGAACTGTCCTATTCTTCCTTTCCACAACTCCATTCTGTTGAGGGGTCCTAGGTGCTTACAAATGCCTTTTTATTCCATGATCTTCACAAAAGCAATTAAACTCATTGGAGGTGAACTCACCACCTCTGTCAGACCTCAAACACTTGAATTTTAGATCAATTTCATTTTCAACCATAGCCTTAAAAGCTTTAAACTTATCTAGAGCTTCTAATTTTCCTTTGAGAAAAGTTACCCAAGTCATTCTAGAGAAATCATCAATCAACAACATGAAATACCTGTCACCTTGAAATCTTCCTACTCTTGTGGGTTCGCATAGATCTATATGCACTAACTCCAGAGGTCTGGTGGTACAATACTCTTTGGTCTTGAAATTCTTCCTTGTTTGCTTCCTAATCTGACATTCCTTACAGGTTACATTGGTAGGTTTTGTAATCTTTGGCAGATCCCTCACAACTTGTGTAGAGTTGATCTTCATAAGGCTATCAAAATTGATGTGACACATTCTTCTGTGCCATAGCCAACTTTCATTAATTTGAGTCATAAGGCACACACCTTCAACACCTTTGAGCTGATATATATTTCCTTTTGTCCTTGTTGCTGTAGAAATCAGAGTTCTAGAGTCTTCTTTTTTGATTTCATAGCCACCATCCTGAAACACAAGATTATATCCTCTGCTATACATTTTTCCTACACTTAGAAGATTGTGCTTGCCATCAAAATTGATTGAACCTCTTCCATAGATCTTAGCAAATGCATCATCTCCAAACTTAACAAAACCTCCATCAAACTTCTCAAGCTTCACAAACTTATTCTTATCACCTGTCATATGATTTGAACACCCACTATCAATTAACCAGAGATCTTCCTCCTCTCTTGCATGGAAAGTAGTAACCCGTGATCCTTCAATGTGGTGCCTTGTCTCCAGAGCAATATCCTTCATACATCTTCTAGGATTAGTAGAATTAGTTCCAACATTCAAAGCCATGAACAAGCATTCATTACCATCATCATCCAGATAGTCAGACTCATCATCAGATATGCTGTCATCTTCTTTAACATAAAAACTTCTCTTGAATGATTTACCTTTTTTCTCCTTGTATTTGTCATTAGAAATTTTGATTGGACATTTAGAAGCATAATGACCTATCTTTCCACAGCTGAAACATTTGAAAGGTAACTTACCTCTGTATTTTCCAGAGCCCTTTTTCAATCTTCTCACAAAATTTGCTTCCACTTCATCAAGGTCATCTGAATCAGATTCAACATTCGTTTTTGTCTTGCTAGTCTTAAAAGCAACTTCTTTTCTTGAATCATCTTGACCAAATTCTCTCATCTCAAAAGTGGTTAAAGTTCCAAACATTTGATCCCTAGAATACTTATCCAAATTTTGAGTTTCTTCAATATCATAAACTTTAACACTATAAGACTCTGGAAGAGTTCTTAGTACCTTCTTTACCACTTCACTCTCCTCCAGATTTCCACCAAGACCATTGATGGAGTTGACAACTTCATCCACTCTCTGCATGTAGCTTGCAATATTTTCATCTTCTGACATCTTTAGGGTTTCAAACTTGGTCTTCAAAATCTACATATTTGCTTGCTTGACCTTGTCATCTCCTTCATAGGTACTTGTCAGCTTCTTCCAAATCTCATGGGCAATTTTGTAACTCATCACCTTCACTAATTCAGAATCAAAGAGACTGTTCAGAAGAGCACTCCTTGCCTTGCCATTGTTCTCATATTCTTTGATTTCATCTTCATCCTTTAGACCATTAGGAGGTATAGTATACTCTTTGTCAACTATCTTCCATACACCATATCCTAGAGAGATAAGAAAGTTTTCCATCCTGGTTTTCCAAAAAGAAAAATTTGTTCCATCAAACACTAGGACCTCCATACCTTTCCTATCTAGATCTACCCCAAGCGGTTAAGCTTCTTCAGGGAACTTAGCTCTGATACCAATTGTTAGAATGCACAGGACAACTGAGAGGGGGGTGAATCAGTTGTATGTTAAACTTTAAACCCTCAAAAAATTAACCACTTATAATGCATTAGCAGAATGTAAACATATGAAGCATCAATGCAAACACATCCAAACACACAAGAACGCCAGATTTACATGGAAAACCCAATAAGGGAAAAACCATGGTGAGGATTATCTCACAATATATATGAATAACGACACCAAAAATTAGTAGGCTCATTGCCCAGAAGAAAGGCTCACTGCCAGATAAATGCTCACTACCAAGGGCTCACTGCCCAGAAGAGAGAAGAAAGAAGAAGACTGTTACAAAGAGATTCACTATCTCAAAGTAACATGAGAGATCCACCATTGATATTCTTTGCCATCTGCAACCTTTGGCTCACTGCCTCCAGCAACTTCTGACACACTAAAATGTAGACACCTTTTGCTCACTACATTCCGGAGTCATAAGCATTTAAGTTTTCATAAAACTTTACTGCCCTTGATTCACATTCACATATTCTTCTCCACATTGCTCCATTCAACTTCATCTTGCATTTATACCATCTATAACCAAGACCTATCTCAATTAGGTCGGTCCTAATGAAGTGTGTGCATTACACACACGCAACATTACTTAGGTCAGCACTAAACACTTTTGCGGTGGAAAGAAGTGAAAGTGGACCATGTCAAGGGATGACTACGACTCAAATTTGTATCATCAAGTTGATTAACACATCCACAATCCATGAAATACCTCCACAAATGGTGCTAGTAAGCCAGGTTTGCCAAACCTGAGCTAATGGCCATATTCTCACTTCTCCAAGTCCAAGAACATTATGTGGACCAAAGAGCGATAGTGCAAAACATTCACATACCTTCCCAAAATACTCATAATCATCATAAACTTCTACAACATTGCCGCAACTATCTAAATCAAAGAATGTCTTCATTATGCACATTAGGACACACTGTTACTAATCACCAATGCAAGAACTGAACTTGCAGAGCATCCCAACACTGGAAACTTCAAAGGAAGGTGGATACAGATAATATAAGCACTCTCCCAGATCTGCAAGATAGGAAAGTTCAATGCAGAGCAATTTCATTTCTCCTAGACAGTCTTCTATATAGGAAAACATTATGTCAAACACCTCTTCCACATCTACATGATCCAGAACCTAAAACTCTAGATATAACACCTATGAATATCTCTAATCAACACTTCCAAGCCACACAAGCATATGTTGAACTGTGAAGGAATGCGGAGCAAAACACTAAACATACTTCTTTCACTCTGCACACTATTTTCTTCAAATTTTCTCAAAAGCACTTAGAACTAGATGGACCAACTACTAGAGGTTGACATCAATGACAACACCAACAAGTTTCCAACATCGCGACCTTTCACATTCTCTAGCTGCTTATTTATCAAGCCTTTTGGTGGTTAAGAAAAGACAATTTTTCATGTTGGCTAATAACCAAACTAACTGTTGATGCCTTTATTAAATATTAGGCATTTTTTGCTTCAAGGGTGCTACCCTCGAGCCCACGACCTAGGGAGCTGCCCCCAACAACCCTTGCTGGGGGTGTTGCCCCCAAACCCCCATTAGGGGGATGGTCCCCCAAGTCACCAAAATTTACCTTGCTTCATGTGCTTGCATCCATGGAGCATGATCAGTCACCACATACTAACAATCTCCCACTTGGGGACTGATCAGTCTCCACACCAAACAACCTCCCACTTGGAGATTGATCCTAGAGCAACACCGCTGGACCTGTAGCTCCCATTGGATGAAGCGCTTAGACTTGGTTGGTTTTTTATTTCCACCATTATCAGTCATGAAGGCCAACAAAAACTAATGAGGAAATCAATTTATCCTGTGTGATTGCCTTTGTGAACATATCTGCAAGATTTTCACTTGTGTGAATCTTTTCAAGAGCTCTTCAATTATCCATCCTCCAAAATTGACTAGATGAAGTGGTACCTGAGCTGAATGTGATTTGTTTTTGAATGAAGGGATAAATTCTTTGCAAGATGAATGACAATCTTGCTATCAGTGTACAATGGGTTATCTTCCTTCTTCTGACCTAATTCCTCTAGAAAATGGTTTAATCAAATTATCTCCTTGATAGCTTCAGTAGCAGCCACATACTCAGCCTTAGTGGTTGAAAGTGCAACAACCCTTTACAGTCTTGAAATCCAACTGACTGTTGTTCCTCCTATAGTAAAAATATACTTTGGAGTACTTCTACTGTGTATATCACTTGCCAGATCAGAGTTAACATATCCTTGTAGAATAGTGTTTAATCCTCCAAAACATAGTTGCTTTATACTAGTACCTTTCAAATACATGAGAATCCATTTTATCGCAATCCAACGTTCCATTCCCAGATTGGTCATATACCTGCTCCCAACTCCAATAATATGTGCAATATCTGACCTTTTGCATACCATCACATACATCAAGATACCAACTACTGATGCATATGGTATCTTAGACATTTTGTCTTCCTCCTCTTGTGTCTTCAAACACATCTCCTTAGTCAATTGAAAATGACTAGGCAAAGGTGTACTATCTACTTTTGCATTCTGCATGTTAAATCTTTTCAACACCTTCTCTATATACTCACTTTGAGATAAAAACAATTTTCTATTTTTTCTATCCCGTGAGATCCTCATACCAAGGATTTTTTTTGCTGCACCCAAATCCTTCATAGAAAATGTCTTTGCTAATTTATGCTTAATCTCATTTATATGCTGCATGTTAGACTTGGCCACAAGCATGTCATCAATATAAAGTAACATGATAATATAGCTACCATTATCCAATCTCTTAAAATAAACACAATAATCAGAATGACATCTAATGTAACCTTGTTCAACCATAAACTTAACAAATTTGAAATACCATTGTCGGGGTGCTTGCTTAGGCCATACAGACTCTTCTTTAACCTGCACACTATGTCCTCCTTACCTTTGACCTCATATCCCTGTGGTTGTTGCATGCAGATTTCTTCTTCCAAATCCGCATGGAGAAAAGTTGTTATTACATCTAATCGTTCAAGATGCATCTCTTCTATAGCCACAAGACTTAGAATAGTTCTAATTGAAGTCATTTTTACAACTGGAGAAAATATTTCATCAAAGTCTATACCTTTTTTCTGTGCAAAACCTTTTACCATGAGTCTAGCCTTATATATTTTCTTGCCTCCATCTTCCATAATTGATAATTCTAGTTGTTGAACTTCTTGACCTTCAATTCACCTTCTTCCATTGCTTCCACTCAAATATGAAATTCCCTACCAATTAACCGAAATACATGGCTTTTATACGAGTTGTTAGGATTTCAATGGCAGACTGGAGCAATACACATTAACAATTATGTAGATTTAATTACACAGAAATGACAAGGAAGAAACATGGTTCACCCAATTTGGGCTACATCCACAGAAACAACCATCCTATATTTTATTATCTTGCAAGACTCATTGATTTAGGCTTGGAGGTGCTCCATTCAATACAAAAATGTATTTGGAAGTGATTTGAAGGGACAAGGTCCGCTAGTGGCTCAACTAGAAAATAATAATAGCTAGCAAAAGAAAAGAATGACTTGGCAAAAATCATGGCCCAATCCAACCTCTTTAAAAATCTATCATGGCCTGCCCTTAAATTGCTCCATGTGCACCAAAGCAAATGAACTTGATGACGAATGACATTGGGATTGAAAAGATCCCATTTATTATGAATAATAAACCAAGCCTCTCTTTCACTAGCCATCCACCGTATAGGCAAGGCTCTGCATTTATCATATGCACACTTAATCATATTAAAGTACCTGTACATAACCCAAGTGGCAACCATAGTTTAATGAGCAATCCATTTCCAAAGAGAAGATCTCTCTATGAAATTATTGGGAGAATAAACAATAATTATAATAACGCCAAAGGAATGATTGTTGACATTGAAAATCATCCATAGTGCATGTTTAGTAGGTTCACAAACATAATCAACCAATAGTTGATACCACATAGTAGAGGGAAAGGTGGTGACCCCTCCACCACAAGTTTCATGGTTACTGTAGAAAAAATATTTGGTATGCCAAATAACTCGACAAGTCACTAAAAGCAAAAAACCAGACACTTTGACCTCTTGAATGCAAAGGATGTCCAGATCTAGGAATTGAAGTCTAGCATCATGAATGAAATATTTTTGTGTGAGGTCTATTAGACCTCGAACATTCCAAGAAATACAATTCATAAATGGGGGTCGAGAGTTATCTCCTCATTATTCAGCTCTTCAAGAGTAGAATATTTTTTTTGTAGCAAAGCTTTATTTACCTCAAAGCTTCTGATTTGGAAGCTAAGCTGAATAGGATGTCATTTTGTTGACACAAATTCTCCTTCTTCTAGGTACCCAGACAGGTTGTGGAATCTCCTCTACCCAACAAGAGGAGGGGAAGAGTGGCAAGCTAAGATGGCTACTGGCTGTGAAACCCCTGTGGCCACTAGCGGGGATTTGAAAACTTTTGCCTCTCCAGATGACTCCCTGGGATAGGAATGGAAGGTATCCCAATGTCAAGGAGGTTTTGAAACAATCTTCAAAGCTAGGTCTATTGAACCAGAGGCTCTAGGAGCTGGCGTGGACTTACCCGAGTTCTTGTTTTGTTTGTTGGTCACTGTAGACCAGCCTTCCTCATTTTTTTGTAGGAAGTGTCATCCCTAATGAGGGTTGTGCCGAAGGCTTTAGGCATGGAGAGGCCAAAGGGCAATCTTGAATCTTGTGTTTGGAGGATTGACACCAATAGTAGGTGTTGGGAAAATTAATATATTGAACCCATTGAGATTAGTGGGTTTGGCCAACCTGTATGTCCATAGTGTTTTTGAGGTCTTTAGAGATATCTATCTTGAAACAGACTCATCGGTGGGGATGAGATGAATAGAACCTTTTTGGCTCAACACAAACCACATTGCTTAGCGAGGAGGCTATCTGCTACAAAAGTTCTAGCAACGAAAGGGCAGACCAAGGAATTTGACCCAAATGAGAACCCAAAAGGACTTGTCATTAGAGATGACAAAGTAGCGAGTATATGTTTTGAAAATGAGCAAGGAAGAATGGACAAGCTAGGGGGCCCTACTAAGAACAACCTTAACATGGTATGCCTCGGCAAAATGGAAAAGGAAAAAACATTTGGTAAGGTTTTGCATGGTGTTAATTAAGATCCCATGTGTGTTCCATAATTTGTTGACCCATTCTCTAAGCATGTTTTCATGAGGTGACTCTTATTACAAAGAACCCTATTAAAGTGAAATTCTCTAGCCATTTGCAAGCATGATCAAAATTAGGAATAGGAAGAATAACATCCATTGGTGTTTTATGGGATGTACCTCATGGAACACCTTGGGGACAAATTTTTGAGGGCGTTTGAGTGGGGGATCCATTGGATGTCACAGTCAAGCCTTCAACTCCAACAACAAAAATTATGGAGCAATGAATGTTCGAGGCCATTTAAAGTGGGTGGAAAATGCTCGTAAGCTAAGAAATGTTACCCATGCTACAATAAATGTAGGCAAACACAAAAATATCCTATGAAATTTCAATATGAAAAAAGAGCATGGCAAAGCAAAAAAACCTAGCAGAGTGAAAAAGCCTTCAAAGAGCCATTTTAAAAACAAACACACACCTAGGAAAAATTATTTGCAACAATAACATGAAAACAATAATTGTATAAAATGATAGAAAACCTTGTAACATCACCATGCAAAGCTAAAAAAATTTCTAGCCCAATCATGACCAATACAACATAAGAAAAACAAAATTTGCACTCCTGACCAACAATACACCCTACAAAAATAAAAGTGCTTAGCTATGAGGAAAATCCTCTAGTTTTGCTACAATCCTCAAAAAGATGTAGACACCCACAAAAATATTACAATAGTAAAAAATGACAATAGACCTTCAAACACTCACTGTGCAAAGCCCTAAATTTTCTCTCTAGCCTCTAGTCATGACCTCTACACCATAAGTGAAAATAAATTTTTGCTCCACACCAACAATGCACTCTACACAAAACAAGCTATTCAAACTTGGGGAAAATCCTCTAATTTATAGGTTCATCCTGCATGGCTACATTACTTACACTACTCTTCATTCTTCCTTCCTCCTCTATATTATAGTCAATCATCAGACTAATGGTATAAACACACTACCATTCAAATCATTGTACACACCATGAAATTCCCATGCCACCTTCTCAATCACATGAGCTCTCTTTAAGTAGTCAACAAATTCCTTTTATCATTACATGAATCTCTATTTTAGTTAAATGTCTATTCATAATTATACTTAACAAGAGTATTTTTATGGTAGCTACTAGTTTCTACCTCTAATGCTTTCTATCTTGTTGAGAGGGTGGTTATCTGCTGATAAAAAAATTATGTAAAATGACTAATTTTGTTGCTGACAACCATGTTGTATTGGAAATTAGGGAAGAAAACAATAGGGCTCAAGTCATGGTAAGGGGTTTGATTCTACTTAGTGAGACATTATGCTACCATCCATGTCTTTTATCTCCATTTATACCATTCATCACTATAGAGTTAAAAAGATTAAAAAATGGAATAGGTACTAGTACTCAATAAAGATACAACATATGTTCAACATGGATTTTTTGAAGATGCCTTACAAAATTTCAAGTAAATGCAACTAAAAAGTCTAACAAAACCCACACTAAGCTTCTTTTCTTATAGAGTGACCTCGTCTTAAACCTCATACTAAAATCAATAGGAGTTGGAGAAACCCTCAAACTAAAGGTTTAAACTTAATTAGCACATAATCGATTCAAAGAAAATTGAACATTACAAAAACAAAACAAAAATTACTACACAAAATTTGGTTAGCTAGTCCCAAGCAAGTCACACACAACATGCATACACACAAATATCAGAAAATAGTTATAGAAGATAATTCAAAAATAAACATTCACCCACACAAAATTATTTTGACTTTGATACTCCCTAGCACCCACCAAACCCTAATGTTCAAACCCTAGCAAAATCCTCTAATTTTTTACAATCTTTATCACCCAAAGCAAATAGAATAGAGAGTCATTCATAAAAAAACACATGCAAGAAAAGGTAGTTAGAAGAATGCAATGAAAACAAATACTATATAAAATGATAATAAACCTTAAAACCTCACTCTGCAAAGCCCCAAACTTGCACTCTAGCCCAATCACAACTACTATAACCTAATCAAAATATAGTTTGAACTCTTGACCAAAAACACACCTTGAACCAAAAAAAAGAGGTCAACTATGGAGAA
The DNA here is from genome assembly GCA_027924645.1 of Cunninghamia lanceolata. Classification (NCBI taxonomy): domain Eukaryota; kingdom Viridiplantae; phylum Streptophyta; class Pinopsida; order Cupressales; family Cupressaceae; genus Cunninghamia; species Cunninghamia lanceolata. Next base: position 5,514,848 of record BSBN01000784.1, on the reverse strand, counting down.
AATCTTCTAATTTTCCTATCTAGTCTTGAAAAATAAACAAACACCTAGAAAAATATTACAATAGTATAAAATGAAAGTAACCCTTCAAATGCTCATCATGCAAAGCCCCAAATTTGCCCCTAGTCATGACTAGTACACCACAAGCAAACTAAAATTTGCACTCCCCACTAGCCACACACCCTACATAAAACAAACTTCTCAACCCTAGGGGAAATCCTCTAATTTTCTACAGTCCTCAACATTGAGAGAGAAAAGAACATAATGCCATTTAAAAACAAACACATGCTCAATAAAAATTATCTATAACAATGACATGAAAAGAATAATTGTATAAAATCACAACAAACCTTCAAACTCTCACTATGCAATGCCCCGAATTTTCTCTCTTGTCCAATCATGACCTTTACACCATAAGAAAAAAAATTGTACTCCCAACCAAAACCATGAAAAGAACAAGGTTTTCACTCTAGACCAACCATGAACTAGGCACATAATAAAAATATACAACTATAAATAACCACACTTGAAAAAAGTCAAAACGCATGGACAAACAAAAATTAAACACAAATACCTATCAGTAAAGTCTTAGAGCTTGAATAAAACCGAACCCCTCCTTGCAATCCCAACCTCTTGTGTGCCTTCATATTTTGCATTCATGGCTACAAACATAGTTTTTACTACAACTCATATGATATGACCAAAAACTTAATTAGAAACAATTAATATCATGCTCTCACCATGTAACATTAATTTCCTAACCTAGCCCCCATGAAAGTTTCATCCCATGTACACACACATATAAACATTAGAAAACAAATTAATTCTTTTCTTGATGGAATTTGATTAGTTGACACAATCTTGCAAAATGCACACATACAAACATTAGAAAAATAGATTAATTTTGCTTTCTCACAATATGCATTCATACAAACATTTAAAAATAGATTAATTTTTTGCTAGATGATATTTTATTGGCCATAATTTTTCTTTGTTTTTTTTCTAATAAAAAAGTGCTTAAGACTAAGAGAAAGGAGTAAAAATAATATCTCATTAGATGGAAAGGAATAAGCCTAGGGAAAGATACAAATTTTTGAAGATGAAATGGATTGGCTTAGGTGGCCAAAGCATCCTCTTTCACTTCCTTAATTTTGAGCACTTAGTGTAAGATTATATTGTATATAAGATGCCTAATATAGGAACATCTTAGGGGTCAAGCAATATTATATCACCTAAAAATATTTACTTTAATTTCATTTTATTTTTAGGTACTTTGAAGTTTCATATTGTTGTACCCAACCAAATATTTTGCTTCATTAAGGCGATTTGGAACAAGTCTAGAAAAATTTTCGTCAAAAAGTCAAAAAAGCAAAATTTCTAAAAATAGACGTCGATTTAGGTTTTCTGCATTTCTTGAGATATGGATGTTGGCAAAACTTTCTAAAAATAGAAAGTTTCTAAAAATAGAATCTCCAAATCAGGTGTCGCGCTCGATTCTCATTGGTCGATTTTGTTTCACGATCGGCGCAGTTCAGACGGAATCTTCAAACGACCAATTTTTCTCTACTGGGTCATTTTTGCTTTTTCACAAGGTGAAGCATGAGCTCAAAAGTCATCAACACAAAAAAGTTCACCTGCCAAATCTCTTCGACGAGTTTCCAACGCCGTTTCAACGACGCAAAACCAACAAACGGCCGTCGACTCGATGATGCACGCAAAACGATGCAAGATGGATCCAAGGTGAACTGAAAAGTTGGAAAATCACAAAAATGGCTAAGTCTGGTGAAACTGGGCACCCCAGGAGGCTTGGGGCGCCCATCCTCTCCTGTGTTAGTTTTTTTTTACGTTTTTTGAGAAACGTAAAAAATGCTTCCGTCAGCTCCTTTCCGGTTGGTCAAACTTGGTCAAAAGTCAGTCAAAGCTAGGATTTCATCATAGATATGTTCAAAATACTCAGATCACCCTCCATTCTGCCTCGACAGTCGTCAGAATGACCGAAATCGAAGATCGAACAGGAGCTGTCGGCACGGAAATCGAGAAAAGGTACAAAATTGACAATTTTTGAAAAAATGGCTAAGTGTTGACAAAATGGGTGCCCCAGGAGGCTATGGGCGCCCATCCTCACCAGTGTTTGTTTATTTTTCATGTTTTTCTTGAAAAACGCAAATCTCCTTCCGTCAGCCCGCTTCGGTTCAGTGTTGATCAGTTTGGCACGTTTTTCGAGGCAAACAGAAGGTACAATCAGCTCAATTTTCATCAGGCTTGCATATTCACCAGATCATCAGACTCATTTTCATCCCATTTGTTAGAAATCGACAGCCAAACAGGGCTCCTGTGCCTCCAGAACGCGCACGCAAACCAAGAAATTGAAAAAGTTGAAAAAAACTAAAAAAATGGCTAAGTGTTGGGAAACTGGGTGCCCCAGGAGGCTTGGGGCACCCATCTTGAGCAGTGTTAGAATATTTTTGTGTTTTCAGTGTTTTCCAACATGCCTTGTTACCAATCTTCGCCCGTTGGCAGTTTCAGGGAGGTCAAACTTGGCCAAATGATGTCAGATCGTCGAATGGAGACAAGGGATGGAATCTCAGCTGATCAATCTCCAAAATGTCAGGATCAGTTAGCTTTCTTAGTTCATGATGACATTTTTCCACCTTGTTGAAGTCGGAGACAGGCCATATTTGAGTCAAAACGAGTGTTGAAGTGTCAAAAATGAAGAAAATTTTGTTAACACTTCTTCCAACTCGCGCATTTGATGACATCATCAAAGAAGATATTTTTGTCATCTTGCACATGAAGCCATAGGCTCCTACAAAATAGGGATTCTTCCTATTCGAAGATTTTTGCTTTAAAAGTTGCTTTCTTCATGTATGAGGATGAAATTTTCTTCTCACACAAGTAAAGCTACTTTTTCGACCAAAAGATTTATAAAGACAAGCTTTGGGCTTCTTTATCTCATTATTTTTTGCAGGTTGCATCCAGAGGAAAGATTTTATTTTTCTTTCAACAGAGATTCGAAGACCCAAACCAGGTGCTTTTTCAGTTTTCTTCATAGATTCGGGTTGAGGAAGAAGAGAGGCTTGCTTTTTCAGGGTCCTTGTTTCAAGGAGATCATTTTTCAGAAATCTGACCAGAGCTTTTTTAGTTTTCGTCAAGATGGGTCCATCCAGATTATCATTCTCTTGAAGATTAGGAGTTGTGCTTTTTTTCGGGAAACTGCTTTTTTCCTGCTTTTTCGAGAAAATCTCCGCTTTTTCAAAATCCGACAATCTGGGTTGCTTAGAAACAGAATTGCCTACAAAACCCATGTGCCAGCTTTTTTCGCTCAGAATCAACTTTTTTAGAAGAAATCAGCAAAAGAATATCAACGGATGACATCACCAAAAACGCAAGAATGTGAATGTGGATACATTTCAAAAGAAAGCAGCTTTAAAACATATGCTTTTTGTTTTAAAGCATGTGCTTTTATCCTAAGCTCATCCATTCTATATTTAGAAAGAAATCACCTTGTGATAGTTGGAATCTTTTTGCTTTAAAGTAGATTGCTTTAAAGCATTTGTTTATTGTATCTTTGTCTTAGAATAATAATAAAGCTTGCGAGTTGGCAAGTTAGGGTTAATCAAGGAGATTTTAGGGTTCCCTACTCCTTTGATTTTAGTATAAATAAGGGCATCCTTGCCCATTGTTTGTAATGGTAGTTGTGATAGCAAATTTGCTGTGCCTATTCTAGCCTGCAAACATTGTTATTCCAAGTGTCTGTTCATTTGTGTTCAGTGTTCTCCGGTGTTTGATCGCTTACTGTATGCCTACCTTTTGCTGCAGTCTGGCTATCCTAGAGTTGTATTAAACTTTCTGATATTGAATAGAAATCTCATGCCTACTTTGCTCTGATATTCTATATCGATTCATCAAGTTTTTGTCGTCAGATGTGTAGCTTCTGTGGCTTTCATTTTCAGCTTTCATCATTAAAGTACTCTTAGTCTTGTGGTGTAAATCTGGAGGAAAACTACTTGAGTTTTTGTATTAACAATCATTCCCTGTTCACTTTCAACTTCCTTTGCTCTAAATTTACTCAGGAGGTTGAAAGCGTCATTAGTCTATGCTAGTTGTAGTAGAAGTTTTATTAAAAAAGAAAAACCTCTTCTACAGCGTTTAGAGTTTTATAACCTTGTGCTCTGTAGCTGAGAATCAAAAAGAAGATAGGCGAAGTTTCATTCAAGTTATCTTTTCAGCGAACATCAGCAAGAAAGGGAACTCCCCCTTCCAATAGGAGAGCAGTTTATCTGTGCATAGCTGTCCGTTTCCAAATCGCATACCAGAGGTGCGAATTGAAACGCCAACAGTTTTCTGGCGCCCACCGTGGGGCACGAGGCATAAAACTTCAAGCAAGCTTAGGCTTATGACACGGTAATGACTCTCTGGCGTCCTTCTGCTCCAGTTCAACAACCAAATCTTACACCACCTGTTATTCAACCAAATCTTATACGAGTAGGAGAGCAAACGGACATCATTAGCAGCATTAGAAGTTTCATATTTGCGCAAAAGGAAAGTCCTGATCAGTGGAGAAACGCAGCTGCTATCCTTGACAAAGAAGAACAGAAAGTAGATCTTGCAGCAGGAAGACCAGTACTACCACCACCCGCGTGGCAATAGACAATCCTGGCTCATAGGGTTTATTCAAGAAAAGGAAAATGTGGTGTTACAGATCCTTTCTTTCAAGATCTTGATTCTATATAAGTTGGAGAAGCATCCAACATAGCTCGAGAAATTCAGATAGTTCCTGAAGTCAAGCAGGAAGAATCACAAGAAGAACCAGTAATCCAACCTAGAGCAATGGGTGATGCAAATAACTACAATCACAATGATCCAAATCGAAGGCGACCGCCACCGTTGCCTTGGGGTAATAATATTGGACCTTTGGCCCTACAAGCACATCATGATTTACCAAAGGGGTCCAGGAAGCACTTTCCTCGGTTCCATGGTGATGGAACTCAACATCCTGATGAACACATCTCTGCATTCACAACAGCTTGCGCTGTTTTGCATGTATCACATGAAGATGTCGCCGTGCGTCTCTTCGTTGAGACTCTCGCAGGAAATGCTGCCGATTGGTTCAATCATCTGGAACCAGGAATCATTACAAGTTGGGCAACTATGAGCGAGAAATTCTTGGCAAGGTTCAAGCCTGCCGAAGATGGTCACAAATTATTCGCCCAACTCTCAAATTCAAAGATGGAAAACAATGAACCAATGAGGGAGTTTGTGGCAAGGTTTAATCGCCTAGTTACACGTCTTTCTCATACTCTTAATCCATCTCCACAAATTTTGTTGAGCAGTTTCATTAATGCTCTTCCTTCTGAGATAGCCTTCTTTTTGAGATCGGCTAATGAAACAGAATTATCCAATGCACAAGAAAATGCCATCAAGTTAGAGGATGACATGATTACCTCTGGCAAGATGAAAACGGATTCAATTAGGCCTCTAGTTCAGAGTTCTGCAGATCCACTGCTGCATAAGGTAGCAAACAAAGTGACTATCATGAAGAGACAGTTGCCTACTCAGGGGCAACCCGTGCAACAACAATACCAACCACAACAACAGTATCAGCCTCAGCAACCATATCAGCCTAAGAGGAACAATTTTCAGCCTTTCAATAACTATAGGCCCAGGTTGCCAGCACCACCACCAAAGCAAGCAGTCGATGCTGCTCAAAATGCAGTGTTTTGTTCCTTTCATGAGACTGATGCACATACTGGAGCCACGTGTCCTGAAAATTTAAGGATGAATCAAATCATGGGATATGCTGATGCTGCACCTATTTCAAACATTGTTCCTTCCCCAAGTGCGAATGTTGTCTTACCACAGACGGACAACTTCAATGGCGACTCTACCACGGGATACTTCCAGAATGAACCTGTTATAATGAAGGAAGAACAAGACGATTTTCGTCACTATTCTCTTGCAATGAATCATGAAAATCTTTCAACTCCTGTGTTTACACGTACTCAACATTTTAAAGCACAGAAGGAAGGAGAGGATAGACAAAGACCAAAAGAAAAGGAGAAGGAAGTGGCTTCCACTTCCAATGCTCAGCCATCACGTGAAAGTGTTCAGACTACTCAAAATTCATCTTCAACAAATTTTGACATAGTCGATTCCATGATGAAGACAAAGGTGTAGATTTCTCAGCTAGAGTATCTTCAAGACCATCTAGATCAACTGGATAGAATTGTCAAATATGTCAAGAAAGATACTGTCGTGCAACCCACATTGCTAGAATCTTCTGTTCCGGCAGGAGAGAAGCCAAAGCCCTTCTATATTTCTCTGTATATAGGAGGTTATAAATTGAGCAATTGTATCATTGATTCAAGAGCCTCAGACAACGTCATGCCTTTACAGGTAATGAACGCTTTGGGACTCTCATGCACCAAAACGCATGACAAGTGTTATTCGCTTGAGTCTAAATCAGTGCTATTGGTTGGACAATTGAAGGATGCTCAAGTACGGTTAGCAGCTTGCCCAGAGAAGAAAATAATGATGACTATCTTGGTAGCTGACATTCCAGCCAGTTATGGGATGCTGCTAAGTAGAAGTTTCTGCAAAGATCTTGGAGGAGAAATACAATTGGATTGGTCATTTGCGACCATTCCTTTAAAGAAAGGTAATTTCAAATTGGAACCAGAAACCAAGTCATGGTTCGCGGTGGTGAAATCTCAGGATCCTCAAGCACAAGTGCTATATCAAGAAATGGATTTTGGTACATATGTTATGTTGTTTGATATAACTAAAAAGAATCAAGAGGTTGTCTATGTGGTTGACGAATTAGAGGAAGTATCCGAAGAAATGTGCAATTTGCAAACTTTCTTTGAAGAAGTGCAACAATCTTCTCAAGAGCAAAATTACAAGGAAGAGATCGAATATGTTGCGGAGAGCAATGAAGAATCTGATTTGTTCTTCTCATCTTTTGAAGGTTGGTTTGAAGAACCTGTGTCAGACATATCCAAGGAAGAGACCAAAGAAACATTGCAATTGGAGCAAGAACAAGATCTTCTTCATTTTGAAGATGATTCATCATTGGAGGAATTTCTCAAAAATGGAGATCATATGGAAGATTCATCATTGGATCTCGACAGTTTTCTACATCACTTGGAGAGTGATTCTTCAGTAGAGGATACTGTAAATTTTCTTTTATAGTTTAGTCCATCTTCACCTGCATCTCAAGAATGTTTTATACATACTAGTGAAGAGGACGATGTTGAATCCATCTATGAACCTGCACAGGAAAAAGACTTTACTGATACTATGCAACCAATGTGGAATGCAACAAATGAAGAGGTTGATGGAGAAGAGCAGTTCATGGAATATTTAGTTTTGGTCACTAAAGAGGATGATATTGAAAAATCAGAGATTGTTGACAAATGTCTTGTGAGATATGCTGTATGTGAGATTGATCAAGAAGAAGAAGAGGAAACATATGACTCAGATGAATTTGTTTTTGGTTCTACTCCTTTTATAGAAGAAGAAAGATACATGAATGCTGAAGAAGTGATGATGGATATCCGCATTGAAGAAGAGTACTCTACAGAGGGTGATGAGATTCCAGGTAATGAATGGGAAAGTGAGCTAACAAGTGAAGATGTTCAAGAGTTTAAGCATTCAGATCTTGACGATCCATCAGATTTTGGAGAGTGGATGGACGAAAACACAATCGATGAAGAAGTCCCTGTAGCACTTGAAAAATGGGCAACGACGGTTGTAGATCCTATAAGCCAAGAATCAGTGATGAGAGTCATGTATGAGCAGCTTGCACCTTTTCCGGAAGATGATGCATTGATTGAATACAAAGTTGCGTGTGTACAAGATATAAATGAAACTCATATTCAATGTGTGGTGACGACCATTCCCACAGATGTACTTTGGCCACAAGACTTTCTTGTATATCTTCAAAAAGAAGTTCTGTATCTCCACCTATTGCAGAGGTTGCTTGCATTGGAGGAAGATACTCCACCTGATCCCTGGCATATCAATCAGTTTCTCAGAAACTTCTCATGACCTGAACGTGAATATCCTCCTGAATCATGGCTCTTTGAGAGGATGTTGCAGAGAAAGAAAAGTTTTGTGCTACCAAGGCAATCTTCACAGCTAAAGAGGGATGGTTCTTACTTTTCTGAGTCGATTGACGGTTTCATGTAATAGTCCTAATCTCTTCTCATCCTTGCTCAGGAGAAAGAGCGCGTGAAACACTTTTTATTCTCGTAATGTGTTTCCCCTTTCTGTGATGTGACCGTTATGTCGTAATGTTTTTCCCCTTTCCGTAATGTGACAGTTGTGTTTCTTGTGTGTTCTGAAGTTCCAACTCCCTAGGTGATTTTAGGAAGTCCAGTCTTAGGTGATGTAGGAATTGTCTTGTTCTAGGTGATTAGGAATGTAACCTGACTCTATTGCCCAATGGATAAGGCACCAGTTCAACTTGCAAAAATCCAGAGATTCTTGGTTCTCCTATGCCGTAAGTATCCGCCATGGTCCCCAGACAGAGCCAATTGTTGTACCCAACCAAATTTTTTGCTTCATTAAGGCGATTTGGAACAAGTCTAGAAAAATTTTCGTCAAAAAGTCAAAAAAGCAAAATTTCTAAAAATAGACGTCGATTTAGGTTTTCTGGGTTTCTTGAGATATGGATGTTGGCAAAACTTTCTAAAAATAGAAAGTTTCTAAAAATAGAAAGTTTCTAAAAATAGAATCTCCAAATCAGGTGTCACGCTCGATTCTCATTGGTCAATTTTGCTTCACGATCGGTGCAGTTCAGACGGAATCTTCAAACGACCAATTTTTCTCTACTGGGTCATTTTTGCTTTTTCACAAGGTGAAGCATGAGCTCAAAAGTCATCAACACAAAAAAGTTCACCTGCCAAATCTCTTCGACGAGTTTCCAACGCTGTTTCAACGACGCAAAACCAACAAACGGCCGTCGACTCGACGATGCACGCAAAACGATGCAAGATGGATCCAAGGTGAACTGAAAAGTTCAAAAATCACAAAAATGGCTAAGTCTGGTGAAACTGGGCACCCCAGGGGGCTTGGGGCGCCCATCCTCTCATGTGTTAGTTTTTTTTCACGTTTTTTGAGAAACGTCAAAAATGCTTCCGTCAGCTCCTTTCCGGTTGGTCAAACTTGGTCAAAAGTTAGTCAAAGCTAGGATTTCATCATAGATATGTTCAGACTACTCAGATCACCCTCCATTCTACCTCGACAGTCGTCAGAACGATCGAAATCGAAGATCGAACAGGAGCTGTCGGCACGGAAATCGAGAAAAGGTACAAAATTGACAATTTTTGAAAAAATGGCTAAGTGTTGACAAAATGGGTGCCCCAGGAGGCTATGGGCACCCATCCTCACCAGTGTTTGTTTATTTTTCATGTTTTTCTCAAAAAACGCAAATCTCCTTCCGTCAGCCCGCTTCGGTTCAGTGTTGATCAGTTTGGCACATTTTTCGAGGCAAACAGAAGGTACAATCAACTCAGTTTTCATCAATCTTGCATATTTGCCAGATCATCAGACTCATTTTCATCCTAGTTGTTAGAAATCGACAGCCAAACAGGGGTCCTGTGCCTCCGGAACGCGCATGCAAACCAAGAAATTGAAAAAGTTGAAAAAAACTAAAAAAATGGCTAAGTGTTGGGAAACTGGGCGCCCCAGGAGGCTTGGGGTGCCCATCTTGAGTAGTGTTAGAATATTTTTGTGTTTTCAGTGTTTTCCAACATGCCTTGTTACCAATCTTCGCCCTTTGGCAGTTTCAGGGAGGTCAAACTTGGTCAAACGATGTCAGATCGTCGAATGGAGACAAGGGATGGAATCTTAGCTGATCAATCTCCAAAATGACAGGATCAGTTAGCTTTCTTAGTTCATGATGACATTTTTCCATCTTGTTGAAGTCGGAGACAGGCCATATTTGAGTCAAAACGAGTGTTGAAGTGTCGAAAATGAAGAAAATTTGTTTAACACTTCTTCCAACTCGCGCATTCGATGACATCATCAAAGAAGATATTTTTGTCATCTTGCACATGAAGCCATAGGCTCCTACAAAATAGGGATTCTTCCTATTCAAAGATTTTTGCTTTAAAAGTTGCTTTCTTCATGTATGAGGATGAAGTTTTCTTCTCACACAAGTAAAGCTGCTTTTTCGACCAAAAGATTTATGAAGACAAGCTTTGGGCTTCTTTATCTCATTATTTTTTGCAGGTTGCATCCAGAGGAAAGATTTTATTTTTCTTTCAACGGAGATTCGAAGACCCAAACCAGGTGCTTTTTCAGTTTTCTTCATAGATTCGGGTTGAGGAAGAAAAGAGGCTTGCTTTTTCATGGTCCTTGTTTCAAGCAGATCATTTTTCAGAAATCCAACCAGAGCTTTTTCAGTTTTCGTCGAGATGGGTCCATCCAGATTATCATTCTCTTGAAGATTAGGAGTTGTGCTTTTTTTCGGGAAACTTTTTTTTTCCTGCTTTTTCGAGAAAATCTCCGCTTTTTCAAAATCCGACAATCTGGGTTGCTTAGAAACAGAATTGCCTACAAAACCCATGTGCCAGCTTTTTTCGCTCAGAATCAACTTTTTTAGAAGAAATCAACAAAAGAATATCAATGGATGACATCACCAAAAAAGCAAGAATGTGAATGTGGATACATTTCAAAAGAAAGCAGCTTTAAAACATATGCTTTTTGTTTTAAAGCATGTGCTTTTATCCTAAGCTCATCCATTCTATATTTAGAAAGAAATCACCTTGTGATAGTTGGAATCTTTTTGCTTTAAAGCAGATTGCTTTAAAGCATTTATTTATTGTATCTTTGTCTTAGAATAATAATAAAGCTTGCGAGTTGGCAAGTTAGGGTTAATCAAGGAGATTTTAGGGTTCCCTACTCTTTTGATTTTAGTATAAATAAGGGCATCCTTGCCCATTGTTTGTAATGGTAGTTGTGATAGCAAATTTGCTGTGCCTATTCTAGCCTACAAACATTGTTATTCCAAGTGTCTGTTCATTTGTGTTCAGTGTTCTCCGGTGTTTGATCGCTTACTGTATGCCTACCTTTTGCTGCAGTCTGGCTATCCTAGAGTTGTATTAAACTTTCTGATATTGAATAGAAATCTCATGCCTACTTTGCTCTGATATTCTATATTGATTCATCAAGTTTTTGTCGTCAGATGTGTAGCTTCTGTGGCTTTCATTTTCAGCTTTCATCATTAAAGTACTCTTAGTTTTGTGGTGTAAATCTGGAGGAAAACTACTTGAGTTTTTGTGTTAACAATCATTCCCCATTCACTTTCAACTTCCTTTTCTCTGAATTTACTCAGGAGGTTGAAAGCGTCATTAGTCTATGCTAGTTGTAGTAGAAGTTTTATTAAAAAGGAAAAACCTCTTCTGCAGCGTTTAGAGTTTTATAACCTTGTGCTCTGCAGCTGAGAATCAAAAAGAAGATAGGCGAAGTTTCATTCAAGTTATCTTTTCAGCGAACATCAGCAAGAAAGGGAACTCCCCCTTCCAATAGGAGAGCAGTTTATCTGTGCATAGCTGTCCGTTTCCAAATTGCATACCAGAGGTGCGAATTGAAACGCCAACACATATTAATTTTGTTTTCACTATAGAGGCCAATTCTCACCACAATGTTCATTTTGGCTACAATCATAGTTGAACACCATTGTGTGACATATAATTTATTTACTGTATAGTATTGCATAATGCTCCTAGAATCACCAAATTATAATCCCCACATTAGATTGGGACTAAGAATACGTGTATGTTAATGTTTTAATTGGTCCCTTATTATAAAATCAAACATGTTCTTAGGCCAAATGACCTATTTAGGAATTTGCACAAATATTTCAATTTATGCAGTAATGTTGTTACATCTTGATTGGTGTTGCCCCACAACATCAATGGATCTCTATAAAAGGGTGACAAATAATTGAAGATGAGAGAGTGGGGGAAGTAGGGGGATGGAATAGAAAGGAAGATTTCTAAGTTCTAAATATTATAATCTTAGCCTATATTTTGCTAGCATGTAACATTGTGGTAAAAACTCTTGTTTAGGGATTTTATAGACTTCTAACATATTAAAATATTACATGAGGTAATAATTTTGTGCCATTCTTTCTTATATATTATTTTTAAGAATTAACTTCTAATGTGTTAGAATTAACATTAGATAGGTTAGCAATTTCTTGTGTAAATTTTTATTGAACTACACATGCCTTCTAATCATAATGTTCATTTTCATGATCGTTAAGAGAAGGAAAAAATATAATTATGGGGTGAAAGTTCAAATTTGTGTCCCACTTTTATAAAGGAAATGACCAATATTGATGTAACTTTTTAACTCGAACCATTAGAGAGTGACATTTATGTTTTGACTTTCAAAATGATGTAAACTAATGAAATGCAGATTTTTTAGGTGTAGTTAATGTAATGTATTTAAAAAATTAAATTATATGAATGTATTTTTTTTATAAAATTGACATTATAATTTAGTTACTAATAAAATACCAAAAAATAAGGTTAAGAAAGATGTCATATTTTTATATAGTAAATTTCTTTTTCTTTTCCTTCAATTTTTTTTTACATTTATAAATTGAAACTTTTAGTGCATGGATTGATTTTTTTCCCATTTTAATAAATATATATTTTTAAATAAATCTTTAATGTTGTGTGTACTAAATACACAATTGTTCTAATAGGTCACCACTTTTTATCTTAACTATTTAACCAAAAAAAAAAATAATTATATCATCTCAACATGGAATCTCTCCTTTAATGCATGAGTTTTTAAAAAAATTTTTTTAATAAACTTTGGCATTTCTTCTTGAAAGACAATCAACCCTATATTTTTGTGGGGATGACCTACCTTAATAAAAGCTAAAAATATATATAAATACTAATTAAAACATTAATTATAATATATTTTGAAAACTATAGTTATATAGATCTACTAAAAGTTATTTTTAGATTTTTTGGTAAATATTATTTACATGAGTAGGAGTTGTGAGAACATAATAAACTTTTCAAATAATTTTATTTTATTGTAAATTGGTCCAAAAGTAGTGCTACATATATATCTAATGTACAATTCCAACTGGGAAAGTTGTGGCTAAGATCTAATTTAGCTAGAATGAACCCAATTAGAACATGTATTTGAATAAAATTGACTTTTAGTTGGAAATACTTAAATTCATTTGTGTTGATAAGTTGGCCTAAAGTGAGAAAGAGCTTTGAAATTTCACTCTATGGGTATATTATTATACACACCATTTGTATTAATTTGAGTCATGTAAAGATTTAATCAGGCACTCCTTCTCAAAGAAAAATGAGGTGGAAGAGATTTTGGCTTACAAGTAAAAGTCAAGGGCATAAAGGATAAAAGGATGGATATAAATGATGAAAGGGAGCTTCTAACTTGTAAATAAATCAATTGATGACATGATTTGAAACAAGTATGGAACATAACCTTATGGCCAATACAAAAGTAGGTAGCCTAAGAAATTAAATCAAGCAATAGTAAGGGAAACCCTAAAAGTTACAAAGAAATATATGATCATAGAAAAGCATATTGAATCTCTAATTAAATAAGTAAATAACCATACTCAAAAAAAGCATATGTGAAAACAAATATATGTACAATGCAAAACCCTAGGAGTTGTAGAATAAGTCAATCTCACCAATTTATGTAATGAAAATAATTGCACTACATAAATAAACTCTAGGCTAATTAAATAAATGCAATCAAATAAACATAGATTAACTAAGATTAAATAAATTAGGTTGATAATTGAAATAAATTCGCATAAATTAATATGAGGGTTAGGGTACTTAATAATAGAACCAATTATGTAGATTTATATTATAGATGTCATGCCAAAGCCATTCACCATTGTTAATGCTTATAGTTTGATGAATGTCTTAGAATCTATGTACTCTCAAAATCTTCTATCATTCAATCTTGAGTGTTGTGGGTTTAATTTTGAGCAATGTAGACTTGATATGACATGTAGATATGATTTATTATGATGTGCAAGATTGATTTGTTAGAGTTAGAATTGATTTTCTTACTATCTTCATAGTAGTTAAATTGTCAAAGTAGTGTTTAGGGACATCATTGGGGAGATTGGCAACTCAATAAGTGATCATGTTCTTCTATGTTAACCTCTTAGGTGGGTTGAATTAATAGTGATAAGTGATGTAGAAACAACATTTTCCAACATACAAATGACCTATGCAAAAATGATGTGGATTTGATTCTTTGTCCCTGAGAAATTAAACTCTACTCTAATAATTCTCCTCGTACAATTGCCTCCTATTTCTAGATAATGTTTAAATGCACAAATTGATGTCTTTAAATATCAAGACATTTAACAACATGTTGTATAAATGTGTGTTAAGTCAACTCATAACAACTAGTACAAAGGGGTGAGAAATTTAGATTTTGGATTTGAATACTTACATTTTAGGTTCATTCTTGCATGCTTCAAGTTGAATTTGGCCAATCCTAAATGACATTGAAATGAATCTTAAAACTAAAATGACAATTTCAAAATATATATTGAATGTGCAAAAATACAAATAAGAATATATAAATAATAAATAAATAACAAATATATATAAATAAATAACAAATATATATAAATAAATATACAAAAGTATAAGACACTATCTTATCCAAAATGCACATTGACTGTATTTATTAATTGATTAAAATTAAAATTCATGTTATTCTAAATTTCAATTAATTAATAAATACAATCAAATGTTCATCCAAATGCTAAATATACAATAAGAACATATAATACTTATTGTATATTGGCGTAGTTGGCTAAGGGCTTTGGGTTCTTCCCATGTAGGTCCCGAGGTCGATTCTCTCTGTCCGGATTTTCAAGACTGTTCGGGGTGTGCGGGCCATTTCGACAGTCTCCAGAGGATTAGTCTCGCCTCCGCTCGCCTCCTCCTCCCCCAAAACCTGACATAAAAAGTAAGCCCAGGGCAAGGGTGGTTGAGCTCGCTGGGCAGAGTCACAACGCCTCAGAACATTCGGGGCTAAGGGATACCTCTGGGTTAAAAAAATATATATATATAATACTTATGAATATATTATTACATTTTAGAAAGAAAAACTAAATGAAAAATACTACATAGGAGTGCAAAATTGCCCAAGACAAACATATCCCCTCAACAAAGTTTGTCGAATTTTGAAATCCCCCATGCAAGTTGGGAACAATTTTTGTTTTTTAATACAAACCGAAGAGTAAAACATACAGATGGACATAAAAATGCGACTGTTCTTAAATATCATCCACTTCAACAGTCAAAGGTCAATTTTGGCCAATAAAAATAGGACAAATATTTAACACTTTTTATTGTGAATGAGGCGTAAAATTACTATTGATTGTTTGACCATTGAAGTGGATGATATTTAAGTAGAGTGTAAAAATGCACCGAATACATATGATGATAGTCCGCGGGGTATCCGAAACTCCGCCACTCTTTAGACACATTATCGATTGGATTCACATTGATTCAAATTATCAAATTCATCCGCTTTAAATTATCAGCGAAATCACCTACGCTCTCAGGTAAACAGCCCACACGTTGTCATGCCAGCTATGCAAAAAGAATCGATCTGTCTAATTTATTTCGACTACAGTCGAATTTACATAAGGTTTTCCCCGACGCTCTGGGTTCACATGCCTGTAGATTCTGGACGATGGCAACCCTATTTCTTCTTGTCCTTTCTTACCTTCCCATTGGGAGCTCATGCGGGAAGAGACTATTTCGCTTTTCCTCCCTGGAACGATATTACGTTGATTGATTCTAATCTCACCTCCTTCTTGTCTAGAAACGAACTGCTTCGATTCATCTTCTCATCCACAATTACAGTGGGCGAATCCTATTACTTAACCCACAACAAACCATTTCCTCTATGGCTTAATTCAAGCTCTTCTCCAACTCTTGCCAATTTCACTACACGCTTTCGCTTCCTTTTCAATGAGGGGGAATTTAACAACTCTGGGATGGGATTTGCTTTTTTCATGGCTCCTCCTCACTTTTTGCCGCCTCGAAATGCCTCTGGTCGATGGCTTAATCATACATCTGACGGAAATTTATCTAATCAAGTTGTTGCAGTGAAATTTGATACTTTGAGAAATTCTTTCGATACGAATGAGAACCATGTGGGAATCGACGTGAATAACGTTGTTTCCAAGGCAAACATTTCTGTCAAGGATGGTAATTATCTCAACAACTGCAGCGCAATATGATGGCGTAGCGCAGAAACTTCAACTATTTCTTGTCTGTCCAAACAAGCCTTATATTACCTTTCAAAAACCCACATTACCAATCTTGTCGTATGATATAAACCTCAGTCAGTTTCTTTTAGCAAATTGACAAATTTCTCGTCTTTGTATTTTCTATTTGTAATTATTCTTTAACTCCGTGAGGGTTGTCGGCGAACTAAGAGGCCAGTCTGTATTAGAATGTTGGTTGTTCTAAAAATTTAGTGTGAATTTTAAGTTAGATTTTCAGATCTATTCATGCTATTAAACTATGCTATATATATTTATAAAATAAAATTTAACAATGTTGTTTAAGTCTCTTAGGGCATGTCCCCATGCTGCTGCTTAGCTTATTTTGTTTAGTAGACAGTGCTCGGAGATATTTGTGGAGCTAGTGACCCCATGAATATTTTTTTCTGCTTATCTTTATCTTAATTTGTAGTTTTTATTATATAAAAAAATAAAAACAAATTATTTTAATTATCTTAATTTAGAAGAAAATAAAAAAAAATGAGGGAAGGAAATATATGTAGCCACATGACATATTTTCATTATGCTGCTTATTTCCAGCCCCCCCCTTTTTTCCATAGCTTATTTGCAATTCTTAAATAGTAGCTGCTCCATGAAAATAGGGAAAGATTCTATATTATCCTTTTCCCATAATTGTAAATTTCCATGGGGCCACTCCAACACCTTAAATTTAAGCAGAAAAATAGCTTAAGCAGCAGCATGGGGACATGGCATTATTTTAATATTTTATGAAGACTCCATGTTTTATTCTGTGAGCATCATCTAGATGCAATAAGTGTTAAGTGGATCATTTATTTTTATGAGAGATGGGTTCATGGAAATCACTGCTCATGAAATATAGGTTAATGAATTTGGTTCAAAAACTATATAATGGAATTATATTAAAAAAACACAATAATTTCACACAATGAGAACAAAAGAATACCTCCTCCTTGTCAATATTTCTTGAGTTGAATAATGATTGCAAATTTATTAATTGAATTTTGTGTCAGGCAAAAATAATGACATAAGTTATGGCCATAAGTATAACTATATCTGATATTTGGTTTACAAATATTATATAGAAGTGAAAAGATATAATACACTTATTTTTAAATTACTTAAGTTAATCAATTAATTAAATAATATAAATATAATGATTATTTTAGACAATATAGTTAAATCTCAAAATAGTACAAAGACATGTAACAAATTTGACCAAGAAAGATAGATGTACTTAGGTCTAGCTATGACAAATCAATGATATGTTGCAACATGCATTCTATGATTTAGCTTAAAGTCTTCATGTCAAATCAATTATTGTTAATCTTTGATAGACTAGAAATTGACTTTTGCATTTTTTGATTGAATCTTGCACATGTGGTTCTGATCTCTACACCTATAGCCCTAAACATCTTTCTAGAGCCTTTAATTTGCTCTACAACCTTGTATTTTACATATTTGGTCTATAAATTCATGTTTTCATATGTTGTCTAAAAATGGTGGTGCTTAAAAGCACCATTAGAACTTTCTATGCTAGGGAAGGGAATTTAACTAACTTCCCACCTTGAGCCACAAACAAGCCCCTTGGTTGATTCAATGATTTGAACACATTTGTAGGAACAAAGAGAAAAATTCAAATGCTTGTCTATCCTTATATAACTATAGATGTTTATACAATACTCCTCTAATTCTCTATTGATTGAATGAATTTTCCTTTGTATACAACAACCTAGCATGCAAATTTGATATAATTTAAATATTTTATTATTAATCTATTAATAAAAAACTACTATTGCAACCATAGCACTAGATGTCTTAGCATCAACTAAGTTAATAGAGATTGTTCAATGACAAGGTCATGTTGTAGCAAAGAGATGATGGTGGTTCCAGGTTATCTCTATAGGTCTTCTCTTCTCTAGAAGATTTATTTACTTTTATCACCTTCCATAGTTTTTTCTAAATCTCAACCAATATAATGCCATATTCAAAACAATACTCCAACAATTCTTTAAATATGGAATAGTGTGTCTAGCATTAAATTAGTGACAACATTCAAGGGAAGTTTACAATATCATATAACCTTAAACTTGTATCCATTTTCACTTGAATAAACTTGAAATAGATATTTCATTTCAGATAATATTTTACACTATTTATATAGTTATGATCTTTTCTCAAGCATGATTTAGAGTCTTGATGAAGTTGATTCCCCAAATAAACTTACTCCTATGTTTGACCTAAGGGTTTAGTTTAGTTTTGGGATATTTTTATAATGTAAATTTAATTATGTTTTCAAAACTATATATTTTAAAAGATTAAACTTATTCTAGTTGATCACATTCAAATTTGTAAGTATTTGATAATGAAATTTAGACTTCATTTAAATTCATTATGATATTTCCTTATACTTGAATGCGAAAAAATTGTTAGTGTTGTTTTCAAATTAAACTAAAATGTTGGTGTCAATCATTGTGAGTTCAAATTTTCTTGTGTAGTATATATGTGCATGTGCATTTATTAAAATTTTAAATAATTTATTTAAATTGTGCAACACAAATATGGATGATATTTTTAGACACACAGATAGGGAGATCTTACTAATTTATAGTTAATTTTAGAGGACCCACAAACCATAGGGGTTTACAGATCAAACTGTGAGAGGATATTGGATAGTTTGGTTCACATTAGAAATTCATCAGGAGGTGTTAGTGCTTTTTCTGGTGAGATTTTAGTAGCTATTCTTGCCCAAATGCAGAAAAAGGTTTTTGGTGATGTTTCATTGAGTGCAGTCTAACTAAATGTGCCAAAAGAAATAATTAAAAGAGATTGTTTTCCTTAGTATGCCCCCAAAACTAGTGTTAGGGCATATCAAGTGACTAGGTGTGTTTTCCATCATATCACACCATTGATTTACCTTAGATTTATTGTTGTCCATGGTTGTTATCCTAATAACAACCAAATTCCATTATATTTGTACAATAGTTGTACATTGAGGTTCATTTAGGCCTCAATGTCAATTATTTAGATTTACCTCCACATTTGGGGTAAGGACATGGTAGGGTATACGATAGGGATGCATATCATCATGTAGATCAAGAGAATATTTCTTATAGGAGCTTGGTTGGTGAGAGAATACCTGTGATCTCTCCATCCCTCAATGATATTGGTGATTGTGTGGTCATTGCTTCCTAAAGGGAAGCAATTAATAGTATTGTTGAGATTACTATGCTGACTCAAATGATATCTTCAGATCACATGGGATAGTACTTGATGAGGCATACATGCAAGTCATCTACTCACTCAGATCCCTATCATGTTGCAGGCATCCCATCTCTAGAGGATCTTGGCCACATTACAACTGATGATCAGATTCAGAGGTCGATATTTTTTTATCTAAGGACCTGATGAGGGCATATCTAGTGATATTGTCATATCTAGGGATGCCTTTATCAGGTGTTAGTTCATATGTGGATCACATCCTTGTAGATTCTGACAGTCCAACAATTGACTTGAAACATTTTGATGTAGATTCCAGATTCAAATCCTCTAGTGGGCCATATGAGTCACATATTGGAGTAGTAACTTACCATCTACCGATCATTCTAGCATAGTTCCATAGGATCAATTAATGGCACCTAATTCATTTGAGTAACTTGCATGGGTTTTGTAGAGATGTTTTATTTAGGATCGATGCCATGTCGCCTTCATAGTCCATTACATGCGTCATTGCTACAAATATTGGATGAGAGATCTTCAAAAGAGTTAGTCGATTCCATCATTTCTAGAGATGGTGATATTCAGGCTCTTGGTATGACATAGGCATATAATATTTAAATTAAATTTATAATGTAAAATTTAAATCATATGCTTGAAGTCCTACACAATTAAATTATATTTGAAATTGATGTTTCTTTTTTACATGCATGTGTAGCTCGAGGTAGTAGGTGATACTCCTACTTCGAGGGCAGAGCATGTATGCACGTGTGCTTCACTTGACAATAGTGGAAAGGTAAGTTAATTATAAAATTGAAGTTTTAATATGTCATGTCTCTATATGTATGTACATGAAACACACACACACACACATTCTAAAATTTAATTGCATTTTTGTAGGGCTCTATGCATCTATTAGAGAAGGATTCTCACTTTGAGGGTCACTTGACTAGGAGTCAAGTTGAGGATCAAACCAACTAGTTTACCTGTTTGAGAGATAGCCATTTATGTTTGAGATATGGACATTTATGTTTATGAACTTATGCTTATATTTGACATCATGTATGGACATGTTTATTTTTGAGATGGTCATTTATGTTTATATTTGACATGATGTATGGACAAGTTTACGTTTGAGATGGACATTTATGTTTATATTTGACATGATGTATGTACATGTTTATGTTTAAGATGGACATTTTTGTTTATATTTGACATGTACATGGACATTTATGCATCTATATATGGACATTTTTATGTTTGAGATATTTGATAGATTGACATTTATATATTTGGTGGACATGTTTATATTTTAATGACGTTTATAAACTTGACATGAATGTTGATATATTTAACTATTTCAATATTTAACTTAGCATGACTTAATAAAGTTTTGATATAATGATTGTTGATATTTATAATGGATATTTGATATTTACATGTATAAGACATGCATTAGAAGTTTCAATAAGGGTAAGTGCAGGAAGATGGGGGGCCAAAAAGGGGTCTTAAGTGGCCATTTTTTTTCTTCTGAAATCAGGAAATACTGGCCTTGGATGAGAAATTGAGCATAGTTACACTCAAAATTTGGAGATGCAACCAAAACAATGTTCGTAGTGCTCCAAGTCTACTTTCTAAACTACTATTTTGTTTTGAAAATGGCATAGATTAAGGGGTTCAAAAGAGGGAGCCACAGAAATTGGTGTTGTTTCTGTCAAAAAAATATAACATAGCATGTTTTGTGGCTCCCTCAAAAGGTCAACTTTTTTTTGGTATTTTTAAAATCGCTTCAATGAGAAATTAGCTAATAGCATGTAGTTTATGCCTGATTTTTTTGATAATTTTTTGTTGAATATTTGATTTTTTACTAATTTTCAAAGTGGACACATCCTAAAAAATAGAATTTTGGCCGTGCTACCCCTATAAATTTTGAAAACTAATTGAAAATCATTTTTTTATTTTTTTAATATTTGTAGAATGGAGTCTAGTTTCTAAATATGTAATTTTTTTGAAATTTGAATGAATAGTTATTTTGCAATGAAAAAAAGACCAAACAATGGTTTTTGCCTAAAAATAGACACACAAACAAAAGAAATTAAAGATGAAAGGCTTAACATTGTTAAAATGTGAAAAAAATCACATCGTCAAATAGCTAAGAGAAAGCCTAACATTACCCATGTGTTCGATTTGTTCGACCTTGAAACACGTGCAAATCTGAGGGTTAGCACGAACAAAATTATGTGAAATTTTGAAGAATATAGAAAAACACGTCTGTGACTGTTCATAAGGCACTCCAAGCCTTTGGGTTGGAAATCCAAAGCAAATCCCAAGCCCAAGGCTTGGGATTCCTAAAGCAAGACATAACGTGAGCGCGTTATAACGCGCTCGCGTTATGTTTTGCTTTGCATTTTTCCTTTCCCACAAGTCTGTTGTTTGTCATGTTTGACATAACGCGAGCGCGTTATAACGCGCTCGCGTTATGTTCCCCTCAAATTTTTTTACGTTCAAGGCTATTAATCATGAGGGTTAAGGGATAAGGGATAGAGTTGGAGGGTTTAGGGATAAGGGATTAGCGTTTAAGGTATAGTATCGAGCCCGTTGAGGGTCTACGAATAGGGATAGCGTTTAGGGTTTAGGGATGAGGGATAACAGATTGGGGTTGAGGGTTTAGGGTTTAGGGATAGGGTTGAGGGTCGAGGGATCAAAGTTAAGGGTTGAGGGATTAGGGTTTGACGTTGAGGGTTGAGGGTTGAGGTTTGAGGGTCAAGGGTTTAGGGATAGGGTTGAGGGTCGAGGAATTAGGGTTAAAGTAGAGTGTGGAGGGTATAAGGATTAGGGATAGGGTTGGAGGGTTTAGGGATAAGGGATTAGGGTTTAAGGTATAGTATTGAGTCTGTTGAGGGTTTAGGAATAGGGATAGCATTTAGGGTTTAGGGATGAGGGATTAGAGTTGAGGGATGATGGATTAGGGTTGAGGGTTGAGGGATTAGGGTTTAGGGATAAGGTTTAGGGTTGAGGGTTGAGGGATTAGGGTTTAAGGTATAGTGTTGAGGGTTGAGGGTTTAGGATTAGGGTTTAGGGTTGACAGATTAGCATTTAATGTCAAGGTTAGGGTTAGAGTGTCGAGGGTAGAGGGATTAGGGATAGGGTTTAGGGTTGAAGGTTTAAGGATTGAGGGTTGAGGCTTTAGGGATGAGGGTTTAAGGCTTAAGATATAGTGTCAAGTGTTGAGGGTGTAGGGATAGGGTTTAAGTTTTAAGGGTTAAGGGTTGAGGGATAGGGATTAGGGTTTAAGGTATAGTGTTGAGGGTCAAGGGATTAGAGTTAAGGGTTGAGGGATTAGGGTTTGACGTTGAGGGTTGAGGGTTGAGGTTCGAGGGTCAAGGGTTTAGAGATAGGGTTGAGGGTCGAGGAATTAGGGTTAAAGTAGAGTGTGGAGGGTATAAGGATTAGGGATAGGGTTGGAGGGTTTAGGGATAAGGGATTAGGGTTTAAGGTATAGTATCGAGTCTGTTGAGGGTTTAAGAATAGGGATAGCATTTAGGGTTTAGGGATGAGGGATTAGAGTTGAGGGATGATGGATTAGGGTTGAGGGTTGAGGGATTAGGGTTTAGGGATAAGGTTTAGGGTTGAGGGCTGAGGGATTAGGGTTTAAGGTATAGTGTTGAGGGTTTAGGGATAGGGTTTAGGGTTGAGGGATTAGAGTGAAGGGTTGAGGGATTAGGATTTGACGTTGAGGGTTGAGGGTTTAGGGTTAGGGTTGAGAGATGAGGGATCAGAGTTAAGGGTTAAGGGATTAGGGTTTGACGTCGAGGGTTGAGGGTTGAGGTTCGAGGGTCAAGGGTTTAGGGATAGGGTTGAGGTTGAAGGGATTAGGGTTAAAGTAGAGTGTGGAGGGTGTAAGGATTAGGGATAGGGTTGGAGGGTTTAGGGATAAGGGATTAGAGTTTAAGATATAGTATCGAGTCCGTCAAGGGTTTAGGAATAGGGATAGCATTTAGGGTTTAGGGATGAGGGATTAGAGTTGAGGGATGAGGGATTAGGGTTGAGGGTTGAGGGATTAGGGTTTAGGGATAAGGTTTAGGGTTGAGGGTTGAGGGATTAGGGTTTAAGGTATAGTGTTGAGGGTTGATGGTTTAGGGATAGGGTTTAGGTTTGAGGGATTAGGGTTAGGGTTGATGAATGAGGGTTTACTATTGAGAGTTGAGGGTTGACGGTTGAGGGTTGAGGGTTGAGGGTTGAGGGATAGGGTTAATGGTCAAGGGATTAGGGTTAAATAAGAGTGTCGAGGGTAGAGGGATTAGGGTTTGAGGTATAGTATCGAGCCTGTTGAGGGTCTAGGAATAGGGATAGCATTTAGGGTTTAGGAATGAGGGATTAGAGTTGAGGGATGACGGATGACAGATTAGGGTTGAGGGTTTAGGGACAAGGTTTAGGGTTAGGGTTGAGGGATTAGGGTTTAAGGTATAGTGTTGAGGGTTTAGGGATAGGGTTTAGGGTTGAGGGATTAGAGTGAAGGGTTGAGGAATTAGAATTTGACGTTGAGGGTTTAGGGTTGAGGGTTTAGGGATAGG
This sequence comes from Cunninghamia lanceolata, assembly GCA_027924645.1. Classification (NCBI taxonomy): domain Eukaryota; kingdom Viridiplantae; phylum Streptophyta; class Pinopsida; order Cupressales; family Cupressaceae; genus Cunninghamia; species Cunninghamia lanceolata. The sequence continues at coordinate 5,490,746 of BSBN01000784.1, read as the reverse complement.
GTTGAGGGTCGAGGGATCAGAGTTAAGGGTTGAGGGATTAGGGTTTGACGTTGAGGGTTGAGGGTTGAGGTTCGAGGGTCAAGGGTTTAGGGATAGGGTTGAGGGTCAAGGAATTAGGGTTAAAGTAGAGTGTGGAGCGTATAAGGATTAGGGATAGGGTTGGAGGGTTTAGGGATAAGGGATTAGGGTTTAAGGTATAATATCAAGTCTGTTGAGGGTTTAGGAATAGGGATAGTATTTAGGGTTTAGGGGTGAGGGATTAGAGTTGAGGGATGACGGATTAGGGTTGAGGGTTGAGGGATTAGGGTTTAGGGATAAGGTTTAGGGTTGAGGGCTGAGGGATTAGGGTTTAAGGTATAGTGTTGAGGGTTTAGGGATAGGGTTTAGGGTTGAGGGATTAGAGTGAAGGGTTGAGGGATTAGGATTTGATGTTGAGGGTTGAGGGTTGAGGGTTTAGGGTTTAGGGTTAGGGTTGAGAGATGAGGGATCAGAGTTAAGGGTTGAGGGATTAGGGTTTGACGTCGAGGGTTGAGGGTTGAGGTTCGAGGGTCAAGGGTTTAGGGATAGGGTTGAGGTTGAAGGGATTAGGGTTAAAGTAGAGTGTGGAGGGTGTAAGGATTATGGATAGGGTTGGAGGGTTTAGGGATAAGGGATTAGAGTTTAAGGTTTAGTATCGAGTCCGTTGAGGGTTTAGGAATAGGGATAGCATTTAGGGTTTAGGGATAAGGGATTAGAGTTGAGGGATGAGGGATTAGGGTTGACGGTTGAGGGATTAGGGTTTAGGAATAAGGTTTAGAGTTGAGGGTTGAGGGATTAGGGTTTAAGGTATAGTGTTGAGGGTTGATGGTTTAGGGATAGGGTTTAGGTTTGAGGGATTAGGGTTTAGGGTTGATGAATTAGGGTTTAATGTTGAGAGTTGAGGGTTGAGGGTTGAGGTTGAGGGATAGGGTTAATGGTCAAGGGATTAGGGTTAAATAAGAGTGTTGAGGGTAGAGGGATTAGGGTTTAAGGTATAGTATCGAGCCTGTTGAGGGTCTAGGAATAGGGACAGCGTTTAGGGTTTAGGAATGAGGGATTAGAGTTGAGGGATGCCAGATGACAAATTAGGGTTGAGGGTTGAGGGATTAGGGGTTAGGGACAAGGTTTAGGGTTAGGGTTGAGGGATTAGGGTTTAGGGACAAGGTTTAGGGTTAGGGTTGAGGGATTAGGGTTTAAGGTATAGTGTTGAGGGTTTAGGGTTGAGGGATTAGAGTGAAGGGTTGAGGGATTAGAATTTGACGTTGAGGGTTGAGGGTTTAGGGATAGGGTTGAGGGTCGAGGGATCAGAGTTAAGGGTTGAGGGATTAGGGTTTGACGTTGAGGGTTGAGGTTCGAGGGTCAAGGATTTAGGGATATGGTTGAGGGTCGAGGAATTAGGGTTAAAGTAGAGTGTGGAGGGTATAAGGATTAGGGATAGGGTTAGAGGGTTTAGGGATAAGGGATTAGGGTTTAAGGTATAGTATCGAGTCTGTTGAGGGTTTAGGAATAGGGATGACATTTAGGGTTTAGGGATGAGGGATTAGAGTTGAGGGATGACGGATTAGGGTTGAGGGTTGAGGGATTAGGGTTTAAGGTATAGTGTCGAGGGTTGAGGGATTAGGATTAGGGTTTAGGGTTGACGGATTAGCATTTAATGTCAAGGTTAGGGTTAGAGTGTCAAGGGTAGAGGGATTAGGGATAGGGTTTAGGGTTGAAGGTTTAAGGATTGAGGGTTGAGGCTTTAGGGATGAGGGTTTAAGGCTTAAGATATAGTGTCAAGTGTTGAGGGTGTAGGGATAGGGTTTAAATTTTAAGGGTTAAGGGTTGAGGGATAGGGTTGAGGTTCAAGGGATTAGGTTTAAAGTAGAGTGTGGAGGGTGTAAGGATTAGGGATAGGGTTGGAGGGTTTAGGGATAAGGGATTACAGTTTAAGGTATAGTATCGAGTCTGTTGAGGGTGTAGGATTAGGGATAGCATTTAGGGTTTAGGGATGAGGGATTAGAGTTGAGGGATGACAGATTAGGGTTGAGGGATTAGGATTTGACGTTGAGGGTTTAGGGATAGGGTTGAGGGTTGAGGGATTAGAGTGAAGGGTTGAGGGATTAGGAATCAATGCAAAGGATGTGATGAATCTATAGCAGGACAAAACGCGAGCGCGTTATAGCGCGAGCGCGTTTTGTATTTCTATTGAAACGGTAAAAAAGTGGTTACCCCCATGATCCAGGCCCACATGCTCTGTTTTCTTACTGATTCTGCGCGTGCTCTGACAAAAAAGAAGTGCTTTCATGCTATTGGGAAGTTCACATGCACATTTGACACATTATACCACCTTTGCATGATCTTTCCACCACCTTTTCTGCTTTGCCAACTTGAGAAGGAGGAAATAACATAGTTTTCACACCAAGTTTGATATATATCTATTCAAGTTTCAATTTTTGTAGTGTTGCAATGTTAATTGTGATTCAATTTTAGGAATTTAACATTATAGATTGGTTAATAGTATTGTTGTTAGTAATGATATTTGAGTGTTATTCAATTTAACATTGAAAATGAAGCAAGTGGTGAAAAACTCAAATTCTTGAGGAGTTTGATGCAAGAAGATAAAAACACTACATAATTGGGTACTCTCTCCATTCAAATCTTTGTTTTTTAGGTATGTCAAGTCTTTACATGCATGTTCTTTACATTTTCCTTATTTCGGATTGAGTTACTTTATCATGCTTTATCATACATGTTTAAAATAGACACATTCCCAATCAAGAAAGTAGCCTACAATCTCACATGATGCCATGTATATTTTCTACACTTGGGCTCTTTAATAATTATGTGTAATAAACAAACCTTAACATACCATGATGTCAAACTATACAAGAATAAATCCTTACAACATAAAAAAAATACAATCCCACTATTATCTTGTATTCATTTCTTAGGAACTAATATTGGTCTCTTTATCATGCTACAGACAAATTCTCCGTCATGCCGAGGAAACGATCAAGAATTAAACCAACACAGGAAGAGCTAGAAGCTAAGAATGCAAAGAAAGCAGTGGCTATGAGGGAACTTCGTGAGAAGAGGAAATTGGACACGATAAATGAAGACATACCAATTGAAGAGGAACCACAACCATCACAAAGAGATATGGTATTAGCGGCACAAAGAGAATGAATGCAAAAACTTCGTGGTACAAGTGATTTGAATACCATAGTTGGAGACACGTCCTTTACCACAAGTCAACATGTAGGGACACCATCTACCACATCTCAAGTTGAGAGTACATCATCACTCACATGTGATGAAGGAGGTACGCCATCATTCCCACCTCAACCTCAAGGTATGTCATCTATTCCATCTTCGATCGAAGGTATGCCATCTAACCCATCTCATTTAAATATTGACGAAATTCCTAATGTTGAGATGAATTTACCTAACTTGATACCACCTAGAATTTTGCATAGAAAGCCAAAGTATTTGATTGATATTGATGAGAATATTTTGCAGCTAATGGAAGGTAAGATTCCAAAACGCACTTGTAGAAGATATGCTAATAAGATTTGGAGATTGTTCTTTGAAAAGTTAAATGAGACTGTAAGATGTCAACTATTCGTTGAAATGATGCGAAGTATAAAGTATAGGTCTATCATGAAGATTCTTGGGTTGAGAACATCAGAGGCTTCAAGTGAAAAATCTATTGTCAAGAATCTAATGAGTGCATATGAGAGTGTGGGTAACACCTCATGCACAAAAGATAGTAATGCAACATGGCGTGTGTTTACATTGACTATAGTAAGTAGTCAAACGAGGAAAGCTCATCTCATTAGAAAGACAAGTCAAGAATTGAGAATTAATAGAAAAACTTTATCAAGAGCTGTTGGAAGACACCAAAGAATTAAGGACACTAATGCCAATAAATTATGGGTGTTCTCGGGGAGACTATCACGAAAAGATAAACCAATTGTTGAAGCATTGAGATTGAAGACTTTTGGAAGAATTACACAAGGGTATCTCCGAATCAAAGGGATGTGGTAAGAAGCAGAATCGGTAGTCAGAACCGTGAGCCACATCCAAAGCATTTTTTGGATGAGACTCAAACACAGTTTTATGGTAAATTTCTAGAGAAGTATCCTCAAATTAAAATTTGTCAAAGATATTTTGAATTGCTAAAACCTTTCTATGTTAAGATAAATCACACACGCACTACTTGTTGTTGTAGATTACATATTGAATTTTCTAACCATTTTGATGCTTATAGGTCTATATGTTTAGATATGCATACTAACAATGATTTGTAGGGTTGTGCCATATGTGCCCCACCAACATCTTCAAGAGACTTCATATCAAGAATTTTATGTGAAAGAGAGGAAGGTCAAATATTCTACAAGAAATTATGCTTGGATGGTACATGTCATCGTTGCGGTGGCTTGCAACATTTGCCAATATGTGAACATATGGAAATAACACATGCAGTTGGAAACGAACTAGTAGAGTATGGCAAGTATAAAATAGTGGCATACAATACAAAAGATGGTAAAGAAGCAAAGAGGTGTGAATTAGTTATTGAAAAGATTCCAGTGTATCAGTTTATGCCTATATTTTGTGACAACATAGCGTATGAGTATGCAAGACATGCCCATAGAGCTCGATGGTTGGACTTGCAATTCAAGTTATGCAAGGACACATTTCTAGTTGGTAGCATTGTTTCAGTCGTCGACTTTGCAGAGAACTACAGTCTACAGCCACAGCGTGAGGTGCAATCACAATATTACAACTCCACATAGGTTTCTATATTTTTGCACATCGCATTCATTCATGCGAATGATAGTACAAAGGATGACAAAAAGATTATAAGGGAGTATAATTTCTATATTAGTGATGATTGCACACATTCTACGGAGTTCGTGCAAGGTTGCTTTCAGGTGTTCTACAATGATTTGGCTAGAAGGGGCATATCGTTCAGTTAGCATATCATATGGTCAGATAACTGTGCGTCACAATTCAAGAACTCACAGAATTTCTATTGGCTGAGTAGGAGGCATAATTTTACAGGTATTCAACATATGTGGAACTTTTGTGAGGCCGGGCATGGAAAGGGGGAGCATAATGGTGCAGGAGCATGCATCAAAAGAGCCATAGCACGAGAAGAGTTAAAGTATAAAGACAATGCAAAGTTGATAGATGCAAAATCGATTGTCGAGTAGTGTAATACTTCCATGGGTCCAGGTAATGAAGGTAAGTCTTTAGTTCGTAGATTTTTTTGGTTGATAGATGATACTAACATTGCACCATATGAGGATTGTTGTACACTGACATGATCAAATGAGATGCACTCTTTCAGAAGCTCAATTGCAGGGTCATGGAGTATCCATACATGAAAGATGTCATGCTTTTGTTCTTCCTGTACAATTCAAGTCTGGGATGAGTGTGAGTCAAAGGAGTGGGTTGACGAATGGCAGTTATGTTATCTTAGCCCACTTGACACGTATCGACCCCCGACGACACTGGAACTAACACAGATGGAATCGTCAGTTGACTTTGACCTCATATCAGATTTAGTTCAACCAAGTAATATAGGGCACGTATATGCATCTAATTTCATCTAGTTTAGCCAAGTAATGTCATCTTACTTTGTAGTGTTTTTGTAATGTTGACTAATTTCATCTAATTTGCTACACATATCAATTTAGGGCACGTATATGCAGTTATTGCAGATGAAGATAATGAAGAGGGAACAGATTATTACTTATGTCATTGTGTTGAGGCCAAAAAGAAATTGGAGGCCCCTCTGACAGATGGAAAAAATATCAAATACCCTACAGGATAATGGTTATTACTGGAACATGGCTTAGAAGGTACCCACATAAGAGTGTTAATATTTGGCTATTTCAGGACTTTGACACGCATCGGAAGATTCTTCATTACTCGAACCTTCTCATGGCATCCAATGTTCATTTGATAAAGTATCGGGGTAGACCTTTGAACAAAATATTGTGGAAGGTGCGTGAGTCTGACCATGAAGCAATACTTGACACAATAAAGAGTAGAGTAGACCCGGATGGTTCATTGGATTAATTTGTAAGTATTCACATTGATTTTATAAACTTATGTTACATTGAGTTGTAAGTATGCACATTAATTTGTAAGGTTTGTCTTTTTTTTATTTCCTCCTGCATTTTTACACATATGTACACATTTTTACATCATCATGTTATGCATTTTTGGTGTCCTGCTCCTGATGCGACCAAACTCATAACTCACCCTACTTCCTCTAAACACCATTTGATGATCTCTCCAACACTCTAGATCCAGGGCGCCCAATCATGATGATGACCTATATACCATTCTCCCAAGGCGCTCATAATGAATGAAAAGAAGACCAAGGGTGCCCAAGCTTAATAGACTTATTTCTTTCAATTTTGATGATCCAAACTCTTGCAATATGACATCCAATTTCATGCCTTTAGATCTTCCTTCACATATAGGGTGCCAAATCAAGTTAAAAAATCTACATAAGGGCGCCAAACTAGATGAAAGGAGACATGAAATGCACCTTAGGACTCCATGCTAAGGTTTGAGCCATTAAAGTCTCTTGATATTAGGCGCTCATGATGATGAAACTTAGAGCTTTTTCCTTTCCTATGCGCTCATCTAAGATGTTTGAATAATAAGGAGTGCCTCGACCTCTATAATGTACATTGGGCACCAAAATCAAGGTGATTTTAAGTCACTTTGAGTCATTTGGGGTCAGTTTGAGTCTTTGAGTCATGTTGCAAAAAAGTGTCAATGTTGTCAAGTTGCACAAAGCAACTTTTACATTTTTGGTATCCTACTCATGATGTGACCAAATTGACTATTCCAACGCATCTAGATGGGTACATTTACACTAGGCATGGTCCTGTTTTTCACCCAAAAATGTCGAAACAGTCTGAGCTACATTGTACCGACGATATCCCTGAAGAGTCCAAAGTGCAAAAAGGCAGCAATCTTTGACGAGATGTTAGTCAAAAATCGTGTCACTTAGAAACATTCTGTCTGAGGCAACGCGATCACGTAAAGTGCCTCTACAATAACCTCTCTCATTTTTTAATATCTTTGAGGCATTTGCCCGTGGTGAAAGGTTTTCTGCTGCCCCAAAAATTGTCAGGAGGCACCGTAAAGTTGCAAAGGGGTGTAACTTTCATCCTTCTCCTGATGCAACCAAATTGACTATTCCAACGCGTCTGAATGGGTACATTTATGCTAGGCATTATCCTATTTTTCACCCAAACATGTCGAAACAGTCTGAGCTACATTGTACCGACGATATCCCTGAAGAGTCCAAAGTGCAAAAAGGTAGCAATCTTTGACGAGATGTTAGTTGAAAACCGTGTCACTTAGAAATATTTCATCTGAGGCAACGCGATCACGTAAAGTGTCTCTACAATAACCTCTCTCAGTTTTTTATATCTCTGAGGCATTTGCCCGTGGTGAAAGGTTTTTTGCTGCCCCAAAAATTGTTAGAAGGAGGTAGTGTAAAGTTGCAAAGGGATGTAACTTTCATCTTGCTCGTGATGCAACCAAATTGACTATTCCAACGCGTCTGAATGGGTACATTTACGCTAGGCATGGTCTTTTTTTTCACCCAAACATGTCAAAACAGTCTGAGCTACATTGTACCGACGATATCCCTGAAGAGTCCAAAGTGCAAAAAGGCAGCAATCTTTGACGAGATGTTACTCAAAAATCATGTCACTTAGAAACATTCCGTCTAAGGCAACGTGATCACGTAAAGTGCCTCTACAATAACTTCTCTCAGTTTTTTATATCTCTGAGGCATTTGCCCGTGGTGAAAGGTTTTTTGCTGCCCTAAAAATCGTCAGAAGGAGGTAGTGTAAAGTTGCAAAGGGGTGTAACTTTTGTCTTGCTCCTGATGCAACCAAACTGACTATTCCAATGTGTCCAAATGGGTACATTTACGCTAGGCATGGTCCTATTTTTCACCCAAACATATCGAAACAGTCTGAGCTACATTGTATCGACGATATCCTTGAAGAGTCCAAAGTGCAAAAAGGCAGCAATCTTTGACGAGATGTTACTCGAAAATCGTGTCACTTAAAAACATTCTGTTTAAGGAAACACGATCACGTAGAGTGCCTCTACAATAACCTCTCTCAGTTTTTTATATCTCTGAGGCATTTGCCCGTGGTGAAAGGTTTTTTGCTGCCTCAAAAATCGTCAGAAGGAGGCAGTGTAAAGTTGCAAAGGGGTGTAACTTTTGTCCTGCTCTTGATGCGACCAAACTGACTATTCCATTCGTCTGAATGGGTACATTTACGCTAGGCATGGTCCTGTTTTTCACCCAAACATGTCGAAATAGTCTGAGCTACATTGTACCGACGATATCCCTAAAGAGTTCAAAGTGCAAAAAGGTAGCAATCTTTGATGAGATGTTACTCGAAAACTGTGTCACTTACAAACATTCTGTCTGAGGCAACGCGATCACGTAGAGTGCCTCTACAATAACCTCTCTCAATTTTTTATATCTTTGAGACATTTGCCTGTGGTGAAAGGTTTTTTGTTACCCCAAAAATCGTTAGAAGGAGGTAGTGTATTAAGTCAGGATGAAAGCCTATTCACTCTAGGCACTTGTTGTGACCAAATCACACATCGTACCAGAGAATCCCAAACATGCGCCTTGAACAAGTGATGCTACAAGTGGTGAACAAAATGGGTGCCTTGAAGAATTGAGCCCTCCAAGACATCTTGCAATTGCCTAAAAGTCCAAAATTTACATAAGTGAGTTAAGGCATCATTTTCCATCTCCAGAGCCTCCTTTGAGCGCCTTAACATGGAGTGAATGTTTTAGTCTATGAAAGATTACGCCTAAAGAATATAACAACCCCTTGAGTCACTAGGATGAATTAAGTTAACAAAATGAACTTCATTGAGGGAGGCACACTTGTGCATCTAGACAACTCCAGTTTAGCGCCTGAGAAAAAGCATGTTTAGAGACATCCCTCAAATGAACCCTCTAGAACCAATAACCATAGCTCAAGATCCATAACCATGAGAAGATAAAGCATTAAAAAAATTCATCTAAAGGATGAGAAATACCTCTTAGATGATAGTCTACCAAGTAGACCAAGAGTGGGGAATGAGAATGCTCCTCAAAGATACACCAAGCCACAATGACTCTCTCCAATAAGAATCTTCTCTAGGTCCATAATTAACTCACGCCCATATCCAAGTGAAAGTCTCCTTGGTCTTCCTGCTAAAACCTCTAAAGGGTAACCATCTCAACAAGTGTCTCTAATCCCAAGAGAACTCTAGCCTCACCCAAGTCTCGAAGTATGTATGAGAACCTACAACCAATCAATCCATGTTAAGCTCCAAATGCAACACCACATTATCATGAAGCTCCCAAGCACATGACCAATGTACTCAATACCAAGAGAACCAACAAGACCACTGTCAAAACTCCAACTACAAAATTAGGTATCCAAACATGACATCATGATCTAACATCTCCTCCTAGAAGATCACATGCACTAATATAGACATCCTAGTCTCAAGAGAACTTGTATCATGCTAATACTCTAATCTAGAATCAAGAGTCCACCAAGACACACTACCAAACACCTCTAAACCAAGGATCAACATCTACAACCACATGAAGATAACCATCTCCTAAAAATAGTAGCCAAGATGTCAAAGCACCCTCACTACAAATAATAATCATAATCCAAGAGTTTGTCCATTACACCCAACCACTATATAAGATCATCCATCACTAGGTGACGAATACACATCACTATCAAAGCTCCCATTGAACCATGATATGAACTACACATGGCATTGTGATAACCATCTCCTAAATGAAGATCACCATGGTCCACACACACTCAACTATAATACTAATAACTCCAAAGTAGAACCAAGATCTCCAATCTAAGAAGATAAACCATCATTACTGTCAAAAGCTCACACTAAACTATGCAACTAAGATATCCATGACATCATGATAAACATGCTACAAGTCCCAATAACCAACTATCCAATCATTCTCATCATCCATCCTCTCATCCCAATGCAACATACCAATGCGCAAATGAGCATAGACAAGGAAAAATAACAAAGTCTACATCAACACTGCATCAATCCCTTGGATATAGGCAATATGCATTCAAGTCATCCCACTACAATCAATGAGGTGTGCATCCCAAAAAAATGCATAACTTGTAGATCCCAACCATTGAAAACATGCAAAATCATCATCACATTAGTAACTTCCAAACTGAGATATCAAATAATATAACTTATAGACTTCACCAAATCAATCATAGATTCAACTTTCCAAATAAGTTTACAAATGAGTAACCATAGTCAAGGAACTAATCAAGCATCTAAGAGATAAGAACAATCTGCTAAAAGTAAACCACAACACCACCTGTAATCATGAATCAAACATCATAACCCATACCTATCAACTACAAACATGGTCAAGTCTTGCCAATGCTCAAATGTACCTACATATCCATGACACCATAATTATCATCATTGCTATACCTATGCTCAAATCCCACTGAAACAAGACTCCTAGTCTCACCATGTATCAACCATGTCCTCAAATGAGAATATTGCTGAGCCCATGGAGATTGATACACCCACTTCAATAGAATAGGCAATTAATGTACCTGATGTGTCTTCATTTAATAAACTAGTAAACATCATTTGCATCCATACTTAAACCAATCTTATTGTTGTGTTTGATGTGTCCTCTTTCAAACAACCATTTAACAAAATTTGAGTCCAAACAATAAACATTTACAACCATAAACATCTCAAAGTCCAAAATCCAAACATTCTATCATCCTTAATCATTTCCATCATAGACCCTTGGTTTGAAAAAATCATTATGCAAGATAAAAACCCTATGCCTATTACCATGTGCGAGGCTCATGCAAAACCCAAAATCACAATCAAAATAGGTCCTCAAACCATGCATCCTTTAAATGAGATCTTTTATCCAAATCAATCAAAAAATCCCTTTGACAATGATGATGATGATAGTCTTGTAGATCAAGATGATATCAAGATGACAATAACATTAACTATGAGATCATTACATGCAAACTTTCCATAAACCTTCATCTCCCACTCATGAACATGCAAGAATATTTCAAACAAGAAATGACTAGCACTAGCTATCATGCCAATCCTAAATACACATCTAATGGTCATCCTTATGGTACCTTTGGTAAGGGAAGAACCACTTTAGACCAAGGTCCTCATATTCAATTCATATCTCCAATCCCAACCGCATGTGAGAACTGTTTATCCTATGTATCCTATTCAAATCTTCCATCTCATAATCCTTACATTCCAACTTATCCCATAAATCCAAACCCACTACATCCAAATCATCCTTTTTAGATTTCCTCCAAGGACTTCTAGTGGAGGAAAAATCCCAAACTAGAAATCACAAATTTAATTAGTGTACCTCTACCAAGCCTATCCAAAAGTCACATAGTACCATGTCTATCCATCAAACACCACAATGCAATCAAAATCCTAACAACATGCCCATGATCCAAGATCAAGTGCAATCATGCAAAGATATTATCAATCACAAGCCTATTAAGAATGAACTAGAGTCTTCTAGTACCATACTTTTCCATCAAACACCATCATTTAATCCATGGCCTATCAAGCCTATCAAAGAAAATACAAACATCCTATGTAATACAATCAGACTTTAAATATTTGAAGTAGCCATCTACAAATATCCATTCAAACGTGGATTTATAATGCAAGTATGGACACCATCAATAAAAAAGATTTGTATTAACCAAATATCCATATAGGCATACATCAATATCTGTCGATATAAGTATAACATATATACAAAATAGCCATATAGGCTTACAAGAATGCCATATAGGCATATAATGTCAACTATGTACAATACAAAATATATGTCCACAAATGCCATATAGGCATACAACAAAGGAACAAAATAAAAAGTCATTCCCCTCTGGCTGGTGAAGAGAATAAATCACGAGCAGTCTTTGATCTTCTAGGGGATGGAGACGCACATGTGGGTGGTCTACTACAAACCCGAGGGCTACTCCTCCTATTTAGGTCTTCCTGCATCTTTACCTGTTACAATAAAAAGTATAGACATTAATATATAGAAATTACATGTTATAAAAAAAAAAACATTTAACAAAATAATCACTTACTGCTAACATATAATCTGTCTCCTCGCTTGCCTCAGTAGCAGGAATAGGCCCTGGTGATGTCATGTCCTATAGAAACCATCCAGATAGAAATTAAACTTCAAATCAATAATCTTTTGATTTTTCAAAAATAGACAACTATAACAATGAATGTAAATTGAAATTTATTAATCTGCCTCATACCCCTGTCAATGCCATGGAGCTATGAATCGCAGAGGCCACACCCTGCTCCATTGCCCTATGAACATGGGGAGGTGTCTCGGCGGCCTGCATCATATGGAAATAAAACAACATTATTCAATTACGAAAACTATAATAGTGATGCAAATCCTGGTCCTAACATACACACATGTTCATCTAAACATGGAAGTACACACAATAAAGCACACAAATCACATACAAAAATTTAGTAAGTACAATTCATTCATTAAACTATTTATTTTATTACCTCTGTAAAGCTTTGAAGTCCACCACCACTGGTAGGTGTTGCGATGAAATCTACAGTATTAACCTATTCAACATCCAAAATCAGAAATTAGAATACCATTCATATAATGATGCTATTCACATGTAATATTTATAATTGTTTACTAGTTACATACCTCGACAGTAGATGATCTAGTGAAAAATGCAGGTGGAGAACCACTGAAAACTGCATCGACGCTATGACCCTGAAATTTCATTAAAATCATCAATTTAAATTAGTTAATCTTGTATTTCAAAAATAAAATTTAATAAATTAAATTCAATAAACTTGCTAATATTTACCTGAGTATCAAGGCCGAATGTCTCACTCAGGAGGGTATTTATCATCACCATCTGCTCAGCTACAGATGTAGCCTGTGCACCTGCGTCCTGACTATCCATGGGGTCATAACCATAGGCTGACCCGCAAGCCTGGCAAGTATGTGGTGGGACCCTACTCCTTGCACTATCTCCCAACCCACTCTGTGTTGCAGGACCGGCATGCTCTATGATGCTCTGGGTCAAGGCACTAATCGACTGAAGTGTATCGACCTCAACACTCTCCTTCACAATGGAAGGGATAGAAACATGCTCGTGGGCTGGTCTGCTGATTACTCGTCTCACTACCCGCTGTGGGTCAAGACGTGCCCCTGGTCTATCTTGTGCTGACCCCCCACCTCTACCCTGGAAGTCCCGCATATCAAAATAGTTTAGCACTTTATTGAGGACAAACTCGCAGTAGAGTTTCCTCAAAAAGTATTGTGGGACCTCATTATTATTGCATGGAGGATGGTCAAAAACCATCCACCACCTCTGCCCGAAATTGTCCCTTATCACTTGGTTGTTGCACCAATGGATAGGGAACCTCTTGCATGTAATGGGTGGAGGTTGATTTGTTTGTGGGTTTGTGAAAATTGAACACAAGTCTAATTTTGTAATTTGTAATTTTTTGACATCTTGGTATGACAACTTGTCTGCATAGTAATCTCTAAACTCTCTCTTTTTATCTGTCCAACTAGTTATTTGCTTGCTAATTGAATCTACATTTGATAACATAGACTCAAGAGATTCGGCAAGCATGGACCTATGCAAGGTTGAAGTGGAAGGATCTTTCAACCTTGCAATTATATCTTCAATTTCCTTTTTGTTGTTTTCAATTTGCCCCATTATATTATCTTGTGTTCTAGGGGCATGTCGAGGAATAAATGGAGGAGGTTGTTGTTCTGCAGGTATTTCCTTCTCAGGATTTTGTGGATTTTGAGGAGGAGGAGGAGGAGGAGGTGCATTAACATTTCCTGACAAATAACGAAATATATATCAAAAATCAACGAAAACCTACCTATTTAGAAACAAATTCAAACAAAAAAACAAAGATAACTCACCCCTTTGGCATGCTCGACGTCACGGCGGCATTTTGGCGACGAATTAATAATCTTTTTGTGTTGATTGGTGTTTTGCAAAACGCGAGCGCGTTTTTGAGGGTTTGGAAGTCGCAGGCAGAGGAGAAAACAACAAGAAATGAAATTGGACTGCTTTTTTTTTAAATTTGTAGTAAGTCATAACGCGCTCGCGTTATGACTTAATTTTTTTTGAAATTAATTTGGCCACTTTTTGGCCCCCCATCTTCTTGCACTTACCCATAATAAAATAAAATAAATCCTTCATCAAGTTACAAGTTCCTCTCATTTACTCAAGTTAAGTTCAATGTAATTTATGAGTTCAAGCTCCTCTCATTTAAATTGCTCACACAAGAATAATAGTATAACACAACATCCTTCTCATGCATACAATAGAACAAATTCATCCATATAATTATTTTCAACAATTAAAAAATACTTAAGAATTCATTCCTATTTTAATCAAGAAGTTTAAACACCATATCTAACACAACAATCTACCATGTTAAACATTCAACAAATTAACCAAGTTACACATTCAACAAATTAACCAATTAAACACTCATCCAAATTATTTAACAATTAACCAAGTTAAACATTCAACAAATTGTAACATTAAACATTTTCATATCACCATAATTAAAGATCATCCATAAGAAACTATCATAACATATATTGAAGATCATCTAGTGAAATATTGTGGAGTGCACTCTAAACCAATGCATTGACTCCTTGGACTACCCAAAAAGCCTTCAAACCTATCAGACCTTGTACATATGAACAATAATACAATTAATGTACATGTATGACATGGATTTAAATCAATCAACCATGAAAATATGTGATAGTTCTTGAATACCAAGACAACTAATTGAACATATTATACCAAAGATGAGATACAAACATCCTATTTGAATATAAATGAACTAGATATAAGAATACACTACTCTTCTTTAAGGTGAATGATAATTAAACAATAATATTCTTGAACCCTTTACAGTAACACTCTTAAAATAACTCAATACATAAATACAACTACATTTGACTATAAATCTAATGATACCAAACTCATGAGTAATAGGAAACTTTACTAGCATTTCATCACTGATCTCTACAAGAAGAGAGCTTCGCTTAGCTTGAAGAATATTTATTCTGTATTAACAAGGCCAACCATGTGAAGGTGAAATTGTTGAACACCCAGAATACTGAGAGGGGACAGGGGGTGAATCAGTATTATATTAAAACTTTTACTTATTAAATCATTAATCCATTTGCCACATTTGATAACAACAAAGCAAATTAAGCACATAAGAAGCAACCACAAAGCATCACACATAAACACTAGGATTTTTACATGGAAAACCCTAAACAGGGAAAAACCACGGTGAGTGTTAGCTCACATTAATTATGTAATAACAATACAAAATTACAAGAAGGCTCACTATCTTAGGGGTCACTTCTCAAAGAAATACTCACTACAAAAAGGCTCACTGCCTAAAGAAAAAGGGGAAAAAAAAGAATGGCTCACTACTAGGTTGAACTGCTTAGATTTCATCTACACATGCATGGTTACAACTCCAACGAAGCACATATGTACTATCTCAAAACTCTTCATCTCTGACTGCTCTATTTCACTGCTCTACTTTTACGTGGGAACAAGATCTCTCTTCTTCTGCTCTTATCACCTCCACAAAATCACCTTACTTCGCATGTCACATGTACATGTATTCAAATTTGCACCTCATCACTTAAGCACTGAATTCAATCCCATATATATATCCGCACCACTTAAAATCTTCATAATAGGTCGGCCTAATAAGGTGTAGCACTTAGTCATACCTTAAGTAGCTTGTCAGCCAAATCCATTCACCAAAATTCACAACAGACCCAAACAACACTTGAATCACATTCACATATGTCAGCCTCAACTATTCCACCACTTAGGATTAAGTTCTAAAAAATAAAACTTATCGCATACAATTTAAACTTATCATGTCAGCCTCCAACACAGATTGCCACTGGTTCAGTTCATCTGTCAGACTGCAACTTTTACTGCGGACCACAAGATACTTTCAAAATCATATCAAAGACTCTTCACACATCCCCAAGATTAACTTTAGAACTACAAGGCTTGATATCATCTTGCAAAAAAATGTGGACCATTAGAACTCAGACCTTGTCACAGTCAAACTCTGTCAAGCCATGTAGCGATACTCAGTAGCTTATAACTATTTTTCCAGTGGACTTCAGAACTTACAACTTTGGATTTAGACACTTCATACAAGTGTTTACAACACCTCAAAACTACATATCAAGATATGCAACACCAGAGGAATGCGAACCAAATCAATTGAGTGTTCTACTCTAAATAGCACTATATTTTGCTCTGCCAGACTTAGAGTGTTTGAAGATATGCTTCCAGTACTTATCAAGGGCTAAAATCTTGGATATAAGATTACTTAAGGATTGCAAACAACATAATAGAACCACATGATTTGATCTTCAATTGTGGACCAATGGCAGCCATTACATTGTCTATTTGTCGCTGTCTCTTGTATACTACCAACACTTAGCCAAAATGACTAAGTCTTCTTCACTAGACCAAAATCTTTGTCCCAACCTTATTCCTTTTCTTGTTGCCATCAATGACAACACATTCAAACATCATGCACAATCATTCATCATCATACCAACAGTGTCTCTCTCTTAATGATGTTTGCCAAGTTGCCAACAATCTCCCCCTTTGGCATTAATGGCAACACTTGATGTGAAAAACTGTTACAACTCCCCCTTTCTCTTTACACATTGCTCCCCCTAACTTCATGCTTCTCTCATTGCTTTTCAAATGTTTTTCACATGCTTCATTCTCCCCCTTTGACATCAATGGAAAAGGTGTATGATACAAAGATATGTACAAGTTGCCAAAACTTCAAAACTATTTTTCTACTTTCCGCATATATACAAGTGAAATCAAAATATCTTACTATTGTTCAGGGAGAATATCTTTGTAGGTCTTCTTTAGCTACACCACTTCTTCATCCCAACTGACCTTAGCATCACTCAAAACTAGTATATTCCCATTAACCTAGGACACCAACTCTTTTGCTTTTTTCATAGTAGCAGGGGCCTTAGTGATTTTCTTCGTCTTATCTGCTACTGCTACTAGCCTGATTAGGGATGCAATCTTGAAGCTTGATATTTCCTGGAGCTGGCTCATTCTATGCTTTATAACTTCCCTCTAAGTCTACAACTTATGTATATTAGAATGAATGGTCTCAACTTGTTCCCTTTGATTGCCAATAGCATCTTTTACCGGGTCATAATTTCTGGAAATCTTCATTATTTGAGCTTCCCATCCATTTATTTTCTCTTTTATGTCCTTAGACTTATCAGGCCATGTTAGACAAAATTGATATAATTCATTGGCTTCTTTAATTTCCGTATGTGCATACTCTATGCTCTTATCTAACAAGATTTTGTCTTGAACAAATTTGTCATTTATCTCCACTAACCTTTTGTCATCAATCTCTGCCCTTACCTTCTTTTCTGCAGCTTGTTCTAGGGAATCAAAGTGAGAATTGAATGATTCTATTAACTTTTTCATTTGTGTGCAGCAGGGGCCAAGGATGTATCTCTCTATATTCTAGGCATTAACTTTTCAAAAATTATTGATGCACCTTCTTTCAGTTCGCTGTCCTCGATATGAGATTTCAATATCTCTTCTTGTGCAGTAGCTTGAAAAATTTTCCCAAGTTTTAGCTTCTGTAATGGGGACATTGTAGCAAGGTTAATAGGTCCTTGTAATAGCTCAGGTGCAGTCAAAATTTGAGCTTCCTTCTGCTTTTCCAAAAACTCTCTTAAAGTGTCAGCAATGTCTCTATTCTCTTCAACTTGAGATGCCTTAGCATCTTGTCTCTCTGAAGGAGGTTCTTGACTGTGCTCTTGTTCATTTCTTTCTGATTCTAGAGCAGGATTGTCTATAATTTGTTCATTTATCTATTCTCTCTACTCTTCTTGTCTCTTAGGTATATTCTCTTCTGGAGCTGCCTTTGCTTCTTTAGACTTCTTTTCTCCCTCATGTTCTTTTATTTCTTCATCTTGTCCAAAACTTACTAGAGAAACTATTCCCATTTAATCCTCACTTTGTTATGTATTCACTTCCTCTTCATTCCTTGTGCTCACTTGAGGATTAACTGTACCTTGCTCCATGTTCTGTTCCATATTTATCTTTGGAATTGCATTGTTAGCATCAACATTCTACTCCTCTTCATTTGTGTGAGTAATAGTTGGGATTTGTAGCTCATGTAACACTTTTAGTGTTATCTCCTCAGTCTCCACCAATTTCTCAATGTCACCAGACATTAGAGCATTGACTTTATTTTTGGTTCTAAATTCATCACTAAGCTTCTTAGTGACTTTATCTTTTCTTCTCTTGTGATGTTTGGGTAAAGTTTCAACAAGACATATTCTTTTATCTCAACATCTTTGGCCATGACCCCTTCTTTTCTTGCTATCATGATGCTAGCTAAACTATCTAGTAACTCATTTATGACTTCAGTTAATGTTTTACTAAACATATCCAAGTATCTTATAACTGTTGGCTCAATTATTAGCTTATCTGCATCTAATCTTTCATCATACATATCAGCAATGGGTTTCAGGGTTCCATGCTGAGCAAATGCATTGACTGTGGATTCCAAGGATATATTTGCTTCTTCTTCTCTGTTCTCAATCTTTTCTTCTTCCTTCTTCTTCTTCTTATCCTTAGCCTTTCCAGAGGGCTTATCAAAAGTGGCTTCATCTATTTTTTCCCTTTTTGCTTTAACTTCCTCACCTATTTCTGTTTCCTCATCTTCTTCTCCTCCAAGGCTTACATATACTCTCTTTGTAGCCTTTGCTTTCTTTCTTTTCTTCTTCTCTTCCGGCTTCTTCTTTGGCACTTGCTCTTCAATATCTGCAGGCTCTATCTTTTCTTTCTCCAATCCGGAGCTCTTGGAAGTAGCTGCTGCAGAGGTGGAGGCTCTTGTTCTTCTTCTAGAGCTGGATGTAGGCTTTTCTTTCTCAGATTTCTCTTCTTTCTTCTCTGGAGCTCTTGATGTTTGTCTCACCAGAGTACTTGCAACCTTGGATGCCTCTGCCTTGGCTCTTGCTTCATTTAATTGTTCATCTGTAAATCCTTGGCTTTTAACAATTTCATCTACCATTTTTCTTGCATTCTTCTAATTTTTGGTTGTTTTTGTTCATCTGTAAATGTCTAGCAAAGAATGTCATGATGACTTATTTTGATGACGTCATCATGGTCGTGGCCAAACCTGTGTTGACTAGATGTTTAGCAAGTAAGTTTTTACTGGATATTTCGAAGGTTTGGACATGAGAATGTTTGGTTGAGATGTCAGGTTGGAAATATCCAGTTGAAAAATCAATGGTCCATAAGGGCATGCTAGGTTACTTGTAAATCTTGGATGAGATCTTTGGATAGGGCCAAACATGACAAATGTTTGGTCCTGTCGGGTCGAAATATCCTGTCTGGTAGGAATGTCTAGAGCTTATGAGGATAAATTTGATAGTTTCAATGGGATTTGGACATGGAGCTCATGAGCGCACTAATATATGGTCTAGTTGGGAAATTGATTAGTTGTATTTGTATTTGGTTTTAGGTCTGGGTGTTTTCGCAAAGGGAATTGAAACCCAATTATATGTATACTAGACATGACCTAAACATTTTGCAAATGTCCATGTCTAGTTGACCAAAAATGTTCAGTTGACTAGAATTTCTAGTGAGCATAACTTTCTCATTTTAGCAAATTTTTAGGAAGTTCAAAAGGCAACCCTGGCTAAAATTTCATTCTCTACCCGTCCATGACCATTTTAGGAGACACTCAATAACTTGAAATTTGGCCTTAGTGACTTGATATTTTACCTATACCACCCAAACAAATAGTGAAAGGACCAGCAAAGCAAAAAAAGGGTTGGGTCCTCATTTTTCTAGGACAAAATGGGGCTTGTTGTGAGACTACACAACACCCCCCAAAGGGACAACACCCCTTCAACCCTCACAAGGGGGTGCTTCCCCCTTGACCTTATTGGTGGCTACCGCCCTTGGGCCCCCACTTCAACATTACAAAAAGTAAAAAAATATATGGGGGGACTATGCCAACGAACTATGCAAATTTTTAAAGGAAATATTTGCCATTGTAATTGATTTCTTTAGTGATTATTCACTAGGATTCACCATTGCAATAAATTTTTTTACCAAGTATTTGCTAGGATTTGCTGGCATTTTATAAAAATTCTAATAATGTGCATAGATTCACCAAGAAAATTAATATTTTTCAAAAAAAAAGAAAAGATTCACCAAGAAAATTAAAGCACTTAGCGAGGATTCACCAATATTTTAAAAAAATTTCTAGGGGTCTTTTCTTAAAGTTATCAATAGTCCTCATTTGCTGAATTGATTAAAAACATGAATGAATTTTGGTTTCCCAATCACCCACACTTTAGTTTTAAATTTTATATTTTAACATAAAATAGCCACCCACTCTATCACTTTGGTTCAATTTCAAGAAAAAATTGCTAGGATGATTATGTCTCTATATAGGGCATTTGCCAAGTTTTCTATAGAATTTTTCTAGGGTTGGTTCTTAAAGTATATGTTGCCTTACATTTTATGAATCCTTTCACTTCCTACTAGGTTTTCTAAGGCATAACTCCGTAATTGTTTTTGTGTAAATTGGAATTTACTTGATGGCCTAGAATAATGGTATTTTGACACATTAATTTTAATTCCCCTAGAAAATTATGCTCTAATTTGAGTTTCTCTCTCTTTTGTGCCAGTCTTTCATGGAAGGGAGTTGTAGGAGTAAATGATTTTTTAGACAATAGATTTGGATGGCATAGTGGGGTGTCTTGGATGGGTTGGTAATTTAGTTGTTTAAGCTCTTCTTCTAATTCTTCTTATAGGGGTATGATATTTTCCAACTCCTACCATAATGAAGATGAATCCCACTTAGAACCATACAATACATGGAATACCCTAATACCTCATTATTATAACCTTGTTGAGCTTATCTATTGTTAGGATTGGGTGTAGGTTGAGTAGTTATCTATTGTGTTTGTGGCATTTGAGATAGGTGTGTCATACACCTTGCAATTCTAACATTTAATTATTTTTCTCCTTAGTCATTTGTGAACCCTCATGGAAAAGGGTGTCCCACTATGAATTTGCAGTTTTGCCATGTGTATGCTTTGATATGATTTTTATAAAAGAATCTCTTATCATGTAAGATGTGTAAAAGCATCTATGATGCATGTAAGAATGAGGTTACATTGTTGAATTGGAATATTGACCAACTTATGATGCATGCTATGCCACATCATAGATTGGGTGTAGGTTGAGTAGGTATCTATTGTGTTTGTGGTGTTGGGATAGGTGTGTCATACACCTTACAATTCTAACATTCAATTATTTATTTCTTAATTATTTGTAAACCCTCATCGAAAAGGGTGCCCCACTACGAGTTTTCCATTTTGCCATTGTATGCTTTGATATGATACTTGTAATAGAGTCTCTTGTCATGTAAGATGTGTAAGAGAATCTATGATGCATGTAAGAGGATGCAAGAAGGAGGTAACATTATCAAATTGGAATATTAACCAACTTATGACTCATGCTATGACACATCTTTGAATGGAGATAATGGAGCCAAAATAGAGTGCCCATGTTGGTGAGTTGGTTATGACATAGTTAAGATAGATTATGACAATGTAAGAGCATATGCCAAAAATAACATGTTGACTCATCATGGGATATGTGCATTTGAATTTGGGCCCCTAGATTGGGTCTCATTATTGGGATATAGGATTGGCTCATGATTTTAGAAAACCATGAATGGTTTTTGGTTTGCTTTCTTCTATTTATTAGGTGCTAGAGATGGAGGTATTAGATATAGTGTATTTGTAGGTACTATTAACTTGCCAAAAACACTCTAGATTTGTTGTTGGCATTATTGTATGTGAAGGCTTGAGATTAGAGTTGTATTGTAACTATTGGTATTATTGGTAATACAATTGGTTTGAGATTTGGAGGATAGATTTTTCCCAAAAGGGTTTTCCCAGGGTATATCATTATGTAATGGTTTTGTGTATCTTTTTTCTTGCAATTGTTTGATTACATTTTTTGTACACCTCCCCTCATAGATTAGTGGAGGAAGTGCTTCCATTATCTTAGTTTCCTTTCACATCAACTTGGATTAGTAGGAGGATTAGGTAGAAGAGCTTATTGTGGGAATCTTAAACTACGTTGTTGTGGTTGTCATTCCTATTGTTGGCTTCTCCATAGTTTTTTCCATGGATGAATAGGAGGTTGTTGCAAGTATGGGCCTAACCGGTGTTGTCATTGATGCCAACATACTCATGTTGCATTAATGAGAAGGATTAGATGAGCTGTGTGCTGAGGATATTCAGAAAATTAGTCTTAATCAGGAACAATGAAGAACAGTGATGACAAGAAGGTAAAAGTCCTCAATAGGTTGAGGATCAAAGGATATGGTTTAAAGGGTTTGTAGATATAAGTCTTGAGATGCTCCAGTCAAGTTTTCAGAGGTCTGCATGAAGATCTGAAGAAGTTATGGTCGCTCAAGTAGAACCGATTCTGGCAGGTGTTCAGAGGTGACAGAGTGCCACAGATAGGTCCAGTGAGATCCATAATTTCATTATCCTGTTCTACGGATTTGAGGGAGTGTTGAGGACATCCCTGTGAAGTATCAAATAGATTGGTTCGTGGTTTGAAGGTCCAGAAGAGCCTATTCATTTGTGACAGTGATGACAGACTGTGTTCTTGAAGCTCCAGATGAAGGAGAGAAGAATTCCAGTAGAATGATGAAGTGTGGATGTTCTTGGTGATTCAGGGAAGGTTATGATGATCATTGAATCTTGTCCAGTTCATGTTGGTGGTCCGCATAGAAGTTAGAGTTTGCATTTGAAGAATAACCACCGGATATTGGTGTTCTTCTTGAGACTGGCCGACCGGATGTATTACACATCTTGCGGATGTTCTTGTAGGTGTTTGCCGACTTAGATGATTGTTCCTAAGTCGATGCCTTGTATAAATAAGGGATTGTGAAGTCATTTTGAAGTGTGTCTTGTGGTGATGAGTGTGTGGTAGCGAGGAGAAGTGCGAAAGGCAGAGCAGAAGTATTGGGCTTAAATGGAACTAATTCAAGCATGGTGAAGATGCTATTCTCCAGTTCATGAAGGTGATACTTATTTCTTTGTAGACAGTGTGTCTCTTGTAGGCAGTGAGCCTCTTGTGAGCAGTGTGCTCAGGCAGTGAGCCCTAATTGGCATGTGCCATTTTGTTCTTTCTATTCTTCTAATAGAGAATACATTCTTGGGTTAATCATCTCATGGTTTTTCCCTTAACCAGGTTTTCCACGTCAAAATCTTGGTGTCTTACATGTTGATATGTTTCTGCTTTTGATTTGAATGCATTATGGTTCATGATTAATATTCTGCTAATCACTAAAGAAGATTTAAGTGTTTAATTTGAGAAAGTTTCGCACAACTGATTCACCCCCCTCTCAGTTGTGTGCCCTAAGTCTAACAGAGGTTGCCATTGTTTGATTGATGAGGGATGATGAAAATTATTTGCCTGAGGTTGTAGTATTGGCTTCCATACTCCTTGATAATATCATGGTTGTGGAGGAGGGGTAAAGGGGTACAATTTGTTAGCTTAGTAAGGAATAAAATACTACTAGAATCATTAAACATACCTTGTTATTGAGGCCTTTGTTTCCATAGCCTCCTTTGGGTGATGAAATAGACTTAGTCCTCCCCCTCCTTTAGAAGAACAACTCATGGGTAGTCACTTTCTTTCTTCCCTTCTTCAATTCTAGAGATCTTTGTTCATTTTTACGGATAATGATTGTTAGGGTGTTTCTTTCTACATATGGGATAAAGAAGCCCAAAGATTTCTTGACCTCTTCTTGCTTCCTCTTGTCTTAGAATGTGTTTGGATCTAAGTGGTCATTGTATTGATGATATCCATCTTCATGTCCTACAGTAGGTGACTAATTTCAGCCTTTGTTATACCTCCAATAGCTTTTATCATTGGGATGTGGATGCTTGTTTCCCCTTCGTCTTCCTTTCCATTGATCTTGAATAATTCTTGCATAATTCACACATCTCATTTTATCCCATTTGTGAGACATATCCTCCTACCACAAGGTTTAAGGCCTCTAATAAGTCTTGAAAAATGTCCCTTAAGAGAATGATTTTGATTAATGTTTCATCCAACTTTCTATGTCTACATATTTGGAGACTAAACTATAAACTCTCCATCAAATTTGAGTGACTCATCCTCCCTTTGCATCATCTGGAAGACATCCTCCTTGATGTCTCTTCCTTTCTAGTAGTCCTAATAGTTCTTGAGTAAATTCTTCATTTTAGGCCATGATTCTATGGAATTTCTACCTAGCCTGATAAACCACCAAAGGAATACATCCTTTAAGGTTTCTACAAACAACTTCATTCTTTGTGCATGTCCTAGGAACTTGTAACTTTGAAACAACCCATAAAATTAAAACAAGAATGTATTTGGATCTTCTGAGGCCAATCCATGAAAGTGTGGAAGCATTTTCAAAGAAATAGGTTTCATGGGAGCCTCTTTAGTTGGCGTGGTAATGGGAAATTTAAAAGTTCTAGCTGAATTCTCAAGTTCCTCTACTACTAGTTCACGGTTTTCCATTTTTTTCTTTTTGAAATAAATTCTAGTAAACAACATTGAACTTAGAATAGTGAGGCTTGTATTACCTTGGTAGAGTCTTATGGGAACTTCCTCTTCTTAATTCATAAGCTTCTAGGAATTCAACACAAAAATTAACTAGCCAACTAGGATTGAATGATTGTCTTGATATGTAGCTCTTTGGAAGTTAGATTTAGAAGATGTTCTTGCTTTTAGAAATGAAGGAAATATTTTAAGAAGGATGTTAAATTTTTGACTTGTCCTAATTCAGATTCTTTTATAAGAAAAGTTTTTAGTCTCTTCTAAAGTATTTTTATTAGCTTCAACAAGGTGTTCCTTTATATAATTCCTTCAATATGTAAGTAATGGAGAGCTTATGCTGATTGGATTATAAAATTTTGTTTCTTTTAGCTTGTTTACTACTACATTCTTTAATTCAACTATTGATGATCTCTCTCTTGCATCTATATTAGTAGTCTTTGGAAGAAAACCTCCCTTATTATCCCTCCTACAACTCATGCATCTAGTATGATATTGTTTCTATAATGGCATCCCACAAGGGTAGAAGTAGATTGAATGTTAACCTTATCTCTATCCAATCCCTTGTAATTACTTGAGTCCTAACTTAGATTTAAGAAATTTAGACTACTAATACCCTTCACACCTATCCCAAGTAACAACACCAAAAAGTGTTGAGCACACAAGATTTTTTTAAAATCCACGAATGTTGGATTTTGACTAGGTGTCTTGCAAAGTATATTCAAGACACAAATCCTTCCTAAAGTTGAGTATCTAGATTGAAATGCATATCTACTATGGACTCTTTGGGGAAATTTAGAGAATACATGATTGTGATAAGAGTAAACTACTAAATATAATAGCACACTAAAAGGATCATTCAAATCAAAACACACATTTTAGTTTTTACAATGGTGCAGGGGCACCTAGTCAAATATTGTAAATATGGTCTAATGTTGAGTTTTTGTGTTGTTAAGTCCAATTTTGTTGTAATAAGGTCTATTTAGACCATGTCACATGTTTTAGTCTCATGGGGTCATTTTATGAAAGCAAAACAAGTTGCAAAAGTGACATTTTTGGTGTGCTCCAAGGAAGGTGAAAGGTCAAGTATTCCAAAAGTCATTGGAATTGGTTGTTTTTTGATGGAAAGTGTGTAAATATGGAAGAGGAAGTTCGAATCAGGGTTTTGAAGTCATTTTTGAAGAAGAAACAAATAAATAAACTCTATTTTCTGTAGTTTTCAATGCTTTTCTACTATTCCCGTGACTTGTACGACCCAGTACAGTGCGATCAAGGCTCAAAATGAGTTGCATGTAATATAGCTATGAGTTAGCTTTCATTTGAGCTTGGTTTGGTCTTTTGACATTAGTTTTAGAGTGAGTTAGAGCCCATTTTGTAAAATCTACCTGTAAAACCTAATTAGCTAGGGTTTGAGAGGAAAATATGAAATTTTGAACCATTCCACTGATTTTTGTAGGGTTTGCAGGAGCAGGGGATGGAGTTAGGGTAGATTTTCAAGCAGCCCTAGCCTAATATCTCTATGTGTAGGCTTGTTTGAGTAGATAGAAGTAGGTTTTGTAAAAGGACAATTTGGGTATTGTTCCAGTTGTTAAAAATGGAAGTTTTAGACCCCATGTGACCTGAGGAAAGTCCTGGATTATAGTTTTGTTGTTTGGAGATAGGTTTTTGTATAGTTGCTTTGAAAAAGAGACCTAATTTGGCCTAATTAAAAAGGAACAGTGAATTTTAGAGGGTTCTGATCCAAAGTAACCCATCCCAAATCTAGATATGTTGTCAAATAGCCAAAAGGGCATCTATAATGGTGTTTAGTTTTTGGGTTTGAGTCCTCCTTAGAAAGTTAGGCTTGAAAACCCACTTTTGAAGGGCTACTAGGCTAAAGGAGCAGTTGTGAAGGAATACCTATTGTTTGTTGGTTCAAGACTCAAAAGGTGGATTTATTAAGTTTGTTTAGAGGTTGTAACCCTTCTCTACATCAATTGGTATCAGAGCATAGGTTTTGATTGAGAAGTGGAAAAGAGGTTGATGTTTGAACAAGCAAGATGCCTCCAAAGAGCAATCCAACAGCCAGAGAAGTTAGAGAATTGAAATAGAAACATGCTAAGGAGTTGAGACGGGTAAAGGAGTCTTAAGAGGCTGTCCTAGCTAGACTTGCAACATTAGAATCTAACCAAAGGAGAGGTGTGGTCAGTGGAGACCAAAGTGACCAAGAGGAAGAGGAAGAGGGTGAGAATGAGAACCCTCAAGGAGTCCAAGAGGAAGAGGACCCTGATGAATTGAGAATGATTAAGATGTTGAAGGATGTCAAAAGAGATGGTCCTAAAGTGAAAATGGAATTGCCCATGTATGGTGGGAAAATGGATAGTGAAGACGTGCTTGGTTGGATTGATGCCTTGGATAACTATTTTGATTTTGAGGAGGTGGCAGAAAATCAAAAGGTGAAACTTGCTAAGACAAAGTTGAAAGGCCCTACCTTAACATTGTGGAATTATGTGCAGGAGGAGAGAGTGAAGAGGGACAAAACAAAAATCAGTTCATGGGACATAATGGTGGCTAAGGTGAAGAGTCAATTTCTACTTGTTGATTATGAAATTCAGACATTTAGAAAGTTGCAGAGCCTAAAGCAAAAGGAATTGGATGTCATGGCTTACATTGAGGAGTTCCAAAAGTTGAGCATTAGAGCAGGACATATTGAGGATGAAAGAGAAAATGTATCAAGGTACCTAAATGGACTAAGGTTCAATATACAATATGGGATCAGTCTTGCCACACCTAGGATAGTTGAAGAGTGTTTTCAATTGGCTATCAAGGTAGAGGAAAGATAAAAAGAAGACAAGAGCAGCATGGCAGAGGCAGAGGGAAGAACTTCAGAGGTAGAGGTAACTTTGGAGGAAGATGACAGTAACAAAAACAACTTGAGGAGAGACAAGAAACCATCAATAACAAGGGGCAGATCAGAGAGGTGGTTTCAAAGGTAGAAGACCTAATGGTAGAGGTAGATTTGAAGTACAAGGTAGAGGTTCAAACACCTTTTCAGGGAGATGCTATCAATGCAACCAATTTGGCCATCAAGCATGGAAATGCTCGGAGAAACAATCCTCAACATCACATGGAGGTGAAAGGAGAACATAGTTGGTGCAAGAGGAAGATAGTAAAAGTGTCAAACCTCCATCTCAGTCTACTATTCTAGAAATTAGAGAGACATTAATGATGAGAAGAACATTACTCAAAGTCCCTGTGGTGAAGGAACCTCCACAAAGAAAGTCATTGTTCATAACTGTAAATTCAAATCGAACTTAAAATCTCTGATTTGGATATTTTCTGAAAGTTGAATATTTGTATTGCAGAGTTTAATTTATTACTGTCTTTTGTTTTCCCAGATGCAATTTCTACTTCTCATACACTTTTGATTTTTGTGTCGATGCATAGTATTGCTGGGCAAAGACATTGATATATATATGTTAGTGACTGTAGGAGTCACATCTGTGATAGACATGACTCCTCAATGAGTCACACCTATCACAGGTGTGACTTCGTCACCGTGTCTAATGAAGTCAGTTTCACCAATGTTAACAATTACTAATTGCTGTTTAGAATGCAGACTATGTTTATACTTTGGTAATGTATCATTCGATCATGCTATTGATATTTATTTTAACACACCTTATATATTAAGTATGTTATCTGATCGAAGCTACAAACAACTCAACACTCCCTCTTAGCTCGGGAAGATAACAATATCACAATAATCTTTGTGAATATCAATTATCTGATCTGTAATGAATTACTCAAAGTAATTTAATATCACATAACTTATGATATATAGTATCACCTATCTCGTGATACGTAGCATCACCTACCTCGTGATACTAAAAGATATACTATACTCGAGAACATTACATTCTCCTTATATATCCCAGTTATGGTATGTGCACTGACATTAAGTCACATAATGTCTACCATAACTTAATCATGATAACTCCATGATTCATACCAATATCAAGTCACATGATATCAGTCTAATGAACATTATAAGATCGTCACCTTATAATGTTAGGTACAAGTGTAGATTATCCAAAAGATCGTCACCTTTTAGAAATAAACATAGAATGGGTAGGCCCATAATGTCATAGAGTCACACATATGACACAAGATGTTTACACATTAAACATCTTTAATATATTAGTACAAATCAATTAGAATTTTACATTTCAATCATACCAAGATTTTTCTTGAAGTATTCAACTTTCACCTTGAGGAGTGGTTTGGTAAGAATATCTACAGTTTGATCTCCTGTACTAATATACTCCAACTGAATCACATTCCTTTCCACCATATCACGCACCTAGTGATGAGGAATCTCAATGTGTTTAGATCTATCATGGAATACTGGATTCACGGATAGCTTAATACAACTTTGATTGTTGCAGTGGATGATAGTTGGTTTCAGAGGTTTACCAAATAATCCCACAAGCAGTTTTCTAAGCCATACTACCTCTCTAGCAACCATAGAAGCTACAATATATTCAACTTCTGTAGAACTCTGAGCAACTGATGACTATTTTCTGCTGATCCATGATATCATTGCTGACCCTAAACTGAAACAACATCCGGAGGTGCTCTTCCGGTCAATTACACTTCTAGCCCAATCTAAATCTGTGAATCCATGTAGATCTAAGTCAACCTTTTCATATTTTAAGCCATAATTTAGAGTACCTTGAAGGTATCTCATTATATGCTTCACAACCACAAGATGTATCTCCTTGGGCTCACACATAAACTGACTTAAGGCATTTACAACATAGAAGATATCAGGTCTGGTATTGACCAAATACATCAAGGATCCAATTATCTGTCTGTAAAGAGTGGGATCTGCCAACGGAGAATCTGCTACTGCTTCCTTCAATTTATGAAGATTTGTTTCCATGGGGGAAGACATAGGTCTACATTCCATCATACCAAACCTTTTTAATATATCAATTGTGTACTTCCCTTGGTTTAGAATAATACAGTCTAATTTCTGCCATACTTCTAGTCCAAGGAAGTAGTGTAATAGACCTAAGTCCTTCATGTCAAATTCTGAATCTAGATCTTTCTTACACTGATCAATAAGGTGATCTCCTGTAATCAATTGATCATCAACATATAATATCAATATTAACATATCACCTTTTCTTTGTTTGAAGTAGAGATTTGGATCTGCATCATTCTTTGAGAAGCCTAATCTCAAGAGGTAACTATCAATTCTTTCATACCAGGCTCTGGGGGCCTGTTTAAGTCCATATAGAGCTTTCTTTAATTTACATACATGGGATCCTACATTGTGAATCTCAAATCCTTCAGGTTGCTCTAAGTAAACCTCTTCTTCAATGGTTCTATTTAAGAAAGCGATTTTTACATCCATTTGATGGACTTTCCACCCTTTGGCTGCTACAATAGCTAGAACTGCTCTGACTAATGTATATCGAGCAACTAGAGTGAAGGTTTTGTTGTAATCAATTCCTTCCTTTTGTGAAAATCCTCTGGCCACAAATCTTTCTTTGTATTTCCCTATACTGCCATCTGTAGCATGTTTGATTTTAAATAGCCATTTTGAAGAAACAACAGATTTCCCTTTTGGTCTAGGTATTATATCCCATACATCATTCTTCAGGATGGATTGATACTCCTTTGTCATGGCATCCTTCCATACTTGGTGCTTAAGAGCTTCTATAGCACTAGAAGGTTATGATTTAATGGATTCACTCATTAAAGCTATATAACTAGAGAATCTCTTAGGTCTTGTGCTTTCCCTAAAAGTCCCTAATGGAGCGGCATAATTTTTAGCTTCTTCCATTGTTTTGATGGCCTAGAGTGGTCTTTTCTTGAGATTTTCTAGTGATGTGATTTGTTCATGGTTTTCATCTTCCTCAAGATACTCCCTCTGAAACTCAAGTGTAGGATCCTCTTCTATGCCTGAGTTGGAAGTTTGAATTTCTGACTCAATATAATTTCTGGCTCTTTTGAAAGCTATGTCTTCCTCAAAAATCACATCTCTGCTTAGTTCAATCTGTCTTTGACCAGGTATATATATTCTATAAGCTTTTGATGTTTCACTATAGCCTACAAAGATGCCTTTTCTCCCAGAAGGTTCTAGCTTAGTTCTTTTCTCTTTGGGCACATGAATGTAAATAGGACAACCAAATATCCTTAAATGACTAATGTTTGGTTTTGTGCCAATGAAAGCTTCTTCAGGAGTTTTTTTATCAATATGAGAGTGACGACATCTGCTCTATATATAGACAGCAATACTAGATGCTTCTGCCCAAAGAGAAGTGTCTATATTCTGATCAAGTAGCATAGCCCTAGCACCTTCTACAATGGTTCTATTTTTTCTTTTTGCAACTCTATTTTGTTGAGGATTATAAGGTACAATGAACTCCCTCTTAATCCCAGTGTTTTTACAAAAGTCTTTAAAAATGTCTAAAGTGTATTCACTCCCATTATCTGTTCTTAAGGTTTTGATTTTTCTCCCAGAAGAGTTTTTAGTAATGGATTTGAATTCCTTAAATCTTTTAAGGATTTCCTGTGATTCTTTACATTTAAGAAAATAGATCCATGTCTTTCTGGAGAAGTCATCAACGAAGATTACATAGTATAGAAACCCACCTAAGGAGGGTACAGACATGGGTCCACATAAATCTGAGTGGACTAGTTCTAATACTTTATTTGTTTTGCTAGAACTATTTTGAAAGGACCCCTTTGTATTTTTCCCTAAGGCACACCCCTTACATACCCCTGAATTACATTGTGTGAGTTTGGGTAACCCTGTAACTAGTCTTTCCATGGAAGATAAGGCACGAAAATTTAGGTGTCCTAGTCTTCTATGCCATATTTCATTGGAGTCTGCAATTTCATGAATTAGGGCTAGATTTGGTTCCGTACATAACTCGTACAAGTACCCTTGTCTATGACCTATGGTTTTGGCTTTCTTAATAGTAGAATTCTTTGGCCATGCCAATACTTTGCTATCCATAAAGGTCACCCTATATCCATTATCTTCAAGTGCAGATATGGAGACTAGGTTTCTTTTGATGCCTAGGACAAACAATACTCTAGTAAGTTAGATGGAGATACCAGTCTTTAATTTGAGAGTGCATGTGCCAACACCCTTGACTGGATGCACAGAGTTATCTCCAATTGTTACTTCTTCATCAGTCTCTTCTACCATGGTGTCTAGTAGTTCCCTGAACCCTGTGATGTGTCTTGATGAACCACTATCTATAACCCAGGTGTTGGATTTATTTGATACTTGGTTTGAAAGTACAGAGTAGAATACATATTTCTCATATTCATGCTCCTTTATTTTGGCATAAGATGCTTGTTGTTTGGTTCTGTCAGGACATCTGATTGCATAGTGTCCATATTGGTCGCATCTGAACATTGGATGTGAGAAATATCTTTCTTGAATGAACCTTTCCCGTGATAATTTTTCCTCTTCTTGAAGTGTTTCTTCTTCTCTTTCTTTTAAAAGTTTGTATTTAGAACATGAAGGTCTTCATCTATATTTTTCTGTTTTGACCCTTTCTTTGTCTGTCTAGATTCTTCTTGAAGACAATTTGATCTTAGGCGGTCAAATTTTGGAAATTTAGACCTTGCACTAATGCCTTGAACAAATGTCTCCCAGGAATTTGGGAGACCATTTAGAGCAATAAGTGTTAGTTCCTTGCTTTCAATTTGGTACCCAAGTGTTGATAGTTGATCCCTTAGTGCAGATATTCTCATAAAGTATGCATTGATAGATTCTCCTTTGTTCATACTTATATGATTTATTTCTCTTTTTAGGGCTAAGGTTTTGCTAGAGTTATTAATTTCATAATTGCCTTCAAGTGACTTAAACATATGATATGTAGTCTCATGTTTTGTTAGAATCGGCACGATATGATCTCTAACTCCATCAACTATGATTTTCATGGCTTTGTCATTTTCTTCAATCCATGTCGTTTTATCAGGATCATTCTTTGGTTCCGTTTTGTTTTCTCTCACAAATGAATCAATTTTGTTTTCTTTTAGTATCATCATAATTCTAAATTTCCATGATGAGAAGTTATTTCCTCCTTCCAATCTGTCTTCGAATCGGATTGCTGCTATCATTTGAGAAATGAGATGTATTAACTCTGAATTTCTCAAGTTCAATTTTCTGCCCAGATTCTGCTTAACTTGGCTCTAATACCATGTAAATTCAAATCGAACTTAAAATCTCTGATTTGGATATTTTCTGAAAGTTGGATATTTGTATTGCAGAGTTTAATTTATTACTATCTTTTGTTTTCCCAAATGCAATTTCTACTTCTCATACACTTTTGATTTTTGTGTCGATGCATAGTATTGCTGGGCAAAGACATTGATATATATATGTTAGTGACTGTAGGAGTCACATCTGTGATAGATGTGACTCCTCAAGGAGTCACGCCTATCACAGGTGTGACTTCGTCACCGTGTCTAATGAAGTCAGTTTCACCGATGTTAACAATTACTAATCGCTGTTTAGAATGCAGACTATGTTTATACTTTGGTAATGTATCATTCGATCATGCTATTGATATTTATTTTAACACACCTTATATATTAAGTACGTTATCTGATCAAAGCTACAAACAACTCAACAAGAACCACTTGCAAATCACAAGGAAAGGTATGCAAGGTTGTTGTAGATTCCGGTTCAACTAATAATCTAGTTTCTTTAGAGATGGTTGAAAAACTAAAGATGAAAAGGATTCCACACCCCACACCTTATAAGGTTTCTTGGCTAAATAAGGGTCAAGAAGTCTTGGTCAATGAACAAACATGGGTTGAGTTTAATATTGGAGGGTATAAAGACAAGATATTTTGTGACATCATCCTAATGGATGTTT
This sequence comes from Cunninghamia lanceolata, assembly GCA_027924645.1. Classification (NCBI taxonomy): domain Eukaryota; kingdom Viridiplantae; phylum Streptophyta; class Pinopsida; order Cupressales; family Cupressaceae; genus Cunninghamia; species Cunninghamia lanceolata. The sequence continues at coordinate 5,456,980 of BSBN01000784.1, read as the reverse complement.
GTCATCTATTGTTAGGAAGACCCTGCCAGTATGATAGAAAGGCTAATCATGATGGGCAAAAGAACACTATTGTGATTGAAAAGGATGGGGTCTCATTCACCCTTATTCCATTGCAAGATGAAGGGGTAGATGAACAAGTTGGGTCTAGTGTAATGCTGGTTGAGGGAAAAGAGTTTTTAAAAACCATGAAAGAAGAAGGAGGTGAAGGTTAGGCAATCATAATCAAACCAAAGTCTGTCATGACAGCAGCAGCCAAGGTTGAGGGTATACCTAGTGAGGTTCAAATATTGTTGAATAAATACAAGGATATTATAGTAGATGAGCTCCCTAACTCTTTACCACCTATGAGAGATGTAAGCCATCACATAGACCTTATACCTAGTGCAAATCTACCCAATAAAGCTGCATACAAAATGACTCCTCAACAAAATGAATAGATACAGAAACAAATACAAGAATTGTTTGATAAGGGTCTCATAAGAGAAAGTTTAAGTCCATGTGCTATCCCCACTGTCTTGGCACTTAAAAAAGTTGGAGATTGGAGAATGTGCACCAATTCAAGGGCAATCAACAAAATAACTATAAGGTATAGGTTTCCAATACCTAGAATGAAGGATTTGATGGACTATTTTTTCAAAGATTGACCTTAAAAGTGGCTATCATCAAATCAGAATTAGAGAGGAGGATGAGCGGAAAACTGCTTTCAAAACCAATGAGGGGCCGTATGAATGGATGGTAATGCCATTTGGGCTTTCAAATGCACCAAACACTTTTATGAGACTAACGAATGAAGTTTTGAAGCCTTTAATAGGTAAGTTTGTAGTTGTGTACTAGGATGATATTCTTGTGTTTAGTAAGACTAAAGAGGAACACTTGCAGCATTTGGACATGGTGTTGAAGAGGCTGAATGAAGAAAAATTGATGATCAATTTGAAAAAATGTGAATTCATGAAGGAAGAGTTGGTCTACCTTGGTTTTGTGATTTCAAAATGCACTTTGAAGATGGATCCTACTAAAGTAGAAGCAATTCTCAGTTGGCCCACTCCTACATCAGCAAGTGAGGTAAAAAGTTTTCATGGTTTAGCTACTTTTTATAGAAAATTCATTAAGAATTTCAGTCACATTTGTGCTCCCATCATTGACACAATCAAAGGAGATAAAAGAAAAAGGTTTGTATGGACTGATGAGGTAGAAAAAAGCTTCCAATATCTAAAAAATAGAGTAGCCAAACAACCAGTCCTAGCATTGCCTGATTTTAACAAGGTTTTCACAATAGAATGTGATGCAAGTGGGTATGCAATTGGGGCAGTATTGAGCCAAGAGGCCAGACCTATTGCATTTTTCCGTGAGAAACTTAATGAGGCCAAGAAGAAGTATTCCTCTTATGACTTGGAATTGTGTGCCATCGTAAGGAATTTATTGTTTTTACTGACAATCATGCTTTGAGTTTCTTGAACAGCTAGGACAAATTGAACCACAGACATGTAAAGTGGGTGGAGTACCTACAAAGCTACACTTTCACCATAAAGCACAAAAAAGGGCAGTCAAATAAGGTAGCAGATGCTTTGAGCAGAAGACAAATGTTGGTGCAAGAAATTCAACTCCAAAGTGTGGGAATAGATGCCTTGAAAGGTATGTATGAAGGAGATGATAATTTCAAGGATATATATGCTGTTTGTGATCAGTTTAAGGGTGTTTCTCATGAAGAATACTTTGAATTTATGTTACAAGATGGATTGTTGTTTAAAGGTGCTTAGTTATGTATTCCAAAGTGCTCTATGAGAACTAACTTGATAAAGGAGAAGCATTGTGGCAGTTTAGGAGGACACTTTGGTGTAGATAAAAACATTGGAACAGGTAAGAAGATATTACCATTGGCCAAAAATGCAAAGTGAAATCAGAAAATTTGTTAAAAGTTGTGTAGTTTGCCAAAAAGAAAAGGGTTCAAGCACTAATGCAGGTCTTTATCAGCCTTTGCCAATTCCTAACAGGCTGTGGGAATCCATCAACATGGATTTTGTCTTGGGTTTGCCTAAAACTCAAAGGGGATTTGACAGTGTGTTTGTTGTTGTTGAAAGATTTAGGAAAATGGCTCATTTCATACCATGCAAATGTATAAATGATGCTTCATATATTGTTGGGTTATTTTTCAAGGAAACAATGAGAATTCATGGATTACCATTGACCATTGTGTTTGACAGGGATAACAAGTTTGTAGGTCACTTTTGGAGGACTCTTTGGAAGAAATTGGGAACCAATTTGACATTTAGCTCTGCCTATCACCCACAAATAGATGGGCAGACTGAAGTTGTCAATAGGAGTCTTGGAAAGCTTCTCAGGTATTTGACAAAAAAGCATTCACAACAATGGGATCTCATTCTTCCACAAGCTGAGTTTGCCTATAATGACTCGGTCAATAGAAGTGTTGGAAAGAGCCCATTTGAGATAGTCTATGGATTGAAGCTAAGGGGAGTCTTCGAACTCAAAGATTTGAGTGGTATGGAGAGAAGGAGTGCTGAAGGTGAAGAATTTGTAGTGGCAATGGAGGATATTCATCAGCAAGTGAAAGAAAATCTTCAAAAGAGTGTGGAGAAGTATAAGCAATATGCAGATTTGAAGAAGAGGGATGTTCAATTCAAGGTGGGAGACTTGGTCCTAGCACATTTGAGGAAAGAAAGGCTATCAAAGGGCAAATACATAAAGCTACAAATGAAAAAGATTGGGCCATGCAGGGTGGTCCACAAATTTGGTGCAAATGCCTATGAGATAGAACTCCCTCCTGGAGTTGCTATCTCTCCAATTTTTAATGTGTTTGATCTTTATCCTTTTAAAGGATCTATGATTGCAGGTGGAGATGCAGGTACACCAGGAGTTCAAGATGAAGATTGGGTCAAGGACTTACAACCAAGTCAGCCATTGAAGCTTGAAAGCATTTTGGACACAAAAGAAGCAAGGAGAACAAGGCATAAGATGTATAATGAATACCTAGTGAAATGGAAAGGTCTCCCTAATGAAGATGCAACATGGATGACATAGGAAGAAATTAAGAAGCATGGTACAATAGTCCAAGATCTGATCTCAAGTGGAGCTTGAGATTTTGTTCTCCCTGGGTGTATAGTGCATGGGCACCTAGTCAAATATTGTAAATATGTTCTAATGTTGAGTTTTTGTGTTGTTGAGTCCAATTTTGTTGTAATAAGGTCTATTTAGACCATGTCACATGTTTTAGTCTCATGGGGTCAGTTTATGAAAGCAAAACAAGTTGCAAAAGTGATATTTTTGGTGTGCTCCAAGGAAGGTGAAAAGTCAAGTATTCCAAAATTCATTGAAATCGGTTGTTTTTTGATGGAAAGTGTGTAAATATGGAAGAGGAAGTTTGAATCAGGGTTTTGAAGTCATTTTTGAAGAAGCAAATAAATAAACTCTGTTTTCTATAGTTTTCAGTTCTTTTCTGTTGTTCCAATGACTTGTAGGGCCTAGTACAGTATGATCAAGGCTCAAAATGAGTTGCATGTAATAGAGTTGTGAGTTAGCTTTCATTTGAGCTTGGTTTGGTCTTTTGACATTAGTTTTGGAGTGGGTTAGAGCCCATTTTGTAAAATCTGCCTGTAAAACCTAATTAGCTAGGGTTTGAGAGGAAAATATGAAATTTTGAACCATTCCAGTAGTGGAAAAATCTAAAAATTAGTGGAATGGAGGTATTTAAGTTGTTTTTTTATGTTTTTAGGGTTTGCAAGAGTAGGGGATGGAGTTAGGGTATATTTTCAAGCAGCCCTAGCCTAATATCTCTATGTAGTAGGCTTGTTTGAGTAGATATAAGTAGGTTTTGTAAAAGGACAATTTGGGTATTGTTCCAGTTGTTAAAAATGGAAGTTTTAGACCCCATGTGACCTGAGGAAAGTCCTAGATTATAGTTTTGTTGTTTGGAGATAGGTTTTCGTATAGTTGCTTTGAAAAAGAGACCTAATTTGGCCTAATTGAAAAGGAACAGTGAATTTTAGAGGGTTCTGATCCAAAGTACCCTATCCCAAATCTAGATACATTGTCAAATAGCCAAAAGGGTATCTATAATGGTGTTTAGTTTTTGGGTTTGAGTCCTCCTTAGAAAGTTAGGCTTGAAAACCCACTTTTGAAGGGCTACTAGGCTAAAGGAGCAGTTGTGAAGGAATACCTATTGTTTGTTGGTTCAAGACTCAAAAGGTGGATTTATTGAGTTTGTTTAGAGGTTGTAACCCTGCTCTACATCATAGAATAAGATTAAACCAACTTGCATTCAACAAATTATTATTCACTCATAGTTGAAACATCACACATAAAATAGTAAAGCAAACCTAATAGTCAACACCAGTCCTTATGAGTGGTCACTTTTTTAATCATACTAATATACAAATACACACACTCCTTTAAACTTGTACTTGGATTAATATAATAAATAGATCTTTCAAGGATGAATTGATGAACACTTTCATGATTACTATTATTAATGCAAGAGAATGCCTAATGCTTGCCTATGAATCTATGTTTATATATACTAGGACGTGGAAATCTTGTTGTAACAATTTCTAAAATTGATGACCATCTATTTATTCCTAAAACTACTTCTATAAACAACTTATCCTTTTCCTATCTTCAACTCCAAGTGGTTCAACCATTCAACAAATCCTCCAACAATGCCTTGTTTGTTATGAAACAACCATAACCTCTTTGGAACCTCAAGTGCCCATTTTGGTGTGTTGTTATGTTGAATCATTATGTAGGTATTAGTGTCTTATTCACTCATCACTAGCAAATTAGTTTGTACTGTTCAAAAATATTGTTTGTGGTGATATTGTCATGCACAACAAAAGGGAGTACTTGTGTAGCCAAAGAATCCTTTGCGTAGTAAGGGGACTCCTTGTGTATCCAAAGGGATGCCTAGCAAAACAAAGAAGATCTCTTATGCAACAACAAAAGTGACTCACACAAGAAAGGTAGTCACTTGTGCAACAACAAAAATGATTTGTGCAATCAAAATAGTTGTTTTTTGGTCTTGTACAACAACTACATTTATCATTTAAACATTTAGAAACACATAAATGTAATTGTAGAAAACATCTTAATCACATCAAATCCTCTTCATTATTCCATTTCACATCTTTCTACTTTAAAAATAATCAATTTATCTACAAAAATATTAATATAAAACATAAATTACTTCAAGGATATATTTAGATGAAATGGATGGAAAAAAGTTTTAGTGAAGTGTATTTATAGATTATAGAGGTATGTCTAGAGATAGAAAATGTTATACAATCATATACATTTATGATGCCCATCAAGATGTGTTAGGAGGCTTGATTTAAATGGTGGGTTGGTTGAAACATTGCCTTTTATGCTAATTTATGCATTCATGGCAAGTTAGTCATGTTTGATCAATTTCTTGACTATGTTTAATGCACAAAATATTTTTTTATGCAATGCTATCATGTCTAGGGGAAATATGTGGACCAAATTTCTCATTTGGAGGAGACTTTATTTCATGCTTGGTTAAGGTTAAATTAAATGATTAAGTCTCAATGTGTTAGGTTGGTGGATATGATTAATAAGTGAATAGTTCTACAAAGAGATTTAATACTACCTTAGACTCCCCCTCTATTTTTGTAACCAAGAGAAGTCATGCACATAGATAGCTTAACAAACTTTTAGTGACCTAGTTGTTGGTGCTAAAACCAACATTGATTGATAAGTAGAGTTCATTTTTATCATCTTATGAATAGAACCCTTGAATCAAGTTTTGCTTGAATGGATAAGGCTAGCATTGTTGAAGTAGAAAAAGTGGGTAGGGTGCTTTTGGTGTTTAGGGGATGGTGAAGCATTTAAATATGGAGTTTTACAAATTTTTATGGCAGTTCAATTTTTACATGTTACTGACTACTTACACAATTCCTTGACTTTAGGTGATGGAGGTTGATAAGTTGTTAAATTGGATGGCTAATGATAACAAGTTTTCATACTTTTTAGCCTTTCAAAGGTACATCTATTACACTTAATTAATAGTGCCAACCTCTCAAGAAGAGACATTTGGTCAATCATTTCTATCTAGCTAAATTCAAAACATATGTTGAATCCCTTAATGATCATGGTGGAACATCTTGAATATTGACAATTTAAATTGTAAGTGCAACCATCAAACCCAAGTTATTTAGATCTTTTGAGAGTGCCAAATTGTGAAATTATTTCCCAATTATTTCATTCACTTGTACACTTGTTCTTTTTATGGTAGATTGTTCGTTACTAATATTTATTATGAAGCACCAGCTGTGTGAAGGATTAACATTTCACCATGCTTTGTTTTTCCAAGGTCTTTATTCAAAATTGAGTGATTTATATTTAGTGAAGCATAACCCTCACTTATGGCTTATGTGCATTACATTTAGAGTTCACTACTTAGTTGGGTGATTGGGTGAGGGCAAATGTTTTTGTTTTAGATTGACCTGTTATGTATTAATTGCTATCTATTGATTTGGTTGCAAGTAATCTCTTACTTTGTGTAAGCCTAATATTTCAATCTTCTATTGAAGGTACTAGAAGGTGTGATCTCCAATTTAATGATGATGACCATCTCATCAGTCACTCCATAAACTCTACTCCTTGCAACACTTATCTGTTGTAAGATGCCTAGATTTAGAAGTGTATGTTCCTCTACATGATTGTAGATCTATGATCCCTTAGTTTCCCATGTATCATCAATAATAATTCTCCATGATGTGTAGTTTTGTTTTATTATCTTGCTTCAATCATTATCTTGTTTCATGTGAAGGCTCTAGACAATCTTCGTTACGAGGACATAGTTGAAGTTCAAGGTGCCTCTAATGTTGAGTCCTCCATCTTATAAAGTTTTGTAGTCTTTTCCCAAGATTTAAGTGGGCACATAAAGTACTTAGATGCATATTAGCTTCTCTTAAAATGTGTTGGGATTAGGTCATGTGATCAACAAATATATCAACATTAATATTGCATGTGAGACTACCTTGATATTGTAAATTTCTCACAACAAATTTAAATATGATATCATAGCATTAGGATATGCTTCAACAACATTGTTTTACTTTTATAACATTTCAACCAATGTTGATTCTGCACTAAATTGTCATTCAACAACATAACTATAGTTGGATCCTTACTAGCAATGTCTCAAAATGCATGCTCCAATAGAAGGGTTATCATGTCTTGTTTTAACTTAAACTAATTCTCACTACTAATGAGAACCAAAGGATACATGCTAAAAGTATTGGGTAAAAGAGCAATCCTCTCAATAAACAAATGTTTTGATATACCCATTGATATGTGGAAATAAATTGGTACTAGAGAGCAAGATGATACAGGTGACAAGAGTGGTACTAAAAAAGATGGTACATAAAGGTCTTGGGTCCATCTAAGATTTAGAATCTCTCTCTTTCTTCTACCAATAATTTGCATAGTAGAAGAAAAAATGTGAAAAACAATAGACAAGAATTTTTTTTTTTAATTATGAATACATTGGATACCTTTTACTAATTGATTCACTCTTTTTTTAACATTTTACAAACAACCTCTTTTTATAATTATATTTGAAGTGTAAATTATGAGATATAAAATATCTAAAATAAATCTACACAAATGAATATTAACACATTCCAACAAAATTAGCAAAATTAGACCAAGAGAGAGAACATATTTCTTTATCAATTATTTTTGAATACACATCTTTAGGTGAAACCTGAAATTTACATTCAATGGAGGTTTCTACTAAGACTAGATTTGTACGGTTGTTCCACACAGCTACAAACTCAAACTCTAAAGCTAGTAAGAGACAGTTTCCAAGGATTCAATCCTTTACAAAGAGAACCACGTTCACATATATATAACCAAAGAGGCGGAATAATGATATGCCAATTGCATTGATCTAGGCCACAGAAAAGAGGCGCAGTAGAAACATGTCGTCTAATGTGCAAAATCTACCTAATAATATGTAAAGATGCTTGATCGAAGGTCTACAGACTCTACACTATGTTCTTTAGAGCGGATTAACTGTCTTGAGCTGCGGTTTACTACCTTAAATTATAATGATTCAGTGTTATTCAATCTTGATTTGAATTGACCATAGGTTACAAGCTCAATGCAGGAGAGGGATGGTAGGCAAGAATCTGCAAAGAGAATTAGGATGCTCAAAAGGTAATATGATGATCTTTGAATTAGCTTAGGACCATAAAAAGGCAAGCTGCGTGGAATGAGTGTATTGGGGATGGGAGAAGTGAGGAGGATTTTTTTGCAAGTGCTCTGGTCGTTGTCGTCCAGAAAGATGGTGGGTGTTCCACCTGTCTTCTCTTTTCCAATGGCAGGCAGGGCCCATGGTATTTTCCTTGTCGGGTGTTATTGCTTTTATCTATGTTGGGCTCTTTATTCTGCAGCATTGGATTGAACCTTGATCAATGGTGGGTGGAACTTTACAGCTTTGTTAGGTGTTTTTTTTCTTTGAAACATTGGGTGATGTCGATTGGGCTATTCTTAAATATTATCCACTTCAACGGTCAAATGTCAATTTTGATCAATTAAAATAGGAAAAATATTTACCACTTTTTGTTGTAAATGAGGTGTAAATTTGGTATTGATTGTTTGACCATTGAAGTGGATGATATTTAAGTAGAGTGTGTCGAGAGGGCTCGCCTTGAGTCATACCTAAGACAAGCCTTTTCTTTAAAAGTTTATGGGTCATTTTTTTCTTTTCTTTTTTAATTAGAAGAATCGGTAGTCCAGTGACTCAGAGCCAATTTAAGACATGGCTCTAAACATCATAGGGCAAGCCCCCTATAACCTCTGAGTTGTACATGCTGCCCCTAATGTATATGACAAGCAAATTGGGTTTCGAACCATTGACCATTGTCCATGTCTTTCAATGGCTCAACTGTCTGGTCTACACTTGGGGTCTTCGTTAATCCTACCTCAATAAATTGTATTCATGATTTACAAGCTTGTAGACTTATTTGTGAGGTGAACTGTAAAATTTATTATAGAAGATTGTGACTTTAATGGAGTGTTTAAACGTTACATTTGTGGAAACTGACATGGGATTCTTCCTTGGATGAATGAAACGATGTAGCCTTATTTAGGGGAGAGGGGCCAATAGTTGGGTAGGGTCCTATTGTTGGTATAGTATTTGTGGTTATGGGATTTAGTCTTGCAACATTTTTATACTATATATTGTTAATAATTATTCCACATGTAAATCAACAAATGATCAAATGTTTGTCAAGATGGACCCTTATATGAACACATGAGAACTTGTCAATGTCATGTAAAAAAATCATAAATATATTCTTTAACAAATGTAATCAATATTTTTTTGTTTTATAGAAATGTCCTAACTATCCAATATAAATGTGTTATTTATAAAATAAGGTGCTTATGTGGACAAATTGTCACAACCCTTATTTTCTAATATTTAATAAATATTATTATTTATATTATTTAATTGGGTTGTCGACTCACTTCTTCTGTGTTTGTGATAGGGACACTCTCTCAACGAAGGGAGAGTATCATCAAGGTAGAGGGTGCTTAGTCGACCGAAGGTAAATTTGTTGGAGCAAATCTACACGCGCACGCGTGCGCACACACACACACAATTTGCATTAATGAGAATGTGTGTGCGCATTTATTTTTAATTGCATTTAGAGTAATTATTCTAATATTTAGTCACAATAAATATTTATCAATTAAATGCAATTTTTCTTAATGAATATTTTTGATATTTTAATACCTTTTGGAAAATATATTTATGCATTACATGATTTTACTTGCTTCTATCTAATTTTGAAGTGACAATTTTCTTGTCATATAGGCATTTAATTTCTAGAGGGAATCTTGGATTATTTTTCAGTTTTCTAAGTTTAGAAAGATTAATTTTAGAAAAGAGGAGAAAGTGGAGTTATGGAAATTTATTGCTTTTTTTGGAGTGTATGTGAGGGAAATCCTTTTAAAAGAGGGGCATGCAAGAAAAGCAGAGGAGGGGGACGAAAAGAAAATTTGGAGGAAAAAATTGCTTTGGAATGAAAAAGCATATTTAGGGAAAATGTCAAAATTCTTTTCGGGTTATGTTTTGCATTGCAAGAACTCTCTGGTTATTGATATTTTGATTACTCTATTTGTGCTTTTGCTTAAAGAGCTTTATACTTGGTTGGGTTTCCACCTACAAATTTCATATTTGGTATAAGGGTTTTAATTTTGTTCCAATAACAAGTTTTGTTCTGCAATCTCTGTATTCTTCTTTTGGCATCCTGACTACGCCATGCAATGTTGTTTGTTTGAGAAACTTAAGTCTTCTTTCTAACCCCAATGGATTCTATTTTTAGTCTGTGCATTGTGATCCTTGGTATATTTGTTTGGAGTAGCTCGCACCATATTTTGGTGCCTTGTGCTTACCTTAGAATGCTTGTCCAGTGGTGTTTCAGATGCTGCACATCACTTTGAAACAATTCTACCCCATTTTAAAGGTCTGCACTCCATTCTTGAGTGCCTACACATTGATTTATGTGTCTGTGTTGGAGTCTAGAGAGCTACGTTGAAGTCCTTAGAAGGTCTGCGCAATGTTTGAGAGTACATAGCACTCATTTTTGGATGATTTAGCCATTTTTCTTAAGGTTGCATGGTGTTCTTGGCTGTGCCATGATCTAGGAAGATTTTGCTAGAGTTTCGAAGGTAGGCGCTAGGATGGGTGGTTGCGCACTATTCTTGGAGTCTATATTGTGTTTTGTATAATGTTGCACATTAGTTTTGATACTTTACACTTAAGTTCTATGTGTTTCACTATTCTCTATGGCCACGTACCATTCCATATGGGTGTGCCATAATTATTATGACTACGTTGAAAATCATATAGATGTTGTTCGATGGCTTGGAATGGTTGCACCATGCTTTTGTTTTGGCATTTTTGCACTAAATTCATGTGTCGCACTGGATTTTATAGAGCCCATCATTATTCCCTGAAGTTGTGTTGATATCTTTGTGAAGCTTCGTTGATCTCTTTTAATATATTTGTGCATTCCTTAGAATCACTTGTGCAACAACTTGGATTTTGGCACTTGGTTTTGGCAATTTTTGGTAGGCATGACTACATTTAAACAGGGCTATTAATGTCACATCTCAACTTTTTGGGTTTCATTTATAATTCAAACTATTGATTATGATTGTTTGATTATTGGGAAATGACATGTGCGTAAAGGTAAATTGTCATTATTTTATAAACACATAAAATTGAAAGTCGGTATAATGATCGACTAATATGTTATGATTAAGGATGTATATCTTGTTTGTGCTTTGGCTATGATTATAAGGACTAACCCATTGATGAGAATCTAAGTGCGACTGAGTGCAGGGATATGTCGAAGATGAGAACATGGTTGAGGTAGAAGCGCCCTAGCCACCAGAAAGAGTTGGCATGATGGAAAAACCCGATGCATGCACACACTCACTTAGTTCATATTGAATCATGATATCCTTCATCACTGAATGGTTTCATTATGTTTTAACATAACCTTGATTGAGCATATGATATTGAATGTTGGTGTGATTGACGTTAATAATTAGTTATGAATGCAATCTCATTTCTAAGTACGTTCTTTTCAAATGCATAAGATTGTCATGTATTCATGTTTTCTTTTCATCTTTTACTTTTAATAAAATTGTATAGGTTGATTTCACATAGATTTACAAATAATTATTTGTGTTTATATATATAATACTCTTTCATAATAAGATATTTTAGTTAAGACTTAAAAATAAGTATAAATATTTATAGATATATATAAATAATTTAAATAAATATTAAAAATCTAAATATAATTATATATAAACATATGTATACATGCATGGAAAAGAAAACAATGAAAAGTAATAGTTATAATTTTAGAACTAGAGAAAGATTGCGGGTCGACGCATGCAAACACGCAATTTAAGGTAGAAAAATTATTAACGGGAGTGACAGATGGAGGGAGATAGGAGGCGCAGAAAATAGTTCAAGATTTTGGTTAGAAGGAATAAGGATGGAGGGAATTCGACTACATTGGGAGGAACGTTTGGCAGGAACTATGAAAATGGAGTCACAACTTTGCAAGGTTTCAGTGGTTGGATGCACATAGGGGGTCGACTTAGAGGTCACGAAGGTACTGCGTGGGGACCTCGAATATATGAAGTGTATGACCTGGTCAGAAACTGGGAGAAAGCCCTTAAAGTTCTCGGTTCCAAAGTTTGTGCTAGTATTGGAGTGACACGACAAAGGAATCTTGTATTGAGAATCGACCAAGTAGTAGAAGAATCAGATTACCTGCATTTTTTTGGTGTTTGTTATGAAGGGCGTTGCCTACCTACTAGATCTTGCAAGAGTATTAATCAATGAAGGTTGCTTTTGCTGAGTGGCCTTCTTTGGTGGCGGTTGAAGAAAGCACAAACAACTGAAGATGCTTGGTTTGACATGATCCTTAAGTCGAAAAGTACAAAGCCATGTGGCAAGGAAAATGTGCAGAAGAAAGACCATAAAGATATTAAAGTTACTGAGACTACGAGTAGTGTTATGCCAAAATTTGGGGAAAAAGGTCAAATCGACAAGGATTTTGGTAGAAAAACAAGTGAAAAATGTGTGCAGCCTGAGGCTCTAAACAGGAAAATGATTGCAAATATTAAAGGAAATACAGAAATATGGCCAGAGAAGTATCCTCCAAAGACCCCTAATGATATAATTGGGAATCAATCCATTATGAAACAATTACGTGATTGGTTGGTGCATTGGGATGAGCAACATCTAAACATTGAGAATAAAGGAACTAAAAGCAAAAAAAATGGGCTCTTCTTAAATGTCATCCACTTCCACGGTCAGCCTTGAGTCAATGTTGACGTGGAAGTGGACCCCGCTGGCTCCCCCGCTCATCCTCTTCCATTGTTCCGTCCATCCCTCCGCCAGTCTTAACCGCGGACTTCACTAACTGTAGCAGGCTAACTTTGAAATAATCCCACGTGCTAACTTGAAGAGCGATCCACGTGCTAACTTTGAAATATTCCCGCGTGCTAACTTTAGATATTTCTAATTTTCTTGTCGTTTGTTTTTTGATTTGAATTGTTTTTTCATTTACCCGCTGCGTGCTGATCACTCTTCATTTGGCTGTCGCTCATATTCATAGAGGAAAATTATATTGTAGAATCTGCATTTGTTTTGCTCCGATTAGGAAGCTCAATTTGTTTGCTAACAATTTAAGTGCAGATGTTTCTTTTAATCTCTGTAATTAGTCACTTCCGTCTTGGCTGTCGCTCATGCAGAACAAGTTTGAGGGCATAATTCCTGTGAATATTTCTTTGCTTGCTCTGACCCACCTGGACCTCTTCAACAATAATTTTGAAGGCTCAGTGCTTGAGAGCATTGCAAGGATGGCGAACCTCCCACATCTTATTCCTCGGTGCAACAATTTCAATGGGCAAATACCCATTTCATTAGCCCAGTTGTCTTCTCTTAATTTTCTTGATCTGGGTCTGAATTGACTCAGCAGTGGGTTACCAAGCAATGTGGGAGATTTATCCAATTTCAAGCAGTTGTTCTGTATATTTCAAACTTGTTCTGTATAGAAAGAAACATTTAATTAGATTTTGCAAATAAAAAATATCAGCCGCTAATGGAGGCGTTTTGATTGGTACCCATTTTTTTAATCACTTTTTTCTTAAAAGATATTCTGTAATGCAATTTTGAACCGGCCCTTCACAATCCATTCATATCACTTCAATTTATTGAAAGAGTAAACAACACATGGGGGTAGGCAGAAATATGGCAAATGAATAATGGATTTGAAATAATAGAAGTATTATCTACTTTAGACTAAAGAGCTCACAATGCTAGATATATTGTATATATTTTCAAGTTAATTAAATGTTTGGATATGAATAAAGTAATGCTGCAGCGAAGTCCTTTCAATATTATCCAAATGGACATTTGTACTATAGCCTCTTGATTATATAGCAAGAAACATTTAATGAGATTTTGCAAATAAAAAATAATTAGTATTTTGGATGTTTCTGTTATTAAGTTCCTTTGCTAGTGGTTTTAAGTGGCCACATAGTTGTTGCAAGTACATTATGCACTATGACAACACATCCTTAGTGGCTACAAGTCAAGACAAACTAAAATGACAAATTCCAAGCTTTTATCCTCACTAAATTTGAATCCTAGGATGCGTTGCACCACCCATCAAAATAAAAAAGTGTTTGACAGTTTTTTTCTTTTTCTCAAATAAGTTGTTAAATTTATTTTGTGGCTCAATTTAGTGTGTTTTTCAAATGTTTATGTTTTATCATTTGTGAACCATGAATAATGAATGATAAGTGAGTTGAATGGAAATTCTATACATATACAGTGTATTATATCAAAGGTTGTAATCAATTGTGTTACATATTATTTGTTATGTTAATGTGGTATTTAAGAAATTAACACTTTGAGTGTCTAATGTGTAGACAGATTCAAGGAAGAGATTAATGGGGTTTCAAAATTTATAGGAGGAAAAACCATTACTAATGGTAGGTATTTTAGTGTCCAAGGGGGTAGGTGCATATTCAAACACTAGCTATTGAGAGAATAATAAATTGTTGATGTCTTCTATTGTAGGTTGTTGGTGTAGTTACAAGTCTTCTTACAATATGGACCAAAGTCATTCTACCACATTATTCATGTGCATTTATTTTAGGATACTAGGTGGGACTACTCTTCATTTTGGTCTCCAACCTTAACATTACTGTCAATCAAGTCTCTCTCTCTACGAAGTGTAGTGCCATGACCATCCACAACACGCTTGAATGGTTGCACAGTGGGGTGTTGTAGTCCAATTTGACTAGATAGTGCCATGCCTCTACACCTATTTATCAAGTCTTCTAACCCCTTATCAAAAAAGGCTATTGTTCCATCATCATCTATGCTTTGGAAAAAATCTTCAATCAACTTTTGTGCCCTCATCATTGAATTTATTTTGCCTTCTCCACCTTCTTGTGTTGAAATCTAAATATTAATCAATAAAAGATATTAGTAGAATATAAACAAAAGTAATGGACATAGCATGAGTGGTTGAAAGCACATTACATTTGAGTGACATTGGTTCTCCTCCTCAACATCATCAAGTGCATGTAAAGTAGATGGTTGGTCATCTGTTACTTCCTAATCCATTTGCATATAAATAATTAGTAAGGGAATAATGACCATCTATATTAAAAGAGAATGTAATAAAAGTATGCAAAAAAACACAAAAAGACACTCACAAGGTGATTAGATATATCAATGCTAGTGTCCTCTCCATGAACCCATGTGCTCACACTAGAAATGTCATCAATAAGTAGGGGAATATCATTTCTATTGGTGTGCCCAATTGTTTCTCTCATCATGTTCACCTTGACTATATGCTTACATGTGTAACCCTGAGTTGCAAAGTTGCATGAACACATAGACAAACCTGACATTGTTCCATACACTTGGTAACAAATTTTGTGATCTCTTTGACTTTGAACCCATGCAATACGACTATCAGTGGCATCAAATTTCACGTGATCATCTGGAATTTGTAAGGCACGCACCCAAGACACATTCTCAACCTTCTCCAAATTAAAGTTTCTATAGAAACCATTTTCTTTGCTGATTTGCATCCACCAATAATATGTGTATACATCCACAGTCAATTTGTTAACCAACCAATCCACTCTTCTATGTGATGCATGTCGAATGGTCTTTAAAAACCAGTTCTTCAAATGTGAGTGATATGATTCAATTGCACAATTTGTTTCTTGACTAGCATGCTTAAGAGTATGACAACATCTAGACCACATCCACACCCTATGGATCCACTGCTCTTGAAAATAGTCAACAAACTTTTGATGCATGTCTCTAAAACAATGCACAAATAACCAAGCATCTTTAATAGCTGTTTCCTCATCTGTAGAGTGATGCATGATGGATCCCAACATATCAAACATTTCTCTTCTAGAAGAATCATCCTTCACCTTGGCTATCAAGTTCTTCAACCATGCCCTCCTAACATGCCAACTACAAAGATATATTTCACAACCAAAAACCTCCCTACAAGGCCACAATACAACTATAATTAGCATCCTAATTATATAGGTAAATATTAACAATGTACATTACTTACAAAAATAAAAATCACCTGATAGCATTAATTTCTGATGTAGCATCATCTACCATAAATGCATTGATTTTCCACTCAATCTTCTTCAAGAGAACTCTTTGCATAAGAATTCGCATCCAATATGCTAAGTCAGATGTACATGATCTAGACATTATTATCCATGCAACCGGTAACCCCATGTGTTGGGCATCAAAAGCAAGCAATGTGTACAGTTGAAACTGCAAAAAAAATTAGAGTACAAAGATTAAGATCATAAAATATATACGATCTATGTTTTGTATATCATTTTTAGTCAAGAAGTCATCTCTTTATGTTTGTCCTTTGAACAAGATTAACTTGTTCATGACCATTTCCCTATGTTTCATATGAACTACATTAGGAGATAAACCTAACAATAACATATTTTCACCCAATCTTGTAATTCTTTGCTTATGTGAAGTGCAAAAAAAGATCTACTCCCTTTGAAATCTTCAACCTCTTGACCATGACAAGGAAATCCATTCTTGTCAACATGATCAACTTGGTAAAAAGACAACAGAGAATGATCGGGCCTACGATGCATAATGCGGATTGTAAAGTGGCACTGACATCCACATCTTCTACGTTTCTGGCCAGGCCTACTTCCTTTACCACTCTTTGGGACCAATGATTTATCGAATTGCATGGCATCAACTTCTCGATAATCATTTGGGCCATAAGAGCACCAATATCTACACAAAATTAAAAAATACAAATAACATTAGTCCTTGAGGGATGCATTTACTAACTAATGAACTAGTATTTCAATATAAATTAGTAAATGAAGATCTTACGTAGTGTACTCTAAAAATGAGTCGATCCTTCTTGATGCATCACCAAGAGGAGTAGACTTCTTCTTCTTGACATAAAACTAGGTGGGATATGACTGCCTCTTGGATTCCCCTTCAATAAAATCCTTTACTCTATCATTTTCAACCCAAGCCACTTGGAAGGTTGAATTAGTTTGATCAGGGTATATACTCCAAACAAGGTCCTCATAGGAAAATGGGCCGTCATGTGGGTGTTGGACCTCATCGGACATAATTTGTTGCATCTGAAATTATACCAAAACCTTAGAATTAGAAATTAAGTTTGTAGTTTTCCTCATCAAATATTATTAATAATATATTGAACCCTAGCATAGCCATGATCAACTACATGACATATATGGCATCATTTTTTAAAAGAAAACAATAACCCCCTAAAGAGAAAACTAAAATGCATTTATTTTGAATAGGTTAAACATAATACAAGATAGCAAAAAATTATAATTTTGTACGCCATTCTTAGTGTATGCCATAGAGGGTGCTTTTATATGTCGTAGGCAAAGATAAAAAAAAGTACCTTAATGAGGCTTTGATTTTCTATAGCCCATTCCTCTGGGTGTTGCTGAAGTACCTTAGATGTCATTTCCATGACTCCGAGCACAACGACAATTATCAATTCCTTCTGCACATGTTTGGTGTCCACAATTTTCAAAATATTAATACCTTATCAAACTTAACACCCTACAACAAGAAATCTGAAATGCAATACATCATACGACTAACAAGTATTATTTACATCATGAAATCCGAAATGCAATAAAGCAAGCTTACCCTGAAACAAGAAATTTGGGGTGAAGAGAATCAGAGGAAACTGGTAATAACAAACATAAAACTATACTATGTCAACGATCTGCAAACACCTGCACCATCATCTCAACAAACATCAACTAAAACTAGTCAAATGAAATGAAGAAACTAAGGTTCTCACCCAGATGATGATAATGAAATGATAATTGCTTAACTGGCATATACTAATCTATGAGCATCAGATGAACATAAAAGGAAAACTAAAAAGACAGTAATAATAAATGGCGAGATCTTTATTTTCACGATAGGACAAAGGTAGTTGTTGATCTAAGTGCGGCAGATCCAAGGCTTAAATTTGACAGTCAACCTTGCCTGTCAAGCAATTTTTTATGACAATTATTTATTCAATAGTGCCTTTAAAATACTATGACATACATTAGTATAAGTAAATTATATAAAAACCAAATATATATCATCATAATCCTATATAAATTTTGACAGTTTGTCCAAAAATCCCTCCTTTCATCTGATACAATCTTTTTTAAATTTTAGTTGTATTTTACAGCTAAAATGCCTAAATACAGCTATGCAACTGTCAAATTTAAGCCCGGGGTAGATCTTAAAAATAAAAGAATTTATTGGATTGAATTAATCAGATGAAATGGAACATTTTTATTTTTTTCAAAGACCATAATAAATGAGAGAAACTGCAAAATGGATGCAGGATCTATGGAGGATACTATGGGAAATTCTGTGCATAATGCAGTTTTTTTACCGGCACACATATTGAGCAGGATTGCCACTATTTTTTCCATTAGTTTGATTTCCTGCAATTTTTCTGAATCTCTCCTTTCCTTCCAGTAAGAGGCTTGGTGTTTCCCATGTTCACCATAGAAACTACAAAATCATTGAAAAAGGCAAACAGAAAATACAGATTAAATAATACCTGATCTGAGTGTAGAAATCCCTTCTGCTCAATCAAATCTTTGAAATAGTTATTGTCAAATACATTGGGGCTGTCAACATCCAACGGAGAGAGGCTGCTATTGCCAATGTTTACCAGATCGATGGAAAACTAAGAAAATCGGAGCAAAAAAAATGTAGATGCTGCAATATAATTTTCCTCTATGAATATGAGCGACAGCCAAATGAAGAGCGATCAGCATGCAGCGGGTAAATGAAAAAACAATTCAAATCAAAAAACAAACGACATGAAAATTAGAAATATCTAAAGTTAGCAAGCGGGAATATTTCAAAGTTAGCACGCGGATCACTCTTCAAGTTAGCACGCGGGATTATTTCAAAGTTAGCCTACTACAGTTAGTGAAGTCCGCGGTTAAGACTGGTGGAGGGATGGATAGAGGAATGGAAGAGGATGAGTGGGGGAGCCAGCGGGGTCCACTTCCACGTCAGCATTGACTCAAGGCTGACCGTGGAAGTGGGTGACATTTAAGAAGAGCCAAAAAAATGTGGTGGGGAAAAGCTATAATGATCTGCAACCAACTACTTCTGTGGTTACTGTCTATTGGCTTTGAAATGATGGAGGTAGAACAGATGGAATAGGAGAGAAATGGTGGGAACAGTCTTGTAAAATCAATAAAACAAATCCATGTGGACCTGGTCCAATGGTATGTTCTTGTATTCATGTTTTCTATATTTTCTCCATTTAAACATAAGCTACGCACAATTCTGGAGAATGGTGATATACAATAGAATCTAGTAAATATGTCTATGTAAAGGTGTTATAGTGGTATCAAAAATCTTATCCTTTCCAGGAAGTTACATTTGAATCAATCGACAATCTTTGAGTTCGAAATCTTAAACATAGAAAATATTATATACAATAGAATAGTAATACGTCTGTATGTAATGTTGCTAAGGGGTGTATGGGCAGTGCTCGAATTGCTTGTTGGAAGGCAAATTGATGATCTTGGAATCTACAGGCAAGAAGAGATTGCATTATGAAAAATAGTCTATCCCAATTTTCCTTGAATTCCTTAAAAACTCTAATCTTACTTGGTTGAAATAGGCATCTTGTTCTCTTAGGAATGCCACTTTTTTTTTAGAAAAGCCCATAGCCAACTAGAGATAATTAGTTCTTTTAAAGAATGGAATAGCAAAATATTTGAAATCATTGTTAAGGTAAGCATCCCAAAGGATAAAATTAAATTTGATGCCTTACTTCCTCACTTCAGTGAAACTAATAATAGAACTCGTGATTTACTTCATAGTTCTAGCATGCCTGCAACTTGTTTCTTTTATGTACTACTTAATCTTCATTATGCAGGTAATATGAATCTTTTTATCTGTCATCTCTTCTTGTCTTCTTTTAGAGAGTTTTCTTAGATTAATATCTCTCATATGTTTAAAGAATAAAAGCTATTGATTGGATCATTGAAATTAGAATGAGGGCCAATAACTAAGTCAAGTCTACTTTACACAGTCACATTTGGTATAGTCCAGTTCTTAATTCACACAAAGTCTACTTGAATTTGTGCTAACTATTAACTTAACTATAATTTTACCAAGTTGAAGATTTTAAATTCCATCATCACATATTTTAGGATATAGATTTTTATTTACTTTCTAGTAAACAATCCATCTATAAAGGCAAGCGTGAAGCAACCCTATGTCTAGTGAGAAATCAGAGCACTTTCAAGCCATATTAACATAAGTTTGGACTGAACTATTGATGCAAAACAATAGAAGACATTAAGGTGTTTAACTGTAAGATCTGTCATGATCAATATTGGCATCTTTCAATATATATCTAAAATCTCTTTATCCCTATTGCAAACAACAAGAAATGGTTAGGAAAACATGAGTAAAGATAGTATTTGTAATTGAAATAAATAATGCATGGAACTCATTACTAGAAGTGTAATATGCATACATCATCATAGATCTTGTACTTTCTAAAAAGGTATATTCACGTTAAGTTCTGCAAGAAAGTAATAGTAACTGTTATTGGACAAATGCATGTGTTACAATGGATTGTTTTTGTAAGAATTAGTTTATTTTTCTATGAGTGTGTTGAGCTTACCTTCTAGGATATGGTGTCAAATGTGGACTAACAGAGAAGGTTGATCCTCTTTTCGGGATTTTCTGGTATGCATAAATGACTTGGCCAAAGTTGTGTGTTTATTGAAATAGATGAAATTGCCTAGTTATATTGATATTGATGAAGGGGGTAAATCACAAAACAAATAACAACATAAATTGCACACAAAAAATAGAATGTTCTTTTATTGATTTGGAAAACTCATTACATTATAGAAGCTCAAATACAATCAAAGGATGAATCCTCCACAAGCTGCAACACATTACAACTTCCAATCTCAATACTCTAGAATCTTCTGCCTTCTGTAACCCCAAATCTGCTAGGGTTTTTGTTTTCCTACCTATTCTTGACTCTACACTTTCCCCCTTATCTCTACTACTTCCAAGGGTTCTCAAAAATGGTTATTAATAGCCTTTTTGGCGGCCTTTAGCCAAATTTTGAATTTTACATCTCCCTCCAAAAATAGGTCAACTTCTGGGAGCCATAACTTTTGATCTAGGTTTCTGATTGACGAACTGTTTGAAGTGCCAAAAATCTCGCAAAGTGCTCTACGCGCTAAGAACTGCTATGTTAGTTCCGCCCATTTTTAGGCCTGTACGAGGCTATTTAGTGCCTCAAACCTGAATTTGAATAATTTTCAAGCATTTTTCGAGAAACTGAACCTTTAATATCTTTCAATTTACAAATAATCTTTGCGTGATTCCTTCACCAAAGGTCTTATTTTTCATTTACGAAGCTTCCTGTAAATTTTTGCTTCAATCCATGCCCAAATGCAAACTATTCAAAAATAGCAGTTTGGAAAAACTGAAAGTTCTACATCATTATTCAAGCGATTATGGAACCAGAAATACTAATTTTGAAAAGAAATGAAAACATCATCAATGATTTTGAAACATCTTTTTTTGGATGATGCAATATTGTTCTTACACCTCTGGATGCTTCTCAATCAGACACCTAGGGTAATTTTGAGAAGTGACCTTGTCACATCTCAAGTGTTTGAAGAAATCCCCAAACATTCAACTTCTACCTTAGATAACCTGGAAGAATCTTCAACAGGCCTTCCTTTCCACTTCACCAGATATTCTTCATATTGCCTATTCTGAGTACTCATCCCCACATGGCTATCCAAGATCTCTTCTATCTCCTTTAAAGTAGATGCTAGAATACTCTATTGTTCTTCTGTTGGTCCATCCTCTGTTCCACCTTCATGATATTCTGTTAAATCAGTAATGTTGAACTTAGGGGAAATGTTGATCCCACTCGGCAGCTCTACCTCATATGTGTTTCTTGAATCATGCTTCTTCAGAATCCTACATGTTCCAAATTTCTTCATTTTCAACTTATTATAAGTTCCAACTGGAAACCTCTCTTTTCTCAAGTGAACCATGACTTCATCTCCAACTTGGAATTCCTTATATCTCCTCTTTTGATCTACCTTAGCCTTGTATTGAATATTCATCTTATTAATGTGCTTTCTCACCTTTTCATGCAAATTCTTCAGATGTTTTTGCAAAGTCTTCAGCTTCGACACTTGTCTTTTCTCCTTTGTCCAGCTTCCTTAACTCTGAAGAATTTCTTAGACTATTGCCATATACAATTTGGAATGGTGATTTACCAGTACTCCTATTGACATAATTGTTGTAAGCAAATTCTACCTATGGTAAAATCAAATCCCGTCCCTTGGGCTTATCTCCTACTAAGCATCGTAGCAGGTTACCCAAACTCCTATTCACCACTTCCGTCTATCCATTAGTTTGTGGATGGTGTACATAACTGAACTTCAAATCCGTCTTCAACTTCTTCCATAATGTCCTCCAAAAATACCCAACAAACTTGGTATTTTGATCTGAAACTATGTTATTAGGTAGACCATGTAGTCTCACCACCTCCCTGAAAAATAACTCTGCAATATGAACAACATCATTAGTCTTCTTACAAGGAATAAAATGTGCCATCTTCAAGAATCTGTCCACCACTGCAAAAATGGGATCATGTCCCCTCTGTGTCTTTGATAAACCAAGAACAAAATCCATACTAATATCATCCCATGGCCTCTTTGGTATAGGTAATGGCTGATATAACCCTATATTCTGACTTGTTCCTTTTGCCATCTGACACACTCTGCAACTTTACACAAATTTCCTCACATCTTGCTGCAACTGTGGCCAATAATAATGCTCACCAACAATACCAATGGTATTATCTCGAGCAAAGTGTCCAGCTAGTCCCCCACTATGCTTCTCCTCAATCATGTTCTCTCTCATGGAACTCCTAGGAATACACAACTGGCTTCCTCTAAACAACATGTCATCTTGGATTATGAAATCCAACCATTTCACCATGTCCAAAGTAATAGGTTCCAAACAAGCTTTCCAAGCCTCTGCAAAATCTAGATCTTCAGGATACAAATTGTTGAGCTCATCAAACCCAACAAACCCAATCTTCATTTCTGTCAACAAATTTTGCCTTCTGCTCAAGGCATTTGCAACTCTTTTGGACTTCCCACTCCTATGCTTCAAAACAAAAGTATAACTTTGCAAAAACTCAACCCATTTTAAGTGCCTCAAGTTCAACTTCCCTTGACTATTAAGATATTGTAAAGCTTGATGATCAATATATAAAACAAACTCTTTTGGCAACAAATAATGTCTCCATTTCTTCAAAACTTGAACTATTGCATAAAACTCCTGATCATAAACAAAATACTTTTTCTTGGCATCATTAAGCTTCTCACTAAAATAGGTAATGGGATTCCCTTCTTGACTCAAGACAGCTCTTATAACACTTCCAATAGCATCACAATCTACATGAAATACCTTATTGAAATCTGGAAGTGCCAAAACAGGTTGCTCTATGACTTTCTGTTTCAATGTATCAAAGCTCTTGGCTGCTCCTATAGTCCATCTAAACTTTTTTCCATCCCCTCTCATTGTCTTAGTTAGGGGTGCACAAATGCTACTAAAATTCCTGATAAACTTTCTATAAAAACTTGCCAAATCATGAAAAGATCATGCCTCTGTAGCACTCCTTGGTGTAGGCCATTCAATGATAGCCCTTACTTTTTTTGGGTCCATCTTTAGACCTTCCTCTGAGACAAAAAATCCCAGGTATACCAACTTCTTCTTTGCAAAACTGCATTTCTTCAAATTAATCAACAACTTCTCCTCCCTCAACTTCTCTAAAACCCTTCTGATATGCATCAGGTACACATCCCAAGTCTTACTGGAAATCAAAATGTCATCTAAATAAACAATAACAAAACTTCCCAAAAACTCTTTCAATACCTCGTTCATGAGCCGCATGAATGTGCTCGGTGCATTGGTTAGTCCAAATAGCATGACTAACCACTCATACAAACCTTCCTTTGTCTTGAAGGCTATCTTCCATTCATCTCCTTCTCTGATTCAAATCCGGTGATACCCACTCTTCAGGTCAATCTTAGTGAAGTACTTGGCTCCACTCAAACAATCCATTATGTCATCCATTTTGGGCAATAGAAATATGTACTTGATCATGATCTTATTGATGGCTCAGGAATCTATACACATTCTCCACTCTCCATCTTTCTTTGGTGCTAGTACTGTAGGTACCACACATGGACTTAGGCTCTCCCTTATCAGTCCCTTCCTTAACAACTCGTGAACTTGTCTATCCAACTCTTCATTCTCTGCTAGAGTCATTCTATGGGCTGCCTTCACTAGTAGAAAAATAGGCAATAAATGACTAAAAAACTACTAAAAATTGCAAATAAACTACTAGCTAGTAGTTTATTTGTAATTTTTAGTAGTTTTTTAAGTCATTTATTGACTATTTTTCTACTAGTGCTTATTCGACAAACTAGCTCCTGGTATCAAATCCATTTGATGACTTATATTCCTCACTGGTGGTAAACCTTCTGGTACATTATCAGAGACAATATCCTGAAATTCTTCCAACAGATCTGAGACTTCTGTTGGTACATCTTCACATTTCTCTTGACTGATCTTAGGAATCAATGCAAAGCAATGACGCTCATGCTTCATACCCTCCAAAAATTTTATACCACCTACCAAGCAAACTCTGGCAATACTACATACCTTTTCTTCCACCTCCTTCAAGGGCTTCAACTTATGATGAACTCCATCCTTTGTTAGGGAATATGTGTTTGCATGGCCATCATGGACAACGCACCTATCATATTGCCATGGCCTCCCTAATAACATATGACATGCATCCATCAGTATAATGTCATACAATACCTCATCATGGTAGTCACCAATCTTGAACTTGACTAAACACTGTTCATTGACCAAAGCTCTATGGCCCTTCTGCAACCATGCAATCTGATATGGATGTGGATGCTTTCTTCTTGACAACTTCAACTTGTTAACCATCTCCTCTAAAACAACATTTTTAGTGCTTCCACTGTCAATAATAATATCACAACACTTGCCTTCACACTTGCATCTTGTGTGGAATAAACTCTTCCTTTGATCTGGTTCTTTCTCCTTATTCAACAAGGTTCTTTTGACAACTAGGGTTTCTCCCCTTTCAACATCTTCAGAATGCTTAGACTGCACATCTTCATCTATATGTGCAACTTGTGCATTACCTTCAGGTCTTCTATTTGTCCTTCCTTGATGTTGCAGACACTTGTATGCTCAATGTCCTTCTTCTCCACATTGGAAACAAGTTCCTCTAAAACTTCCTCTTCTAGGTCCTTGCCCAGGTCGACCTCTTCCTCTTCCTCTTTACTCACCATTATTTTGGTCATGAGGGCAGTAGGCATTATCTCCTCTCTTATTTTGATTGGTGTCAGCTTCTTCATGTGTATATGGAAAAATGGATTAAATCTAAACTAAATAAAACCAAAGAACCCAATAACATAAAGGAAACGAATCTAAGTAAAAGCCATAAATCACAAATCAAATACGAATGAAAGCTCTTACCAAAACCTGTATTGTTCCCTTTTGGAGATATGTGGATTGCTCAATGTAGTTGCAAAGCCATGGCTGCAACAAGCAAGTATGTGCTCAAGAGATCAATGTCAAAAGATCATTATAGTGCTCAATCGACGCGTTGCGTATGCTCAAAGCTCTGTTAAGTATGCCTAAGAATACGATCGAAGAGAGAGAGGTAATGAAGGAGATGAGGGGGGTTTATATAGATTTCAATGAGGATCGATCAACGGTCCAGATAATTCAGAAGAATCAATGGAGGAGATAAGTTGAGGAATGTGCAATGAATGAGAAGAAGACATGTGTCTTGCTTGCTTTTGCATGAGAGGAGTTATCAAGAATAGAAGAATGAGTTAACTGAAGAGATAAATCAATTAAAAGAATAAAGCAATCAGTTAAGTGATTTAAAACAAGAAGAAGAGATTTGCATGAGAAAAGAAGATATTTTACTTTATTAAATATAGAAATATTTAATTGATGAGCAAGAAAGCTTGAGTTATTTTAAAGATAACTCAAATTAGAAGAAAAAGCAATTTAAATAAATAATTGATTTATTTAAATTTAGAGCAGATATTTTGGAAGAAATAATTAAATAATTAGAATTATTTAATTTAGAGGATTTGAAAGCAAATTAAATAAATAAATTTATTTAATTGTTGTGCATGATTTTGGAAGAACAGATTTTGATTTAATTAAATAATTTAAGAATTATTTAATTTTAGATAAGAGGGAATTTGTTGAATTAATTAAATAATTAGATTTATTTAATTAATGTAGACTTAATTTTTGGAGAGAGGATAATGATCTAATTAAATAATTAAAATTATTTAATTGTGGAAGAATATAGAGGAATTTAATTTAATTAATTAAATAAAGAGGATTTATTTAATTAATGTTGAAAATATGTGATTTAGAAGAATTTGATGAAAATTAATTAAATAATTAGATTATTTAATTAACATTGAGTGCAGGTGATTAGACAGATTATGAAATGCAAGTGATTCGACGACACGGTCATTTTAGGGTGTCTACATTTTGCCCCTCTTTGATGCAATGCAGCTTGTAGCGTTGCGTCAATGAAATTAATTGTTGAAGAGGTGATACAATTTTTGATGCCCCAGTGTAGGTAGTTGCCCCAGCATAGCTGGCGTAGGGTGCCCCCTCGAGAGGAAAGATAGGGAAGCGACAGAAGAACTGTGTTGACGCTCGACTAGAAGATTTGTTGGAGATAGGCGAGGTTGGGTTGATGATAGATAGAAGAAAGGAGATAGGAGGGAACATAAGAGAAAGACTGTTGATCGATCCTTGTTGGAAAACTATATAAGGCCATGGATGAATGGATGGGTAGATGGATGAGCTTGTTGCAATGGTTTCACATTTGTTTATAAAGAGCAATCCTTATTTTTGATATAGCACGTGGATAGTTTGCCACCAAGGTATAAAAGACCAAGGTGCTGTAATATCCGAGTGCATGTACGTTGACTCTGCAAGCAAGCGGTTTGAACTTAGATCCCCTTAGACATACTATGACCTTGTTGGTACATGTGAATAAGCCATAGTCTTGAACATAAAATAAACTTCAATACATGTAAATGCAAGAAGAATTATTAATATGTAAGATGCTAGGACGTAACACACACAAGATAAATAGAATGCTAAGAAAGATGCCAGAGATCATTCCTCAAACACGGCACATAGAAAGCAATGACTATGCCCCCAATCCGTACTGTATCGCAACATACCAAGATTATAGATAAATCAAGGTAGTCTTGAATAGGTATTAGAAAAGGAACAAAAGATAAACCATAACACAAATTAACTGACTTACAAAGTAAACATACAGCCAACATATTCTCTTGCCAAAGAGGTTGCTCAGGATAGATTGGATAGGAAAGATAACAGCCTTATCGTAGGAACTCTGTGTCCGTTAAAGGGGGCTATCTACCTAAAAAGACAATGTCTCACTTGCAGGAAATGCCACATGTTGCAGGAGACGCGTGTGTTGGTCTCGACAATGGAACACTTCATAGAAGACAAGCTTGTTGATCTAGGGCTTGGTTAAGCGGTACTTAGCTGATGTTGGCAATCGGTATGCAGAACAGTAGATGACTCTGGAAGCAGGCCTCTTTGCTTCAAGTTTGCGAAGGACTATTGCTTGGAACGGGATGCACTAGCTTGCTGCTTGAGTTAGTCAAGTCGAGGCAAATGGATTTTGAAAAACGGAAGACTAGAAGGATGAAATGCAGATGGATTGAAACGGGTGGAGAATGGTGGATCGTGTGTGCCTGAGTACTAGATACATCCTTCGTATTCCAGACTGCCTACATACCCTGTATCCACGGGATCAAGGCACACTTACGATGGAAGGTGAACGTGATAAATATGTAGTTCTAGATAGAGTGATGAATGGGTCAAGGTGAAAGGGGGAGATCTTATGTACCTGAGTACTGGATACTTCCTTCGTATTCCAGACTGCCTACATACCCATATCCATGGGATCAAGGTACCTTAAGATTGAGAAGAGATGATATGTAGTTCTGGTTAGTGTGATGATGTGGGAAAAGAGCGGAGAAGAGGTGATCTTATGTACCTGAGTACTGGAAACGTCCTTCGTATTCCAGACTGCCTACATACCCATATCCATGGGATCAAGGTACCTTAAGATTGAAAAGATGATATGTAGTTCTGGTGAGGGTGATGATGTAGAAAAAGTGTTGAGAAGATAACAGCCTTATCGTAGGAACTCTGTGTCCGTTAAAGGGTGTTACCTGTGGAAATGAGACAAGATTGAAGTATGCGCTGCGAACCATGAACAAGGAACCAATCCTAGACCGAAGCTAAGGAAAAAGTTGCCCCCATTCTGGTAGAGGAAACTGTAGGGGTGACTGCCGAAGAAGACACAGAAAGACTTGACCTAGGACAAGACAATGTTAACTGTAGACCCAGACCAAGACATGGGAAGACGACGATGGACATTGACAAATTTCCAAGCTATACTAGATAGGGAGATGGAAATGCAAACAAAGTCAATGGTTTTATTATGGATGGATGGATGAGGTGCATTGCGAACTGGACAAGGAGTGGACAGGACTCGATAGACGATGGATGCTAACTCTACGCATAGCGCCTGTTTGCTAGGTTTTCACTATGGTACTTATCCAAGGCGCCTGTTTGCCAGGTTTTCACCAGAGGATGGATTTTTTTTGGATTATTTGATTTTTTTGATTTTTTGATTTTTTGCTTTTTTTTTATTTGATTTTTTTGATTTTTTGTGGGAATACTCTGAGGATCAGGCATAGAACTTCTTGAGATGGACACTGTTAAGTGGCTCATCTAGAGGAATGCCGTCAGGTGTAGCTAAAGTATAAGCTCCCGATCCATATGCTGCTGTCACAATGAAGGGACCTAACCAGTTAGGCTCAAACTTACCCTTCTTCTCTCGATCTACTTGATTTCTCTGATTCTCCTTAAGTACAAGATCACCAACTTGAAACCGTCTTTCTTTGATCTTTTTGTTGTAATTACGCCGGAGGCAGTTTTGATAGACATGGAGATGATTAAGTGCGGCAAGACGCCTCTCATCTAGTAGTTCAAGCTCAGCTAATTTGGAAGTGCGATACTCAACTCCGCCGATCAGATCCTGCATGGATACTCTGAGGGATGGGATCTCGACCTCTATAGGTAGGATGGCTTCAGAGCCAAAGACCAAGGCATAAGGTGTGGCACCAGTTGGTGTTCTGATACTAGTGCGGTAGGCCCATAGGGCGGGATTGAGTTGCAAGTGCCAATCACAACCAGCTTCATTGACCGTTTTCTTTAGGATCTTGAGAATGGTTTTATTGGAAGCCTCAGCTTGGCCGTTACTCTGCAGATAGTAGGGAGTTGAAAAGCGATGTTGGATATTGTACTGTATGCATAAGGCACGGACATCTTGGTTCTTGAATGGTCTCCCATTATCAGTGACAATGGCTTGGGGAATACCATACCGGCATATGAGGTAGTTTAGGATAAACTTGGCTATTTGCTTACCGGTGATATAGGTCATAGGAATGGCTTCCACCCACTTCGTGAAGTACTCAGTGGCGGTAATGATGAACTTGTGGCCATTGGAGGAAGACGGGTGGATTTGTCCTACGAGGTTGAGACCCCATTGAGAAAAAGGCCATGGAGTTGTCACAGGTTGTAACTCATGAGCTGGTGCGTGAATCAAATCTCCATGCTGCTGGCATTGTAGACACTTCTTAGCAAACTGTGTAGCATCTTGCTCTATTGTAGGCCAGTAATAACCTGTTCTGAGTATCTTCTTAGCAAGATTAGGACCGGTAGAATGCGCACCACAGACACCTTCGTGTATGTCTCGTAAGGTAACTTCGGCTTCTTCCACGTTAAGACATCGTAAGAGGATACCATCGAGACTCCGGCGATATAGTGTATCACCCAGAATGATGTAACGAGAGGATCGACGGATAAAGGTTTTGCGTTGGGTGGATGATAGGTCAAGGGGAAAGGTATTGTTCTTGAGGTATTCATAGATATCTTCGTACCATGGGGAATTGGGACCAACAAGTTCGCAGATGATTTCAGTAACAGGAACATTGACGGCTGGTATCAACAATTGCTCGATCAAGAATTCACATTTCTGTGTATTTGCAGGCATGTCAATCAGTGACCCTATAGAAGCCATAGAATCTGCAGCTTTATTATGCTCTCTTGGAATTTGCTAAAATGTGATGCTAGAAAAGTGTGGTTTGTAGGCATCCACTAGTTGTTTGTAGGGGACCAACTTTTCATCCTTTGTTTGGTATTCATCTGTGACTTGGCGAATGACTAGCTGTGAGTCTCCATATACTTATAATTCTGTGATGTCCCATTGAACTGCTGTATTGAGACCTATGAGGAGTGCTTCATACTCGGCTATGTTGTTGGTGCAAGGGAATGCTAGCTGATATGACTTTGGAATGTAGTCATTCTGAGGTGTAACAAATAAGATGCCAGCTCTTGATCCATGCTGTGTGTAAGAACCGTCAAAGTACAACTTCCACATTATGGAGGTAGCCAGAGTGAAGAGATTCTCATCAGGAAAGTCTGCTACCATAGGATGTGTATCCTTCAGAGGTGTTTCTGCCAGTTGATCCGCGAGGGCTTGTCCTTTGATTGCCTTACGATCTGTGTATTCAATGTCGAACTCACTAAGGATCATGACCCATTTAGCTAGTCTGCCTGTGAGAGCTGCTTTTGCTAGTAGATACTTCAAGGGATCAATCTTGGCTATCAGATTTGTGTGTTGGTTCAGCATGTAATGTCGCAACTTTTGGGAGGCAAACACTACTGCTAAACAAGCCCTTTCCATTGGTGAATAATTGAGCTCGTATCCCACCAAGGTTCTACTAATGTAATATATTGCATGCTCCTTTCCTGTGTCATCATTCTGTGCTAGCAGAGCCCCTAGGGCCGAGTTTGTGGTGGAGATGTATAAGATCAAAGGTTTGTCCGCAACTGGTGGAACCAATACAGGAGGTGTAGCTAGATACTCTTTAAGTTGATCAAACGCTGCCTGGCACTTATTGTCCCATCGAAATGAAACATCCTTTCGGAGCAAGTGTTGAAAGGGTTGACATTTATCTGCTAGCTGTGAGATGAAATGCCGAATGGACTGCAACCTTCCTTGGAGGCTCCTTAATGCTTTTAGGTTCTTTGGTGGAGGCATCTCCACTATAGCCTTTACTTTTGCTGGATCCACTTCGATGCCTCTACGAGATACGATGTATCCCAATAGCTTTCCTGATGTTACGCCGAATACACATTTCTTTGGATTGAGTCTTACTTGGTATTTTTCAAGCCTGTCGAAGATCTGTCCTAAGACCTGTATGTGATCCGCTCTAGAAGATTTAGCCAATATATCATCCACATAATCCTCCATGATGTGATGAAAGAGATCGTGGAAGATCACTGTCATTGCTCTCTGATAGGTTGCTCCTGCATTTTTCAGACCAAACGGCATGACACACCAACAATAATTGCCCCAAGGACAAGTAAAGGTTGTTTTATGTTGGTCTTCTTCAGCTATCCTTATCTGATTGTAACCCGAGAATCCATCCATGAGAGAAAGCATCTCGTGACCTGCTGTCAAGTCCACTATAATGTCAATGTTTGGTAGTGGAAAGTCGTCTTTAGGACATGCCTTATTGAGATCTCTGAAATCATTACACATGCGGATGCGCCCATTAGGTTTAGACACAGGTACAATGTTTGAGACCCAATCTGAATAGTCAATAGGTCGTATGAACTTTGCATCTAATAGTTTTTGTACTTCCACTTTCACCAAGAGAGCTATCTGTGGGTGCATCTTTCTCAATTTTTGCTTGACTGGTTTCACCGTGGGATCAACTGTGAGATAATGAACTACCAACTTAGGGTCTAGCCCTGGCATATCTGCATAGGTCCATGCAAAGTTGATGGTTCGTTGTAAGAAGAAGCTGTTAAGATTTCTATGCTCTGTGTCAGATAATGATGCCGCTAGGAATGTTGTCTTTGGATTCTGTTCTGTACCTAGGTTGATCTCTGTAGAATCTTCCACTAGTAGAGCTGATTTCTCCTGGTACTTAGATGGTAAGGGAAGGTCAAACCCTCCATCCTCAGGTGCCACAGTTGGGTTTTCACCTTTGGATACGTCCTTTATTTTTACTATTTTATGATCAGGAGGTGCCACAGTGTGGTTTTCACCTAGAGATCTTTCTTTATTTGCACTTTTGCAACTGGAGGATTTGGCATTGTCACCAAAATAAGCCGTGGGCTCTAGTTCCATTACAAAACCTGCCTTGTGATCGCCAAGAGGGATACCTTCCCGAAGTCCCATAAACTCAGCTAGAGCTTCGTCATTCTCAAACACATCTATAACGGGGGCCCCTTGTTGGTCCCAATCGATAAGTTCAGGGTAGACAAGTGTGACATTCTGGGTGCTGGTGGTGGAAGTTAAGGATACGAAGGATAGTGTAAAAATGGAGGATTCTGCGAATAGATTGGTCATGTGGAGGGAAGAGTCATTGGTGATATCCTCTGTAGACGTCGTATCGGCGGGAAAAGTGTCAGCTACCTCGTCAAGGATATACTCGATGTCCGAGGCGCGTGGTACCTTCTTACCAAATCCTAATCCTTTCTTGTCTAGCTTCTTTGTTACCACAATGGGCTCCATAGTGCCTTGATTCTGTTTCCCAAGGCCACCTTTGCCTTTATAGCCCATGTTTTTCACTATCCTTAAGCCATTGCCATATTGCTTGACTGGTATCGTGACTGGTTCTTTCTCCTTGTAGAGCCAAGAAGAGATGTCCTCAATAGTTTCCTCTTCCAGTAACCGCCCATGTTGGAATTGGGTTAGGAATGTTGGGGGAGGAATAGCTGCTTTTTTGGTAACTTTAGCAATGGGTGGTTTGCCGTAAGACTTTGGAGATAAAGGCATCTGCCCTACACAACAAGATTCAGAGATATCATAAGTGCCAAAGCCTATATCTCGGACGCGAGCTGTGATTTTGGGGAGGGGTGTAGGCTCACTTGTAGAGGCTTGCGTGAGAGTTTTAGGGTCAACATAGAGAGGGGACTCAAGGGCTTTGTCATTTTTAGGCACTTGGTTGCAATTCTTATAGCTTCCTTGCAAGACACGACAAAATTCAAAAGGATTAGGATCTCCTGGGATGGTGATCTTCGTACCATTGTATGGGAACTTGAGGGACTGATGGTACGTGGAGGGGACAGCTTTCATTGCATGGATCCATGGGCGGCCAAGAATAATGTTGTAAGGCAGCTCAATATCAAGAACTTGACACCTAGTTTCAAGCATGACTGGGCCCAGTTGTATAGGCAAGTGAATAACACCTTCTGAATGGCGTTCTGCATCATCATACCCCTTGATTGTAATACTATGATCAGTGTTGACATGATCCTTAGAGTATCTCAATTGCTTTAGTAACTTTAAAGAACAGATGTTGAGACCAGCACCACCATCTATGAGAATACGTTTGATTTTGCGCTTATGGATGAGAACCTCAATATGAAGGGCATCATTGTGACAAGGATCATGGGAGGGGAGGTCTTTCTCATAGAAGACCACGTTGTAAGGCGAAGCAATATTACCCACTATAGCTTGGAAATCTGCGATTGCTATGTTGTTAGGAACGGACGACTCCTGGAGGGTTTTTTCTAGCACCACTCTATGTGTAGGTGATGACCGCAGGAGGTCCAAAATAGAGATCTGTGCTGGTGTTCTCCCTAGATGTTCGACAAGATTATAATCAGACTGAACCGGAAGCCTAGGTGTAGGTGCACGAATGGTGACATGACCTTGACGAGTAGTAACAGCACAATCCGTAGATTTGCCTTTGATGGTGAGGGTAGACACTCGACTCTCTTCAAAACGACCTACAATGGAATCGAAAGATGTGGACGCATGATTGATACCTTTACCTCTATCCTAAGGAGGAGGTGGACCATGATGCGGGAATGGTTCCTTGTACATATCGAGATCCTTGTTCGTGTGTTGCGCTGGTGGTTTGTTCTCAAAAGTGATTTGATTACCGTTGATGAGGTTTTGGATGAGGTGCTTAAGCTTCATGCAAGATGCAGTTCGATGCCCTTTACTCCTATGGAACTCACAATACTCATTGTCTCTGTAACGTGTAGTTTTGTAGACAGGTTCTCCATAAGGAGGAGCATCAGGTAAGGTTATGAGCCCTTTCTGCAAAGCTTGCTGTAAGACTGATTTGATGGGCACTCCCAAAGGAGTAAATTGACGTCGCGGAGGGTAATCTTGTTGGGGCCACTCTTGTTGTCGTTGTTGTTGGTTGGGATAAGGCTGCCTTTGTTGATGCTGTTGTTGAGGTGGAGCTTGACTTGGTTTGGAGAGTTGCAGCGGTGTTTGCAACGTTTGGACATGCTTAGTATCGACCACTCCATCGTTGACCACGTTTTTGTTCTTGTTCCAATATTTGGGTTTATCGTTCGACTGCTGATGAGAATTGCTATCTTTCGTCTCCTTAAAGATTTTGACCACACCCTTAGCAATGAGGGCCTTCTCAATGTTGATACCCTTGTATGTGATTTCATCGAAGGTTGTAGCACTAAGAATTTGTAAATGGAAACCTAACTCTTGGTTGAGGTTCTGCACAAATATGCTAACAAGCTGTTTCTCCAGAATCTTGAAAGGGAATTTACTAGCCATTTGTCTCCATCGTTGGAGGAAAGAAATGAAAGTTTCCCCATTTTTCTGTTTATTGTTGCATAGGTCCGTCATGGAAATCTCATGCTCTGCGTTGTAAGAAAAATGGGTGGCAAACTTCTCTGCTAGCTCGTTGAAGGACTTAATACCCGTGGGTAAGTGTGAGAACCATTCTATTGCTTGACCTCCAAGACTGCGAGGAAAAAGATGCATCAGATATGTGTCGTTGTGAGAGACTTCGAAGCAAGCAAGATAGAATTCCCTAAGATGGTCTTTTGGGTCACCTTTTCCTTTGTACTTATCGAACTTGGGAATAGTGAAATTTTGAGGAAAAGGGATCATTGGTAATGACCGATCAAAAGGATAAGGACACACTTCCTCTAAAGAGAAGGTCTTTTTGGTGTGGCCGAACGTAAGATCAGATAGCTGTTGTTGCACCTCCGCAATCTTTAGTTCCATAGTCGTGGGAGGGGTTGGTAACATCTCCTGTTGTCCAACAAGCGGTTGGTGTTGCCCATAAGGAGGATTATAGTGTAAGCCATGCGCTCTAGTATTGTAAGGGTCGTAAGATTGATTGGGATTGTACGGATTGTACGATTGGTTCAGATTGGGTTGGAATTGGAGGCCTTGATTAGGCAGAGGTGGAGATGGCGCTAGGTAAGAATGTTGGCTTTGCGATGGTTGAAGAAAAGTATTGGGGGGAGGGAAGCTAAAGTGCGTTTGATTAGGTTGTGATGGTGGCACATAGCTTTGGGAAACCTGATG
This sequence comes from Cunninghamia lanceolata, assembly GCA_027924645.1. Lineage (NCBI taxonomy): Eukaryota > Viridiplantae > Streptophyta > Pinopsida > Cupressales > Cupressaceae > Cunninghamia > Cunninghamia lanceolata. The sequence goes on along the minus strand of BSBN01000784.1, from coordinate 5,421,236 downwards.
TTGGGAATGTTGAGAGTGGCTAGGCAATGTATGAAAGAAGTTGAGCGTGGATGAACGTTGTGGAGGAGGAACATAGGTAGAAGTGATTTGCGACGGTGGGGGTTGATTGAAGATGAGAGTAGAAGAATGTTGTGGTGGAGGAACATAGGTAGAAGTGATTTGCGACGGTTGAGGTTGCCTGAGGATGAGAGTAGAAGAATGTTGTGGTTGGGGCAGCGTGACTCCAATTGGTTGAGAGACATGCAGGTGTGATGATATAGGAGGTGGCATATGTTGAGACCCTTGTTGCATGGCTACATAAGTGTTCCCCGGATTGTAATTGGGTGGGAAACCTATGCGTGATGGTGTAACCAAGATTCCACTTGCACTTGGGGTGGACACTTTAGGAGGTGGTTGCACATTCGATCGAGCTAAGGTGGCTTGCTTAGCTAACTCTGCTTGACGTTGGAGAGTTTCTTGTTGGTTTTGATAGATCTCCATAGGAGTCAAAAGTGGTGATATGGGCCTCTCCTCTATTGGATTTTGAAAAAGGGGATTCCTATACTGTGAGCCTTGAGTAGGTAAGGGCGTAGTCACCGTGGACATGGTTTGCACCGCTTGTATGGTTTCTTGGGTGTTGGTGCTCTCCTTGAGAGTGGACACATCAAAATCTTGAGGTAACTTGGCGCCTTGCTTTGCAAGCAAGCGAAAGAAATGATCCTGATTCTCACTAAGGATTTTATCAAAGGCAGCTATAGCTCTAGGATCTTGTATAAATTCATCAAGATCTTGCCCATCTTCTTGAGAGGATTGACCTATTTCAAAGTGTCGCTCTTCTTGAGATGGGGCTTGATCTACGATGTAACCTTGTGGGACAAAATCTGGAGGCAAGCCTGTGGTATACTGCGGTGCATTTATCAAAGGGGTTCTATCCTCATGAGGATTGCTTGGTTCATCTATGTGCGGCATGTTTGGAGAGCTGATTGGTTTTGCCGCGGGTGTACTAGGAGTCACCTTGGGAGTAATGTTGAGACGACCTGATTGTGGTGTGCGAGGGGGTGACTTGTGCTTTTTAGGGACAACTTGCCTAGACTTCATAGTTTGCTATAGCCTAGTGGTGACCATGGGATTCACTTAGGACACAATGTAATGCTGGGAATCTGTGAGATGCTTTGAAGAAACGGACAAACTCTGATGCACAAAGTACTGGACCAAAGGTGCTATACTGTTTGACCAGAGGCACAGGACTATGCTACCAAAAGCATGCTACTGTGGGCCAGAGGCGATGGACTGAGCTACCGATAGCGAGTTACTGCTATGCCAAAGGCGAGCTACAGTGACCAAAAGCGAGCTACTGTTATACCAAGGGCGCTGAAGTAGAGTTTTGCCAGAGGCGGGTTACTGCTATACCAAAGGCGATCTACTGTATTACCAAAGGTGAGCTGCTGTAATACCAGGGGCGCTGAAGTAGTGTCTGATGTTTTTCAAAGGCAAGATTTTTCTATTTCTGATTGGATTGGTTTGGCAAGAGAAAACACAGCAAACAAGTGGTCAAAAAAGGCACAAGGACTGACACAACAGATAGTGTATGTTCAAGGCTCCAAACAAGCCCAATGTTTCCACAGGTCTAATACAGTTGCAATCAATAACAAGCACTTTTTATCCCTAGAGACAAGGTTTCATTGCAGTAGATCAGCTCACAGCTTAATACTCCGTCGATTAAAATATCATTCCATAAAGGTGTCGGATATTTAGTATCTTTGCGAGAGACGATAGGTAGGGATATCTCACCCTCCCCTTGGAAAGCTCAAGTAGGTCACAAGAGCTTTATGTCCAAGGGAATACTATCTCTTCTCAAGGGAGCCAATGGTGAGTATCTTAAGGGTTTAAATCGATTTCCCTTGCACTGATGATTACCGCAATGTTCGGAGGTAGGTCGGGTAGTCTCTATCTAAAATTGGTTCTTAGTGACTTTGAGGGACCAACGCCTTACGAGCAATGCGACAAGCTACTAAAAGCTTTAACCAATCCTACTAAGAGTTTCAAACACTTCGCTCGATGTGAAAATCGTTTCCACAAAGAGCTAGTACACCTCTTTTCAGTTTGGCACCACAAGGTAAGGCTGACGTCGGTTAGGACTTGGCTTTCGCCTTATCCCTCTTATATAGCGGTTCAAAGGAAAACTCCGCTTAGGGTCGTCCCTTTTGGATGAATCGCAATCCAAAAGCAGGCCCTTCCAAAGGAAGTACAAAAAAAGTAAAAGCAAGCACGTCACACAAAGGTTCAATTGTCCCGTTATAAGAAAAATAAGGTGTAACTAAGCTATGCACACACACGATTGTAGTTGTAAATTGTCGCTTATGAAATGAAGTGTTTGGCATTCATGTCCATTGTCCTTTAGAAAATTGAGGTGTTTGTTCATACATGTCCATTGTCCCTTAAGAAAAGCAGTATGTTCCTAAGACTTAGATTGCAAGAAAAGATTTGTTCAATTACTCCTTTTAAGCATGCAATGTGTTTCTAAGACTTAGTGAGATAAAACAAAAGGGTCTTCAATGCTCGTCCTGCATGAACATATTAAGAAAACACCTATTGGCTCTGTGTGAGTAATAAGAAGCTGCAACAAGTGAGTTAGTTCCACCAAAAATTTCACAAGTTAGCCAAAAAAAATAAATCAACTTGAACCAAAAGCATGTTACTGTCTTACCAGAAGCGATTCACTGTAAACCAAGAGCGCTGTATTGCAGAACGGAAGCGCTGTAAAATATTACCAGAGGCGTAGCACAATAACTGGAAGCGCTTCACTGTGTTTTCGAAGGCGCTGCGATAAATACCAAAATCGTGCGACGATAATACCAAAAGCGCTGTAAAATATCCAAGAGCGCGTCACTGTGTAACCGAAAGCGCGATACTGTGTAGCCGAAAGCGCTGTGCTGTCTCAGATACAGAAAATATGAGTTTTTGTCAAAATAACCAGGCAAAAATGACTTCTCATGGTGGATCTACTATCTGGGCAATGATATCTGATAGATCTAGGTCATGAAATCTGGAAAACTCAGAGAATGGGTCAACACAATAGATTAGCAGAACTTAAGGATACTCCTAAATAAATCAGCTTAGGAGATATCTAAAATCAGGTTTGGAAGACAAATACAACAGCTTGTGCAACCAAAATCACAGATCTGAAAATGAGAGGAAAATCCTGCAAAAGCACTGTAAAAACAAAGTCAAAACCTAATTTTAACCAGACGCACTTAACAAAGCCTCCAATAGCGCTTCTCTGTGTGACCGGAAGTGCTGCTCTGTGCGGCCAGAAGTGCGACCATGCCGCCAGTAGCGCTGAACTGTTCCTGCAAGAGCGCTTAGAGATACTACCAGACGCGCTGTGCAATATCGTCCGCGCTGTGCCGTACTGTGACTTCAAAAAACAAATTTCTCAAAGAAACAAAGGGATTAGTGGGTCCCATCGGGCGTGCCAGAATGTGTATATGGAAAAATGGATTAAATCTAAACTAAATAAAACCAAAGAACCCAATAACATAAAGGAAACGAATCTAAGTAAAAGCCATAAATCACAAATCAAAGACGAATGAAAGCTCTTACCAAAACCTGTATTGTTCCCTTTTGGAGATATGTGGATTGCTCAATGTAGTTGCAAAGCCATGGCTGCAACAAGCAAGTATGTGCTCAAGAGATCAATGTCAAAAGATCGTTATAGTGCTCAATAGACGCGTTGTGTATGCTCAAAGCTCTGTTAAGTATGCCTGAGAATACGATCGAAGAGAGAGAGGTAATGAAGGAGATGAGGGGGTTTATATAGATTTCAATGAGGATCGATCAACGGTCCAGATAATTCAGAAGAATCAATGGAGGAGATAAGTTGAGGAATGTGCAATGAATGAGAAGAAGACATGTGTCTTGCTTGCTTTTGCATGAGAGGAGTTATCAAGAATAGAAGAATGAGTTAACTGAAGAGATAAATCAATTAAAAGAATAAAGCAATCAGTTAAGTGATTTAAAACAAGAAGAAGAGATTTGCATGAGAAAAGAAGATATTTTGCTTTATTAAATATAGAAATATTTAATTGATGAGCAAGAAAGCTTGAGTTATTTTAAAGATAACTCAAATTAGAAGAAAAAACAATTTAAATAAATAATTGATTTATTTAAATTTAGAGCAGATATTTTGGAAGAAATAATTAAATAATTAGAATTATTTAATTTAGAGGATTTGAAAGCAAATTAAATAAATAAATTTATTTAATTGTTGTGCATGATTTTGGAAGAACAGATTTTGATTTAATTAAATAATTTAAGAATTATTTAATTTTAGATAAGAGGGAATTTGTTGAATTAATTAAATAATTGGATTTATTTAATTAATGTAGACTTAATTTTTGGAGAGAGGATAATGATCTAATTAAATAATTAAAATTATTTAATTGTGGAAGAATATAGAGGAATTTAATTTAATTAATTAAATAAAGAGGATTTATTTAATTAATATTGAAAATATGTGATTTAGAAGAATTTGATGAAAATTAATTAAATAATTAGATTATTTAATTAACATTGAGTGCAGGTGATTAGACAGATTATGAAATGCAAGTGATTCGACGACACGGTCATTTTAGGGTGTCTACACTTCACTCTTCTTTGGATCTTCATTTTGGCCTCCATAGGACCTTCCACCAGTCCTTCCGCGTTGACCTTTTCCCTTTGCTTGCTTTTGAATCTTTTATTCAACTTCTCTTCCACCTTCAGGGAAAACTGGTACACATCTTCTATGGTGGTCATTCTGACCAAGCTCAGATCCTCTTGAATACTTGGCCTCAACCCATTAATGTAAAAGGCTACCTTCTCCTTGTTGGCCTCTGCATGGCCTGTCTTGATAGTAATCTTATAAAAATCGTTTGAGTACTCCTTAACAGATTTGTTACCTTGCTTCAATCCTTGTAGCTTCTTCAACAACTCCATCTCATAGTCCACAGGAATGAACTGCTTCTTCAGTTTGTCCATCATCCAATCCCATCTGGCGATCTTTCCTTTTCCTCTTCTATTTCTCTCTAACTGGACCTCCTTCCACCAAATATTGGCATGGCCCTTCAACTTTGTTTTTACAAACTTGACCCGATTTGGGTCCTCCACGTCTTCATACTCGAAATATTCCTCCATGTCATTGATCCAATCAATAAGTTGTTCTAGATTCAAATATCCAGAATAGGTAGAAACTTCAATCTTGGGCCTCTTTCTGATCTTAAAAATGGTCCTCAACAACCTAACTTCTGCAAGATCTCCCGCAACTTCTTGTTCTTCCTTAGATAGCTCTTCTTTAGCTTCATCATCACTTTCATCTATTGTTCTCGGCTCAAACCCTCTTCACAGCTCCTCTTGGAATGTATCGATCTGCCTTTGCAAGGCTCTAAAACCCTCTTCCATTAAAGCATTTCTTCCAACACGGTTTCATCATGGAGGCATCTTGATCTCTGTAGCAAACCCACAACCTCAGTTCCTGGTGCAAACTGCCTCATGGTTGGCGATCTGTCTACACACTCAGGAACCCTTACTTTGATACCACTTGATGAAGGGGGTAAATCACAAAAACAAATAACAACACAAATTGCACACAAAAAATAGAATGTTATTTTATTGATTTGGACAACTCATTACATTACAGAAGTTCAAATACAATCAGAGGATGAATTCTCCACAGGTTGTAACACATTACAACGTCCAATCTCAAGACTCTGGAATCTTCTACCTTTTGTAACCCCAAATCTATTAGGGTTTCTATTTTCCTGCGTATTCTTGAGTCTAGACTTTCCCCCTTATCTCTACTATTGCTAAGGGTTCCCAAAAATGGTTATTAATAGCCTTTTTGGCAGCCTCTAGCCAAATTTTAAATTTTGCATCTCCCTCCAAAAATAGGTCAACTTTCGGGAGCCATAACTTTTGAACCAAGTGTCTGATTGACGAACCATTGAAGCACTGGAAATCTCGTAGAGTTCTCTACGCACTAAGAATCTGCTTTGCCAGTTCTGCCCATTTTTGGGCCCGTACGGGGCCGTTTAGTGCCTCAAACCTGAATTTGAATCATTTTCAGGCATTTTTTGCGAAACAGAAACTTTAATATTTTTCAGCTCACAAATGATATTTGTGTGATTCCTTCACCAAAGGTCTTATTTTTCATTTATGAAGCTTCCTGTAAATTTTTGCTTCAATCTGTGCCTAAATGCAAACTTTCCAAAAATAGCAGTTTGGAAAAAATGAAAGTTCTACATCATTATTCAAGTGATTATGGAACCAGAAATACTAATTTTGAAAAGAAATGAAAACATCATCAATGATTTTGAAATAACATCTTTTTTTGGGTGATGCAAGATTGCTCTTACACCTCTCGATGCTCCTGCATCAGATATGTTTCTCTGCCACATCCTGTTTGTGAGATAATGCACATTCTAGTTAGAATAGAAATACATGTAGACATTAGGTTGCACTAGGTTTTCCCTCCTACCTATTGTTTCCAAGTTGCTAGTCAGTTCATGCAGGGTCGAGTATCCTTCATGTTAGGAAGGATTCCGAGGAAGCGTAATGCTTTGTGGTTGGGCAGAAAAGCACCTGGAACATGTTTCTATCTTCATCTTGCGGATGACTGTATGGGTTAGTGGCGGTTGACGATAGTGACTTTATTCATGATCATTACTTGTATATTCTTGTATATGTATCTTATTATTGTAAAGATTTGAATACTTGGCATGAGAGCCAAAGATTATATCATTGTATATTATATTTCTTGTGCTAATACCTAGACTTGGCACGTGTATTTGTAAGATGTAAGTTGATATTTTTACATATATGGAAGATGTAGCTTTTCTATTTTATATTAATGTAAATTGGGATGTTTATTTGTTATCGTGTTATAGTTATGGGTTGCATACTTTACAATTAATTTTCTTAATTTATCAAATTGAATGCAATGGCTTGTTTTCTTCAAGAAAATCTAGTTCATAAGAACTATTTTATCAAGCTTAAGCTTTTAGTAAAATAAGAATAGTGTGCTTAACACAAACTTAGAATCCACATGCAGAGGTCTCTGACCTTAGTAAATTTAAAATAAACACAAGACAATAGTCCATAACTAGATTAAGAAACCATGTTCTAGTGAAAGCTTGGGAAATAGTTGTTTGAATGTCTCTGACTTTAATTTATGGTCAAAATAATAAGGAGAAAATATAATTTAGCTCTACTCTTTTCTTCTTTATTTATTATCATTAGATTCTTATAAATATTACTAATAATAGGTTTCTTCTTTTTCAATGCTTGAACTTTCTATATGGAAGTAAAAGGTTGATGAGTAGATATTTTATGTGTTAAGATGATATCTCATTCATGTAGTTTATGAAAATTGAATGAAGTGGTTAGAACAATAATGAATGATTGGTCTTCCTTTTAACTTTTGCATATACAAGGTGAATAGGATTAGAATGGCTTGTGCCTTCATATATTATAAATTTAGTATTTAACTCACTCCATTATGGTGAATGTTATTTTCTAAATTGAAAATAGTTCTAAATTCAATTACAACTTAGGTCAAGCATAGCACTGTTGTCTCAGTTTTTGTCATTGCCTTTAGTACTAGGGAGTCCTTGATTGATTTAAACTTGGTTTGTGTCTATCTTCAATGTGTTTTTTACTCAAATGTTGTAATATTGTTCCAAGTCAAAAGGGTTCTCTCGTTCTTTAATCGACAACTTTGTTCTTTTAATAACTTTGTCGTTGAGTTTGTTCACTAACCTAGTGATGTAGCGATAGGAAAGAACATTGACTTAGTCTTCCTTTTCTATCAACATCCTTTTCACTTCACAAACTTTCCTTGTCTTCCTATGTTCCCTATCACTCAGTTCTTCAGTTCGCTAACTCTCTAATGGGCCGATCATATAGCCTTGTGAGTCAGTTTTGTCAAGTCTTTCCCTGCTGATAAAAAAGAAATCTTTGTTTAAGTCTCATTACTTAGAAGCAAAGTTAGTGAATTTTTGAGTTTGCCAATTTATGAAGAGGTTGATCAATACTTAAGATAATTAATAATCGCCCATAATGATAATCAGTGAACTATTGAGTTCGCGAACTCTTAAGTTCACCGATTAGGTTGTTCCCCGACCCATCAATTCATCGATGAGTAAGGTTTTATAAAAGTGTATCAGGGGTTCAACATATCCACTATAATTCAACTATTCAATCTTGTGGGTGATACAATTCATGAAGATAAAGTATAAATATCAGGGGTTTGACATATCCACTATAATTGGAAATAAACTCTATGGGATAAAAGATACTGATCTTAGACATATCGACATGAAGGATTTCAGGGACAAGATAGGTAATGCCCCCTAAGAACCTATAGTTGAGCAGACCTTCACAAGTGGACTTGATCACACTAGGGGTTTTCCTCTTGTAGTCTAGTGTACGGATTTAGTTTTGGCTTGAATAGAGAACTATCATGTGAAGACCTGACAAGTCAGCACAGTGGATGGTGAAGTATTTGTGACACTGGATGATGAATCCATTAGTAGCACATTTAAACTACCTATGTGGGATGAATATGCTGACATGTCCATGGAGATTGGGTCAGGCTACTATGTGGATAGGAAGAGTTGGTGTAAGAAGTGTATTACTACTAGCTAGCTAAAGAAAGAGAGAAAAGGTCAGTCACAGCTTCCAAAGAACCTTGTGAGAGCTCTCTTTAAAGATGATATATTAGATATTATTACTCTCTTACATAGAGTGGTGGGTAGTGCTGAGTCGACCGAGTTTATAGAGTGGGTGTGCCAATTTATCCTTGTGATATGTGTTGGTGACAAGCATATTGACTGGGCAAGGATAATCAGTGATCATCTACATGATCAGCTGGTGAATTTCAAAAAGAAAAAACTGATTTCATACGTGTTCTTATTTGTTTTATGTCTTGGTAAACACACAGAGGGTTTGGCCTAGCTTGAGGACTGTCATTAATTCACTAATACTACTCAAGTGTATGACTATTACCCTCAGCTACAAGAGGAAAATGGGAACAAAGATTATAGGAGAGTCAGTGATGCTTTCCTAATGTTTAATGTAAGGAGGACATATGGCAATCCTGGTCTTAGAATTTCTACAAAGGCAACCAACCTCATTGTGTAGTATGGAAGTTATTTTATTCAATTTGATAGATTCACATATATCAAAATTCAGGGTTTTGAACAATTGCCTTATAAGATTCCTAGGTATGTCACATATTACATTGTGTTGCTTGAAATCTGCACACAAATGTCACAAGCTAGAAATAAATACCATGATTACAAGAAGAAATGGTATTCCTTCCCTTTACAATTAATTCATTACAGTTGCAACAAACATGAGGATGCCAGACATATAGACAAAATTCTGTCTAAATTTAATTTCCATTCACATGTTCTAGGCCACATTTTGATAGTAAAGGTTTTGTGAAAGATAATTTGTATACACCCCTGCTACATGAACACCAACCCTATCTCAAAGATTTTTGGAAAGACTGCATTGATGAGCATGAAGTGAGGAGGAGGGATTGTATGAGACTAACAATGAGCAAGATGAAGGCCTTCAATTTGGGGCGTGATCTCCCACAAATTGTGGATGATTTTTCTAACATGATTAATGAAGGATATTATATGGAGAAAGACAAACCATTGCCAAGGTTGAGGTGGTCAAAGAAGGATATTACATACATATTTGTTAGGTCTTCCTTTGTGCTTGATAAGAGTAAGAGATGGATATAGGCAAAGGTTGTTGGTCATACTACTACCCCAACCTTAGTTCAAGAAGTGAAAGGACAATGTGCTTCAACTCCACCAGCTTCTCAAAGACCAATTTCAAATGTTCATGCTACTAGATCAAAGACAACATCACAAGGAGGGAATGATGGTGATGGGGAGAACCCCAACAAAGGAGGTAAAGTGAAAGGTCAATGTGAAGGATAGTTAGGGCCACTTACGCAAAAGATGAATATCAAAAGACCTCCTAAAGTTGATGCTATGGAAACACCAAAGGAAAATCTAGAGAAACCCACAAGAAGCTAGGACATTCCTTCTTCACTCGCAAAGGATAATGTGCGTGTGGATTCACAACAAAACCCTCCTATTGTTTCTCATAATGTGAATGTTACTCCACCTTAGTAGGAGAACATACATAGCCCTTTGGTAGACTTTGTGCCCAATATTCCTTTTGATTCTCACTATGTGTCACCTTCTCCTACATGGTTGAAGGAGGTTGTGAGCAAGAAGAAATATAAGAAAATGGTGGATCCAGGATTTGATTTAGTGGCTAGGCTATTGTAATCAGATTCTCAGCCAAGGAAATTCAAAATGATGTCAAGATTGATGGTAGACCCAGATACCAGACATTAGTTTGTGGAGTTTGCAGAGCCAATGGTTGACAAAGCCAAGAAGGATATTTTTGTTCATGATTTCAATGTAAGTAAAATTGACCTTGGCCCCCCTACTTATATGGAAGGGGATATTCATTATGCTAAATTATGTATAGATATTATAGCCAAGAGATTGGAAGAAAAGAAGAAAGAAGCAACAATGCTAGAAGAGCAAGTGGAAATGCTCACCTCGTACATTAAATCTATAATGAATACTTCTACACAACCCCTAGATCTGCAACGATGGATACCCTAGTGAAAACCCCCAAGGGAGTGAGCCCAGATATTATAGATCAAATTGGCAAATACCAAGCTCTGGGAAAAGCCACTGAAGCATGTGTGGAGAGGTTAATTGTCGAGGGGATGCTCTACCTGGGTGAGATCATTCTACTGTATGAGAAAATATCATTGAAACAAAAGGAAGTATAATATGAAATTAAGGTTGTGAAGAAGGATGAAATCTTGTTTATTGTAGCCAAACATGACCTACAGGAAATGATTAAGGTGGACTCAAGTATCCTCCTCTCCAAGGAAGTGATTGATAAAGTTGAAGATAATGAAGCATCCAAGTGGCTAAATTCTATTGATTGGAAGTTGTTGATGGTCAAACAATGTTTGATAGATTTGAATAAAATCTTGAAAAATTATAAATCTTACCTGATGGATTTGAGATCCAATGTTGTAGCTTTAGGGGTGGATATATTTTAATGAAACTTAAGCAATTTGTTGGATGTTAGTGTTATTAAATAGAGTTTTAAAGATTTAGTGACAAGAGAATTGGCAAATAAAGAATCAGTTGGTTGGAGCTCAGTCGACAGGCTATGCAGTGTTCCAGTGCATGTGATGAGCTTCAAGAAGGAAATAACAAAGTTCTACAGAAAGTTTGAGGAATCAGGTAACATTCTTTCGATGTGGAGGATATGCCTAAACATGATAACTATACCGAATGGTAAGACTATTACACCCATTGTGAATAGGTTCAGATCTTTGAAAGCTAAAATGAGTACTCCACAAACACCCAAAGATCAAGCTGTCAAATCCTGTCAAGGTGATCAAGGGGAAGGAAATGAATAGACAAACCTTGATGAAAATAGCAATGGGAAATGAATTGTCATTACTCATCGATGTTTCTTTTTATTTCATGCTTTTTTATGTTTGTTAAGACTTTAATTAAACTTTACTCTCGTTATAGAATTTCAAAATGGAGTATAAGATTATTTTTAATGTTCTATTTCAAGAAAAATTTATGACTCTTATTTAGTTTTGATATTATTCCTATATAAGGAATGAGCGAAGAGATGTTTGGATCTTTTGGTGAAATTATTTTCATGACTAGATCGTTTGATACTTATTAGTTTTAAAATCTTGGAGGAAAGGGGGATATTTTCATACAGTCTTATGTAATATTTCTTTGGGAGAACAGAGTATTAGGCTCTGCCCTGCTCATTAATGCTAGAGAAGGTGGATATTTGGTCTATTGTCTCTATGTGTTACCATTTATTCTTATTTGTTGAATGCATAGCCTGTTGAGTATTTGAAAGTTATATCTCTATATAAAGTATTGATAACCTGCCTTTGTTACTGATGAGTGCCAGATAGCACCCATGAAATACATCTCTTTACCTCTCTTTTTCTCCTTTCTGATTCCATCTTCTTGATGACTGCACCTGAATAGGCTAGCAAGATTGTTCTAAATAATGATTAATAGGAGATGAATTACTTAAGATCATGATTTCTGATTAAAGGACTAATGTGCATGGAATTGATGGAAATATGCAAAAAAACTTCTCTTTTTGAATCAATAGGTGTAGATGTTCGGGATGACAATTTTGTGCATCTTCGGAGGTAGTCCTAATGATCTCTGGAGACAATACCAGAATACCACGACATCAAAAGTTTTGAAGTAAAGAGGAAAAGCATCTCCGGAGCTGGACTGAAGTCTAGAGCATCTCTAGAGCTGAGCAAGAAGGCCACAATTATATCTCCAGAGCTATAGACAATATATCTCTGGATCTGCAGACAAAGACATACATCTCTGACGCCTCTTTAGAGCAGAGTAGATTTCCAGCAGCGATCGTGATACCCCTGATATTACTCAAATCATCACCTGAGTAATTTAGGGCAATCTAAAGTTAACTGCTGGGAGTTTTTATCTCTTTTTAGTTTTTGCATGAGTTACTGTTGAAACTAATTTAATATCCATATTTCTAGGGCCTCACTACCCAAATGTATTAAGACTCAAACTTAGATTTAGAGTGGACTTTTGTTCCACTCAATCTATTTTTATTTCATGGTTATTTTCCGTAGTTAGATAGCTAGTATAATAAAGAGATGGATGTCATCTCATAGAAGAACTGGTAGATTAGATAAGTGATATGTCATCACTAATTTTATATATACTTACAGAAGCAGTAGAAAAGAAAGTGACTTTTATTATTCTGATTTTCTATAATCTCATTTGGATATCAATATTTCTCTGAATACAAACTGAATGGAATTGGATTGAATTAAGTTGTGATCTTATTCTTTTGTGTTGATTCCTTACTGTAGTCTTCAGCCCTAAGGGTGTGGAGCAAGGGCCCACTCTCACCACCAAGGCAGAAGGCTAGTACCACTGTTTTGTCGTTTCAGATTTTGCTTTATAGAATACTTACTGATTTTGATAGATAGATGCATGTTGTAGTGTATAGATTTGCTTTAAGTAATTTACTATTCAATTTTGTTTCCAACATTCTTTGAATTCATTTAGTAAGTAGATAGATCAATCTCTTTAAATTATTAAAAGTCGTTATAATTAGCCAGAGAAAACTGGTAACTGTAGAATCCCTAATTGCAGATAGCCGAGGACACAGCCCTAGATTTTGACATCTGAAATATGATTCAATGATGAGGTACAATGACCCTTGTCATTTTTGGCACCATTGCTGGGGATTATTGTGTTAATTAGGGAAACTTAGCTAAACAGTTTTTAGGTTAGATCTATATGTTTAGAGCTAGAGATTCAAAAGGAAGATACATAAAATAGACAGCCCATCAACAAACTATAGGAGAAAGTAGTGGGGTGGCACAAGATCATGTTGAAGAAAGAAACCTAAAACCTACCTTGGAAGCTACACCTCAAATCAATAATCCTTTAGATCCTCCAAATCTTCCACTCGCTGATTATATCCAAGAATTACAACAAAAGTTTCAGGCATATCTTTTGTTATAACCTAATTTCCTAGAACCTCAGAGAGAAGAACTAGTACTAGACATGGATGATAATAATGATAATCATGAAGAGAAGGAAAATCAGGCTCCAAAAACCTTCTCAGATCCCATTGTTCTGGCTGCTAGAGACAATTCTCCTATGAAAAATATTTCACCAGCACACTTGCCAAATTTTAGAGGTCTTTCTTCTGAGGATCCAGATCAGTTTTTGTTTGAATTCAAAGTGGTATGCCAAACTTATGATTATGGACCAGATAACCAAAAACTCAAACTGTTCCCTTCAACCCTGAAAGATTCGACAATGAGATGGTTTATGGGTTTACCCCAGAACTCTATCCATTCTTGGGATCAGATGGAAACAAAGTTTTTAGGAAAATACCAAGATTACTATTGAGTCAGTAATAAAAATGCGGAATTGTTCAAAATTAAACAAGGAGAGGAAGAAACCTTAGAGGACTATGTGGACATGTTTAATTTCACCTTGAGATGGTATGGCAACCCAGTAAATCACTCTTTAGCTAGAACCCTGTTTGTAAAAGGATTAGATAAAGGATCAAAACAAGCATTGGATCTAATGGGAAAAGGAAATATCAACAAAATGGATATACCTGCTATAGAAGAACTCTGCAGGAACTATTCTAGAACCCAAGATGGAGTGAGATCATCTAAAACCTTCAAAGGGAAGAATGAAATAGTACAGTTAATGGAAGAGATTGCAAATCTAAAAATAGATATTTTGGTCCAACTAAATACAACATTAGATGGGATTCAAGCAAAAACTAGAATAGCTGATCAAAATAGAACAACTGAACCACTCTCCATCTATTGTCCTAGTTGTAGAAACAAGCATCTGTTGAGAGAATGCCCTTTAGACAAATCAGAGATTTGTCAGATCTGTAACAGGGAACATCCTACTAGTCAATGTAGTTAGCTTCAAGCCCTAAAAAGGTTGAGTAAGAAGAATGTCATCATAGAAGAAGAATTGAACTACATGGGAAAAAAAATAGGCTAGAAATTTCCCTTATAATCAGTAGCCAAACCGGCCTTCTTACAGGGGTCCTTCTAATTGGGGAAATAATCAATGGAATCCAACTTGGCAAAATCAGCACTGGGGGAATCAACAGTGGCCACCACAGTTTGGATCACAAAACATGCAATCTCAATGGGGTCGTCAACAGGGATATAATCAACAATACCAGGGACAACTTAGATGTTTCCAACCTCAACAACAAGCATTACTAACTGGACCCTCCAACACACAAGGTTAGTCACAAAATGAGCCAGTTAGCCAACCACCCTTACCAGCTCAATCTATACCAAACCCACGAAATAAACAAGGAGTAGCTGTTTACATGGCAGAGCAAAAAAACATGGCTGGTATTAACGCTATCTATCCAAATAATCTCCAGCTACATTCTAGGAAAGCATTCCCAAGACCATCTCCTCCAACTATAGTTGAAGTAACCAATGATGAGGAACTTGAAAATTCATCCACTCAACTTCCAAAGGAGATTACTACCGAAAAAGTGCTAAAAGAATCATCCTTGGATAACTCTAGAGTTGCTCCTAAAAGATTGACTCCGGAGAACATTCCTAGACACACTTCTGATAAAAGCTTTGGAGATGCTCCGGAGATGGAAAAACTAGCACCATACCCAAAACGGCTCAAATAGCATGTTCCCCAGAAAAAGATCTTACAAAAACAAGTCCAATCTAATCAAAACTTTTACAAGAAATCAGGCAAGTGAACATTGAAATTCCACTCCTCCAAGCAATTAGAGATGTACTAGAACTGAATCAATTCATTAAACAGTATTGTGTCAAAAGATAGGGCAGGAAGAAAAACTTTCCTTCTACAATCCAAGTGGAAGGGAAAGTACTAGATCTATTGATGGGAGAAATGCTCCTTCCAAAATATGGAGACCCTAGAAATCCTGTCATAACTATTTTCATCTCAGGGGTAGAAATTTCAAATGTTTTGGTTGATTTGGGAGTAGCAATTAATGTGATGATAGTTCATACAATGGATAAATTATCTCTATCAAGTATCCAATCCATGACTACAATCCTTCAACTTGCTGACTAGTCAGTAGTTGTTCCGAAAGGAGTAATTACTAATGTACCAGTTGTGATAGAATCATGGGAATTTCCAGTGGACTTCCTGATATTAGAACCGAGAAACCAGAGAAATGCTTATCCACTGATATTAGGAAGACCATGGCTAGCTACAACAACAGCATCTATTGATTGTCAAACTGGGGATATGGTCATTTCTAATGGGATAGATTTGAAGAAAATATCTCTATATCCTCCAGCTAAACCATCAATACATTATACAGGAAGAGTATGGGTGGATGAACTAGATAACATGGACAACAGTGCCTTAGTAGCTATGGTAACCATCAAGGAACATTTGGGAGAGTTGGAAGAATAAATCTACTATGATACAATAGAAGACATTACCCACATCCTAATCAATGAGGATGTGATGAAGCTTGCCCAAGTTTCTAGGAGAGAACTTCTCACTTCTACTCATTGTACCCTAGCAAATATCATTCCTTGTGGGGAGACCTTTTATAGAGACTTAGCCACGTTCCACATGTTGCTTCTACATTCTTGTCCCCTCAATACCATGACTCCAGTGTATGGATTAACTACATCTATGGATCAAATCACAAAACAGGTCATGATTTTACCAGGGAAAACACTTAACATCAATACTCAGTTAACAGCAAGTCAGGAAGAAAAACTTGTCCAACTTCTGATTTCCCATTCAACGGATTTTGGTTGGGAATACCAAGATATGAAGGGCATCCCTCCTGAGATCTATACCCATCATATATACACTGAGGATATCAAACCTGATAGACAACCCCAGAGAAGATTGAATCCTGCTTTAAAAGACATTGTTAAGACTGAAATAGAAAAATTACTGCAAGCAGGGTTTATATATCCAATCTCAGACAGTCAATGGGTCTCACCCTTAGTCATAGTACCTAAAAGAATGGGAAATGGAGAGTGTGTATTGACTATAGGGAGCTAAACAAAGCTACAAAAAAGGACTACTTTCCCTTACCATTCATTGACCAAGTACTGGACAACCTTGCTGGGAGAAAGTATTTTTCTTTCCTCGATGGGTTCAGTGGGTATAACCAAATTCAAGTAGCACCTGAAGATCAAGACAAAACTGTTGCAAGTATGAGGTTAACTAGTGTTTTCATTGATGTCAACATACTCATATTGCATTGGTAAGACGGATTGGATGAGCTGTGTGCTGAGGATATTGAGAAAATTAGTCTCAATCAGGAACAGTGAAGAACCGTGATGAGAAGAAGGAAAATGTACTCAAAAGGTTGAGGATCAGAGGATGCAGATTAAAGGGTTTGTAGATATGAGTCTCAAGATGATCTAGTTAAGATTTCAGAGGTCCGCATGAAGATATGAAAAAGTTGTGATCGGTCAAGTAGAACCGGTTCCAGGAGATGCTCCGGAGGGACAGAGTGTTACAAAAAGGTCTGGTGAGATCTGGAGGTGCATTGTCAGACTCTGTGGATTGGAAGGAGTGTTTGGGATGTCCTTATGATGTGTCATCTCAGTTTGTACAAAGTTTGGAGGTTTGGAAGAACCTGTTTCAGTTTGACAGTCACGACAGACTGTGTTCTTGAAGTTCTAGATGAAGAGGAGAAGAGATTCCAGTAAGTAGAGGAAGTGCGAATGTACCTGGTCACTCAGGCAAGCTTGTGAAGGTTCTTGGATCATGTTGAGGTTGTGTTGTCGGTCTGCATTAGTGTTAGAGCTTGGAATTAAAGATATTCTTCCGGATGAAGATATTCTTGTTCAGACTGGCCGACCGGATGAGTTATTCATCTTGCGAATGTTCTTGTGGATGATTGCCGACTTACGAATGTTCTTGTGGATGATTGTCGACTTAGATGATTGTTCCTAAGTCATGCCTTGTATAAATAAAGGTTTGTGAGTTCATTTCAAAGTGTGTGTGTGGAGCGGATGAGTGTGGCATAGCGAAAGAGCGAAGGGCAGAGCAGAAGTATCTCAGGCTTAAATGGAACTGATCCAGACATGGTAAATATGTCAATCTCCAGTTCAAGTTTGTGATTCTTATCACTTTGTAGACAGTGTGTCTCTTGTAGGCAGTGTGCCTCTTTGTGAGCAGTGTGCTCAGGTAGTGAGCCCTAATTGGCATGTGCCATTCATTTTTCTTATTCTTCTAACAGAGAATAATCCTTGGGTTAATCACCCTGTGGTTTTTCTCTTAACTGGGTTTTCCACGTCAAAATCTTGGTGTCCAATGTGTTGATGTTTATCTGCTCCTGTGTTTATGCATTATGCTTTCATGAATGGTTAACTGATATGCTATTAACTAACAAAGAAGAATCAAGTGTTTGAAGTAGAAGCAAGTTTTTGTACAACTAATTCATCCCCCCCTCTCAGTTGTGTGCCCTAGATCTAACAATTGGTATCAGAGCCAAGGTCCTCTAAAAGGAGCTTAACCACTTGAGGAGATCTAGGATGTCATCATACAAGAAGGACAGTCCAAAGTTTGATGGAACCAACTTCTCTCTCTGGAAAGGCCGCATGAAATGTCACTTGGAGTGTATGGGAAAAGCATACTTGTCCATGGTCACAAAAGCATATGTTCCTCCACAGGGTGGTCCGACAACACTAAATGAAATCACAGATGCTGAAAATAATCTGCAGACCAAAGAGGCTCTTCTAAGCGCATTGACTGACTTAGAACTCTCAAATGTTATTGACCTACCTACTGCATATGAGATTTGGGTTAAACTGAAACTTCTGCATGAAGGAGATGAGTTTGTTAAGAGTGCAAGGTTGCAAAGTCTCGAAGAGAAATTTGAAAGATTGAAGATGAGAGATGATGAAAATATCACTACCTTTATGCCAAGAGTAAATGAGCTGGTGTGTGGAATCAGGAATGCTAGTGGAGTTCTAGATGAAAATGAGATTGCAAAATTCTCAGATCCCTTCCTGTTGCCTACAAGATCAAGGTTGCTGCCATTGATGAATTCAGAGCCCATGTAACTGTCACAAGAGAGCAATTGGCTAGCAAATTGGTTGCATTTGAAATGACTGAGTTTGGAGATGATCCTCCCAAGACTGAATCTGCATTCAAAGCCAGTGCCTATGTGAAAGGCAAACAAAGATTTGATCCGGGAGAAAACTCTTCAAGGAAACTGTCATGGTATGATCAAGCTAGGAAAGACATGGAAGAGGAAGAAGTAGAAACAACTCATCTTGAAGCCCTCATTGCAAATAGATTGCCAAGAGGATCTGGTAAGTATGAAGGAAAGATACCTTTTAAGTGCTTCAACTGCAATAATATTGGTCATTTTGCTTCAAGATGTCCAGAAAGATCTGCAAGGTCAAACTCTAAAAGACAAAGGTTCCAAAAGAACTGTTATTATGTTCATGAAGAAGCTGATAATGAAGGAGTAATAGATGATGAATCAGAGATAGGAGACAAATCCGGAAATGAATGGGTGTTTATTGCCATCAAGGAAGAAGAACCAATATCCTCTGAATCTGTCAATCATAAGGTTGTAGAAAGAGCTTTGGCTGCCCAAGTTGAAGAAAAGGATGATTGGGTTATTGACAGTGGATGCTCTCACCACATGACAAGTGATAAGAACAAGTTCTTAGATTTGGAAAGGTATGAAGGAGGAATGGTAAAGTTTGGTGACAATTCTGCAGGTAGAATCAGAGGTAGGGGAACTATTTCTTTTGATGGAAAGAGCAAAACTAGAAATGTACTGTATGTTGAAGGATTGAAGCACAATCTTCTCAGTGTTGGACAGTTCATAGACAAAGGTTATGATCTCCGGTTCAAAAATGGAAGATGCAGGATCTTTGAAAGCTCTGGAACTGAGATTACATCCGGTACTCAAACAAAAGGTAATATCTTCCATCTGGTTGGTTCAAATAAAAGTTGTCTGTTTGTTCAAGTTGATCAGAGTTGGTTATGGCATAGAAGGATGTGTCATGTAAATTTGATAACATCATCAAGATAAGCAATATTCAAGCTGTAAGAGATCTTCCAAAATTGGTGAAACCTACAAATAGTTTGTGCAAAGAATGTCAGCTAGGTAAACAGAGTAGAGTCTCCTTCAAAAGCAAAGATTAGTCCTCTACCGGATTATTGGAATTAGTTCATACTGATCTATGTGGTCCGACAAGAATCAAGAGTATGCAAGGTGATAGATATTTCATGTTACTGATTGATGATCATTCCCGGATGATGTGGGTTACCTTTCTGAAAGAGAAATTAGAAGCCTTTGAGAAGTTTAAAATCTTCAAGGCTATGGTAGAGAATCAAACCAGATTGAAACTGAAGTGTCCAAGGTTTGATAGAGGTGGTGAATTCACATCCAGTGAATTCATAGACTTTTGTGAGAAGCATGGCATAAAGAGACAGTTGTCTGCTCCTAGGACTCCACAGCAGAATGGAGTAGTTGAGAGAAAGAACCGGACCATCCAGGAAGCTTCCAGGACAATGATGATGGAAGCAAATGTTCCTCAGATGTTTTGGAGAGAAGCTGTCAGCACTGCAGTCTACACTCTCAACCGAGTTCAAATCAGAAGCAACACCGGTAAGACTCCTTATGAACTTTGGTTTGGTGTAACTCCTACTGTGAGATATTTTAGAGTATTTGGTAGCAAGTGTTACATCAAAAGAGATGAAAATCTAGGAAAGTTTGATGCTAGAAGTGATGAAGGAATTTTCTTGGGTTACTCCACTCAAAGAAAAGCATACCGGTGTTATAATAAGAGACCGAGAAAGATGATAGAAAGTACAAATGTGAAGGTTGATGAAGGAATTGAGAAGCCCTCAAGGTTTTATGAATATGATGAAGATGATCAGGATGGTGTTCTGGTTCAAGGAACTCAATCCCTTCCTGAAAGTCAGATTCAGACTGATCCGGTAAATCAGGAAGAAGAGGTTTGTCTGAATGAACCTGATCAAGAAACAATAGTGCAAGAGACTCCCAAAGTTCCAAGGTATGTAACTCTAAATCACTTTGAATACTTTCTGATTTCAAAGATTGAACCTAAGACAATAAATGAAGCTTGCAATGATGAAAACTGGACCAAAGCAATGGAGGAAGAGTTGATGCAAATTGAGAAAAATCACACTTGGGATCTTGTTCCCAGACCTAGAAACAAGAATGTGATTGGAACCAAATGGGTCTTCCGGAACAAACTAAATGATGTTGGTGAAGTAATCAGAAACAAAGCCAGATTGGTCTGCAAAGGCTACTCTCAAATAGAAGGAATTGATTTTGAAGAAACCTTTGCTCCGGTAGCAAGAATTGAAGCAGTCAGATTATTTCTTGCATATGCTGCCTTCAAAGACTTCAAGGTATATCAAATGGATGTCAAGTCTGCCTTCCTAAATGGTGATTTGGAAGAAGAAGTATACATTGAACAACCGGATGGATTTCAATTGTCTGATCATGATAATATGGTCTGCAAGTTGAAGAAAGCACTGCATGGATTGAAGCAAGCCCCAAGAGCATGGTATGAAAGGTTGGATAAGCATCTTGTGCAAATTGGTTTCAACAAAGGTACTACTGATAGTAATCTATATTTCCAAATAGATAATGAAAACATCTTGATTGTTGAAGTATTTGTTGATGATATCATTTTTGGAGGAAGAGATAGTTTGTGTAAAACCTTTGCAAATCAAATGAAAAGTGAGTTTGAAATGTCAATGCTTGGTGAAATGAATTTCTTCTTGGGTCTGCAAATTACTCAGACAAAGAAAGGTATCTTTATCTCTCAGACCAAATATGTGAAAGAATTGTTGAGAAAATTTGGAATGGAAGATTCAAAGCCAATGAACACTCCTATTGCAACCGGATGTAAGTTGAGCAAAGATGATGACTCTCTTAAGACAGATCAGACCAAGTACAGATCAATGATTGGAGGATTATTGTATCTCACTCAGACTAGACCAGATATAATGCAGGCTGTTGGTCTTGTGGCAAGATTCCAGGCTGATCCTAGAGAATCTCATGTTATGGCAATCAAAAGAATTTTTAGGTACTTAAAAGGAACAGTTGAGTATGGTTTATGGTATCCTAGAGATCAAGATTTTTCTCTTCATGCATATACAGATGCATATTGGGTAGGAGATGTGGATGATAGGAAGAGTACAAGTGGAGGAGCTTTCTTTTTGGGAAAAAGATTATTTTCTTGGTTAAGCAAGACACAAGAGGCAATTTCTCTATCTACAACTGAAGCAGAATATATTGCAGCAGCAGGTACTTGCACTCAAATTTTGTGGATGAAACAAATGCTAAGAGACATCAAAGTAGAATATGAGGAGCCTATCACAATTTTCTGTGATAATTCAAGTGCAATAAATATTTCTAAGAATCTGGTGTTGCATTCTAAGACCAAGCACATATCTATCAAGTTTCACTTTTTGAGAGAACAAGTGAACAAGGGTGAAGTCAGATTGGAGTATGTGCCCTCCAAAGATCAGCTTGCAAATATTTTTACTAAACCTCTTCCCAAAGACTCTTTTGAGTATCTCAGGGAGAAGTTAGGGGTCATGGCCCCTCCGGTGATGAACTAGGATGCACTGATGTGCATCAGTCCGGTGGATATCACAGTCATTCTTGTGATCCAGATTGATGATGGGGAGCTGCTACTAAGGGGGAGCAGCTGGTATGATTCTGATGTGTTACAAGTGCAAGTATGAGCGCTTTGCCATTGATGTCAAAGGGGGAGAGAAGACATGTGAAAAACAAGTGGTTGATGATCAAAGGGGGAGCAATAAAGGAAGAGAAGACATGTGAAGAGTTGTTGCTGATAGGGGGAGCTGTGACAGAAAAGAGAAGTTCTTGTCTTGATGGTTTTTCAAATCATATGTTGCCATCAATGACAAAGGGGGAGATTGTTGCAAGTATGAGGTTAACCAGTGTTATCATTGATGTCAACATACTCATATTGCATTGGTAAGATGGATTGGATGAGCTGTGTGCTGAGGATATTGAGAAAATTAGTCTCAATCAGGAACAGTGAAGAATAGTGATGAGAAGAAGGCAAATGTACTCAAAAGGTTGAGGATCAGAGGATGTGGATTAAAGGGTTTGTAGATATGAGTCTTGAGATGATCTAGTTAAGATTTTAGAGGTCCACATGAAGATATGAAAAAGTTGTGATCAGTCAAGTAGAACCGATTCTGGGAGATGCTCTAGAGGGACAGAGTGTTACAAAAAGGTCTGGTGAGATCCGGAGGTGCATTGTCAGACTCTGCGGATTGGAAGGAGTGTTTGGGATGTCCTTGTGATTTTTCATCTCAGTTTGTACAAAGTTTGGAGGTCTGGAAGAACCTGTTTCAGTTTGACAGTCACGACAGACTGCATTCTTGAAGTTCTGGATGAAGAGGAGAAGAGATTCTAGTAAGTAGAGGAAGTGCGGATGTACTTGGTCACTTAGGCAAGCTTTGTGAAGGTTCTTGTATCATGTTGAGGTTGTGTTGTTAGCCTGCATTAGTGTTAGAGCCCAGAATTGAAGATATTCTTGTTCAGACTGGCCGACCAGATGAGTTATTCATCTTGCGAATGTTCTTGTGGATGATTGCTGACTTACGAATGTTCTTGTGGATGATTGCCGAATTAGATGATTGTTCCTAAGTCGATGCCTTGTATAAATAAAGGTTTGTGAGTTCATTTCAAAGTGTGTGTGTGGAGCGGATGAGTGTGGCATAGCGAAAGAGTGAAGGGCAGAGCAGAAGTATCTCGGGCTTAAATGGAATTGATCCAGACATGGTAAAGATGTCAATCTCCAGTTCAAGTTTGTGATTCTTATCACTTTGTAGATAGTGTCTCTTGTAGGTAGTGTGCCTCTTTGTGACCAGTGTGCTCAGGCAGTGAGCCCTAATTGGCATGTGCCATTCATTTTTTGTATTCTTCTAACAGAGAATAATCCTTGGGTTAATCACCCTGTGGTTTTTCCCTTAACCGGGTTTTCCATGTCAAAATCTTGGTGTCCAATGTGTTGATGTTTATCTACTCCTGTGTTTATGCATTATGCTTTCATGAATGGTTAACTGATATGCTATTAACTAACAAAGAAGAATCAAGTGTTTGAAATAGAAGCAAGTTTTTGTACAACTGATTCACCCCCCCTCTTAGTTGTGTGCCCTAGATCTAACAAAAACTACTTTCACCTGCTCTTGGGGAACTTTTTCTTACAAAGTTCTTCCATTTGGACTATGTAATGCCCCAACTACATTTCAGAGGCTTGTTTTAGCCATTTTCGCTGAACTAGCTAATGAATGCATGGAGGTCTATATGGATGACTTTACTGTGTATGGGGATAATTTTGAAGAAGCTCTCACAAACCTTGAGAAAATATTGAAATGTTGTGAGAAAAATCAATTATCCCTTAGCCATGGAAAATGCTTCATGATGGTGGAGGAAGGAATTATATTAGGACACCACATTTCAGCAAATGGGATCAAAGTGGATCAAAACAAGATAGAAGTGATCACACAGTTGCCTTCACCCAAAAATCAGATAGATGTTAGAAGTTTTCTAGGTCATGCAAGCTACTATAGGAGATTCATAGAAAATTTCAGCAGAATAGCTGCCCCCCCTGTTTACCCTGCTTAACAAAAACATAGAATTTTTATGGATAGAAGACTGTCAATCATCATTTGAAACCCTAAAAGAGAAGCTTATTGTCACATCTATTTTGAGAGGACCTAATTGGACTTTGCCATTTCATATACAAACTGATGCTTCAAATGAATCCATTGGGGCAGTTTTAGGACAGAAGGAGGAAGGAGAGAGTATGCATGCCATTTATTACATAGGCAAAAACCTTACCTCTGCCGAAAGAATTTACATCACAACTGAAAAAGAATTCTTGGCAGTCATATATGCTATAAACAAATTCAAACATTCTATCACTGGATATAAAATATTTGTACATACTGATCATGCAGCCATCAAGTACCTAATGAATAAGCCAATAGTAGGTGCAAGGATCATTAGGTGGTTATTGCTATTGTAGGAATTTGATATTACTATAGTTGATAATCCAGGCAAGTTTAATTTGGTTGCTGATTTTCTGTCAATATTGCATACAGGAGGAGAAAACCAACTAGTGGAGGATAGGTTCCCAAATGAACATCTTTTTACTTTCTCCTCTACTGTACCTTGGTTCGCTGACATAGCTAATCTTTTGGCTACAGGCTTGTATCCATCCCATTTTATCTCAAAACAAAAAAATGCTTAGTTAAGGAAAGCTTATTTAACAAATGGTTAAATGGGTTGCTTTTTAAATGTGGTCCTGATTTCATTTTATGCAGGTGTTTAAAAACTGATGAATTTTTTGATGTATTGAGAGCATGTCATGATGAACATTTGGTGGGCATTATTCTTCCCATAGAACTATCCACAAGATCCTAGGAGCTGGTTACTACTGGCCCTCTCTTCATAAGGATACTAAGAAGTATGTGCAATAGTGTGACCAGTGCCAAAGGATGGGACAACCAACCTTCACCTAGGAACCATTTGAACAGTGGGGTCTAGACTTTGTGGGACCAATTTCTCCACCATCATCAGGTAAAGAGTATATTCTAGTATGCACAGACTATGTGACTAAATGGGCTAAGGTTCAAGCATTGCAATTTGTACAAGAAGAAAAAGTTGTTGATTTCCTTTATAATAAGATTTTCTTGAGGTTTGGAGCCCCAAGATCCATAGTTTCAGACAAAGGACCTCAGTTTACTTCACAAGTAATCAGAGCATTCACAAACTTATATCAAGTCAAACATAGAAAATCTTCACATTACCATCCTCAAGCCAATGGGCAGGTAGAGGTGACTAATAGGGAACTTAAAAATATTCTGACAAGGATAGTAGCAATGAATAGAAAAGATTGGGCTAACAGATTACCTGAAGCAATTTGGGCTTACAATACCACTTGGAAGTCCACAACAAAGTTCTCACCATATGAATTAGTTTATGGGACAAAGCCTATTCTGTCTATAGAATTTGAACTCCAGACACTTAAAACTGCATTGGATATTGGTCTACCATTGTCCATAGCCCAACAAAATAGAATTCTTCAGCTCAATGAGTTGGATAAAATCTGGACAGAGGCCATTCAGCAAATAGAACTGGTTCAGTATCAAAGGAAGCAATGACATGACCAACACATCAAGATGAGGACATTTCAACAAGGTGATTGGGTTCTTCTTTATGATTCTAAATTCAAGGAGTTCAAAAGGAAATTACAAACTCATTGGATGGGTCCTTATCAGATAAATAAAGTTTTCAAAAATAGAACAGTACTGTTGGAACCTATTGATGGAAGCATAGACACATTCTTAGTAAATAGCTATCGAATCAGACTCTATAAAAGGCCATCCACTAAAGAAGAGTTCCTCAACGATTTGTGTTTTGATACAAGGGACACCTCCTCTATCACAATTTTGGACTAGCTGAATTAAAAAAAAAAAGGCTAAAAACCAGCAAATGATGGCCTTCTGAAAAAAAAAAAAAAGGTGGTTGAAAACTAGCAAATGGCGGCCTTAAAAAAAAAAAAAAAGAGGAAGATGGAAAATCGGTAAATGGCTCTTTCTCAACCAAGGGAATTGAAAACTAGCAAATGGTGGTTCCCTTCTTCATGCCAGATGAGCATAATCAAGCTACGGAGGTGATCAGGTGTCCGGAGTTACTCAAACACACCTCCGGTGCTTCGTAGATTAGTAGCACCTCCGGCGCTTCGCAAACTAGGAGCACCTCCGACGCTCCACCAATAAAGAGTTATTAACAGCCATAATAAGTGGGAGGGGACCCACCTCTCTAGGAAATAAAGTAGAGACGTCATTCTATGAGGTCATTATGACTCATCCTCTACTTTATGGCAAGAACAAAAAAAATAAAGTCAAAACGCATCTTGAGATAAATCATTACTCTCATTTGCACGGGTACTTACAAAGACTGCGCTGACATCACCCTGGATTCATGGATTCTCGAACCACTTAGCGGGAATGATTGCAGGTTGTGTGACAATAAAGATGATTGACGTCATTTCAAGCCACAACAAGTTGCTTAGGTGCCACGTTGCGTTCAGTCTCATCAACGCCATAACATCTCAGTCAAGTACATCGTGCCTCATCATTAAAAATGGTTTAGCTAATTCTATCTTAATTAAGCATAAATTAGCAACTGTCTTGTCATTTCTATTTTTGGGTGCCATCATTATGACACATCCTCCTGCCATTATTTTCCTTTCCAAATTCATGCATGCTGCCATCTTTGTTGTACTGTCACCATGCTTACAGAGTGTCCCATAACTCTGCTTCATTTATGACCACAGAAGCGCTCTAACTGATTTTAAGTTCTTTGTCCATAAGCCTAAGTCGTTAAACGAATTGACATAATAATCCTCATTCAAAATTGTAACATACCCTGAAGAACAGAGTCAGCTGAACCAGTTCTCTGGAGCCTATGGAGTGAGGAAGGCTTGTAAGCACAGAGGATAGGAAAAGAATTTAGAAATGGTGGTTAAGAAGAAATCAGAGCTAGAAAGTGCTATAGGCTTTTTGCAGGATGATGCTGCAACAGACATTCTAAGGAATGCAAGATGGTTGGAATTTCTGGAAAAATTTGAAGGGTTTCAAGAAGATATTGTTGATGAGTTCTTAAGAAACCTGAGGGACAATCAAATAGTTGTAAGCGGAGTTCAAATCAATCTCTCTGTAACCACTATCAATCATATTTCTAGGTTGCCTGAACAAGGTGAGAGGTTCTATCATCTGAAAATTTTATATGCTGATTTGATTAAGAATTTCTCTGTTGAAGGTGAACCTGCAATACAATTGCATTTAAATAAAAATGAGGTTAAAGGAATTCTTAGGTCCTCACTTCCAAACCCTTGGCAATCTGTAGCTACATGGCTGATGAAATATTTCACATGTGATGGTAAATTTTCCTTAGTTTTAGGACCAATAATGAAAATGTTGGTTTTTCTGAGGCATGGGAATGGACACGATGAATTCAGCATAAAGATTCCCAACTTTCTGTACTTTGCCATTAGGGCAACTGCAAAAAAAATATCAACAAAACAAGGGTCCTATGAAACATCATGGCCTCATTTTTCTGATAGTTAAACACCACTTTCTGTCTCAAGTTGATGGGGAAGAATTATGGCAAACATTTCTTGAACAAAATCCCCAGGACAGAGAGCCAGAGAGGGCACTGGAAGAGGGTGAGGGTTCCTCTATCCAGCAAGAAGAAGAGACAGAACCTTCAACCTCCTCTACAACTATTAAAAAAGGAAAGAAGTCCTCACTCGAGGCAACTTCATCTGCAACCCTTGTTTCTGATAGGAAGAAGAAAGGTAAATAAATTAAAGAGCCCGCTCTTGAGAAAACTCCATACATGACTCGCTTAGCCAGGAGGAAAATGACTCTGGTTGAGGAATCTTCCCCTAAGGGACTAACAAGGGAGAGGTCAGGGTAAAAAGAAAAGAAAAACCCAAAGAAAGTTGACTCTATAATACACTATTGGGTTGAAGAAGCATCCCATGATTCCGATGAGATCCCTCTAGTGAGAAAGAAAAGACTAAGAGAAGTTTCCCCAGAACCATCTGTTCATCTGGGTTCAAGTCCAACTTCAGAACAATCTCCTGCTCCGGAGATAGAACACAGGCAAACTTTTACTATTTCCTCATATTTTGAGGATGAGACACCTACTCTGGAGGCACCTGCCCCACCTATGCTATGGAGAAGCAAAAGAAAAAGGCAGTGCTCCCAAACTGAGAAAGATACTGCTCTCCTAGCTAAATTGCTTCTAGGTTTCAGAACTTCTGAGGAGAAAAATGGGCCTTCATTAGTGCCGCACAAATAGAGAAAACCTAAGAAGAACCTCAAGATAGGGAGGCTACAAGGAAAGATGAAACAAAGCAATTGGGTATAGCTGATAGTGTAGGACAGATGACAATGGAAGATCCTGATGTGCAGCAAACAGAAGAAGAAACAAGAACTTTCTCTCACCCCTCTAATTAAGAGGATATTAAGATTTCAAAAGAGTAGCAAATGTTAGAAGAAATTGATAATCTAAAGAGATTAATATGGGGGAAAACCCTAATTATCACTGACCTCAAGAAAGTCAGAATGTAGATAGAGATGGAGCAAAAATAGGTAATTGAAAAACTGCAAACAATAGAGCAAAGACCAAATAATTCAGGAGAAGGAAGCAAAATTGGAAGCCCAGAAGACTGAGACAACTAAAATCATGAAGGAGAAGGAGATAGAGGTAGTACAAAGTATTTTTGATCTTACCAAGGCTAGAGACAATGGTCTTATAGTAATTGTAACATTAATTGAGAAAGTACAGAGCCAAGATAAACAATTGACTTGGGCCAACAACAAAATAGATGATCAAGAGGAAAATATTCATGAGTTGGCTGGCCCAAGGGTAACTAGTGAATAGGAAGTACAAATAGATCCATATGTGGGTCCAATCCCCATTGATATTCCTAAGGCCCTATTTCATTGGGAAAGGAGATGTAGAGAATATGAGGCTTCTAAGCCTATGCTACAATTATAGAGGGCAGTTACTGCCATGACAAAAAGAGTGGAAACCTTGGAGGAAAGAGTCATTTAGATAGCTTCCATTTCTTCGGAGATTTTATCTTGCAGACCTCCAAGTGCTAGTTATGCTATGTTTTTACAAGAAAGCGTCCTACAAAGAAAGTTGTCTTCAGTCCTGTCTGATCTGCCTGAGAACACATAAACAATAGAGGGGTTCATGGAAGCCTATACAAGGAGTTGTGATGAAGACAAAAATTTCTGTGTGAATTATATCTACATGGATTTTGTGTTGATGATATGACCTTCATCATTAACTATTTTCTAGGGGATTGCCAGCTCAAAGCATTCATGTCAATGATGAAGAATCATCAGATTTGGAATGAGCGAATGGAGGCTCACCTCAAGAAGGATATAGAAACAAATCTTTTCATGAGAAAGGAGTCTCCAAACCCTCATTCTTTTATGATCCAATTCAAGGCATATGTCTATCACCCTGAAAGTCAGAACAAAATTTTGCCATTATACCTAAAAAATCTACAAGAGTGTTCCATTGATTTTGGTCTTTTTATGAACAATTTAGCTAATCTAGTGCTTGCAATAGCAAAGAAAAGGTGGAATATTCTGACCTCAGAGCATAAAGTGAGAGAGGTGGTAACCCCTACAAACTCAAGGTTATTTATGAGGAAGGCAAGGTTAATATCCAAAATGATGGATAAGCATAAACAGGAGTGGATAGGTAGGCGTTTCAGGCCGCCTCTCATAATTGAGCCACTCCCTGTCTAGGCTGAGCAGATGGAAGATGAGAAATTGTAGGAGTGGTTAAAATAGGTTGATCAGTACAGGGGAAATAGTAATACCAACCGCACCACTTGGACTACCTATGCACAAGATTATAGCTTGACTGATAGGCTACTCCACCAGAATAAGTCCATATTGTGAGAAGCAGGAGGACCTGCTAAACCTTAGGTATGGGGGGATGATGAGAGCCAGATAACACCCATGAAATACATCTCTTTACCTCTCTTTTTCTCCTTTCTGATTCCATCTTCTTGATGACTACACCCAAATAGGCTAGCAAGATTATTCTAAATAATGATTAATAGGAGATGAATTACTTAAGATCATGATTTCTGATTAAAGGACTAATGTGCATAGAATTGATGGAAATATGTAGAAAAACTTCTCTTTTTGAATCAACAGGTGTAGATGTTCGGGATGACAATTTTGTACATCTCCAGAGGTATTCCTAATGATCTCCGGAGACAATACCAGAATACCACGACATCAAAAGTTTTGAAGTAAAGAGGAAAAGCATCTCCAGAGCTGGACTGAACTCTAGAGAATCTCCAGAGCTGAGCAAGAAGGCCATAATTATATCTCTGAAGCTACAGATAATATATCTCTGGAGCTGCAGACAGAGACATATATCTCCGACGCCTCTTTAGAGCAGAGCAGATTTCTAGCACAGTTGTCGGTCAGACACTTTCAGTGGCGATCGTGATACCCCTGAGTTACTGATGAAACTAATTTAATGTCCATATTTTTAGGGCCTCGCTGCCCAAATGTATTAAGACTCAAACTTAGATTCAAAGTGGACTTCTGTTCCACTCAATCTATTTTTATTGCATGGTTATTTTCCATAGTTAGACAACTAGTATAATAAAGAGATGGATGTCATCTCATAGAAGAACTGGTAGATAAGATAAGTGATATGTCATCACTAATTTTATATATACTTATAGAAGTAGCAGAAAAGAAAGTGACTTTTATTATTCTAATTTTCTGTAATCGCATTTGGATATCAATATTTCTCTGAATACAAAGTGAATGGAATTGGACTGAATTAAGTTGTGATCTTATTCTTTTGTGCTGATTCCTTACTGTAGTCTTCAGCCCTAAGGGTGTGGAGCAAGGGCCCACTCTCACCACCAAGGTAGAAGGCTAGTACCACTGTTTTGTCATTTCAGATTTTGCTTTATAGAATACTTACTGATTTTGATAGATAGATGCATGTTGCAGTATATAGATTTGCTTTAAGTAATTTACTGTTCAATTATGTTTCCAGTATTCTTTGAATTCATTTAGTAAGTAGATAGATCAATCTCTTTATTTCAGTCATAGGGTGTTTTGCATTCATAGTCTAACCAAATCTAAATTGGGTAGATGTAGAAAAAGAAGACATATTAACATACTTGAGGAATTTGGCCTAGAGATAGAGACAAAATAACCAACAGTTTCATCAAGTTAATCAAATCCTTGATATTGAAGAGGATGTAGGTGAGGAATTTAGACAAGTAAGATGATTTGGTGTGGTGCATGAGAACTATCTTGTTGAAGGAGTAGTTATCATGCCCAGAAGGGATAGACCATTCCAAATCCACGCTATGCCAAACAATCATCAGCTTGATAATCACAACCATAGACAAAACAACCTAAACTTCAACTAGTAAAATAATCAACAATAAGTGGTCAAGCTGGTTGTAAAACTGTATACTTGAGGTGATAGAAAGAAGGGGATTATTGACCAAAATTTTGAAGAATTGAAAGAAACCTTCTCTTCTATAGGTTTTCCTTCATCAAGGAGAATAGCTAAATCATTCAGTAGACCTCCATCACCTACTAAAGTGCTTGGAGATTCATCTACTTGTCGGGTTCTTATTTTACAAGGTATTGTTCTTCCCCTTACCATTAACTTTCAAAATATCATGGCTCATAATTAGCCAACACAACCACCAGTTCCTTGGGGTGCTGCAATTGACCCATTATCCCTAGGCATTCAACTTCATGATATTTAGCTCATGGATCCTGGAAGATTATAACTAAGTTTAGAGGAGATGGTAAAGTTTCAACTGATGAACATATACATGCTTTCTTTGTTGCTTGTTCTATTCTGGTAATACAACATGAAGATGTTTCAATAAGATTATTTGTTGAATCTCTTGCTAATGCTGCCACCGATTGATTCTATCATATACCTTTTACCTCTATTGACTCATGGGAAGTTTTGATTTAGAAGTTTGAAGATAGATTTAAAGGCCCTAAAAATGAACACTCTTTGATTGCCGAGTTGACACAAATAAAAAAGGAGGTTCAGGAGCCCATGAGGGAGTTTGTAGCCAGATTTAATAAGTTGGTCAATAGAATTATCCTAGAGACCAATAGGCCTACTCCAGAGATGAACAAATGCCTCTTTAATAATGTATAACCACCAAATGTGAGTTATCAACTAAAAAGAGATAGGGTGGCAACAATAGAAGAAGCCTAGACTTTTTCTATACAAATTGAAGATGATTTTCTTATTGTAGGTAAGTGGAAGAAGGAACTTTAAAATAAAAAAACTCTTGTTGTTACATCCACTGATCCTATGGTCCAAAAGTTGGCCAATGAGATCATTTCTCTCAAGAGGAAATTGCCTAAAGTTTAGTAGCTTCAACAACCATTTTACTAGGAGATTTCTAGGAGGGGGTACATATCTTCAAATGTTAACAAAGGTAAACATTTGGAATTACCCCCAACAACATAGAGGCTAGCAATTGAAGGCCCATCCTCCAACATCAAAGGAAATGTGATGTGTAATTTCTATTTAACTTCAGATCATGATGGTGTATCATGCCTAGAGATGAATCGATTCATGTAAATGGAAACCATGAAGGAGGTTAAAATTGAAGAAACCTTTGATGATGAGGGAGTAACACCCCTTGGCAACTCTTATTCTTATTATCTAGAGTATGAATATGATTTAGATAGAGGCAAAGATGTGCTTACTGAACTAGATGGTTTGGATTTTTGCATTCTCACAAGGAGTCAGTAGAGTCAATCCCCAAAAGGACTCCTCTTGCCAAAGATCAATAAAAGGACGAGTCTTTGATGTAACACCCCGCCAAGGAACCCAGAGGATAACACAATTAAGCTTACAAAAAGGAAAAATATTTTTTTTTTAAACAAAAGAAATAACAACAATCATATATTTATTCATAACATTTAAATTAAGCTTTATCCTCTAGGGTTCCACGATTGCATTACAAACGAACTAAAACAAGATCTAACCAACATTATGAATTAACTAACAACCACAGTTCATTCTCAGTCTAATTGTAGATCAAATGAATAAACACATACATTTCCATATTATAACATCAGATAAGTAATCATTAAGGTCATGTATAAAGGATTACAAGTACATATATAATTCCCTTTACATGAGGGTACACCATTACATTGTTTACAACATCACTTTCTTATTTACATTGGAGTACATACATCAAGATAATAGTACATGATTCTACTGATATACAATACTGGAACATGAACATAAGTTTTTGTCTCCTCAAGCTAGAACAAGATCTGAAATCTGCCACATAAGGTACATCCTTCTCGCACACAAACAACAACAAGGGGAACCAATGGAGATAAAAGCACAACCACCCGACCATGTGGAACCCTAAGGTCCACCCCTCGTCCTAGGAGATAACAATAAGGTCCCACTACAACAAACAACCAAGAAGACAATAGGCTAACAGGTGCAAGGACTACACATGACTCAGATACAACACTGGTCAACAAAGACATCACAAGAAACTTAAACATCACTTCTAGAGGCATTCACAAGACAAAGGGGAGAACACAACTAGAGAATGCTAGACTAAAGTAGGGATAGTGTCATCGCATGGTCCTAGCATGGGTTACCCTGACAGTCTCTAGCGAGACGTCAGCCCCCATCCATGGGTTACCCTGACAGTCTCTCGCTAGGCACTGACCCCCATCTATGGTTACCCTGACAGTCTCTCACTAGACATCAGCCCCATAGGGTGACACATGCAGAACCAACATTTCTTTCATGAGAACAAAGAAGTTGATTTTGCCAACCATGGCCTTCTCATCTCATCCTTAGCCTGAACGAGCTCTACAGGCATGAGTGAGGCATCCAATTATCTTGATTAGTGTGAAAACTACCCAACTCTCTAAATTTATTATTAAGTTATCACTGGATTAATAACTTCCAATGGGTTACTTTGACAAGCCACTTTGGGCGCCAACCCTACATTGAAAGCCACTCCCCCTTCACTACATCTAGATTCTTAAAGCCCAAAACAAAACCTAAGCATGAACTATCACATTTCTCATCATGATATATTTACAACACAAAATATGCATCATTTCACATTACACAGAGCAAGGCATTACCCATCTTGCATAGTTATCATAACCACATGTATAGGTAAACTGAGAAAGACATTATCGATCTTGCACAATCATCATAACCACATGAATAGGTACACTGAGCAAGGCATAAACCATCTTGTACATATATCATACTAACATGAATAGGAGGTAATACTTCAAAAATGCATTTCATTCAACTCACATGATGCACACATAGCCAACCCCCACACAATCACACCCTCCTAGGCCTCTGGAAACCATTTCCCCAAATGACATAAACACTTGACACTATTAAAACACAATGGTCACACATCACATTCACTTTCCAATGCACATCATAAACCAAGATCCCACAAATGCAACATATGATCTGATGCACTAATAATGGGTCTTAAAGAATGCAACTTTAATTCCAATCATGGTCAATCATCCAACAAGCATAAAGTGAATCTATCTCAACAATGTAGAACAATATTATTCTAACTACTAGTAGCAGTTACTAATATGATCAAATGATATAAGTGTCATAAGTAACGATATTTAATCCATTCCCATGCTATTGACAATAGATAATATTAAGAGTCTTACTTAGACTAATTGCAAGGTTAACATTTAGTAGTTGAAAGTCATGGACTATTATCAATGACTCATCATTGAATGATTTCTAATTAAAACCCAAAATTGATACTTCTACCTTAAATTAGAACTAGGTTTTCCCTTCAAACACAATAAGTTTCAAAAATTATCATCCAATTTAATTCCTTTTCTTCTACCATAATCTAATTTTTAGATAAAAGATATAACTTGATAAACATTATGTTATTTCTAATGCATTTAAGAGAATATAATTCAATTCCAACATAAACATTTTCATAATCACTACCCCATGTATGATTTCCAAAATCTTTAAAGTTATGTTTCTATTATTAAATCCAGATTAGACTATATTGCTAATTTCAAATCTTAAGAAAAGAACTTAAAAATAAGAATCGGTCTTCAGATAACAAAATATCATGTTCAAAGGTACTAAAATAAACCACTAAAAAAACATATTAATATGATCGATTAAGATATGCAATAATAGATACTATATCAGAAAGAATATAAATATAGAATGTTTTGATAATGATAAGAGATTTCAAAAAGGAAATGCTCTAGTAGACATGTATGCAAGAGTGAGAGCACAGACAAAGTGCATTAATTGTTCAACAAATTGCCTCAAAGAGATGTCAAATTATGGAATGCAATGATTAAAGGATATGCACAGAATGGATTTGTAGATTTAATAACAACAACAAAGATGGCATAGGAATGTTTGTTACTAATTGATACATATCTCTGAATTGACAAACTAGGTATTGCTAATATTTGGATATGATTTTCATAGATAAGAGCTGAATCTTATATAAAATTTTTAGAGAAACCCAGTTCGAAAATATAGAGCTATTGGTGACGCAACTAACTATTTTAACAAAGACGAAACGAGTGAGAGTTAGACAGTCACAAAATATTCATATCTCCAAAATGACAAACTGGGTAAGGCTGATTTTTAGATATGATTTAGATAACTAAGTCATACACCATATATAAAAATTCTAGAGGAACTCAGTTTGTAAAACTAAAGTTATGTCTAATGCAACAGACTGCTAAAACAAAGACGAAATGGGTGAAAGACAGACAGTCACAAAATATTCATATCTCCAAAATGACAAACTGGGTAAGGCTGATTTTTGTACATGATTTAGTTAACTAGGTCATGCACCATATATAAAAAATTTAGAGGAACCTAGTTCATAAAAATAAAGTTATGGCTAACGCAACAGACTATAAAAATAGAGATGAAATGGGTGAGAGATAGACAGTCACAAAATATTCATATCTCCAAAATAACAAACTGGGCAAGACTAATTTTCAGATATGATTTGGATAACTAGGTTGTGCACCATATATAAAAAAATTAGAGGAATCCAGTTTGTAAAAATAAAGTTATGGCTGACGCAACAGATTGAAAAAATAGAGATGAAATAGGTGAGAGATAAACAGTCACTTCAATCGGTGATTCCTAGATATACAATGATACATACATGCACAATTGGATCTGATAACAAGGCTTCTAACCTCACAAGAAAATTACAATTGATAGGAAAAATCATAAATCAAACATTTGCTTCAACTAAAAACTAAGACAAAAATTAGAACCAAAGGAACCTAATTTCGCTTGCTTAACTGGGCTGAAGATTCAATGCCGGATTCAACTGCTGCAGCCATAGACCAGTCTCTCCCATCTCCTCCCTCCCCAAAAGTTCCATATGCTAAAAATTATTATGAGAGAGAAATCCCCCTAATATCTTCCAAAAGATTCCTCCCATTAAAGGCAATAAATTTTGCCTAAATCCCTTTCTTACAATTTGCTATTTTTTATCATTTACAACCAGACCAGACAATATATATATTTTTTATTTTATTTATTTCCTTTACAACTAGACAAGAATCATTTTTATTCTTATTTATTTAGTATTTACTATATATGAGTTTTATGACAACTCATAAATATTATCTATTTTTATTGCCACTAACAAAATATTTACTTGTTAATATAATATTTTAATTTTAATTTTATCAATTATATTCCCGTTTTAATAACACTTTATTTTCCTCATTATAATTATTATTATTTATTGACCTTAGATTACAATATAATATAATTTCCCATAAACTTAAATTTACATAAAAGCATCTATATTTATTTATTTATTAAAAGTATCTTCTTAACTTAATAATTTTATTTTAATGCAACAACTAACCAAAGCACTAATCAAACAATTTCAAACTCAATAATCTAAATGTCGAACAATACATGACCACTATGCATGATTGGAAAACAAGACCACCACAACAATGACTGACTATCATGCCCATACTGACAACACTAACTGGGTGCAAAACTGGATACTCATCCTCTTCAAGGATGATGGCTAAGTTAGGGGGCCATATGTTATCTCCGTTCAACAGTTTCCATTAGTTTTAAGGCACGCTTAGACCTATCAATTCAGGTGGAGTTGATGCCTGATACCTGCAACCTGCAGCACACAACATGGTCTATGCACAAGTATAATAAATATCAAATGGTCACGGAGTGAAAGAGAATCGCAATGTCGTCGGACGCTCACGAATGAGTGGTACGAAATTGTCTCTTTTCACACCACGCAATAATCAGATCATCCTATAATACAAAATTAGTTGCAATCAATTCTAACATATGACAATCATTGTAAGATCAACATCATAATTGCCTCAATGTAAAACAATGTCAGAGCATATGAATTATCAGTGTTGCAACAAGGATTATCAATAAAACATGCTAACTGTCATATGAAACCACACATGAGGATAATCAGGAATGTCACCAACATGAATGCAACATCTACCAACATCATATAATGTACAACATCCACTATCTAACATACCCAAAATATTCCTATTATTTTACCTTAATCTTCATGCTCCTTAGCCAGACTATTTGCACATCTAAGATGAGAATGGAGGGGCACTACATTTGACAA
Source organism: Cunninghamia lanceolata (assembly GCA_027924645.1). Taxonomy (NCBI): domain Eukaryota; kingdom Viridiplantae; phylum Streptophyta; class Pinopsida; order Cupressales; family Cupressaceae; genus Cunninghamia; species Cunninghamia lanceolata. Next base: position 5,383,288 of record BSBN01000784.1, on the reverse strand, counting down.
CTCCTAAGCGTATTTTGACTTGGAATGTAACTTTTGTACATGCTTCTTCATCTAGCCCAAAATCATCAGGTGTTCCTTACCCTGTAACTTTAATTTCTGTAAATAAAGTCTCTAATGATTTTTATATTATTGAATATTGTAAGAACTCTAAAATACAAATATCACAAGCAGAATATTTTAAGTTGAATCCTAGAGAGCTTGACTATCTTGTAAAATATGTCAAGTTAGAGTCTTCTTCTCATGTAAAGGGTCAATCTTTAAAATCCTTTGTTGATAATTCCTCATCCAAGAGTAAAACTTCTACCCCTGAAGTCTCTCATGAAAAACCAAATCCCTTTTATATATCCCTGTATATTGTTGGTTGTAGGCTAAGTGATTGTATAATAGACTCAAGTGCCTTAGACAATATAATGCCTACTAAAGTTGCCCGTGCTCCAGGTCTCACTCTAACTAAGACATATGGAAAGTGTTTTTCTATGGAATATAAATAGGTACCTCTACTTGGTTAGATCAAAGATGGTCACATAGCTTTGGCTTATTGTCTCAATAAGAGATTGAAGTTGACCATCCAAGTTGCAGACATACCTACCAGCTATGGGATGCTTCTTAGCAGGAGTTTTTGTAGAGATTTAGGAGGGGAGATTCATCTAGATTGGTCATATGCTCTCATTCTAGTGGGTGGAAAGAAGGTTCATTTGGATCCTGAGCCCAAGGCAAAATTCATTATGTTAAAATCAAATGATCCAAAATTTGAAATCTTGTATGAGGAGACCGATTTTGGATCGTACATGCTTTCTTCTGTACCAGAGAAGGAAACTTCAGATTTGGCTGATGTAAGCATTACTCTAGGACTGTGGGTGTTAGAGTTTGATGGTAGCTATTCAAATTCTAGTTCAGGAGCAGGCATTGTTCCGATCTCTCCAGATGGTGAAAAGTTTCCTTTTTCTTACAAGTTGGAATTAAGACTACCAACAATACTGCTGATATGAAGCTTTATTGTTAGGCCTGGCTGTAGCAAAGGAAAAAGGAATAAAAGAGTTAAAAGTTGTTGGTGATGCAGAGCTAATTGTTAAACAAGTGAAAAATATTTTCACTATGAAAAATGATAGACTGAGACATTATAGAAACAGAGTGAGGGACAATATTGAGCATTTTAATGCCTTCTCAATTGAATTTATTCCAAGAGAATAGAATACTAAGGCCGGTTTGTTAGTAGTGTTAGCTTCATTGCTATTTCCCCACCCATAATTCAAAAATACCTCATATAAGATTGAACTCATCTATTGCCCTAGTGTACCAGATAACTCTAACCACTGGCAGGTTTTTGAAGACAACAAGAAGATTATTAAATTTCTTGAGAAGGCTAAAACTTTTTCTAACTTGTATTTTGAAGGCAGTAACTCAGTATGTAAGGAAACTTGTCCAAATTCAGATGAGTTTACAAAGGATGGTGTCATTCAATTGAAAGGTAAAAAATTTCCCAAAGGCCTGGTGTCTCTAGAAGATATTTTTGATAGGCATGATAGATATGTGAAGAATAAAATCCAAAGTGCCATAAATAGTTCTGCAAACTATGAAAAGGTTAATATTGGAACAGATGATGACCCTAAGTATGCATTGGTAAGTGTTGTACACCAGAAGAGAGAAAGACTAGTCAAATTATTAATCAGATATAACTTGATGTGTTTGCTTGGTGTTATGATGACCTGAAAAACTTTATGAATGGTAGGTTCCAGCATCATACCCCACATAAACTAGGGGTTTTTCTAATTAGACAAAAACAACGTCCTTATAACCCTAAAGTTGTAGATTCCATTTTTCAAGAGATAGATAAGATGTTGAAGGCCAGGATTATTTACCCTATACATCACTCTACTTGGGTAGAAAACATTGTTCTTGTACAAAAGAAAAATGGAGATATCTGAATTTGCATAGATTTTAGAAATATGAATCAATCTTCTTTAAACCTAACAATTATCCACTTCTTGTAATGGATCATGTGTTGTAAATTGTTTCTGGATCTGAGATGATGTCCATGCTAGATGGGTTTTCAGGCTATAACCAGATTAGCATAGCCAAAGAGGATCAACATAAAACAACATTTACCACACTAGTAGGTACTTTTTCTTATAACCATATGCCTTTTGGATTAATAAATGTTGGGGCTACTTTCCAGCGTGCTATGGATATGTCCTTTGGGGATTTAAGAAATAAAATCATTGTTATGTACATAGATGACCTCATTGTTTTCTCTAAGAAAAGAGAGAATCATTTTAATGACTTAGAAGTTGTTCTTGAAAGATGTTTGCATGGCATATCTTTGAATCCTAAAAGGTCTATCTTTGTTGTGACTGAGGGAAATTTTTTAGGTCATATAGTGTCTAAATATGGAATTAGAATTGATCCTGATAGTGAAAGGAAGCAAGGTAAGCGGAAATGCTTCCTACACTAATCTATTGAGGAAAGATTTATGCAAATTTTAACTTTTATAGTTACAGGTTATTAGATGCACATTAATAGAAAGGTAATAACAAAATCCAAATGCAAATACAAAAACTCACAACACAAGATATACATGGGGAAAACCCTTTTAGGTAAAAAACCCCACACACCAAAACCTGCACAATGTATTATCAAATCAAAAGATGATTACAACACACTTGCAATGCAAGCTCTTTTAGGAGTACACAATGTCGATTCTCATTCACATACCATGACCTTTCACATTCTCCAGCCGCTTATTTATCAAGCCTCTTTGGCGGTTATCCAATGTCAGTTTATCCATGTCATCCAATAATAAAATAACTGCCAATGCCTTTATTAAATATAGGCCCCACAGGAGGGACTCTGCCCCCCTGCACTCCCCTATTAATTACTCTAGGGGGAAACCCCAGTTGACAAAGTCACCAAAATTTATCTTACTACATGTACACAAGGTGCCGACTATGGGATCCTACAATATAGTGTTGAATAAATAAATACAACATTAGGAACTTGCAAAGGTTGAGACACCTTAATTCCTAACAGATAGAGTAAATGCCATCCAGCAACTTACTTTACCCATTAATGTCAAAGCAGTAAGATCTTTCTTTGGACAAGTAAATTTCTTGAGAAGATTTGTACTTGAATTCTCTGAGCTAACTAGACATATTGTTGAGATGATGAAAGGTAATCAAGTCTTTAAATGGAGCGAGTAAGGGAAATAAGCATTTTCAGATATTAAGACAAACATAGCAAATGCCCCTATAATAATGCACCAAGAATTTGATAGAGATTTTATCATCTATAGTTATGCTTCCAAACATGCACTGATGTCATCCTCTTACAAAAGAATGAGAAATGAGTTGAATCCTGTATTGCTTTTATGAGTGTTCCATTAAAAAATAAACTTAACTACTCCCAGGTTGAGAAACATGCTTATGATGTGGTTAAGGTAGTGAAACAATTTATATTCTATATTTTACATTAACATACCACATTTTTTGTCCCAGATCCTGCAGTAAAGAGTATTCTTACTCAGCAAGATATTAGCTACAATAGGATAGGAGCATGGATTGCTAACCTGCAAGAGTATGACTTGGAAATCAAACCACCTAAGCTGGTAAGAGGTAGAGGCTTATGTCAATTGATAGCTGAAAATGAAACCAGTGAATCAGAGGATCTACCCTTGGTGCTGTTAGCTGGAGTTAAAGATGAATGGTTCTCTCATATTGCTTATTTCCTGACCTATGGAGAATTCCCACCACATCTCTTAGCAAAATAGAAAAGGACAATCAAATTGAAAGTAGCTAGGTATGTAATTTGGAATGATGCATTGTATTAAAAGAGTGTTGATGGTACATTTTTGAAATGTGTAGACAAAGATCATCAAGATAGACTCCTTAAACTTTTCCATGATGAGGCTTGTGGTGGCCATTTTTCTTTTTTTGTTACTGCTTTTAAAATTCTTAGGCATGGTTATAACTGGCCGGTAATATTTAAGGATGCATATGTTTGGGTGTCAAAATGTGAGAAATGTATGCAGTTCACTAGTAAGCCACAACTAGTAGGTTTACCCCTACGACCAGTCATTGTGGAGGAACCTTTCCAACAATGGTGTTTGGATTTTATTGGACCTATCAACCCACATTCAAGTGCTGGTCACACCCATATTCTAATTGCAATTGATTATTTCACTAAATGGGTGGAAGTTGTACCTATTAAACAAACTACATCAGCAGTGGTTTGTGATTTCATTAAACATAATATCTTAGTCAGGTCCAGGGTACCACTAGAAAGATTGTTACATATAATGCATCTAATTTTTCATTCTTTGATATGTCTTGTTTTTTCTATGATAATGGAATTTCTTTAGCACAATCATCATATTATTATCCACAAGGGAATGTACAAGTAGAGTCTAGTAATAAGAATCTAACTGCTATTATGCATAAATTGGTAGATGAGAATAAAAAAAACTGGCATAAAAATCTTTATGATGCTCTCTAGGCAGACATGATTACTCACAAGAGAGCAATAGGAATGTTTCCCTTTGAATTGGTTTATGGAATGAATAGTGCACTACCAATCCCATTGGAATTATCTATTGCAAATCTTCAAAAGGCAATTGAGGATGAACAATTCCAAAATGCTTTGGAGAAAAGGATCATGTTCCTAAACAAAGTTGAAGAGAAAAGAGAAGGTGTTGATATAATTACACAATACCAGGCATAGGTGAAAATGATTTTTAATAAAAGAGCTAGGCAGAGGGATTTTGTGGTTGGAGATTCAGTGTTGTTATAGGACAAAAGGAGAGAGCCAAGGAGATTACATGGTAAATTTGATTCTCTATAGAAAGGTCCCTTCTTTATCACACAGGTATGTTAGAATAATGCATTTATGCTTTCTTATCCCAATGGAACTCCCGTGCCCTTGCCAGATAATGGGGAAAACTTGAAGTTTTGCAATATGTGAAATGGGTTTTCCCCATCTTGTACTCTAGTCCTCTTTCCCTATTTTATTTTTATTTTGCTTTGTTTCTTGTGTTTTGTGTGACTCTTTGGCCCAATGAATAAGTCCTCTGGCCAACTCGAGCTCATGTGTTCTCTTCATCCTTTTGCAGTCCTCATCCCTAGATAGAGCCAGTTATTGTCCCAGTTTTTGTCATTACCTTTAGTGCTAGGGAGTCCTTGATTGATTTAAACTTGGTTTGTGTCTATCTTCAATGTGTTTCTTACTCATTGTAATATTGTTCCAAGTCAAAAGTGTTCCCTATTCCTTTAATTCACAACTTTGTTCTTTCCCTAACTTTGTTGTTGGGTTTGTTAGTTTGCTAACCTAGCAATGTAGCGATAGGAAAGAACATTGACTTAGCCTTTCTTTGCTATTCGCATTCTTTTCACTTCACAAACTTTCCTTGTCTTCCTATGTTCACTATCACTCAAGTCTTGAGTTTGCTAACTTTCTGATGGGACGATCATATAGCCTTGTGAGTCAGTTTTGTCAAGTCTTGCCCTATTGATAAAAATAAATCTTTATTTAAGTCTCTTCACTAAGAAGCAAAGTTAGTGAACTTTTGAGTTTACCAATTTATGAAGCGACCGATGAAGACTGAAGATAAGTAATGATCGCCCAAAATGATAATTAGTGAACTATTGAGTTTGTGAACTCTTAAGTTCATCGATGAGGTTGTTGTTGCAAGTATGAGGTGAGCCAGTGTTGTCATTGATGTCAACATACTCATACTGCATTGACAAGAAGGATTTGATGAGCTTTGTGCTGAGGATATTGAGAAAATTAGCCTCAGTCAGGAACAATGAAGAACAGTGATGAGAAGAAGGTAAATATACTGTATAGGATGAGAACCGGAGGATGCGGATTAAAGGGTTAGTAGATATGAGTCTTGAGATGCTACAGTTAAGATTTCAGAGGTCCGCATGAAGATCTGAAGGAGTTGTGGCTACCGGTATAGAACCGGGTCCGGCAAGTATCCGGAGGTGACAGAGGATCACAAAAAGGTCCAGTGAGGTCCGGAATTGTATTATCATAATCTGCGGATTGGATGGAGTGTTTGAGATGTCCTTGTGATGTGTCATCCTGATTTGTGTGTGATTTGGAGGTCCGGAAGTACCTCTTGCATTATGACAGTGGCGACAGACTGTGTTCTTGAAGTTCCGGATGAGGAAGACAAGAGATCCCAGTAAGCAGAGGAAGTGCGGATGTATCCGGACATTCAGACAGGCTTGTGAAGGTTCTTGGATCATGTTTAGGTTGTGTTGTTGGTCCGCATTGATGGTAGAGCCCGGAATTGAAGTTATTCTTCCGGATGAAGTTCTTGCTCTGTGTAGCCGACCGGATGAGTTGTTCATCCTGCGAATGTTCTTGTGATGGCCGACCGGATGTGTTATTCATCTTGCGGATACTCCTATGGTTGTTTGCCAACTTAGATGCTTGTTCCTAAGTCGATGTCTTGTATAAATAATGATTTGTGAGTTCATTTCAGTGTGAGGTGTGAGGATGAGTATGATCTAGTGAAGAAAGGTGCGAAAGGCAGAGCAGAGATTGTTGGGCTTAATTGGAACTGATCCGGACATGGTAGAGATGTCATTCTCCAGTTCAAGACTGTGATTTTCATCACTTTGTAGACAGTGTGTCTCCTTGTAGGCAGTGGGCCTCTTTGTGAGCAGTGTGCTCGGGCAGTGAGCCCTTATTGGCATGTGCCATTCATTTTTCTTTATTCTTCTAACAGAGAATAATTCTTGGGTTAATCACCCCGTGGTTTTTCCCTTAACCGGGTTTTCCACGTCAAAATCTTGGTGTTCAATGTGTTGATGCTTATCTGCTCTTGTGTTTATGTATTATGCTTCCATGGATGATTATTTGGTGTGCTGCTAACTAACAACAGTGAGTTAAGTGTTTGAATGACAAGAAGTTTTATACAACTGATTCACCCCCCCCCCCTCTCAGTTGTATGCCCTAGATCCAACAATTGGTATCAGAGCTAAGTTCCTCTGACAAGAGCTTAACCGCTTGAGGAGATCCAGGATGTCGTCATACAAGAAGGATAGTCCGAAGTTCGATGGAACCAACTTCACTCTCTGGAAAGGTCGCATGAAGTGTCACTTGGAATGCATGGGAAAAGCATACCTAGGTATGATTTCAAAACCATATGTACCTCCACAAGGTGGTCCGACAACCCTGAATGAAATCACAGAAGCTGAAAACAATCTGCGGACCAAGGAAGCTCTTCTAAGCGCATTGAATGACTCAGATCTCTCGAATGTCATTGACCTACCCACTGCATATGAGATCCTAACTAAATTGGAACTTCTGTATGAAGGAGATGAGTTTGTCAAAAGTGCAAGGTTGCAAAGTCTGAAAGGGAAATTTGAAAGATTGAAAATGAGAGATGATGAAAACATCACTACCTTTATGCCAAGAGTAAATGAGCTAGTATGTGGAATCAGAAATGCTGGTGGAACTTTAGATGAAAATGAGATTGTCTGCAAAATCCTAAGATCCCTTCCTGCTGCCTACAAAATCAAAGTTGCTGCCATTGATGAATTCAGAGCCCACACAACTGTCACAAGAGAACAACTGGCTGGCAAACTAGCTGCATTTGAAATGACCGAGTTTGGAGATGATCCACCCAAGACTGAATCTGCTTTCAAAGCCAGTGCCTATGTGAAAGGCAAACAGAGACTTGATCCGGGTGAAAACTCATCAAGGAAAATGTCATGGTATGATCAAGCAAGAAGAGACATGGAAGAAGAAGAAGCAGAAACAGCTCAACTTGAAGCCCTCATTGCAAAGAGACTGCCAAGAGGATCCGGTAAGTATGAAGGAAAACTACCCTTTAAGTGTTTCAACTGCAATAAGATTGGTCATTTTGCCTCAAGATGTCCGGAGAGATCTGCAAGATCTAATACTCACAGACAAAGGTTTCAAAAGAATTGCTATTATGTTCGTGAAGAAGATGACAATGAAGGAGTAACAGATGATGAATCAGATCCAGGAAGCAAATCCGGAAATGAGTGGGTGTTTATAGCCATCAAGGAAGAAGATTCCTTGCTCTCTGAATCTGTCAATCACAAAGTTGTTGAAAAAGCCTTGGCTGCTCAAGTGGAAGAAAAGGATGATTGGGTTATTAACAGTGGATGTTCTCACCATATGACTGGTGACAAGAATAAGTTCTTAGACTTGGAAAGATATGAAGGAGGAATGGTAAAGTTTGGTGACAATTCTGCTGGCAGAATCAGAGGTAGGGGAACTATTTCCTTTGATGGTAAGAGCAAAACAGGAAATGTACTGTATGTTGAAGGATTGAAGCACAATCTTCTCAGTGTTGGTCAGTTAGTGGACAAAGGCTATGATCTCCGGTTCAAGAATGGAAAATGCAAAATCTTTACAAGCTCCGGAACTGAAATTGCATCCGGTACTCAGACAAGAGGTAACATCTTTCATCTGGTTGGTTCAAATAAAAGTTGTTTGTTTGTTCAAATTGATCAGAGTTGGTTATGGCATAGAAGAATGTGTCATGTAAATTTTGATAACATCATCAAAATAAGCAATACTCATGCTGTGAGAGATCTTCCAAAGTTGATAAAACCTACAAATAGTGTGTGTAAAGAATGTCAGTTAGGCAAACAAAGCAGAGTCTCTTTTAAAAGCAAAGATCAGTCTTCTACCGGATTGTTGGAATTAGTACATACTGATCTATGTGGACCAACAAGAATCAAGAGTCTGCAAGGTGATAGATATTTCATGTTGTTAATAGATGATCATTCCCGGATGATGTGGGTTACCTTTCTAAAAGAAAAATCAGAAGCTTTTGAGAAGTTCAAAATCTTCAAAGCTATGGTGGAGAATCAAACCGGATTGAAACTAAAGTGTCTAAGGTCTGATAGAGGTGGAGAATTTACATCTGGTGAATTCATTGACTTTTGTGAGAAACAGGGTATAAGGAGACAGTTGTCTGCTCCTAAGACTCCACAGCAGAATGGAGTAGTTGAGAGAAAGAACCGGACCATCCAGGAAGCTGCTAGGACAATGATGTTGGAAGCAAATGTTCCTCAAATGTTTTGGAAAGAAGCTATCAGCACTGCAGTCTACACTCTCAATCGAGTTCAAATCAGAAACAACACCGGTAAGACCCCCTATGAACTCTGGTTTGGCATCACTCCTACTGTGAAATATTTCAGAGTATTTGGTAGCAAGTGTTATATTAAAAGAGATGAAGATCTAGGAAAGTTTGATGCTAGAAGTGATGAAGGAATTTTCTTGGGCTACTCCACTCAAAGCAAAGCATACCGGTGTTACAATAAGAGATTGAGGAAGATGATAGAAAGCACCAATGTGAAGGTTGATGAAGGAATTGAGAAGCCTTCAAGATTTTATGAGGTTGATGAAGATGACCAAGACAGTGTTCAAGGACCTCAATCCTCTCCGGTGAGACAGAGTCAGCCTGATCCGGTAAATCAGGAAGAAGAGTTAGATTTGAATGAGCCTGATCAAGAAACAGCAGTGCTGGATACTCCCAAAATTCCAAGGTATGTAAGACTGAATCACTCTGAAGATCAGATCATAGGTGACAGAAGCAAAGGTGTACAAACTAGAAGGAATATTGCTCAAGATCAGAATGAATGTTGTCTGATTTCAAAGATTGAACCTAAAACAATAAATGAAGCCTGCAATGATGAAAACTGGACCAAAGCAATGGAAGATGAACTGATGCAAATTGAGAAAAATCATACTTGGGATCTTGTTCCCAGACCTAGAGACAGGAATGTAATTGGAACCAAGTGGGTCTTCCGGAACAAACTAAATGAAGCTGGTGAAGTAATCAGAAACAAAGCTAGATTGGTCTGCAAAGGCTACTCTCAAATAGAAGGAATTGACTTTGAAGAGACTTTTGCTCCGGTAGCAAGAATTGAAGCAGTCAGATTACTTCTTGCATTTGCTGCCTTCAAAGACTTCAAGGTATATCAGATGGATGTCAAGTCTGCCTTCCTAAATGGTGATCTGGAAGAAGAAGTTTACATTGAACAACCGGATGGATTTCAATTGTCTGATAATAATGATATGGTCTGCAAGTTGAAGAAAGCTTTGTATGGATTGAAGCAAGCCCCAAGAGCATGGTATGAAAGGTTGGATAAGCATCTTGTGCAGATTGGATTCAACAAAGGTACTGCTGACAGCAACTTATATTTCAAAATTGATCATGAAAACATTCTGATTGTTGAAGTGTTTGTGGATGATATCATTTTTGGAGGAAGAGATAGTATGTGTAAAACTTTTGCAAATCAGATGAAAAGTGAGTTTGAAATGTCTATGCTTGGTGAAATGAATTTCTTCTTGGGTCTGCAAATTACTCAAACAAAAGAAGGGATCTTCATTTCTCAGACCAAATATGTGAAAGAATTGTTAAAGAAATTTGGTATGGAAGACTCAAAGCCTATGAACACTCCTATGGCAACCGGATGTAAGTTAAGCAAAGATGATGACTCTCCAAAGGCAGATCAGACAAAGTATAGATCAATGATTGGTGGATTGTTGTATCTCACTCAAACTAGACCAGATATAATGCAAGTTGTTGGTCTTGTGGCAAGATTCCAGGCTGATCCTAGAGAATCTCATGTTATGGCAATCAAAAGAATTTTTAGATACTTGAAAGGGACAGTTGAGTATGGTCTATGGTATCCTAGAGATCCGGATTTCTCTCTTCATGCTTACACAGATGCAGATTGGGCAGGAGATGTGGATGACCGGAAGAGCACTAGTGGTGGAGCATTCTTTTTGGGGAAGAGATTGGTTTCTTGGCTAAGCAAGAAACAAGATGCAATATCACTGTCTACAACTGAAGCAGAATACATTGCAGCAGCAGGTAGTTGTACTCAAATCTTATGGATGAAGCAGATGCTAAGAGACATCAAAGTTGAATATGAGGAGCCTATCACAATTTTCTGTGATAATTCAAGTGCAATTAATATTTCCAAGAATCCGGTATTGCATTCTAAGACTAAGCACATATCTATCAAATTTCACTTTTTGAGAGAACAAGTAAACAAGGAAGAAGTCAGATTGGAGTATGTTCCCTCCAAGGATCAGATTGCAGATATCTTTACAAAACCTCTTCCCAAGGACTCTTTTGAATATCTCCGGGAGAAGTTAGGGGTCATGGCCCCTCCGGTGATGAACTAAGATGCACTGATGTGCATCAGTCCGGTGGCTATCACAGTCATATCTTGTGATCCGGACTAATGGGGAGCTGCAACTAAGGGGGAGCAGCTGGTATTATTCTGATGCATGAGAATTGCAAGTATGAGCCCTTTGCCATTGATGTCAAAGGGGGAGAGAAGACATGTGAAAAACAAGTGGTTGATGATCAAAGGGGGAGCAGCAAAGGAAGACATGTGAAGAGTTGTTGTTGATAGGGGGAGCTGTGACAGAAAAGAGAAGTTCTTGTCTTGATGGTTTTTCACATCATATGTTGCCATCAATGACAAAGGGGGAGATTGTTGCAAGTATGAGGTGAGCCAGTGTTGTCATTGATGTCAACATACTCATACTGCATTGACAAGAAGGATTTGATGAGCTTTGTGCTGAGGATATTGAGAAAATTAGCCTCAGTCAGGAACAGTGAAGAACAGTGATGAGAAGAAGGTAAATATACTGTATAGGATGAGAACCGGAGGATGCGGATTAAAGGGTTAGTAGATATGAGTCTTGAGATGCTACAGTTAAGATTTCAGAGGTCCGCATGAAGATCTGAAGGAGTTGTGGCTGCCGGTATAGAACCGGGTCCGGCAAGTATCCGGAGGTGACAGAGGATCACAAAAAGGTCCGGTGAGGTCCGGAATTGTATTATCATAATCTGCGGATTGGACGGAGTGTTTGAAATGTCCTTGTGATGTGTCATCCTGATTTGTGTGTGATTTGGAGGTCCGGAAGTACCTCTTGCATTATGACAGTGGCGACAGACTGTGTTCTTGAAGTTCCGGATGAGGAAGACAAGAGATCCCAGTAAGCAGAGGAAGTGCGGATGTATCCGGACATTCAGACAGGCTTGTGAAGGTTCTTGGATCATGTTTAGGTTGTGTTGTTGGTCCGCATTGATGGTAGAGCCCGGAATTGAAGTTATTCTTCCGGATGAAGTTCTTGCTCTGTGTAGCCGACCGGATGAGTTGTTCATCCTGCGAATGTTCTTGTGATGGCCGACCGGATGTGTTATTCATCTTGCGGATACTCCTATGGTTGTTTGCCGACTTAGATGCTTGTTCCTAAGTCGATGTCTTGTATAAATAATGATTTGTGAGTTCATTTCAGTGTGAGGTGTGAGGATGAGTATGATCTAGTGAAGAAAGGTGCGAAAGGCAGAGCAGAGATTGTTGGGCTTAATTGGAACTGATCTGGACATGGTAGAGATGTCATTCTCCAGTTCAAGACTGTGATTTTCATCACTTTGTAGACAGTGTGTCTCCTTGTAGGCAGTGGGCCTCTTTGTGAGCAGTGTGCTCGGGCAGTGAGCCCTTATTGGCATGTGCCATTCATTTTTCTTTATTCTTCTAACAGAGAATAATTCTTGGGTTAATCACCCCGTGGTTTTTCCCTTAACCGGGTTTTCCACGTCAAAATCTTGGTGTTCAATGTGTTGATGCTTATCTGCTCTTGTGTTTATGTATTATGCTTCCATGGATGATTATTTGATGTGCTGCTAACTAACAACAGTGAGTTAAGTGTTTGAATGACAAGAAGTTTTATACAACTGATTCACCCCCCCCCTCTCAGTTGTATGCCCTAGATCCAACAGTTGTTCCCTGACCCATCAATTCACCGATGAGTAAGGTTTTATAAAAGTGTAGCCCTCTAATAGAAAAGAGAAAAAGAAGAATACACCCATCCTTAAGTTCACGAGATAGAATCTTTGCAAATAAATAAAATTTAAAAGGTGTTATGTCCACTACCCCTAAGCGTTAATTATAAGGGAGTATTAATGCATTGAAATGATGCCCTAATGAGTTGATATAAATAGAGTTTGAAAGGCATTTTTATTCACCATTTAACATCAGATTTCTTGCCGACGCTAGAGCTGCATACTCATCAACTGGTTTGAGATCACTCTCATAGTCAACAATAGTGTATGAGGTAGGTGGCATACATTTGTCTACTTTTCAATTCAAATTGTTTCATATATATTTAAAATTGTTGTATTCTATTGCACCACCCCAAGATTTCATGAATACTATCTATGTGACACACCAATTCCCTTCACTAAAACCACTACCTCCCAAGAATTACCAAGTACTGTTGAACCTTGTCAATTATTCAGTCTTGTGGGTGATACAATTCATGAAGATGAAGTATAAATATTAGGGGTTCGACGTATCCACTATAATTGGAAATAAACTATCTGGGATAAAAGATATTGATCTTGGACATATCGACATGAAGGATTTATGGGACAGGATGGGTAATGACCCCTGAGAACCTATAGCTGAGTAGAACTTCACAAGTGGACTTGCTCATGCTAGGGGTTTCCCTCCTGCAGTCCAGTGTATAGATTTAGTTTTGTCTTGCATAGAGAACTATCATGCAGAGACCCAATAAGTTAGAATAGTGTATGGTGAAGTAGTTGTGACCTTGGATGCTGAATCCATTAGTAGTAGGTTCAAACTATCTGTCTGGGATGAAAATGCTGACATGTCCATGGAGACCAGGTGGGGCTACTATGTGGATGGGAAGAGTGGTGTAAGAAGTGTATTGCTACCAGCTAGATGAAGAAAGAGAGGAAAGGTCAGGTACAGCTTCTGAAGAACCTTATGAGAAATCATTTTAAAGATGACATATCAGATATTATTACTCTCTTACATAGAATGGTGGGCAGTGCTAAGTCAACTGAGTTTGTAGAGTGGGTGTGTCAATTTATCCTTTTGATATGTGTCGGTGACCAGCATATTGACTAGGAAAGGATAATCAATGATCATCTACATGATCATCTGGTGATTTCAGAAAGAAAAACCAATTTCATATGTGTTCTTATCTATTATATGTCTTGGAAAACACACAAAGGGTTTGGCCTAGCTTGAGGACTAACATTAATTTCACTGATACTACTCAAGTGTATGAATATTACCCTCAACTGTAAGAGGAAATTGGAAACAAGATTATAGGAGATTCAGTGATGCTTTCTTGATGTTCAATGTAAGGAGGATATATGGCAATCCTGGTCTTAGAATTTCTACAGAGGCATCCAACCTCATTGTATAGTATGGAAGTTATTTTATTCAATTTGATAGATTCACATATATCAGAATTGGGGGTTTTGAACAATCACCTTATAAGCTTCCAAGGTATGTCACATATTACATTGTGTTCCTTGAAATCTACAAACAAATGTCACAATATAGTAAGAAATACCATGATTACAAGAAGAAGGGGTATTCCTTCCCTTTGCAATTAACTCATTACAGTTGCAACAAACATAAGTATGCCAGACATGTAGACAAAATTCTATCTAAATTTAATTTTCATTCATATGTTTCTAGGCCACATTTTGATAGTAAAGGTTTTGTGAAAGATAATATGTATACACCCTTGCTACATGAACACCAACCCCATCTCAAAGATTTTTGGGAAGACTGCACTAATGAGCATGAAGTGAGGAGGAGGGATTAGATAAGACTAACAATGAACTATATGAAGGCCTTAAATTTGGGGTGGGATCTCCCACACATTGTGGATGATTTTTCTGACATGATTGATGAAGGGTATTATGTGGAGAAAGATAAACCATTGCCAAGTTTGAGGTGGTTAGAGAAGGAGATTATAGATTTATTTGTTAGGTCTTCCTTTATGCTTGAGAAGAGTGAGAGATGGATATAGGCAAAGACTATTGGTCATACTATTATTGCACCCTTAGGTCAAGAAGTAAAAGGACAATATGCTTCTACTCCACCATCTTCTCAAAGACCAATTTCAAATGTTCACGCTACTAGATCAAAGAAAACATCACAAGGAGGGAATAATGGTAATGGGGAGGACCCCAACAAAGGAGGTAAAGTGAAAGGTCAATGTGAAGGAGATTCAAGGCCACTTGGTCAAAAGTTGAATATCAAAAGGCCTCCTAAAGTTGATTCTATGAAAACACCAAAGGATAATCTAGAGCAACCCACAAAAAGTCATGACATTCCTTCGTCACCTGCAAAGGATAATGTGCATGTGAATTCACAATAAAATCCTCCTATTATTTCTCATAATGTGAATGTTACTCCACCTCAATAAGAGAACATAATAGCCATGTGGAAGACTTTGTGCCTAATACTCCTTTTGATTCTCACTCTATGTTACCTTCTTCTACATGGTTGAAGGAGGTTGTGAGCGAGAGGAGGAAATATAAGAAAATGGTGGATCCAGGATTTGATTCAGTGGCAAGGCTATTCCAATCAGATTCTTAGTTGAGGAAAGTCAAAAGGATGTCGAGATTGATGGTAGACCCAATTACCATACATCAATTTGTGGAGGTTGCAGAGCTAATGGTTGACAAAGCTGAGAAGGATAATTTTATTCATGATTTTAATGTAAGTAAAATTGACCTTGGCCCCCCTACTGTGGAAGGGGATATTCATAATGCTAAATTATCTATAGATATTCTAGCCAAGAGAT
Organism: Cunninghamia lanceolata; assembly: GCA_027924645.1. Classification (NCBI taxonomy): domain Eukaryota; kingdom Viridiplantae; phylum Streptophyta; class Pinopsida; order Cupressales; family Cupressaceae; genus Cunninghamia; species Cunninghamia lanceolata. The sequence goes on along the minus strand of BSBN01000784.1, from coordinate 5,367,649 downwards.
TGGAAGAAAAGGAGAAAGAAGCAGAAATGCTCATCTCATATATTAAATCTATAGTGGATACTTCTACACAACCCCTAGATGCAACAATGGATACCCTAGTGAAAACCCCCAAGGGGCTGAGCCCATATCTTATTGATCAAATTGGTAAATACTAGGCTCTAGGAAAAGCCACTAAAGCATGGGTGGAGAGGTTAATTGTCAAGGGGATGCTCTACTTAGGTGAGATAATTCTACTGTCTGAGAAAATATCATTGAAACAAAAGGAAGTACAATCTGAATTTAAGGTTGTGAAGAAGGATGAAAGCTTGTTTATTGTAGCCAAAAATGACCTACAAGAAATGATTAAGGTGGACTCAAGTATCCTCCTCTCCAAGGAAGTGATTGATAAATTTGAAGATAATAAATCATCCAAGTGGCTAAATTCTATTGATTGGAAGTTGTTGATGGTCAAACAATGTTTGACATATTTGAATAAAATCTTGAAAAATTACAAATCTTACTTGATGGATTTGATAGCTAGTGTTGTAGGTTTAGGGGTGGATATATTGGATGAAACTGAAAGAGATTTGTTGGATGTTAGTGTTATCAAATAGAGTTTTAAACATTTAGTGACAGAGGAAATGTCAAATAAAGAAGTGGTTGATGGGAGATTAGTCGATAGGCTAGTCGATGGACCTTGATGAAAATAAAAACGAGGAATGAATTGTCATTACTCTTCGATGTTTCTTATTATTTCATTCTTTTTTATGTTTGTTAAGACTTTAATTAAACTTTACTCTCATTATAGAATTTTAAAATGCAGTATAAGTTTATTTTTAATGTTCTGGTTGAAGAAACAGTTATGACTCTTATTCAGTTTTGATATTATTTGTATATAAGCAATGAGCGAAGAGATGTCTGGATCTTTTGGTGAAATTATTTTCATGACTAGATCATTTGATTCTTATTAGTTTTAAAATCTTGGAGGAAAAGGGGATATTTTCATGCAGTTTTGTGTAATATTTCTTTGGGAGAATGGAGTATTAGGCTCTGCCCTGCTCATTAATGCTAGAGAAGGTGGATATTGGGCCTGTTCTCTCTGTGTTATCGTTTATTTTTCTTATGTTGAATGCATGGCCTGTTGAGTATTTAAAAGTTATATCTTTGTATGAAGTGTTGATAACCTACCTCTATTACACTTATAGTGCCATCTAATGTGTCTTCTTTCTTATGTCAGAATTTGATTCAAAGGTGGTAGTTCAACAGTTGATTACTTATTCATTGATTCTTTCCATTCTTATGTTTGGGGGAGATTTTATTTGTTTGGTATTATTAGTTTATATATTTTAGCCATAGTGCATTGAGCATTGTGAATTCTATTTCAAATTCAAATGAGCAGAAAATCCTTTTCCGCTTTCAGGTTAAAAGAGTACATAAAATTTGTAAAACCATCATAAGAAGGAGGTTGTACCATCTAAAAAATTTAGAGGGCAATCCATGAAATTGTCCAATTGTTAGTGGGGTTTCTATTATAGCTTGGATGGGTCATACATAAAATAAATAGTGAAAATCTATTCACTAACAAGCACCTAATAAGATAGCTTACTAGCCATGTGAAATTTCTTGCGAAAGCTAAGTCTACACCTTTTATATTTTGTGATTCTTACGAGATCCTAGGTCATTGAACTTGGGTAGAATCTCCTCTTAGAATGAATTATGATCCTTTAACTCTATAATGATCCTTTTCCTTTATTATATGTTCTTGAAACTCTTTTATGTGTGGATAAAGTGATGACAATATGCTTAGAGCCTAGTAATGAATGTGGAAACTTAGGAACCTTTAATCTTGTGAACTAGATCTTTTTCCCAACTACAAAATGAGGAAACTTGTGAGATCTTTGTGTGAATGGATTATTAAGTAGTTGGAACTTGTACATAAATAAAATAAAGTAATTTGGAACAAATGTTTAGATTAAGAAAGAAATCTTTTAGGTTTAATTGTGGATTTAACAAGTCTAAGGTGCAAAGGGAACTAGTCCATTTTGGTGAAGTTCTTTCATTAATGATTAAATCAACCTTTGCATAGAAATGTGTTTTTCTATGAAATGATAGGGGAACTTATAATAAATGGATAGAAAGATAGATCCTTGGAATATGGAATGAGACTAATGTATTGTTTGTTTAAAAATTTTCTTTCAAAATGATGTATTTTCTATGAATGATCATTGTTGATGGCATCATAGATGATGTATAGTGTGATTGCAATTATGCATTATCTACTTTTGTTATTTTCTATTAATAGAGTTAGAAAAAGAGCATGGACATGTGTTGAATATGGAGCTACAGAGAAGGGTAGGTTTCTATTCATAACCTATCTGTTGAACACAACTGAAAAAGATGCTTTGGCCAAAGGTTGTCAATCAAATTAGTAGTAGTTACTATTTGATTTTATATTTCTCTCTTCCATATCATGATATTAGTTCATATGCATTTTATACATGCTAGAAATGTTAGATATATCATGTTACACTAGATTCCTTCACGCATGTAGGCTTCAATGTTGAAGATATGGTTTGGTGAAGGAATCTAGTGTAACATGATATATCTAACAGGACATTGTATGGTTTGGTATCAAGGACATTGTATGGTGATAATCTCTTGTTATAAGCCTATATGGCTAGATTTTATAAGGACTTAGTCCTATTTGTAAGCTATTTGACTAGTTGTAATTTATATAGATTTATGAAAGTTATTTATTCCATGATTTATATTTTATAGAAAAAAATAATTCATTCCCTTTTTCCACATTATTTTATTAGAATATTATTATCATTATTCTAGTTTATTAGAGTAGATGTTACATATGGTATGAAAGCATATCAGTTTCAGCACTAGGGTGTGGACTCTTGTATGCTTAAGGTTGCATTATATTCATGTAAACCTTTCTGATGGCCTAATAGTATAGGTGCATTAAGTCATTGAAGACCCTAGTTTTGGGTTGAAGATTCCTTAGATAAGTTGGAATCTTGTTGTTTCTTAGATGGTTTAATTTGGAACCAAGTAGAAGTTTAGATGTTCGATTGATCTAAGTGCTATAGGGCCTCATTTTTTCTACACTATAGTTGTGTTTTCCTTTCATAGGACTCCCTAGTGAGGGAGAAGACAAGGGATAAACAAGGAATTAGAATCATTCCAGACCATGGGAAAGACTTTGAATCCTCTTTTGATACTCGAGTAAAGATGGAAGCTAAGAGAGTCCCAAAGAGTAAAATCATGAGAAGAAATAAATAAAAGTTGAAAATAGTGGTGTAGAATTGAAACCAATTTAAGGAATTGGACTTTCTAAGCTTGATGGTAAATCATAGGGGATGGTGTGGAATCTTGAATAGAGAAATGTTTTGAGTTGAGAGATCTCTATGATGACATAAAAGTAGAATGGACTAGATTTGGGAATAAAAATCAAAAGGAATAAGGATATGATAATGATGGTAAAACAAAACTTGGGTGAGATCAAAATGACATAAAGATGGATGCTTGGTGAAATGAGAAGGTACTCAAATTTCAGTAGTAAAGAGATGAAAGAAAAGCAAGTTCAAGCAAGCTAATTTTCAAGTGACGTCTATTCAACTTTTAATCCAAGATGTAAGCTTGAACTTTGCAACCTTGTGGAAGATAAATTAAGTTGCCTTAAGGGTCTTCGTCAATGACCTAGGATTAGGAGTTGATTGGATAAGGACTTCATCTTGATCTATCTTATAGACAAGGCAAGAATTATTGATGTTGTGTTTAATAGGATTTTAAGAGTCATGTATACTTGATTTATATTAGTGATAGTACTCATAATTATGTACTATATGTGAATAATACATTTTCCTATCTTGTGCAAGTAATGTACATGTGTGATGTTTTCATACTTCATGAGAATGATGCACTTTTTCTATGGTTGTATTCATACTTGCATAAGGTACATTCTCATTTTATGTGTAAGTGATGCACTTGAAAATTGATAACTTTGAGCAAGAGAAGTACTTGAATAATGAATGTCTTCTTATTTTTGTGTGAGTAATGTACTTTTCATGTTTTGTGTGAGTGATGCACTTGTGTAAGTGATTGTTTTCACCTCTTATGCAAATTATTGCTTTTGTGCAAGTAACACACTTTTCATGTTTTGTGCAAAAGATACACTTGTGAAATGACTGTATTCATATTTTGTGTGAATGATGCACTTTTCATATTTTGTGTGAGTGATGTACTAGAATAATAATTATTTTCACATTTTGTGAATAATACACTTGTGAAATGAATGTATTCAAACTTTGTGTAAAATTAATGCTTTTGTGCGAGTAATGCACTTGAGATCTTACTTAAACTAGTGATGTTCTTTAGTCCTTTTACTATGTGCAAGTGATGCATTAGGTGAAATCATACCTTAAGTGAATTATGCAGGAATTATTTGGGTCATTCTTTCGGATTGGAATTTTTCCTTGACCTTTCTCATTAATTAAACGATTGGGACTATATTTATGAGAGTTTGAATCTCTTTGATTTGAATATCTTAAAGTTCTTATTGAAGCATTATGCTAGAACTAGTAGAGAACCTTGAGTATTTGAAGCTATGCAGTTATACGCCTTTATGCATTTAAATATGAATTTAATTATGTGTAGAAGTTTTTTTTTTAGTTTAGTGATTGATCATCCTTTCCTTTAAAAATTGATCACCTTATACAATGTTGACCTTGGTCTTCTATGATTTGGTGTCGAGATCATGTTGATCCATTTGACTTTTGATCATCTTTGACTCAATATTGAATTGACTTTGATCTTCTTGATTTAGTGATGAAATCATATCGATCTACTTGAATTTTGGACTTTGGTGATCTCCTTATCTTATTGATAAACCCTTTCATCTTGATCATTTGTGAAATTTATAATATGATCACCTTTTCAATGTCAATGATTTTATTTTCGATAGAGATCATGATGATCTTTATAATCTTTGACTTCCTTTGATTTAGACAAAATATTTATTTTGGAGATTTAGTATTGAACAACTTATCCTTACTGATGGTTCTTCAATGATTTAGTGTTGTAATCACCTTAAAATGATTTTATTATGATGTTGATCATCGGTGACTTAGTTTTGAAATCCAGGTTGACCATTAGTGGTTTAGCATTGAATCATATTGATCTATTTCCACTTGTTGTTGATCTTCTTATCTTTGATGAAATCATAATTTACTAATGCAAACATGCTGAAAGATTTAACGTTGATAATCTTCTATGTTGATTTAGCTACTTAATTGTGGAAACATCTCTTTCAATTTAGAATTATTGAGAAGACACTCTTGATAAATAGAGTTGGTGTTTAGTAATGAAACTAATTCTTCCATTATGTGTTTGAAGTATTTATTATTCAAGTGTCGCATGCGGGATTGTCATGTTTGACAAGATGAACTTAAAGGATTTTATTTCCTATCTTTTATAGCAAGGAATTGTACAATTTGGGTAAGACAGAATGTTAAAGTCTCTTGTATACAAATGTCTTAAGTTTTGATAAGACTTATTTAACTTATTGCATGATGATAAGTTAGGATCTGGAACCATGTCTAATAGAGATAAGAGAACATAAATCCTAGAATAAATGTGAGTGGAGTTTTTGCATGAAGTACCTATGAATTATGACTTGGGATATTCTTCTTTGATATTGTAAAGGATATGATGTCTAATGTAGACTAGGCAATCATATATGTACCTTATCTAAAAAAATTGATTAACATCTCGAGGATTGATGAAATTGTGTATGAGCTATGATTGCTTTGTAGTGATTGTATTCTTACTCTTCATGAGTAATGCACTTTGTGTGTTCCTATGTTATGCTAGTAATGAATCTTATGAAATGATGGTTCATGCGGATGAGGTTGGTGTGCTTATCTCTATCTAGATGACTTAGCAAAAAGGTATGATAATTGACTAGTATATTCAAGGATATTAAGAAATTACTTATGAATACTCTAACAACTTGTGTGAGAGTTTAAATGTTAGACACAGGGATTATGTTGAGCAAACAGGTACATTGGGACTAATCAACATCTTGGTTAATGTTAAGGTAAAACAAGGTTGGAAAGGTATGTAACCATCTTAGTATGTACTTAATTTGATTTGATTTTTAGATCATCAGGATGATGACTCATCCAAGAGGGGAAGGATGTCACAACCCTTATTTTCTAATATTTAATAAATATTATTATTTATATTATTTAATTAGGTTGTCAACTCACTTCATCTGTGTTTGCGACAAGGATGCTCTCTTGACTGAGGGAGAGTATCATCAAGGTAGAGGGTGTTTTCCCGATCAAGACGAATTACATTGAAGCAAATTTGCACACACCACATAGATGACATATAGATTAAATTTTTATAATGAGAATGTGTTTACGTGAAAAATACTTGCATTTATTTTTAATTGCATTTAGAGTAATTATTCTAATATTTAGTCTCAATAAATAAATCAATTAAATGATATGTTTCTTAATGAATATTTTTGATATTTTAATACCTTTTGGAAAATATATTTATGCATTATATGATTTTACTTGCTTCTATCTAATTTTGAAGTGGCAGTTTTCTTGTCATATAGGCATTTAATCTCTAGAGGGAATCTTGGATTCTTTTTCAGTTTTCTAAGTTTAGGTAGATTAATTTTAGAAATGAGGAGAAAGTGGGAGAAGTGGAGTTATGGAAATTTATTGCCTTTTTCTATTTTATTTTTGGAGTGTATGTGAGGGAAATATTTTTAAAAGAGGGGCATGCAAGAAAAACGGAGGGTGATGAAAAAGAAAATTTGGAGGAAAAAGTTGTTTTTGGACCAAAAAGTAGATTTAGGGAAAATGCTGAAATTCTTTTTCGGGTATGTTTCGCATTGTAGGAACTCTCTAGTTATTGATATTTTGATTACTCTATCTGTGCTTTTGCTTGAAGAGCATTATACTTGGTTGGGTTTCCACCTACAAATTTTATATTTGGTATAAGGGTTTTAATTACGTTTCAGTAACAAGTTTTGTTTTGCAATCTCTGTATTCTTCTTTTGGCACCCCAACTATGCCATGCAATGCTCTTTGTCTGAGAAACTTAAGTCTTCTTTCTAACCCCGATGGACTCTAGTTTTAGTTTGTGCATTGTGATCCTTGGTATATTTGTTTGGAGTAGCTCGCACCATATTTTGGTGCCTTGCACGTACCTTAGAATGCTTTCCCAGTGGTGTTTTAGATGTTGTGCCTCATTTTGAAACAATTCTACCCCATTTTAAAGGTCTACACTTCATTCTTGAGCACATGCGCATTGATTTATGTGTTGGAAATGAAGCCCAACCATCATTGCCCTTTCATCTTCCTCTTCCCATGTCTCTTCACTTGCCTGAAGAGTTGATATAATTCCCTTCTTATTCTCTTTTTGGTGTAGATGAAGACGGATGTATTTTGGATTGATTAATGAAATAGTGTGTCCTTCTTTCCTTGGTGGATGTAGCCATTTTGATGGTGAACCACATTAAATTCATGTCTCTATTTTTATCTGTGTGTGTTTGATTCTTTATCTATTTTAGTTTTTCATTTATCTACATTTTGTCTTCAACAATTGGTATCAGAGCCATGGTGCTCGATCATTTGGCATGAGAGGTTTGAGTTTGAGTGGGAGCAATGCCGACTGATAAAGGAAGTCATAGGAAATCACAAGGGAGGCTAAAATCCAGTGAGAGAGATGTTGGTTGCTGGTATTGTGGCAAGCAAGGCCACATCAATAAGAATTGTTGGTTTTGAAGAAGGCTGAAAATCAACCAAAAGAAGATGAAGCAAATCCAGTATGTGAAGAGGATGCCATGCAACAATTGGTGTTCTTGTTTCAGCTTCGGAAGAAATATCACCAAATGTTTGGGTGCTCGATTCGTGAGCATCATTTCATGCCACTCCATGCAAGGAGTACTTCAAAAATCTGTAAAGTTGTGACTTTGGTAAGGTTCTTCTTGGTAATAATGAATCTTGTGATGTTATTGGCAATGGGGATGTTTTGTTAAAATTAAAAAAATGGAAATAGTTGGCTATTGCAAGATGTTAGATATGTCCCTTAGCTCAAACAAAATCTAATTTTAGTTGGACAATTGTTTTCACAAGGATGTAAAGTCAATTTTGAATTGAATAGATGGAAAGTCACAAAAGGGGCCTTGGTAATTGCTCAAGGCAGCAAAGTAGGCACCTTGTATGTCGTAGAAAGTCTTGCTTCATGTGAAATGGATAGGTTAGATGATGTAGTTGATTCCATCATTGATGAATTTCTTAACCTATTGGAATTTGATTAATCATTTGTGCAAGAAAGTGCAAGGGCCTCTGTAGAAAATACATAAATTAAAAAGACAGAAGCTATGGAGGTTACTGTTACATGGGAGCCTTATGAAAATGTTAAATCTTGTCAAGAAAGTTGTGATAGCCTACAAAAATCTAGAAGGAAGCCTAAGCACAAGTTTGCTGGAGGTCCCAAGATGCTTTGTAATGTGTATAGGATGGGACAAGAACAAGATCTACGGCAAGCACAAGAGAGAGGGATATTTATTCTTGGAAGAAGCATCACCAGTGTAAGAAGATGAAGAGTCTTAGACGCAGATGGTCGCCCATGGGTCCTAGCTGCTTACAATCGGTAATCGGGCTGAAGTTGGGAAAGCGAACTTATTTTGAGGCTGCATCACCCTTGCCGTCGATTAGTCCAATGACGAAGAAACAACAGAATGAGATAAAGAAAGATATCATAGAACTCCAACTCCAGAGGGACAAGCTTAAGGAACAACGAGAATCTTTGTACAAAGAAAGAGAAGAGGTTTTAATATTGTTTGAGCAGCTTCATAAACTGAAAACAGAGTTAAATGTAAGTGAGGATGGTATGGATCTGATTGCAAATAAAAATGGAAATCATAGGACTGGGGATGTCTATGGTTTCTCTCTGGAAGCAGTCCCACAAAAGATATTTGGCACATTTGCATTTGCAAAGCTTGATCTTGAACCTTCTTCTGGAAGAACATTTGCAAATGCTTCAGGAACACCAAGCTGTCTGTCATGGTTGCAGCGATGTGGTACAAGGTTTTTTAACCAATCGCCATCCCCTGAAAAAATGATTGATACTACAAGAAAAAAAGAAGAAATTGATAGATCACCTACTGTGGCAACTAAAACTACTAGTGCAGAAAGTGAAAGAACGACTGGAGAAATTGTTGTGGGATTAGAAATTCAACCTGCATTATTAGTAGATGATATGAATCATGATGCCAGAGTTGAAATGGAAGTAGACTCTCAAGAGCAAGGTATAAATAAGTCTTCACCTGTTATAAAACTTGACCATTCTCCATTTTTTGAATACTATGAACCTGACTTCAATGTCGCTTGGGACGACCTTATTTTAGAGGGAATTGTCAAGTCTGAGATGAGAGACAGTTTTAATCTACCATGGTATTTTCCCAACACATACGAAATGAGAGAGGCTGTGTTGGGTGCCTTTGAGATTGTGAAGTTGGAATTGTGCAGTGGAGTGTGTTGTATGAGGGAAACAGAATGGGTGAGTGATCAGACGTCTTTTGGTAAGAAGAAGGTGAAGCTGGTGAGAAGCCTTATGGAACACGCATTTGGACTGGAGAATTGCAATGGACTTTTTGAGAGAACGGAAAGGAGATCCAACAAGTTAGGATGCATGAAGGGAAAGAGATCCAAGTAGCCTAGGCATGCTGCAACAACTGCTTCTCTAATTAGGCCGCCTCAATCTCATTCTAGTTTTGTATTTGAAGAAGAAGATATGATAATCTACCTTGTGATACTGGAAAGTGGTGTAGACACTTATTCTCAGAAGTTCAAGACTGGTAGTGCAGAGGGAATGAATGGTACTGCAATGGGCAGTTGTGTTTTTGAAATGCCCAATTCTAAAGGCAATGGGATTATTGATGGTCCAGAAAAGATTAGTTTCTCTCAGTTATTGCAAAAACACATTATGTTATCAACTAGTGGGTCTAGTGCTACGGGTGTGGGTAAAATTTTGGTATTTTCTCAAGATGTGGTGAATACAGAGAAGAGTCTATGCTTGTATTTTGTGCCTCTGAGATTGGAGAGTCAACCATTTGGTCACCATGACAAACAAAGTGCAATTCTGGAAACTTTAATTGACATCACACCACGGTCGCCTATTCCTAACACTACAGCAGGCCCTCTTGTTCCTGATTACAGCAAGGAAGGATTAATTGTTAGTGATAGATAGAGGATTAAAGGTGAACAGGGTGTCAGTTTGGTTGAGCTGGTTGGAATTCTCACCAGGATTGGTTAGCCAATGGAGTAGTTAATTGGTATTGTAGTTAAGTAACAATGAGTTTCAAGGAAAGTGGGGACAGTAGTGTGGTTTGGACTTCAAGTGGGAGATTTTTGGAAATGAAGCCCAATTGTCACTTCCCTTTCATCTTCCTCTTCCCATGTCTCTTCACTTGCCTGAAGAGTTGATATAATTCCCTTCTTATTCTCTTTTTGGTGTAGATGAAGACTGATGTATTTTGGGTTGATTAATGAAATAGCGTGTCCTGCTTTCCTTGGTGGATGTATCCATTTTGATGGTGAACCATGTTAAATTAGTGTCTTTATTTTTATGTGTGTGTGTTTGACTCTTTATCTATTTTAGTTTTTGGTTTATTTGCATTTTGTCTTCAACATTCTGTGTCTGCATTGGAGTCTAGAGAGCTACGTTGAAGTCTTTAGAAGGTCTGTGCAATTTTTGAGAGTATAGCGCTTATTTTTGGATGATTTAGCTATTTTTCTTGATGTTGTGCGGTGTTCTTGGTTGCGCCATGATCTAGGAAGCTTGTGCTAGAGTTTCGAAGCTGGGTGTTAGGACAAATGGTTGTGCACTATTCTTGGTGTCTATATTGTGCTTTGTATAATGTTGCACATTAGTTTTGGTACTTTACACTTAAGTTATATGTGTTTCACTCCTCTCTATGGCCATGTACCATTCCATATGGTTGTGCCAGAATTATTATGACTATGTTGAAAATCATATAGATGTTGTCTGATGGCTTGGAATGGTTCGCACCTTTGTGCCATGCTTATGTTTTGGCATTCTTGCACTATGTTCATGTGTTGCACTGGATTTTATAGAGAGCACCATTATTCCTTGAAGCTGTGTTGATCTCTTTGTGAATCTTCGTTTATCTCTTTTAATATATTTGTGCATTCCTTAGAATCACTTGTGCAACAACTTGGATTTCGGCACTTGGTTTTGACAGTTTTTGGTAGGCATGACTACATTTAAACAAGGACATTAATTTGCTTAATTTATCAGATTGAATGTGATGGCTTGTTTCCTTCATGCAAATCTGGTTCATAAGAACTATTTTATCAAGGTTACGCTTTTAGTAAAATAAGAATAGTGTGCTTAACACAAACTTACAATCCACATGCAGAAGTCTCTGACCTTAGTAAATTTAAAACAAACACAAGACAATAGTCCATAACTAGATTAAGAAACCATGTTCTAGTGAAAGATTGGGAAATAGTTGTATGAATATCTCTGAATTCAATTTATGGTCAAAATAATAAGGTGAAAATATACTTTGGCTCTACTCTTTGCTTCTTTATTTATTATCATTAAACTCTTATAAATATTGTGAATAATAGGTTTCTGCCTTTTCAATGCTTGAACTTTCTATATGGAAGTAAAGGTTTAATGAGTAGATATTTTATGTGTTAATATCCTATCTCATTCATGTAGTTTATGAAAATTAAATGAAGTGGTTGGAACAGTAATGAATGATTGGTCTTCCTTTTAACTTTTGCATATACAAGGTGAATAGGATTAGAATGGCTTGTGCCTTCGTTGATTATAAATTTAGTATTTAACTCCATTACGGTGAACATGATTTTCTAAATTGAAAATAGTTTTAAATTTGATTAAAAATTAGGTCAAGCATAGGATTGAATAAGATAGCTTATTGGCCATCTGAAATTTCTTGTGAAAGCTAAGTCTACACCTTTTATATTTTGTGATTCTTGTGAGATCCTAGGTCATTGAACTTGGATAGAATCTCCTCTTAGATGAATTACGATTCTCTAACTCTATAATGATCCTTTTCCTCTATTATATTTTCTTGAAACTCCTTTATGTGTGGATACCGTGATGACAATATGCTTAGAGCCTAGTAGTGAATGTAGAAACTTAGGAACCTTTACTCTTGTGAACTAGATCTTTTTCCCGACTACAAAATGAGGAAACTTGTGATATCTTTGTGTGAATGAATTATTACTTTTAGTTGGAACTTGTACATAAATAAAACACAGTAATGTGGAACAAATGTTTAGATTAAGAAAGAAATCTTGTAGCTTTAATTGTGGATTTTAGAAGTCTAAGGTACAAAGGGAACTAGTCCATTTTGGTGAAGCGTTTTCATTGATGATTAACTCAACCTTTGTGCAAAAATGTGTTTTTCTATGAAATGATAGAGGAACTTATGATGAATGGATAGAAAGATAGATCCTTGGAATATGGAATGAGACTAATGTATTGTCTATTTAAAACTTGTCTTTTGAAATGATGTATTTTCTATGAATGATCATTATTGATGGCATCATGGATGATGTATAGTGTGATTGCAATTATGCATTATCTACTTCTATTATTTTTTATTAATATAGTTAGAGAAAGAGCATGGACGTGTGTTGAATATGGAGCTACAGAGAAGGGTAGGTTTCTATTCGTAACCTATATGTCAAACACGGCTGAAAAAGATGCTTTGGCCAAAGCTTGTCAATCAAATTAGTAGTAGTTACTCTTTGATTTTATATTTTTCTCTCTACCATATCATGATATTAGTTTATATGCATTTTATACATGCTAGAAATGTTAGATATATCATGTTGCACCAGATTCCTTCACATACATTGGATTTAGTTTTCTAGACCCCTCACGAAGGGTCGAGCTTCTCCATTCAGGATAAAGATCAGGGAGGCGTGAACCTTGTGGTTGGGTGGTAAATCACCTTGACGATTCTTTCTCTCCACTAGGTTCAGTGTCAAAGACATGGTTTGGTATCGAAGACATTGTATGGTGATATTATTTTGTTATAAGCCTATATGGCTAGATGTTGTAAGGACTTAGTCCTATTTGTAAGCTATTTGATTGGATGTTGTAATTTGTATAGATTTATGAAAGTTATTTATTCCATGATTTGTATTTTATGAAAAAATTTAATTCATTTCCTTTTTCTACATTATTTTATTAGAATATTATTATCATTATTCTAGTTTATTAGAGTAGATGTTACACAAATATTATTCTTATGTGTATAACTATTGGTGTACAGAAAATTAGCAATCTACATTTATTGGAGTACTTCATCTTATTTGTTTGTCCTATAACAATTGTAAAAGGTGAGTATAATAAACACCTTGTATTTTATGATGCAATCTAATTTTCTTTTTATTGGTGAATTTTGCCTAGGGGGCCAATACCCATATTATTATAAACCAAAAAATAACATGATTTGGATAGCTCAAAAATGGAGGACCTAATAATAAATGCATCAGACCCTAAATAGGAGTGCATAACATTATCTAAAGAATCACAAAATTTAGGATCTCATCATGATCTATCTAATTTAGTTTGGAGGTATTAACACTATTTTTGGAATGAGACCATAGGTGCATATTGTGCCAAGGATCATCCCCTTTGTAGGAAGCTTTCTTTATTTTGCACCATGTTCCATGCTTCGTCACTTCCTTCTTCATATGTGTCTCCAAGGAAAGATAGGAAGACTGAGATGTTTCAGAAGTTGTAGAGTTTTTCCACACCCATCCATGGATAGATGTTGTCCATTATTAGGCATTGTTGATGCCTTCCTTTTTATTTTTTCTTGGCCTTAGATGATTCTTGTGTGGTGTGCATCCTTAGGAGGTCCAACAAACATCTCCTTCCTTTGCAATAGAGGGTTCTTCTTCCTTGATGATAGGGGAAAGGTAGGGATGCTCTAGATTTGGGTGAATTAGAGACTACTTGGAAGGTAAGGGAAGTTTTGAAGCTTAAAAAAAACATGAAAATGCACATATAGTCCTATATGAGCATTATAATTCTAGTGGGGGTTGTAGGAGCAAAGATAACCTAGATCTTAAAGGGTGATTCACTGTCATATTAGGGAGGAAGAGAATGAGAGCCTCTTGTAAGGAATAACTATAATGCAACAAAGAACAACCTCTTATCTAGAAAGCTAGGAAAAGGCACTTATGTCTTATATCAAGCATAGATATCCTAGGGGGTTGCTAAAGTAAAGAATGCAAAATGGACAACCTCCCATATCTGAAAGGCAAGGGGAGTATTTATAGGCTAGAAGCTTGACAAATTAGTGGAGGTGATTGGGACAAAATTGGAGAACTAATAGATAGGTGACTGAAGAGATGATTGAGAGTCAAGAGGAGATGATAATTAGTTAGGGGGAGTAAAGTTCTAGTTAGAACTAGAAAGAACTCTTAATCACAAGAAAAAATGGTGGAAAATAGCTAGAGAAAAAGTAATTATGTGTGTCCAAAAGATGATAGGGTCATGCCTTTTGAGGTCTAGGTGACCCTGTTTCTAGGGAAGGTCACTAGGATGACCCTACAACTTAAGTTAGCTCACTCAAGTGACCCTATAGTTGAAGTTCTAAAAAAGGACTTCAGAGATGCACAAGAACTCAAAACTTAGTTTGGGGGTTGAATGTGATGATTAAGGAGCTAAGGAGAATAAGGTAACTTTCATCAAGTCTAAAACTATTAAGAGGAAGTGTATTTCACACCTTGTGGGTTGTGAGCTAGACCTACTAGATAATCATTAGACATGCCATGTCGACTTGTATGATATTGGACACTTACAATTTTAGCTATCGATCTAGGCCATGTAAGCCTAGAAGAATTCCACAAGAGAAGCACAAAGACCAAAACAAAAAACACTATGGCAAGGGATTTGGCAAAGAGTCAGTTGGTTTAGCCAATTGCTTTTCTTATCTCAATCCAATCAATAGACCTGGTCATGACATGTGCTAAATTTTATAATCTTGAAACAAGGGGGATCAAGAACATAGAGAACCATGCCATCTTATAGATCCAACCTCAATATATAGAGGAGATGTTGGGTATCTCAGCTAGAGAATAATGAGTTTCCCTATATAGGGATTAGGCCTTGCCCCTCAATGATAAGTCTATATATAGGAGGTGAATATCATTGTAATGAGAATACATGAGGAGTATTGTATTTTGGTTAGGATTTCATATTTGAGATATATGGTGGAGTGCCTTTCTTCATAAGGAGTATTATATAAAGTTTCCTTATCTTTTAAGGGTTTATTCTATTTTGTATATATTGAATATTAAGAAATCTTGGCCCAAAAACATCTTGTGTGCTTTGTGATGTCTATTATTATTTTATGTATTGTTTTTATTATCTTGCATATTTCTATTATCATGTGTGGAACCTAACAAGTTGTGTTAGAGAAACACTCGGGCAAAGAGGGAGAATAATTTGCTGATTTTTTTTAGAAAATAAACTTATCTTGTGAAACATTGTTCTCCTTGCACATTTTTAACTAGTGAGATCTTGGAGTCATTTAAAAGATTCTTTGAATGTCTTTCCAAAAAGTGTTCATCAAAAGGATTCAAACAAATATCAAGGGATATATGGCCATGTAAAGTTGGTCATATGAATTTTCTTTCTAGTGATTTTTTGGGTGCATAATAAGGGCAAAAAGCAATCCATTATAGGGGCTTTGATGCCCTGACAGAGGTGTCCAATTGAGGTGATAATAGAAATTTGGTTTTGAAATATTCTCAAGAAATGGACATAATAAGGAATACAAGCAATATGTTAATTGAAATCATGCTTTTCAAAACCTAGTTTTTATAGCACTACCTAAGTTTGATGGTAAGGGTAATAATGTTAAGGCCATGGTAAGTTTGACACAATATAAAATGTCTATGGAAAGTATCTTTGATAGGTTTCACTTGCATCTTGAAGGCGAAGAAAAGAAATGGTATTATTCTTTAGGTAAACTCTTTTGGGAGGAAATGATAGAGTCTTTCTTAGATACATGGTCCAAATATAAGAATAAAATAATATTGATGGGGGTGGTGATTATGATGATAAGGATAATTGGGATGGAGAAGAAAAAGAAGATGATAATAAAAGAGGACCTGATGAGGATGAGGAAGAAGAATATTTATGATTAGATGAGGATGACAATATTGAAGAAGATGATGAAGAGTAGGTGGGGACTAAGTAGTTTAACTCCAAATAAAGAAGATTCAATATTCCATTTTCATTGATGTATTCAAAAGAATGTTGTATTGACAAAACCTAGCAACAAGTATAACATCATTAGCATTGACTTAGCCAAGAAATTACAAGTTCAAGAAAATAAGATCAAGAAGACTAAAATAAATGGTAAGAATGTTTAAATGTTTTAAGATTTGAAGCTCACCATGGATAAATATGTTTTGTATTCATAATTTTGGGATTTGGACATGGATAGGTTGGATATTTTTCTTGGATATCCTTGGTTAGAGACTTTGGGAACAATTAATATTAATTTGCAAAAGAAGTTCATGAACCTTAAGTATAGGAAGAAAAAGGTAACTTTGCAAGATATTATACATAAGGTGGACTAAGGAAAGTTTAAAATTGAGGAAGTTGACTAATTTAAAGAATAGGATAATGAAGAATCAATAAAAGAACAATAGGAAAATGAAGAAAAGGAAGGAATGAGGGGAAGAAAAGGTTGAAGAGTCAAAAGTGGCAAAGGAGAAGATCTTCCCATAAGTATTAGCATTCCAAATTGGTATTCTAAGTTTGAAGGTCTTCATGCATGGCCAATATATTATCCCATGACTACAACGTCTCTATTTTTAGGTTTTCCTTGAATTATCGTCTTTCTTTTGTGTCAATCTTCATTTTCAAGGGTTAAAATTTGAAATACATATGTGTTTTATTTGTAAGATTGCAAATACACAATGTGTTATTAGAGTTCCAAATTTTGTATGATTTGAAGTAATAAGTGTTGTGTAGGTTAAAACCCTACCCTAACTCTATCCCCAAAATGTATCCAATTTGAATTAGAACCCTAGTTGTACTATTGACTGATTGTGTTGCATGTGGCCCCAAAACTTCATCATTCAAATCTATCCTTGCAATTAGCATTTGATTTAATCAGGATTTTAGGACCAAATTGTAGTTTTACATGATTGCAATTAGTCTCGAAATGTCTGATTACTTTATTAAGTTATTAGGATTTTTTGCCCAACTTGCAATGTTACAAGCTTGCAATATACTTTTAAAACCTTAACACACCTCTCATTGTTATAATTTTGGGTCCAACTTGAAAGGTTGCAAACTTGCAATATACCTTTGAAACCTCGACAAGTCATTTTATATCAGACTTTCTCATCCATCTTTCACGTGTGAAATCATGCACCTAAACTCCAAAACTATATTAGTTGAAATATGTTGGCATTTTTCGCTCTACTTGCACACATGCAAATTTACAACCAATCTTAAAACCCTGACACTATTTACATTATCAAACTTTTAGGTCTGACTTGCAAGACTATAAGTTCATGACAAATCCATAAAATCTTGACACACTCCATGTTATTAGACTTTTGGTCTATCTTGTAGGACAAAAAACTTGTAATGAAACTTTAATTCTTTGTGACTTATCCTAGTTGTCCTATCTATCAAAATTTTAGACCCAACCTACACATATGTAGAACTACATCTAAACTTTGAAAACTCATCATATTAAATGTTGTTAAGATTTTGGGTCCATATTGCACATATGCGAGACTACATTCAAACCTTAAAAGCCTACCACTATTGTAAATTGAGCACAAAAGCCAACAAATTACAAAGGGTGGAGTTCTTCCACATCCTTGCACATATGAAAAGATGCACCAAAACCTTGAAACTTTTCTAGTTTCACAAAATCGTCAACTTTTTAGAAATTTCTCAAATTTTTAAGGTTACCCTAAACATCTAATTTGATAATTTAATCCTATAATTCAATGATAAATTTGGGATATGTGTTATGTCTTCTCTAGGGAAGATGAAGTACAAGTTAGAAGGTGTGGTTCCTTCTTTAGAGTTTGTTAGAACTCTCCAGTATTTTTGTACACAAGTGAGAGATTACATGTCACACACACTGCCATTGTGCATCTAGTGATAGGATGAGTCACTCTTGCACTCATGGTAATAGCTAGTGAAGTAGGGCAGGGACTACCAGAATATCCTCTTCCTAAGGGAGAAGGGTCCTATGAATGACAATAGGGTTTGGGCATTGACAACCTAGTGTGGGGGTTTGATTGTTTGTTGACGTTGATTTGATAGAGCGTTGTTGTCAACTCTTGTAACAAGTCAAGATTTGTGTTTCTCATTTCTCAAATAATGTTTATTTTGCGTCTAGTTTCTATGTGAAAATAGTTTATGAGTTGACTTTGTACTTGAAAGATTCTTGTTATGTGATATCTTATTTTGTTCTCTATTTCTCACAAGATTTATGTTTGTTCTTGGACTTAGGCTTGGTCTATAGCCTCATGGGCTAGTTGATTCACCCTGACCTCTCTCAAGACAACTGTAAACCAATTGTCTCAAATTCTAGGACACATTGGTGTAAGATGCCTAGTGAGGAATTACAAAGGGGATTTGTGGATGTGTTAGACATAGAGATTTGACTTTGTTTGTTGTTTGATGAGTGTTTGTTGAAATGTTTGATTTTTGAGTTTAATTTTCATGTTGGATTTGATTTTGTTTGATTTTTTATTTTTGTGTGCCTCATGTTGTGATCAAGGTCTTTATCTTCCTCTTTCTTTGTCATTTTTGAGTTTTGAGTTTTGATGATTTCTAAATGCAATTTATCTATATGGATGCACAAATTAAACTACTTTGTGTTTTTGTATTTTCCCCAAATTTAAATGTGATCTAATTAACTACTTACAAAAAGTAATATTTTCTATATGAACACAATTTATATGGTTTTTCCTACAAATGCAATGTAATTAACTATTTTTTTGTGTTTTTGTGTTTTCTTGGTAAGATCTAATCTATGGAAAGTAAAAAAATAATGTAACTAACTAGAAATTTAAATTGTTGAAATCAAGAAACTTCTAAGCTAACCAAGAAAAGCAAGAAAATATTACTTCCTTGGGCAAGAGAGAGATTTTCTAATTATATAAATCAAAATCTTTTTCTAATTTAATAAATTAAACTAAATAATCGAACTTGTAATAATAAAATATTTCAAGAAGCTTTTTGAAGATGCCTATGTGGTGTGTATCCTTAGGAGGTCTAGCAACCATCTCCTTCCTTTGTAATAGTGAGGTCCTCTTCCTTGATGACAGGGGAAAGGAAGGGATGCTCTAGATTTGGGTAAATTAGAGATTACTTAGAAGGTAAGGGAAGCTTTAAAGCTTCAAAACAACACATGAAAAGGTACATAGAGTCCTATATGAGCATTAGAATTTTAGCGCGGGTTGCAAGAGCAAAGATAGCCTAGATACTAAAGGGTGATTCATTATCCTATTAAAGAGGAAGAGAATGAGAGCCTCTTGTAAGGAATAACTATAATGCAACAAAGAACAACCTCTTATCTAGAAAGATGGTAAAATGCACTTATGTCATGTATTAAGCATAGATATGATATGGGGGTTGCTAAAGTAAAGAATGTAAAATGGACAACCTCCCATATGTGAAGGAAAGGGGAGTATTTATAGGTTGGAAGCTTCACAAATTGGTGGAGGTGATTGGGAGGAAACTAGAGAACTAATGGAAAGATGATTGAAGAGTTGATTGAGAGTCAAGAGGAGAGGAGAATTAGTTAGGGGGAGTAAAACCCCAAATAGAATTGGAAAGATTTCTCAATCACAAGAAAAATGGCGGCAAAATGGCTAGAATGAATGTAATTATGTGTGTCCAAAAGATGATAGGGTCACCCCTTTCAAGGTCTGGATGACCCTTTTAGCCAAGGAAGGTCACCCAAGTGACCCTACAACTTAATTCAGCTCTGTTACAAATATGTGCCTAAGTGGTGTTGTCATTGATGTCAACATATCCTCGTTGCCATTGGTATCAACTGTATCCTTTTTGCTACCTGTTTAGAAGATCGAATTGTTAAAGGATATTGAGAAAATTAATGGAGATCAATATATGTGGACCATATGGCTATGCAGAGATTTGTCTGAAGAAGCTTCAGTTAAGATTTGAGAGGTTCGCATTAAGATCTAAAGAAGTTATAGCCATCTGAGTAAAATTGGTTCCTACATTATTCAGGAGAGACAGAGTGACATGAAAGAGGTCTGGATTGCTTCGGTAATGTAAAATGATGATCTACAGATCTAGAGGCATGTCTGGGAAATCAGTATGTATCATCAACTCCAATGGTTCATGGTTTGGAGGTCCGCAAGCTATCTTTCTAGTTTGACAGTCATGGCAGATAGTGTTCTTGAGGTTCCAGAGGAAGATACAAATGATTTTGGTAATTTCAATGTGCTTGTGGGGGTCTCTGGATTGTGTGGCTACTATGTTGGAGGTCTGCACTGAAGCTTGAGCTTCTTGATTGAAGATTTCTTCTTTGAGGTTGATGTTCTTCCCAGTCTTGGCTGACTGGATGTTCCTAGCATGTTGCGGATGATCTAAGAGCATTTTTATGAAGCATGGCATGGTTGTAGAAGAAGATTCAAGTCTCAGTGGTGTTTGGCTAACAGTGTGATGATCCGCATCAAGTTTAACTGACCTTGTTGATCATTCCAAGGTTGATGAAGCATATAAATACTTGTTGAAGAGTTGTTGACACAATGAATTAAATCTGAAGAAGGGATCAAAAGAAGAGCAGAGAAGAAGAGGAGTGAAGGGAGTATAGAGTGAAGGGTCAGTGAAGAAGAATTTGAAGATAAGAGCAGAAGGTTTTGAGCCTTCAAAGGGACTGATTCAGGTATGAATATAGATGCTATTTCTTAGTTCATTAACTCTGTATAAATCATAATTTCTTATAGGCAATGAGCCTCTTCTTGAGCAGTGAGCTCTGAGCAGTGCGCCCGAAGGCATGTGCCTTCTATTTTCTTAAGTACTTTTAATAGGGTACGCATTTTTGTGGGTTAACCCCCACCGTGGTTTTTCCCTTAACCAAGTTTTCCATGTCAAAATTCTGGTGTTGTGTGTTCATGTTGTTTCTACTCATATGTTGATTTATGCTTAAATGTTTTCATCATTAATTTGATTACAAAGAAGATTTAAAAGATTCAGAAAAGGCTAAAGTTTAGGGACAATTGATTCACCCCCCCTCAGTTGTCTGGACTATTTCCAACAATTGGTATCAGAGCCAAGTTCCTCTAAAAGAAGCCTGACCGCTTGAGGAGATCCAAGATGTCGATCTATAAGAAGGAAAGTCTGAGATTTGATGGAACAAATTACTCCCTCTAGAAGGTACGCATGCAGTATCATCTAGAATGTATGGGTGATGGCTTTTGGACAATAACAAAGAATGTGTATAAGATTCTGAAGAATGGACCTTCAAATATAGATAAACTCAGAGATGTTGAATGCAACACTCGAGCCAAAGAAGCATTGTTGAGTGCCCTGTCTGATTCTAATTTGGCAAATGTCCTAGATTTGCAAACTACTCATGAAATCTGGAGTAAATTGGAAAATCTGTATGAAGGTGACAAATATGTTAAATGTGCCAAGCTACAAATCCTGAAGGGTAAATATGAAAGATTGGTAATGAGTGAAGATGAAAACATTACTTCCTACATGCAAAAAGTAAATGAACTTGTGACCGGTATTAGAAATGCAGGCGAAGTATTGGATGAATCAGAAATTGTTGCCAAGGTGCTCAGATCCTTACCTGCAGCTTACAAACACAAGGTTGCAGCCATTAAAGAAATCCAGATAGTAACAACAGTCACAAGGGATTAGTTAGTTGGCAAGCTTTCTGCATTTGAAATGAGTAAATTTGGTGATTCTCTTCCTAATTCTAAATTTGCATTCAAGGCCAGTGTGTATGGAAAGCAAAGATATGATCTGGGTGAAAGCTCTTTTGCAAGATCAAACAACTTTGTGAAAATAAGAAAGAATCTTGAAGATATTGAAATAGAAACTATGGATCTTGAAGCTCTCATTTCCAAATGGATGCCAAGAGGATCCAGTAAGTATGAAGAAAAATTGCCACTCAAATGTTTTGCTTGTAATAAGATTGGTCATTTTGCCTCAAGGTGTCTGGAGAGGTTTTCAAAACCAAACCCCAATAGGTACAAGGGTCAGAAGAATTGTTACTATGTCCAAGAAGCTGGAGAAGGAGTCACAGATGATGAATCTGATCATGGAGAAGGTGATTGGGTGTTCATTGCTATTAAAGAAGAAGATCCAATGTCTACCGAATCTACTAGCTATGCAAATGTAAAAAGTACCTTGGCTACTCAGGTTGTTGAAAAGGATGAATGGGTGATTGATAGTGGATGTTCTCATCATATGACTGGAGACAAGAGTAAGTTTTTGAGTTTTGAAAATTATGAAGGAGGACTTGTGAAATTTGGAGACAACTCAGCTGGTAGAATTTGTGGTAGAGGATCCATATCTTTTGATGATAAGAATAGGACCAATAATGTTCTGTATGTGGAAGGACTGAAGCATGATCTTCTTAGTGTTGGGCAATTGGTTGACAAGGGTTATGATCTTCATTTCAAGGATGGAAAATGTAGAATCTTGGAAAGCTCCAGAACTGAAATTACATCTGGTACTCAGACTAAAAGTAACATCTTTCACTTAAGTAGTTCAGGCAAAAGTTGTTTGATTGCTCAAACAAATCAAAGTTGGTTATGGCATAGGAGGATGTGTCATGTAAATTTTGATAACATTGTCAAAATAAGTTCCACTCAAGCTGTAAGAGATCTTCCAAGACTTGTGAAACTTGATAGTATATGTAGAGAATGTCAATTGGGTAAACAGAACAAAATTTCATTCAAAAGTAAGGAACAAGGTTCAAGTGGGAGATTAGAACTGGTACATACTGATCTCTGTGGTCCTGCTAGAATTAGGAGTGTGCAAGGAGACAGATATTTCATGCTACTGATTGATGACTACTCCCCGATGATGTGGGTAACCTTTCTAAAAGAAAAATTAGAAGCTCTTGATAAGTTTAAGGTGTTCAAGATGATGGTTGAAAATGATATTGGTGGGAAATTGAAATCTCTGAGATCTGATAGAGGTGGAGAATTCACTTCCGGTGAGTTTGATGCTTTTAGTGAAAAGCATGGGATAAAAAGATAATTATCTGCTCCTAGGACTCCTCAGCAAAATGGAGTTGTGGAAAGGAAGAACCGGACCATTCAAGAAGCTTCTAGGACCATGATGATGGAAACAAATGTTCCTCAACTTTATTGGAGGGAAGCTATGAGTACTGATGTCTACACTCTTAACTGAGTGCAGATCAAAGGAAATTCTGGTAAAACTCCTTATGAACTATGGTTTGGTCATCCTCCTACTATAAGATATTTTAGAGTTTTTGGTAGTAAATGCTATATCCAAAGAGATGAGGATTTAGGCAAGTTTGATGCAAGAAGTGATGAAGGAATATTCTTGGGATACTCTACTCAAAGTAAGGCTTACCAGTGCTTCAACAAGAGGTTGAAAAAGATTGTTGAAAGTGCTAATGTTAAAGTTGATGAAAGCAAAGAAGGTCATTCCAAGTATTGAGGATGTGATTCAGATGATCAAGATGAAAATCAAAGTCAAGGAAGGCAAGATCAAATTTAGACTCAGATCCAGATTGATCTGGTAACTCCAGTAACTCAAGAGATTAGTGCAGAAGATGAGGAACCAATTCAAGAAACAGAAGTTCAAACAATTCCCAAAACCCCCAGGTATGTAAGAATGAATCATCCTGAAGATCAAATCATAGGAGATAAAAATAGAGGTGTTCGAACTAGGAGAAGAGTTGCTAAAGATCAAGAAGAGATCTGCTTGATTTCAAAGATTGAACCTAAATCAGTAAATGATGCTTGCAATGATGAAAACTAGGTTAAGGCAATGGAAGAACAATTGGTGCACATTGAAAAGAATCACACTTGGGATCTTGTTCCTAGACCTGAGGACAAAAATGTGATTGGAACCAAATGGGTCTTCCAGAATAAACTGAATGAAGATGGTGAGGTTGTAAGAAACAAGGCAAGGTTGGTATGTAAAGGTTATTCTCAAGTGGAAGGAATTGATTTTGAAGAAACTTTTTCTCTGGTGGCAAGGATAGAGGCAGTCAGATTATTTCCTGCCTTTGCTGCTTTCAAATATTTTAAAGTTTATCAAATGGATGTCAAATCAACATTTCTAAATGGAGATTTGGAGGAAGAAGTCTACATTAAACAACTGAAAGGATTTCAGTTGTTTGATCAGGGAGATATGGTTTGTAGATTAAGAAAGGCCTTGTATGGACTCAAGCAAGCTCCAAGAGCCTGGTATGTCGTATTGGATAAGCATTTGCTTAAGCTAGGATTTAGCAAAGGTATTGTTGATAGTAATCTGTACTTCAAGATAAATCATGAGGACATTCTAATTGTTGAGGTCTTTGTTGATCATATCATTTTTGGTGGAAATGAATGTATGTGCAAAGCATTTGCTGATCAGATGAAAATTGAGTTTGAGATGTCAATGTTTGGTGGGATGAACTTCTTCCTAGGTCTGCAAATTGTTCAGTTAGATAAAGGTATCTTCATATCTTAGTCCAAGTATGTGAAAGAATTGTTGAAGAAGTTTGGAATGGAAGATTCAAAGCCAGTAGGTACTCCTATGGTAACTAGATGCAAGCTAAGCAAAGATGATGACTCCCCAAAGGAAAATTAGAAAAGGTATAGATCAATGATTGGAGGATTTCTCTATCTGACTCAGGACAGACCTGACATCATGAATGTAGTTGGACTTGTTGCCAAATTTCACGCTGATCCAAAAGAATCCCATGTTGTGGCAGTCAAAAGAATTTTTAGATATCTCAAGGGGACAATTGATTATGGACTGTAGTATCCAAAGGACAATGATTTCACTCTTCATGCATATATAAATGTTGATTGGGCAGGAGATGTGGATGACAGAAAAAGTACTAGTGGTGGTGCATTCTTCTTGGGAAGAAGATTGGTGTCTTGGATGAGCAAAAAGCAAGAGGTAATTTCTCTGTCTACTGCATAGGCAGAGTATATAGTAGTAGCAAATAATTGTTCTCAAGTTCTGTGGATGAAGCAAATGCTGGAGGACATCAGAATTGTGTTTGAGGAGCCAGTCACAATTTTCTGTGATAATTCAAGTACTATAAGCATTTCCAAGAATTCGGTATTGCACTCAAAGACAAAGCATATATCTATCAAGTTTCATTTCTTGAGAGAGAAAGTTAATGAGAATGAAGTCAAGTTGGAGTTTGTGTCTTCCAAAGATCAAATTGTAGATATCTTCACTAAGCCTCTTCCCAAAGATACTTTTGAGTATCTTAGAGAAAAGTTAGGGGTTATTACCCCTCCTGATCAGAACTAAGATGCACTAAAGTGCATCAGTTCGATGGAATTCACATTCATATCTTGTGATCCAGATTGATGTTAAGGAGGTACTATTCCAAGGGGGAGTAATCAGTATGCAAATTTTAGGATCAGTCTGAAGTAAAAATGGAGAAAAGATAGCAAATATGTTCCCTTTGCCATTGATGTCAAAGGGGGAGAGAAGTCATGTGAAAAACTAGTTGCTGATGTAAGGGGGAGCAATAAAGAAAGTAGTTGCAAAAATAAGAAGAGAAAGGGGGAGGAGTTCTTGTCTTGATGGTTAAATTTAGTTTTTCATATCATATGTTGCCATCAATGACAAAGGGGGAGATTGTTGCAAATATGTGCCTAAGTGGTGTTGTCATTGGTGTCAACATATCCTTGTTGCCATTGGTGTCAACTGTATCCTTTTTGCTGCTTGTTTAGAAGACTGGATTGTTAAGGATATTGAGAAAAATTAATGGAGATAAATATATGCGGACCATATGGCTATGTAGAGGTTTGTCTAAAGAAGCTTCAGTTAAGATTTGAGAGGTTTGCATTAAGATCTGAAGAAGTTATAGCCATCTGAGTAAAATTGGTTCCTACATTAGTCAGGAAAGATAGAGTGACAAGAAAGAGGTCCGGATTGCTTCGGTAATGTAAAATGATGATTTGCGGATCTAGAGACATGTTTGGGAAATCAGTATGTATCATCAACTCCAGTGGTTCATGGTTTGGAGGTCCGCAAACTATCTTTCTAGTTTGACAGTCATGGCAAATAGTGTTCTTGAGGTTCTGGAGGAAGATACAAATGATTCTGGTAATTTGGTTTAAAGTGAATGTTATTGGTAATTTCAATGTGCTTGTGGAGGTCTTTGGATCATGTGGCTACTATGTTGGAGGTCCGTACTGAAGTTTGAGCTTGTTGATTGAAGATTTCTTCTTTGAGGTTGATGTTCTTCCTAGTCTTGGCCAACGGGATGTGTAGGAATCAAGGGCAACACTGAGAGGGGGGGTGAATCAATGTTGTGTGAATTTTCAAAACCTTTGTTTAAACTTCAACTTTCAGAGATCAAAAGAAAGATACCATTGATTTGTAAAATGCACATGACTGTGAATACAGAAAAAGAACAAAACTTCATAAGTAAATCAAACACACACAAAGATGATCAATATGAATCATGACACAAGATATACACGAGTGGAAAACCCTCCAGGGGTAGAAAAACCACTCCAGAACTGCCTCACTGGCTTAAATGAAAAATCTTCTTACAAATGTCTCACTGACATATACAGAGGTCTCACTGACCAAGGTCTCACTGACCACAAGCCTCATAGGCATACTATGCCTCACTGGAAAACACAATAACTATAAACAAAACATCAAACTTTGTGTGCAAGACATGATTGCTGTTCAATCAGATTTGCACCATTGTATACAACCTTATACCTCCTGTTTGATTTTCAAATCAAGACCATTTTCTTTTACATACTTCTACAAACAAGCTCCATATACAAATCTCTATAAACAATTTTCTCTGCAAATTAATCATGTATTCTGATCCATTCAACAACACTGCATATCAATCTTGTATTCTATTCCATTCAATAACACTGCATATCAATCCTGTATTCTAATCCATTCAACAACACTGCATATCAATCCTATATTCTGATATGCTCAACAACACTACTTTACTCTGTATGTTTCATCTCTGTCTTGCAAGTCATCATATCAATGCACCTGAAAAAACAATTTTACACAAGTTGAATGTCCTTCCACCTGCAAAGAAAAATATTTTCATATTCCTCTGTGCCTAATCAATTCTTCAATAATCTCTTCAAATTCTTCTTCAAACTTTGCATGATCCTTCATATTCCTGCAAAAGAATCTTATTCAAAAATATCATTTAATCTTTAATAAATTTTAAAACAAATTGCCCCTGTCTCAGATAAAAGAATATCTTCCATATTTGAGACCTTTCAATTTCTTTTTCATGAAGAACCTGCAATAATATCTTCAATATGTCATGTATTTTCTTCTTCTCCCTGATTCATATTTTCTTTTTCATAAAATAAAATCCTTTTTTTTTTCACAAGAAAATCTTCTCCATTCAGTTTCTTCCCACAAAACAAATCTTCATTTCTGCAACAATCATTTTGCATTTTTTATATTCTACTTACAAAATAATATTTGACTTTACAATTTCAAAAATCTCTCCTGTGAATTCCATGTAGATAACAATATATCTTGAATCTGCCCTGAATATTCAATCTTCACATTTTCATCTTCCATTCTCAAAAAAATCTTCAAACTAATTTAATCAATCTGTCTTGAAAAATCTTTCATTGGGATCCTGAGAAAAAAACTCTTAAGCTTCCACAAAAAAAATCACTATTATAAACTCTCTTCATAAAAGGAATAATCTAACATTTAGAAAAAGCAAAAAATCTCCTTATGAAAGCTCCTTATAAGGGACCGACCATTTAAAAAGAAAGTTTCTAATTTGATCCAACTCCCTTATCCTTTTCTCCCCTTAAAATAAAACAAAAATCATTTTTAAAAAACTTAATAAAGACCCCATATTAATGCATTGATGGGCTCTCTATATTTCATAAAGCATTTAAATGCTTTTTGAACTCATAAAAAACTTCAATTAAAATCGGGCTCCATTTGTTTTATGCATAAAGCATATACACCATGCGCTCCACATATACATGGAAACAAAGATTCAAAATATCCGCTTAAACTCCTCACGCCCACCATAAATTTGAATATGACCGTTGGTGCCCAAACTTCATTGTAGAAGACCGGTATAATAAGTCAGCACAGTTGAAGGGGTCGGTGGTTCACAATGTGTAATAACCCTTTGGTAGGTCATCTTTAGTTATATGACTTGCACTAGCAAGTCACTAACTGTTTAGAACAAAAGATCATTTCTTTATGTGACAGTCTTAAACAAACATGTTCTAGGATTTCTTGAGAGTATTAAGACATACAAAATTTTGGAGTATGAGAGAGCAGAATCAAATGAAATTATTGGCAGAGTTAAGATCTTTCTGAGACAACCTCCTCAGCACATTAGCACCCTAATTTTCTGACACCACACAAAGGAACATCACACCCTTCAATGAAGAGCAATAACAACTATCAAATGTGACATTCTCCAAAGGAACAAAGCCAAGTAATGCCAAAACATCTTCCTCAACACAAACTAATACTGCCATATGAATGAACAATGATTCCATGGTGATCATTAGCAACATGTAATGTCATTATCAAACACATTCTCACAAAGTATCAACTATGTGTTGAGACCCTTTGTTATGCAACTCCTAACAATAACAAGCATGCCTTGAGGAACTCCTAACAACATAGATGAACACATCCTGAGATGACTTCTAAGCATATTCTGTCCAAACATATTCTAAATTTCTTGAGATCAACCTCAAGTGAGTAAGACAATAAACTCCAACAACATTGTTTCACACTGCATAATCATGGATGATGAACATTTGTCAACACTTGACAACCCCACACAAATCACCTTGTGACTTCACTTACCAAATAACATATGAAGACATCATTGAAGGCCAAACCAAATATCAAATGTATTCATGTGATCTTGTAAGCACTTGAAACATCAATATAGTGAGCATGATTGGTACATGAATGTTATCAAACACTTGTAATATTATCATCCATTTATCAAGTCAATCCCACTGACAACATCCTTCAACACTATGTGAATAACTGTAAACTACATGATCATGAACAACTTTTGTCAATAGTACAAGTGATGCACAAATGACCTGTAGCCTGATGATACTTTGCACAACTCAACTTTCTCAATACCGTTTGACATCAATGACAAACTATCACCATCAGGATGTTCCTAGCATGTTGTGGATGATCTAAGAGCATTTTTATGAAGCGTGGCATGGTTGTAGAAGAAGATTCAAGTCTCAGTTGTGTTTGGCCGACAATGTGATGATGCACGTCAAGTTTAGCCGACCTTGTTGATCATTCCAAGGTTGATGAAGCATATAAATACTTGTTGAAGAGTTGTTGAAAAGCATCCTTGTACACAATGAATTAAATCCAAAGAAGGGATCAAAAGTAGAGTAGAGA
Source organism: Cunninghamia lanceolata (assembly GCA_027924645.1). Classification (NCBI taxonomy): domain Eukaryota; kingdom Viridiplantae; phylum Streptophyta; class Pinopsida; order Cupressales; family Cupressaceae; genus Cunninghamia; species Cunninghamia lanceolata. The sequence continues at coordinate 5,337,964 of BSBN01000784.1, read as the reverse complement.
AGAAGAGGAGTGAAGGGAGTATAGAGTGAAGAGTTAGTGAAGAAGAATTTGAAGATAAGAGCAGAAGGTTTTCAGCCTGCAAAGGGATTGATTCAGGCATGAATATAGATGCTATTTCTCAGTTCATTATTTCTATATAAATCATAATTTCTTATAGGTAGCAAGCCTCTTCTTGAGCAGTGAGCTTTGGGTAGTGCGCCCGAAGGCATGTGCCTTCTATTTTCTTAAGCACTTTTAATAGGGTACGCAATTTTGTGGGTTAACCCCCACCATGGTTTTTCCCTTAACCAGGTTTTCCACATCAAAATTCTGGTGTTGTGTGTTCATGTTGTTTATGCTCATATGTTGATTTATGCTTAAATGTTTTCATCATTAATCTGATTACAAAGAAGATTTAAAAGATTCAGAAAAGGCTAAAGTTTAGGGACAACTGATTCACCCCCCCTCTCAGTTGTCCAGACTATTTCCAAAAAGCCCACCTAGGTGACCCTATAGTTGAAGTTCTACAAAAGGACTTTGAAGATGTACAAGAACTTGAAAATTAGTTTAGGGGTTGAAAAAGATGGATAAGGAGCTAAGGAGAGCAAGGGAACTTTCATCAAGTTTGAAACTATTAAGAGGAAGTGTATTTCACACTTCATGGGTCCTAAGCTAGACCTACTAGATAATCATCAGACATGCCATGTCAACTTGTACGATATTGGACACTTACAATTTTAGATATAGATCTAGGCTATGTAAGCCTATAATAATTCAACAAGAGAATCACAGAGACTGGCAAAACAAACACTATGGCAAGGGATTTGGTAGAGTGTCAGTTGGTTTAGCCAACTGCCTTTCTTATCTCAGTCTAATTAGTGGACTTGATCATGACATGTGCTAAATTTTCATAATTCTAAAACAAGGGAGACTAGGAACATAGAGAACCATGTCATCTTGTAGATCCAACCTCAATATCTAGAGGAAATGTTGGGCATCTTAGCAAGAGAATAATGAGTTTCCCTATATAGGGATTAATGGCTTACCCCTCAATGATAATTCTATATATAGGAGGTGAATATTGTTGTAATGAGAATGTGAGGAGTATTGTATTGTGGTTAGGCTTTCATCTTGGAGATATGTGGTGGAGTGGATTTTTACATAAATTGAGTATTATATAAAGTTTCCTTATCTTTTATGGGTTTATTCTATTTTGAATATATTAAATATTAAGAAATCTTGGCCTATAAACATCTCGTGTGCTTTGTGATGTCTATTCTTATTTTATGTATTATTGTTATTATCTTGTATATTTCTATTATCATGTGTGGAGCATAAAACGTTGTATTAGAGCAACACTCACTTGGGAAAAGAGGTAGAATAATTTGCTGATTTTTTTCTAGAAAAAAAAACGTATCTTGAGAAACATTGTTCTCCTTGCATATTTTTAACCAATGATATCTTGGAGACATTTAGAAGATTCTTTGAATGTCTTTCCAAAAAGTGGTCATCATATGGATTCAAACAAATATCAAGGGATATATGGCCATGTAAAGTTGGTCATATGAATTTGATTTCTAGTGATTTTTTGGGTGCATAATTAGGGAAAAAGCAATCCATTTTAGGGGATTTGATGTCCTGACAAAGGTGTTCAATTGAGATGATAATGGAAATTTAGTTTTGAAATATTTTAAGAAACAGTCACAATAAGGAATCCGAGTGGTATGAAGGTATTGATAACTCTCCATAGTAGATTGTTGAAATAAAGATCTAATTAATTTTCAAGGTGTGAAATGTTCATATCTTGTAATTTAGGTAAGAAAATTGAATGCCATTTTTTGTAATTAATATGAAATATTTAGATCTACTTTTGTACATGATTTTATGTTTAGATCTATGATGGAGAAGTTTATTAATTGAAAGCATGTTTTTCAAAACCTAGTTTTCATGGCACTACTTGAGTTTGATGGTAAGGGTAATAATGTTAAGACCATACTAAGTTTGATACAATATAAAATGTCTATGGAAAGTATCTTTGATAGGTTTCACTTGCATCTTGAAGGTGAAGAAAAGAAATGGTATTATTCTTTAGGTAAACTCTCTTAGGAGGAAATGATAGAGACTTTCTTAGATACATGGTCCAAATACAAGAAAAAAATAATATAAATAATATTGATGTGGGTGATTATGATTATTATAAGGATAATTGGTATGGAGAAGAAGAAAAATAATATGATAAGAAAAGAGAAGGATGAGGAAGAGGAAGAAGAATATTTATGATTAGATGATGATGACAATATTTAAGTAGAAGATGTAGAGGAGGTGGGGACTAAGAGTTCAAGTAGTTTAGCTCCAAAGAAAGAAGATTCAATATTCAATTTTCATTGATGAATTCAAAAATAAGGTTGTGTAAAAAATCCTCCTAACAAGTATAACATCATTAGAATTGACTTAGCCAAGCAACTACAGGTTCAAGAAAATAAGATCAAGAAGACTAAAATAAGTGGTAAAAATGTTTAAATTTTTAAACATCCGAAGCTCACCATGGATGAATGTGTTTTGCATTCATAATTTTGTGATTTGGAAATGAATAGGTTGGATATTTTTCTTAGATGTCATTAGCTAGAGACTTTGGAAACAATTAATATTAATTTACAAAATAAGTTCATGAACCTTGGGTATAGGAAGAAAAAGGTGACCTTGCAAGAAGGTGGACCAAGGAAAGTTCAAGATTGAGGAAGTTGACTAATTTAAAGAAGAAAACAAGGAAGAATCAATAAAAGAACAATAGGAAAATAAAGAAAATGAGAAAGAAAAGAGTTTTACTTAAATATGAAAGGAATGAGGGGTAGAAAAGGTTGGAGAGTTTAAAGTGGTAGAGAAGAAGTGTTGTGGCCTCCACAACACACCCCTACCATTTCAATAATTAGGGGCCCTTATTTTTTATTTTTCTTTCAAATTTGTCCTTAAATCTTGTGTTTCATGTTTTAAGGGGGATTTAATTAAGAATTCCATTGCCATCTAGGTCATTTGGACTTCAATATCAAGGTTGTTTGTTCGTGGTCTAAGTGTAAGTGGGTGTTTGTCTGGATGGTTTTGATAAAGTGTTTATATATTCATGCGCTCATTAGGGAATGTAAATTTTAGGGGAGGTCAAAATCTTCTATCTCTAGGTTAAATTTTTCCTTTGGTGGAGAATTGGACTTTTCTTCCTGTCTTGTAGTCATGCAGTGTTTCTCTAAATCCTCTATTCCTTGATTAGCCCTTTACTTGTGGAGAATCAAGATTTTCTTCCAATCTTGTAGTGATGCAATGTTGCTCTAAATACTCCATTTTTTTCTACCCTTATCAATAGAGAATCAAAAATTTCTCACAAGTCTAGAGTCATGCAATTGTACACTCAACCTTAAAAACCTTACCATGTTATATCTTATTGGAAATTTTTACATAAACCACAATCATGCAAATTTGACTGGTTCCCAAAACCCCAATAATTTGCATTGTCAGACTTTTTTGACTCAACATGCAAGTAGGAAAATATGCATTGAAAGTATGAACCTTGATGGTTGGTGGGTATTCATGACCTACATGTGCAAGAGAGTTGTAAAACCCCATAACAATTTAGTTCTTCTAATTTGTGAATTTATATCTACATTTTCACCTATAGCCATAAGTCTCCGTGTGCAAGCATGATTGATCTTCCTACAACTTTTATCATTCCAAATTGGAATCCTAAGTTTGAAGTTCTTCATGCATGACCATTATATTAACTTAGCTATAAATTCTCTATTTTTTAGGTTTTCCTTGAAAAATTATCTTTCTTTTGTGTTGAATCTTTTATTTTCAGGGTTAAAATTTGAAATGCATAGTGTTTTGTTTGTCAGATTGCAAGTACACAATGTATTATTAGAGTTTCAAATTTCATATGGTTTAAAGTAATAAGTGTTGTGTAGTTTGAAACCCTACCCTAATTGTAGGCCCAAAATACATCCAATTTGACTTAGAACCCTAGTCATACCACTAACCAATGAGTTACACGTGGCCTGCAAGACCCCATCATTTAAATCCATCCTTGCACTTAGAATTTGAATTTAATCAAGATTTCAGGACCAAATTATAGTTTTTCATGATTGCAATTAGTCTTGAAATGTCTAATTTATTAAAGTTATCATGTTTTTTGCCCAACTTGCATGGTTGAAAGCTTGCAATATATTTTTGAAACCCCAACATACTTTGCATTATCATACTTTTGGGTCCAAATTTCAAGGTTGAAAAATTGCAATATACCTTCAAAACACCAACAAGTCATTTTATATCAGACTTTCTCATCCATCTTGCATGTGTGCAATCATGCACCTAAACTCCAAAAACTTAATTTGTTGCACTTTGTTGGATTTTTTTGCTCTACTTAAACCCATACAAATTTGTAATCAATCCTTGAAATCCCAACATAATTTACATTGTCAAACTTTTAGGTCTAACTTGTAGGATTGCAATTTTGCAACAAATCCCTAAAATCCTGACACACTCCATGTTATTAGATTTTTTGGTTTATCTTGCATGACCACAAAATTGCAAGGAATCTTTGATTCTTTGTGACTTGTCCCAATTGTCCTATTTGTTGGACTTTCAAACCCAACCTAGACATATGCAAAACTACATCTAAAGTCTAAAAATCTATCATGTTATATGATGTCAAACTTTTGGGTCTATCCTGCACATATGAAAGATTGCATTAAAACCCTAAAACCCCACTAGTGTTGTAACTTAAGCAAAAAAAACTAAAAATTACAATGCATGGAGTTTTTCCACATCCTTGCACATATGCAAAGTTACATGAAAACCCTAAAACTCTACTAATTTCACAAAATAGGCAATTTTAAAGAAATTTCTCAAATTTTCAAGGTTACTCTAAACTTTTAATGCTAGTTTAATCCCATCTTTTGATGAAAGATTGGGGATATGTACAATGCCTTCTCTAGGGAAGATGAAGAGTGACTTCAAAGGTATGGTTCCTGCTTTGAAGTTTGTCTTAGAAATTTGAAATGTTTTAGATATAGATCTAGGCCATGTAAGCCTAGAAGCCACAAGAGAATCACGAGGACTAACAAGTCAAACATTATGGAAGGGCATTTGGTAGAGAGTAGGTTGGCTTAGGCAGCCACCTTTCCTATCTCAGTCCAATTAGTGGACCTGGTCATGATCTATAGCAAATTTTATAATCCTAAAACAAGGGAGACTAGGAACATAGAGAACCATGCATAAATCACTATGGACTCTTCTAAAATATTTTATTAACTTAATTCAGATCAATGTCTAGGAATCATTGCCGATGATGGCATGGTTCGGTGGTTAAGTCGCTCAGGATGTAGTGGCAGCCACCAGAGTTCAAACCCCCGCTGGGCCAATGAGCTCGCAAGGCTTTACGCCTTTGCTGGGCCAATGAGCTCGCGGGTTTGAAGTGTTCTTCCTAGGGGATGAGGTCCCCCAGTTGTGGCCTCACCGGTTCATTGCTCCGGGCAAAAGCAATCGAGTGGAGCCGGAGGGCGTGTCGCACCAGCGTCGCCGGTCACGTTAAAAAGTTTACTAGGTGCATTATCTTAAAAAAAAAAATGTCTAGGAATCATTAATAACAATTAGTTCAAGAAAGCAAAAATATCCATCATCAAGATGCCCAAAAACCTACACAGGAGTGATTTCCATCAGGAAATAAATGACGACATCACTTTGTTGAACAAAGTAATTAGGTAAGAAGTTGCAAATGTATTTCAATCTTGGATGGTTTAGTATATAGCTAGGATTCTAGGAGGAAAAGAACACGTGATAACTAGGCTACATTGATCAATGATTGCCTCCATGATCAATTGATCAATGTTAACAAGTCCAATAGGTTCTACATGACTACATACTTGGTGTATTCACTAGCTATGAAGATGATTGTTTTCAGGATTGAAGATGGAAGGAAACATGGGTGTAGGACAAAACAATGTGTATGCATATTACCCTCAACTTGAGCTTAAGAAAAATTTGTAATATTTTAGGAGGGTCAATGATGCCTTCATATTCTTTTCTACTAGAATGCTCAAGAATAACCTCACCAAGAGAATATCTATGGAAGTTATTGAAGTTGTGGGTAAATGGGGCAGTTGGTTCATCCAATTTACTACTTTCATGTATATCAAGGTTAGAGGCACCATATAATCTTCCAAAGTATGTTAGAGATAAATTGCTGGTTATGGAATTGTGTCTATAGTTGGTAAACTTGCATAAATTTGAATCAAGGTCATCTTTTGATCCTAGGGCATATACGGAAGGATTATTTGGAGATTCTTATAAATATCATCCAAAATTTGAGAATTTTTGGGCTAACTGCAATGATGAGCATGGATTTAGGAAAGGATCTATTCCTAGCTCACCATTTATCAAATGAAGGTCTTCCAAATTTCTCCAATAGAAAAATGAGTATTTGATGATGGAGAAGTTTTAGACCCATCTTATAATCAAAAGATGATTTTTGACAGGCCAATTTCAAAGATGGATTGGAACCTTAAGGAATTCAATTCAAATGAGGAGAGGACTAGAAAGGTCATCTAGAGGAGCCTAAAATGGCTAGATCTAAAAATGAAGAATCGTAAGCAGAAAAGGGGATAGTCATCTAAAGGGAATAAAGAGAAGGCGAAAGAACAACAAAAATAGGAGAAAGTTAAATAAATAGTACCTGAGGTACCTCTTAAGGCTATAAATATAAAATATTTGAAGGAACTTTTTGAAGAGGAGACACAACATTTAGAAAGGAAGAAAAACCCAAAATCAAAATCATATTTTTGGGGAACAAACATCAAGGGGAAGGATCCTCTCAAGATCTAGGTATTTCTTTTATTCCTAGTACTCCTGCTACATAGATTGGACAAAATCATACATAGATATTCCTTCTTCACCCTCTACTAAAAAGTCACATGAAAGACATGTGGATTTACCCAATGAATCTTAAGACTCCCCAAAGGCATCTTCCCCCTAGAGATCTCATCCCCTTCTCACTCCTCCTCCCATTCCATCTCCTCATTTTGGTAAACCTCCACCTTTAGATTTTATGCCTAAGAAGACTCCCATTCCTTCTCCAACTAAGTTACCCACTCCATCTCCACATAAGAAAATGCCTATTCCTTACCTACTAGGTCTTTGTATCTTCCCAAGAAGACTCTCATTCCTTATCTATTTAAGTCATCCACTCCACTTCCACAAAGGTCTCTAAAAACATTGAAATATCCTTCTAAAGAGGGCTTTCAAGAGGAACAAAGAACTTCAAGGGTTACTACAGAAGGAGAATCCTCTACTCCAGACACCCCTATTTAGTTTGATTCTATATTACAGAAGAGGAAGAGAGTAAATTAGTGATGGAAGATTTCATGTAGCTTGCCTCAATGATAGTCAAGTCCCCTCCTCAAAAGAAAGCCAATATTAGATCTTCCATCACCATGGATACCCAAGGAATAAGACACATAGAAATTATAACTCCACTATGTGGTAAGGTAGAAGAAGAGATGCAGATCTCTAATTATTAGGTGACAAAGTATCCTTGGGAAAGTAGCAAGAGAAGGTTACATACTAACTGATTAAATTTAGTACTTTGTAGTCCCATTGAATCTGCATCTGTTGCACCAACTTCATCATTTGTCTAAGTTATAGAGAAAGATATCCCTTCAACAAGAGAATTGAGAAATATTGTCAGGGCCATCAGGACATGGAATATTGAGTTGCTTTCACTATGATCTAAGGTCATGGAGGACATTTATATCTTATATTAAAATTTTAAAAGAAAAACTAATTCTATCAGAATGTTTGAGGAAGGATTGGATACAAAATTTGAAATTTTGGAGAATAATTACCGTCAAGTTGTGGAAATGGCTAAAGTATAATTCCAAATGTTAGTAGAGGAGTGAATTTTGTATGGAAGGGAACCCCATTTACATAATAAATAGAAGGAAACATACATGTATAGAATAAAGATTCTAAAAAAGTGGTAAAAATTTAAGTCGACATACACCTTGGCTCAAAGTACTTTAAATGATATGCAAGGATTTGTAGAAGAGGTGGCATGCTAATTTTATGATGAAAATCATGATTTAATTCTAGGGAAGTCTTGAAGAGACAATTGAAAGATGTAATAAAAAGTGAATCTTTTAAAGAGTATGGTATTAGTGTAGCATTGATCAATAGACTTATGAAGATAAGGATTGCTTGTGAGGATATTGGGAAGAAGATGAATGAATATGAAAAGGTGTCTCAGAGATTATTGGATATTTTCATCAAGGTAGATGTCAAATTTATATACTCTTATGGTCTAGATCCAAATCATGTTCAAGAGTGTTGGATAAACTTAGTTTGTATTTACATAATGGTCAGGAGCCCAAGAAAGATGTAAAGGATGGACAAGAGGAGCTACACAAGGGAGTGTGATGTGCATACACATATCAAATTTTGATTCAAGTGTAATGCAAAATTAGAATTCAAAAGTGCAAGTCATGTAACTTTTGGCATTCCTTCATAAATTTTTCTTTGGTTTTGGGAGGGAAAACTTTTCATATTCCCCTACCCATAAAACCTATAAATATGTAAAGGCATCTCATTTGTAAGGGTTGGAAACCTAATTTTTTATTAATACAATGCAATTTTTCTCCTCTATTCTTTCTCTTCTTCATTTTTAGTTTTCAAATTGCTATGTTTGTGATGTAGGAGCATCCCAGGTTGCAAAGCAATCTTGCATCAACCAAAAATATTTACATTCTTTCTTTTCTTTCATTTTTAGTTCAGTTCAGACATTTGCAGTTTCAACATTTTGTACCGCATTTTACCGCATCTTCCTATTAGAGCTTGTAGAGCAGAACTTAGCATCTACATAGTGTCATCTACATCATATTCAAATTTCAAGTGATTTGGATTTGTGTCCTGAGAGTTGTCGTTATCAGAAGATCATTAGTTTTCACAGAGCAGAGCATTCAGACAGATAGTTGAAAGGAGAAGGTTTGCGGAGCAATTCTGTGACTTGCAGAGCCAAATGAAACATCATACACAACACATAATGACCTGATATACCTTCCTTGAGGTCCGCACCAAGTTTCATTCATTTGCAGAGCAATACCCTATGTTATAGGCCAACCTACATGTTTCTACACGTTACATCTTTCATTGGAGTTTGTAACCTCTCGTGGCCAATGTGGAGGATCATTTTAGCTTGGAGATGATATATATAGATCTCTTAGATGCATTAGGAAGTCAGTAGTTTTTGGAGAATGTGATTTAGAGTTCAATTTTCTTTCCGGAAGGCACTTCAATGTCGTATCTTGCATTTTTTTTGTAATCTAGAAAGCAGGCCTGTGAGCCTTTGATTGTAGCATGCATGTTGCTGGCATATGAGCATTGTAATTCTTTGACATTTTGAATATATGAATCTTCCATTGCATTATGTGATTGTGTTGTTTTCATTGTGTTTACTCTAGCTGCATGGTTTGGAGAGTTCATTCTTTGAACCCTCTTGCCATGACTGCACGAAGTGGTATCATAGAGAAGTTTTGAATCCTTTGGGAAGTGAAGGCATTCCGTAAGATCTTGTGGTGAATAGAACACTGACCTAAGGTAGTCTACTTGTGTTTGTCAATAGAGTGTCAATTTTGAGGTAGTTGGTACCCTACAGTTCGATCGTCAAATTGAGGCAGTTGCACCAGATCCTAGGAAGAGATGCCGCCAAGGAGGATGCCTACTATGGCCAATGTTGCTAGAAGAATGGAAGAAATGATTGAGAGGATGAGGACAATGAAAGTCTGATTGGATGCTGTAGAATAAGATAGAAGAAGAGGACTAAACCCTAGACATGATGTTGAAAGTGATGATGAATAATTTCAATCTACTGACTAAAATGAAGAAGCCCTAGAAGAAGAAGAATCAGATCAAGTGAAGATGTTGAAAGCTATTTCTAAGATAGGTAAGAGACCTAGAGTGGAAGTACCGAACTATACTAGAAATTTGAATTTGGAGGAGTTGATTGATTGGATAAATGACTTGGAATAATACTTTGAATATGAAGAAATTGAAGATCCAGAGAGAGTAAGATTTGTAAAAACTAAGTTGAAAGGACATGCTGCTATTTGGTGGAAAGAAGTTTAATTGGATAGAAATAGGAGAGGAAAAGAGAAGATCATAAAGTGGGATAGGATGGTGACAAAGTTGAAGAATCAGTTCATACCTATTGACTATGAGTTGGAATTGTTGAAGAGACTGCTAAACCTAAGAGAGACTGCTAAACCTAAGGCAAAAGGAGAAATCTATGGAGTATACAAAAGAATTTCATAAGATGATCATAAGAACTGGACATAGTGAAGCAAGAAAGGAGAAAGTGGCAAGATACATAAATGGATTAAGGATGAACATTCAAGAAGAACTAAGTCTGGTAAGGATGACAACAATAGAGGAAGCATATTAGTTTGCATTAAAAGTTGAAGACAAGCTGAATAAGAAGCATGAGCAAAGACAGAGAGGTAGAGGAGGCAAATTTCAAAAAGGTAGAACATATTCTGGAGGAGAAAGATCTTATATGAAGCAAAACAAGGAGAGTAGCCCATACCAGAAGGAAGAAAAGGATAATAATTCATACTACAGAGGGAGAGATGACAAACGTTTCTATGGCAATAGTAGAGGGAATCATAATTCTTACTGCAATGAAGGATACAGGAGAGATGAAAGAGGGTTTGAGAAAAGATCATTCAGAGGAACTTGTTTTAAGTGTGGAGGTGAAGGATACAGAGCATTTGAATGTCATTAGGGAAGTACAAGCAAGAGAATAGTGAATAGTACAAGAGTAGCTTGTGCAGAGGAAGAACTTGTTGGATCACCTAGTTCAGTGGGAAAACTAGAGAAAGGAGAATCATTAGTCATGAGAAGAGAATTATTTCAAGCAGAAACAACTAACGAACCACCGCAAAGGAAAAGTTTGTTCTGGACAAGATGCAAATCATGAGGTAAATGTTGTAAAGTGATCATTGATAGTGGTAAGACTGATAATTTGGTTTCAGAGGAGATGGTGACTAAGTTGAACCTAGAGAGATTGAAACACCCTAAGCCCTACAAGATAGCATGGATTCAAGATGAACACAAGGTACTGGTGAGTGAACAATGTTTGGTGAAATTTCATATAGGATCTTATAATGATGAAGTATTGTGTGATATTATGTCGATGGATGTATGTCATATATTATTGGGTAGACCATGGCAGTATGATAGAAAGGCTATACATGATGAGAGAAAGAATACTTACACTATAACATCTAATGGGAATAAATATATCTTGATACCTTTGGAAGATGAGCCTAAAAGTGAAGTATGTGGAACTGCTAGAATCTATTTGGTAGATGGGAGGAAATTTTTGGATGGATTGAGACATGAGAATATATGTTTTTCTTTGATTCCTAAGAAGTGCAGAGACCTAAGTACAAAGACTATTACCAAAAAAGAAGAAGAACCACTGCTAGAGGAGATAACTGAATTGTTGACAGAGTATAAAGACATCATATCAGACAATGTGTCTGAAGGATTGCCACCAATCCAGAGTATTAGTCATGATATCGACCTTATACCTGGAGCTAGTTTGCCTAACAAAGCAACACACTAGATGACACCAACAAAGAATGTGGAGCTGAATAGACATATACATGAATTGTTGAGGAAAGGATTGATTAGAGAAAGTTTAAGCCCATGTACAGTACCTGTAGTGCTAGAACCGAAGAAAGATGGAGAATGGAGGATGTGTACAAACTCTAGAGAAATCAATAAGATCACAGTTAAGTATAGATTCCCATTGCCAAGGATGGATGACATCATGGACTGTTTGAGTGGAGCAAAGTATTTCACAAAGATAGACTTGAAGAGTGAATACCATCAGATCAGGATCAGAGAAGGAGATGAGTGGAAGATTGCATTCAAGACAAATGAGGGATTGTATGAATGGTTAGTGATGCCTTTTGGATTGACTAATGTACTGAGTACTTTCATGAGGTTGATAAATGAGGTTTTGAAGAAATTCTTTGGTAAATTTGTCATTGTATACTTGGATGATATTCTGATTTTCAGTAAGACAAAAGAAGAACATTTGTGGTATATTAGACAAGTATTGTAGAGGTTGAGAGAAGAGAAATTGTTGATAAACATCAAGAGGTGTAGTTTCATGAAGGAAGAATTGGTATATTTGGGATTTGTGATTTCTGTGGAGGGATTGAAGATGGACCCTAAGAAGGTTAGAGCAATTTTTGAATGGCCAACACCAGAGAACATTGGAGAAGTAAGATCATTTCATAGATTAGTAAGTTTCTACTGGAAGTTCATCAGAAATTTTAGTTCAGTATGCACACCTATGATGGAGACAATGAGAGGTGATAAAAAGGATTTTATGTGGGCATCAGGATCTAATAAGAGTTTTGAGTTATTGAAGCAGAAGGTGATAGAGCAACCAGTGTTAGCATTACCAGATTTCAACAAAGTATTTCAAGTTGATTGTGATGCCAGTGGAAATGCAATAGGAGCAGTATTAAGTCAAAAAGGGACACCGGTAGCATATTTCAGTGAGAAGTTGAATGATGCAAGGAGAAGATATTCAGTTTATGATCAAGAATTCTATGCCATTATTCAAGCCTTGAAGAAGTGGAGACATTACTTGTTTCCAAAGGAATTTGTGTTGTACACTAAACATCAAGCTTTGTAGTATTTGAATAGCCAAGGAAAATTGAATCAAAGACATATGAGATGGGTAGAGTTCATGTAGAGTTACACATTTGTATTGAAGCATAGGAGTGGGAAGTCAAACAAAGTTGTAGATGCATTGAGTAGAAGAAGGAATTTGCTGACAGAGATGAGGGTAGAAGTATTAGGATTTGAAGAACTGAAGCATATGTATGAAGAAGATCTTGATTTTGTAGAAGCATGGGAAGCATGTAAAGAACCTATTGTGATAGATAGAAGTAAGTGGTTGGATTATTTCATCCAGGAAGATATGTTGTTCAAAGGAAATCAATTGTGTATACCTCAGAGTTCAATGAGAGACAATTTGATAAAGGAGAAACACAGTGATGGATTGGTAGGACATTTTGGGATTGACAAGATAGTAGCTTTGGGAAGTGAACATTAATTTTGGACTTAGATATATAAGGATGTAAGGAAGTTTGTTTAGAGTTGCAGAATATGTCAAGTTGCAAAAGGGAGTAGTTAGAATACTAGTTTGTATAAATCTTTGATAGTACCAAAGAGACCTTGGGAAGATATAAGCATGGATTTCATATTAGGTTTACCAAGAACACAAAGGGGATATGACTCTATATTTGTAGTGATGGACAAATTTTCAAAGATGTCACATTTCATTCCTTGTAAGAAGACAAATGATGCAGTACATGTTGCTGACCTATTTTTTAAGGAGATTGTGAGATTGCATGGATTACCTAAGAGTATAATTTTAAACAGGGATACAAGATTCATTAGATATTTTTGGAGGACACTGTGGAAGAAGATGAAGACAGACCTAAAATTCAATTTAGCATTTCACCCATAGACAGATGGGCAAACAGAAGTGGTATATAGGAGTTTGGGTAACTTTAATTGTTGAGGTGTTTAGTAAGAGATAAGGCAGGAAATTGGGATCTAATTCTACCACAAGAAGAATTTGGATACAATAATTTAGTGAATAGGAGTACATGGAAGACACTATTTGAAGTTGTGACCAGAGTGAAACCTAGAGGAGTTGCAGAGTTGAGAGACATCAGTATGGAGAATAAGAGAAGTACAGAGGCAGAAGAATTTGCAGGATACATGGAGACACTACATAATCAAGTTAGGAAGCATTTGGAGGAGATGAACAGTAAGTATAAGGAGCAAGCAGATGATGATGAGTCTAATCATTGGCTATTTTTCTTATGTTTTTATGCAAGTTCATAGACATTCTTAGACATTGATTTTATACATATTCCTACACTATGCTATCTTTCATGCTCATTATGCAACCTTGAACCTGATTTAAAGTATATGGAAATATGGTTATGATATGATGGATATTGCATGATTATGTGTGGTTATGTATGAATTGTAAAGGATATCTATACTTAGCTATGGTTGTTAGTATTGTGTGCATGTTTTGTGAACTAACTCTTTGCAGTTGGAGGAGATAGACTGTAGCCCACAGTAATTGCAAGGTGCAACCCGCAGCCAAAAGAGTTCCCAGATAACAGAGCAGAGGAGGTTCTAGAATAAACTGAGCACAACAACTACAGCATAGAGGCACTTAATGAAGATGATTGTGCATCATGATGACAATTAATAAAGGTGATTGAAGGAGAAGAACTCTGTTGCAATCAGGAATCTAACGTGACTAATTCAACTAGTCCACGTTCTAGTTCTGTTATAGCAAGAGTCTCAGTTTCACTTGGACTCTTCTTTTTCAGTTATTGATTGCTTGGTATTTATAACACTCTAATATATAGGGAGTGGTGATTTATGATTTTAGTTGAGAGACCTTGTTTTAATAAACTTCCCCCGTGCCTATATGTATGGCTCGGTGGTTGAGGTAAAGTTAGTTGTAAGTTGTTCAATTAGCAGATATAGTTGTCAGATCTTTTTCAGTTAGTTATTTTTACACAGATAATGTTTATTGTTCAATGATGAATTCATGAATAAGATATTTCAGCAGAATCTTATGTGATATTGTGGAGATCGTGCAATGAATGATTTTGAATTATTATGATTGTGTCAATCTAAGAAGCTAGATTTGAATTAGATCAGTGGAGACAGTCACTTGAGCAAGGGCCACTCAATGTAATTGTCCCTCACTTCATTTTCTATATGATTACTTTTGTTGTAACAGTTATTTTATAAGTGCATGATTAATTAGATTCTTTGAGTTATTCTAGTTTGCTTAAACTTGTTCTACTCTGGAGTGTAAGTTTAGATTATCAGTATCAAGTTAAACCTTAACATTCATTTCTTGATAGTAATTAGTTGCAGTCTTATATTGCATGTACCTATAGCAATAGTGCCAGCATTACTTCCTTTACCGTTATGCAATTTTGAGATTTTCTAGCAAGTCTAACACTATACTAGGATGAGTTAGGTAGTCTTAAATCTTTGAAAGCACATACAATGCCAGTACCATCACAAGCTTACTAGGCTTGGTCAATAATTCAATGAAGGTCTTTCCAAAGGTTCAAGTGGACTATTCAGTTAGGTTTTTCCTCTAAATTGTGTGATTGTCACCAAGTTTACTAGACATAATAAGGATGCTACATTTTGGTGCCATTGTCAGGGATGGTGCTACTTTCAAAGATCAGTTTCTGTTATTTCCAAGCTTTCCTAGTTTAAAATTTTGCTTTCAATAATAGGATACTTAGGTTTCATCCCTTCAAATACCATAACATTTTACTAACATTGTGCAAGAGTTGTTTCTATACAAAGTCATACCTATTATATGCTGAGGTAGAGAGACATTTTGGGAAGATTTATCCCTTCAAACCAACAAGCTAGAGTAGATATTGGTGACCACAGTGATCAGAGCGAGGGTATTCCTAAAGAAGAATTTTCCCTTTCACCAACTTCTACTAAAAATACAGAGGGGACCTTCCAAATCACGACTGATGCAGTGGATGATCCACGAGAACATGTAACTTTTGAATTTCCAATTACCAACCAAGAGAGAGTTGTTGCCCTAAAGAATATACCTCCTTCAACATTGTTAGTCTTCTATGGTTTGGTGACCAAGGATCCAGATACATTCTTGTTCAAGTTTGATGTCCTATGTAGAAGCTATTGTTAGATCTAGGGCACACAACTGAGAGGGGGGTGAATTAGTTGTACAAAAACTTGCTTCTACTTCAAACACTTGATTCTTCTTTGTTAGTTAATAGCATATCAATTAACCATTCACGAAAGCATAAAGCATTAACACCAGAGCAGATAAACATCAACATATTAGACACCAAGATTTTGATGTGGAAAACTCGGTTAAGGGAAAAACCACGGGGTGATTAACCCAAGGATTATTCTCTGTTAGAAGAATAAGAAAAATGGATGGCACATGCCAATTAGGGCTCACTGCCTGAGTACATTGCTCACAAAGAGGCACACTGCCTACAAGAGACACACTATCTACAAGATCATAAGTATTACAAACTTGAACTGGAGAATGACATCTTCACCATGTCTGGATCAGTTCCATTTAAGCCTGAGACACACCTGCTCTGCCTTTCGCTCTTTCGCTATACCACACTCATCCGCTCCACAACACACTTTGAAATGAACTCACAAACCTTTAGTTATACAAGGCATCATCCACAAGAACATTCACAAGTTGGCAATCATCCACAAGAACATTCGCAAGATGAATAACTCATCCGGTCAGCCAGTCTGAACAAGAACATCTTCATCCAAAAGAATATCTTCAATTCTGGGCTCTAGCACTAATGCGGACTGAAAACACAACCTCAACATGATCCAAGAACCTTCACAAGCTTGCCTGAGTGACCAAGTACATCCGCACTTCCTCTACTTACTAGAATTCTTTTCTTCTTCATCTAGAACTTCAAGAACACAGTCTATCGCCACTGTCATACTGAACAAGGTGCTTCTGAACCTCCAAACTATGCACAAATCAAGATGACACATCAAAAGAACATCCCAAACACTCCTTCCAATCCGCAGAGTCTGACAATGCACTTTCGGATCTCACCGGACCTTTTTGTAACATTCTGCCATTTCAGAGCATCTCCCGGAATCGGTTCTACTTGACCGATCACAACTTCTTCATATCTTCATGTGGACCTCTAAAATCTTAACTGGAGCATCTCAAGACTCATATCTACAAACACTTTAATCTGCATCCTCTGATCCTCAACCTATTGAGTACATTTGCCTTCTTCTCATCACTGTTCTTCACTGTTTCTGATTGAGACTAATTTTCTCAATATCCTCAGCACACAACTCATCCAATCCTTCTTATCAATGCAATATGAGTATGTTGACATCAATGACAACATTGGTTAACATCATACTTGCAACAATCTCCCCCTCTGTCATTGATGGCAACATATGATGTGAAAAACCATCAAGACAAGAACTTCTCCTTTCTATCACAGCTCCCCCTATCAGCAACAACTTTTCACATGTCTTCTCTTCCTTTACTGCTCCCCCTTTGATCATCAACCACTTGTTTTTCACATGTCTTCTCTCCCCCTTTGACATCAATGGCAAAGGGCTCATACTTACAATTTTAACACATCAGAATCATACCAGCTGCTCCCCCTTAGTAGCAACTCCCCATCATCAATCCGTATCACAAGATATGACTGTGATATCCACCAGACTGATGCACATCAGTGCATCCTAGTTCATCACCGGAGGGGCCATGACCCCTAACTTCTCCTGGAGATACTCAAAAGAGTCCTTGGGAAGAGGTTTAGTAAAAATATCTGCAATCTGATCCTTGGAGGGTACATACTCCAATCTAACTTCATCCTTGTTCACTTGTTCTCTCAGAAAGTGAAACTTGATAGATATGTACTTGGTCTTATAATGCAACACCGAATTCTTAGAAATATTTATTGCACTTGAATTATCACAGAAAATTGTGATAGGCTCCTCATATTCTACTTTAATGTCTCTTAACATCTGCTTCATCCATAAGATTTGAGTGCAACTACCTACTGCTGCAATATATTCTGCTTCAGTTGTAGACAGAGATATTGCCTCTTGTTTCTTGCTTAGCCAAGAAACCAATCTCTTTCCCAAGAAGAATGCTCCACCACTGGTGCTCTTCCGGTCATCCACATCTCCTGCCCAATCTGCATCTGTATATGCATGAAGAGACAAATCCTGATCTCTAGGATACCATAGGCCATACTCAACTGTCCCCTTTAGATATCTAAAAATCCTCTTGATTTCCATAACATGAGGTTCTCTAGGATCAGCCTGGAATCTTGCCACAAGACCAACAACCTGCATTATATCTGGTCTAGTCTGAGTGAGATACAATAATCCTCCAATCATTGATATGTACTTGGTCTAATTTGTCTTAGGAGAGTCATCATCTTTGCTCAACTTACATCCAGTTGCCATAGGAGTGTTCATTGGCTTTGAATCTTCCATTCCGAATTTCTTCAATAATTCTTTCACATATTTGGTCTGAGAGATAAAGATGCCTTTCTTTGTCTGAGTAATTTGCAAACCCAAGAAGAAATTTATTTCACCAAGCGTTGACATTTCAAACTCACTTTTCATTTGATTTGCAAAGGTTTTACACAAACTATCTCTTCCTCCAAAGATGATATCATCAACAAATACTTCAACAATCAAGATGTTTTCATTATCTATTTTGAAATATAGATTACTATCAGCAGTACCTTTGTTGAAACCAATCTGCACAAGATGCTTATCCAACCTTTCATACCATGCTCTTGGGGCTTGCTTCAATCCATATAGTGCTTTCTTCAACTTGCAGACCATATCATCATGATCAGACAATTAAAATCCATCAGGTTGTTCAATGTATACTTCTTCTTCCAAATCACCATTTAGGAAGGTAGACTTGACATCCATCTGATATACCTTGAAGTCTTTGAAGGCATCATATGCAAGAAATAATCTGACTACTTCAATTCTTGCTACCGGAGCAAAGGTTTCTTCAAAATCAATTCCTTCTATTTGAGAGTAGCCTTTGCAAACCAATCTAGCTTTGTTTCTGATTACTTCACCAACCTCATTTAGTTTGTTCCGGAAGACCCATTTGGTTCCAATCACATTCTTGTTTCTAGGTCTGGGAACAAGATCCCAAGTGTGATTTTTCTCAATTTGCATCAACTCTTCCTCCATTGCTTTGGTCCAGTTTTCATCATTGCAAGCTTCATTTATTGTCTTAGGTTCAATCTTTGAAATCAGACAATATTCATTTGAATTTTGAGCAATTCTCCTACTTGTTTGTACCCCTTTTCTTTTGTCACCTATGATCTGATCTTCTGAGTGGTTTAGAGTTACATACCTTGGAACTTTGGGAGTTTCTTGTACTACTGTTTCTTGATCAGGCTCATTTAGACAAACCTCTTCTTCCTGATTTATTGGATCAGTCTAAATTTGACTTTCAGAGGAGGATTGAGTTCCTTGAATCAGAACATCATTCTGATCATCTTCATCATAGTCATAAAACCTTGAGGGCTTCTCAATTCCTTCATCAACCTTCACATTTGTACTTTCTATCATCTTTCTCAGTCTCTTATTGTAACACCGGTATGCTTTGCTTTGAGTGGAGTATCCCAAGAAAATTCCTTCATCACTTCTAGCATCAAACTTTTCTAGATCTTCATCTCTTTTAATGTTACACATGCTACCAAATACTCTGAAATATCTCACAGTAGGAGTGCTGCCAAACCAAAGTTCATAAGGAGTCTTACCGGTATTGCTTCTGATTTGAACTCGGTTGAGAGTGTAGACTGCAGTGCTGACAGCTTCTCTCCAAAACATCTGAGAAACATTTGCTTCCATCATCATTGTCCTGGAAGCTTCTTGGATGGTCTGATTCTTTCTCTCAACTACTCCATTCTGCTGTGGAGTCCTAGGAGCAGACAACTATCTCTTTTATACCATGCTTCTCACAAAAGTCTATGAATTCACCGGATGTGAATTCACCACCTCTATCAGACCTTAGACACTTCAGTTTCAATCCGGTTTGATTCTCTACCATAGCTTTGAAGATTTTGAACTTCTCAAAGGCTTCTGATTTCTCTTTTAGAAAGGTAACCCACATCATCCGGGAATGGTCATCAATCAGTAACATGAAATATCTATCACCTTGCATACTCTTGATTCTT
This sequence comes from Cunninghamia lanceolata, assembly GCA_027924645.1. Classification (NCBI taxonomy): domain Eukaryota; kingdom Viridiplantae; phylum Streptophyta; class Pinopsida; order Cupressales; family Cupressaceae; genus Cunninghamia; species Cunninghamia lanceolata. The sequence continues at coordinate 5,318,105 of BSBN01000784.1, read as the reverse complement.
TTCGGACCACATAGATCAGTATGAACTAATTCCAATAATCCGGTAGAGGACTGATCCTTTCTTTTGAAAGAGACTCTGCTCTGTTTACCTAGCTAACATTCTTTGCACAAACTATTTGTAGGTTTCACCAATTTTGGAAGATCTCTTACAGCCTGAGGATTGCTTATCTTGATGATGTTATCAAAATTTACATGACACATCCTTCTATGCCATAGCCAACTCTGATCAACTTGAACAAACAAACAACTTTTATTAGAACCAACCAGATGGAAGATATTACCTTTTGTTTGAGTACCAGATGCAATCTCAGTTTTGGAGCATTCAAAGATCCTGCATCTTCCATTCTTGAACCAGAGGTCATAACCTTTGTCCACCAACTGACCAACACTGAGAAGATTGTGCTTCAATCCTTCAACATATAATACATTACCAGTTTTGCTCTTTCCATCAAAAGAAATAGTTCCCCTACCTCTGATTCTGCTAGCAGAATTATCACCAAACTTTACCATTCCTCCTTCATACCTTTCCAAATCTAAGAACTTGTTCTTGTCACCTATCATATGGTGAGAACATCCACTGTCAATAACCCAATCATTCTTTTCTTCCACTTGGGCAGCCAAAGCTCTTTCTACAACCTTATGATTGACAGATTCAAGGGATATTGAATCTTCTTCCTTGATGGCAATAAACACCCATTCACTTCCAGATTTGCTTCCTATTTCTGATTCATCATCTGTTACTCCTTCATTATCATCTTCTTCATGAACATAATAACAGTTCTTTTGGAACCTTTGTCTGTTAGAATTTGACCTTGCAGATCTTTCTGAACATCTTGAAGCAAAATGACCAATCTTATTGCAGTTGAAGCATTTAAAGGGTAATTTTCCTTCATACTTACCAGATCCTCTTGGCAGTCTCTTTGCAATGAGGGCTTCAAGTTGAGCTGTTTCTGCTTCTTCCTCTTCCATGTCTTTCCTTGCTTGATCATACCATGACAGCTTCCTTGAAGAATTTTCTCCCGGATCAAATCTTTGTTTGCCTTTCACATAGGCATTGGCTTTGAATGTAGTTTCAGTCTTGGGGGGATCATCTCCAAATTCAGTCATTTCAAATGCAGCCAGTTTACCAGCCAATTGCTCTCTTGTGATAGTTGTATGGGCTCTGAATTCATCAATGGCAGCAACCTTGATCTTCTAGGCAGCAGGAAGGGATCTAAGAATTTTGTAAACAATCTCATTTTCATCCAGAACTCTACCAGCATTCCTGATTCCACACACTAGCTCATTTACTCTTGGCATAAAGGTAGTGATATTTTCATCATCTCTCATCTTCAATCTTTCAAATTTCCCTTTGAGACTTTGCAACCTTGCACTCTTAACAAACTCATCTCCTTCATGCAGAAGTTCCAGTTTAATCTAGATCTCATAGGCCATTGGTAGGTCAATCACATTTGAGAGCTCTGAGTCGGTTAATGCACTTAGAAGAGCTTCTTTTGTCCATAGATTGTTTTCAGCATATGTGATTTCATTCAGAGTTGTTGGACCACCCTGTGGAGGTACATATGCCTTTGTGACCATAGACAAGTAAGCTTTTCCCATACACTCCAAGTGACATTTCATGTGACCTTTCTAGAGCGAGAAGTTGGTTCCATCAAACTTCAGACTGTCCTTCTTGTATGACGACATCCTGGATCTCCTCAAGCAGTTAAGCTCCTTTTAGAGGAACTTAGCTCTGATACCAATTGTTAGATCTAGGGCACACAACTGAGAGGGGGGGTGAATCAGTTGTACAAAAACTTACTTCTACTTCAAACACTTGATTCTTCTTTGTTAGTTAATAGCATATCAATTAACCATTCATGAAAGCATAAAGCATTAACACTAGAGCAGATAAACATCAACATATTGGACACCAAGATTTTGACGTGGAAAACCTGGTTAAGGGAAAAACCACAGGGTGATTAACCCAAGGATTATTCTCTGTTAGAAGAATAAGAAAAATGGATGGCACATGCCAATTAGGGCTCACTGCCTGAGCACACTGCTCACAAAGAGGCACACTGCCTACAAGAGACACACTGTCTACAAGATCATAAGTATTACAAACTTGAATTGGAGAATGACATCTTCACCATGTCTGGATTAGTTCCATTTAAGCCCGAGACACACCTGCTCTGCCTTTCACTCTTTCGCTATACCACACTCATCCGCTCCACAACACACTTTGAAATGAACTCACAAACCTTTATTTATACAAGGCATTGACTTAGGAACAATCATCTAGGTTAGCAATCATCCACAAGAACATTCGCAAGATGAATAACTCATACGGTCAGCCAGTCTGAACAAGAACATCTTCATCTGGAAGAATATCTTCAATTCCAAGCTCTAGCACTAATGCGGACCAAAAAAACAACCTCAACATGATCCAAGAACCTTCACAAGCTTGCCTGAGTGACCAGGTACATCCGCACTTCCTCTACTTACTAGAATTCTTTTCTTCTTCATCCAGAACTTCAAGAACACAGTCTATCGCCACTGTCATACTGAACAAGGTGCTTTCAGACCTCCAAACTATGCACAAATCAAGATGACACATCAAAAGAACATCCCAAACACTCCTTCCAATCCGCAGAGTCTGACAATGCACTTTCGGATCTCACCGGACCTTTTTGTAACATTCTGCCATTCCGGAGCATCTCCCGGAACCGGTTCTACTTGACCGATCACAACTTCTTCATATCTTCATGCGGACCTCTAAAATCTTAACTGGAGCATCTCAAGACTCATATCTACAAACCCTTTAATCCGCATCCTCTGATCTTCAACCTATTGAGTACATTTGCCTTCTTCTCATCACTGTTCTTCACTATTTTTGATTGAGACTAATTTTCTCAATATCCTTAGCACACAGCTCATCCAATCCTTCTTATCAATGCAATATGAGTATGTTGACATCAATGACAACACTGGTTAACCTCATACTTGCAACAGCTATGACTACACAACTGATGCTCATAGACTCAAGCTATTTCCTACAACTTTTAAGGATGCTGCTATGAGATGATTTATGGGATTTGGCAAAGATGTTCCAGATTAGAACACAATGAAAACAAAATTCTTGGAAAAATACCAAGATTATTGTAGAGGATCTGATAGGAGGAGAGATGACATTTTTAGAATGACTCAAAAAGAGGATGAATCATTGGAAGATTATGTAGAAAGGTTCCAATCCTGCCTGAAGAAAAACCCATAGAATCGACTCTCAAAAGAATCCCTGAAGCTTGTATTTTTGAGAGGAGCCAAAGATGATTTCATGGATGCCCTTAATCTTATTGGGGTAGGGGATGTGTCTCAATTACCCTTTGATGATATCTGCAAAGTTTGTAGGAACTACTCAAGGACCTTTACCAAAAGGATAAGGGGGGAAAGAACATCTACCATTGGCAAGACATCTAATGTGGTTTCAAGGGTGGAGTTAAGCAACCTACTGACCAATATGAAAGAAGATATTATAAGTCACCTATCTACTCATTTGGACACTCTACATTTGAAAAAGAAGCAGGAGAGGCTGAAGCAATACTTACTGAATACTACCCCAATTACAGACAAAGGAAATCAAACTGTAAGTGTAAAAGGGTGGCCAGTATTACAGAAGAAAAATCAGAGAAACCAAATTTTCAACCATTTGAAAGTGAAGATGGGCAACTATTCTACATGGCACAAAGAAAGCCATGGCAACCAAGACAAGGTATGTCACAAGACCCTCTAAGTTTCAATGCATCATTTCTAGTTGGTAATCATAATTTCTCTGGTTGGAACCCCCAACCTTGGCCAAATACCCAAAACTAATGGCAAAACCCTCAACAATGGAAAAACCCTCAGCAAAACTTGAACTAGTAGCAACCAAATGTATGGCCACAGTGAAATTTCCAAGGTCCCAATTACAATCCTCAATGGCTAGTACACCAAAATCAATGGCATCCCCAATGGCAAAAGGGACAGCAATGGCAGCACCAAATTATGAATTATCCACAACCTTTGTTGCTTTCTTAGCCACAACAATAGGCTATTATGCCCAATCCATCAAGCCCAACATCTCAGCCACCAAGAGCACCATAATTACCTTCCCAACCTGCACCTAACCCCAATAACAAGCATGTCCAGTAGGCATACATTAATGAGGCTATTCAATACCCCACTTATGGGGTAGAGGTGAGTTATGTCCACCTCAGGTTAGGGAAAACACTAAATGGGCCTTCATCTCCTCAAATCACTGAGATGGTAGATGAGGAACCCACAACTAAAGCATTAGACAATTCACCTCTAGAGCCTGGGTCAAATTAGGTAAATCAAACTATCTCAAATCTAGAGCCTCCTTTCCCTGAGCATTTAGCCATTCCAAGAGGTTATACCCAAGATGAGACAAACCTATTGGGTCAACTTAAGAATGTCAGTATCAAAATCCCCCTCATTCAAGCTATCAGGGATATCCCAATCTATACCAAGATAATAAGAGACCTTTATCTTAAAAAGCCAGGGAGAAAGAGGAAGGACCCTCAAAAAGTACGTGTCCTAGGGAACCTTGCTGACATTATGCTAGGGAATATAACTATCCCTAAATATACAGACCCTAGAAGTCTAGTAGTGGATGTTAAGATAAATGGGACCCTTATCAAAAACACCTTGATTGACTTAGGGGTAGCCATTAATGTCATGACTAAGGAAACAATGTAACTACTTCAACTAGCTAACCTTAAGCCTACACTAACTATTTTACAGTTGGTAGATAGGTCAACAGTAAAACCTGAAGGGATCATTGAGGACATAGTTGAATAGCATTAGATTCCTGGGAGTGTCCTATAGATTTCATAGTCTTGTAGCCAAAGGTCAACCTTGCAAGATATCCACTTATCTTAGGCAGACCATGGTTAGCAATAGTGGATGCATTCATAGGTTATAGGTCTGGGAACATGATAATCTCAAATGGAACTATAACCAAGAGATTGGTCCTCTATCCACTAGTCCAACCTCATGAAAATCTAGAGCAAATTATATGGCCTACCTTAGATGAAGAAGACCACTATTCCCTGCAAACTCTCATGACCATTGAATACAACCCCCTGTTCGTAAACCAAGATGAGGATGACTTAAATGACCACACCATACATAATAACTGTGATAGGGACCTGTAGGAACAAGATTATCTGGCATGTTTGCAAGATCCACTGCAGAACATTTTACTTGCATATTCCTCAAAAGAAATGTCCCAACTTTTCCACTCTGTACTGCCACAAGAATGTGTCCCCAACATTAGTGGATGTGACCTTTCATCTATGCAATTAGTTTCCAAAACATTGGAAATCATGTCAGGTAAAATGTTGAATGTTAAAAATGTCCTAACTGAAGAACAACAAAATTCCCTGAACACTGTGCTGAAAGCACACACATCAGCCTTTGCATGGGACTATCATGACATGAAGGGAATTGATCCAGACCTGTTCATGCATAGGATCTACATACATGATAGTTTCAATCCAATTAGATAGCCTCAAAGGAGAATAAACCCTACCTTATGGGAAATAGTTAAAACTAAGCTACAAAAATTACTTGATGCAGGTTTCATTTATCATATTTCTGACAGTCAATGGGTGTTACCTTTAGTTATTGTCCCTAAGAAAGGATGCAAATGGAGAGTATGTGTGGACTATATGGAGCTAAAGACGGCCACTAGAAAGGATCACTTTCCACTACCTTTCATTGACCAAGTACTTGATTCCCTAGCAGGTAAAAAGTACTTCTCCTTCTTAGATGAATTTAGTGGCTATAACCAGATAAAGATAGCTCTGGAGGACCAGGATAAAACTACATTTACATGCCCTTAGGGTACATATGCTTATTCTGTTCTTCCCTTTGGATTATGTAATGCTCCAGCCATTTTTCAGAGGGCAGTGCTAAGTATCTTCTCATATTATGCTCATGATTCCATAGAGATCTACATGGATGACTTCACCACCTATAGAGAAACATATGAAAAGGCACTCAACAATCTAGAGAAAGTTCTAAAAACATGTGAACACAATCTATCATTGAGTGATGAGAAATGTTTTATGATGATGACTCAAGGGATTGTTCTAGGACATTTTATATCAAGTGAAGGAATTCAAGTGGATCCCCATAAAATTGAGATCATCTCTACACTTCCTATGCCACAGAAACAAAAAGATGCAAGGAGCTTTTTGGGCCATGCAGGGTACTATAGGAGATTCATTCAGGACTTCAGTCAAATTGCAGCACCTTTGTTTACTCTGCTCACAAAAGACATCAAGTTTGACTAGACCACCGAATGTCAGCACTCTTTTGAGACACTTAAGACAACTTTGATAAAAGCACATGTCTTGAGAGGACCAAATTGGACATTACCTTTCCACATACACACTGATGCTTTTGATTTTGCTATAGGAGTTGTAATGGGACAAAAGGAAGGTAATAAGGAGTATGCTATCTACTACATCAGCAAGAACTTACAAGGAGTAGAACTTAACTACACTGTCACAGAGAAAGAGATGTTGGCAGTTGCCTATGCCATTAACAAGTTTAGGCATTACAGCACTGGTTATCCAATCTTTATCCACATAGATCATACTACAATAAGATACTTAATGAAAAAACCTATGGTTGGAGGGAGACTAGTCAGATGGCTACTCTTGCTACAAGAGTTTGATATAACAATAGTGGATAAGGTTGGGAAAGCTAATGTGGTGGCAGATTTTCTGTCTAGATTGCCCACACAACTAGAAGCAGGTGTTGTAGATGAATCTTTTCTAGATGAGCATTTGTTTTCTCTCAATGTACACACACCATGGTTTGTTGATATTGCAAATTACTTAGTCATCAGACAGATAACATCACATTTCTTTCCTAGAGAAAAAAGACAGCTGGTGCATAAAATATTTCCATACTCTTGGGTTGTTGGTTATCTATTCTACACCGATCAAGATAATATTATGAGGAGATGTATAAGAGAAGATGAGGTCTTTGACATCCTAAAAGTTTGCCATGATGAGCCCTGTGGGGGTCACTTTGCAACCAAAGGGACAACATTTAAGATCTTAACAATAGGTTACTATTGTCCAACTCTCCATAAGGATTCAATAAAGTATACAAGGATTTGTGACAGATGTCAGAGAATGGGTAGACCAACAAGGACAGATGAGATGCCTTTGTAGCCACAGCTGGCCCTAGCACCATTTAACAAATGGGGGCTAGACTTCATTGGCACAATTTCACCAGCATCTAATAATAAGGAATATATTTTGGTTTGCACAGATTATCTAACAAAATGGGTTGAATTCAAAGCATTAGAGTTTATAAGAGATGGGAATGTAGCTAAGTTATTGTATGAAGACATCTTTACTAGGTATGGAGTCCCTAGAGAAATTGTAACTGATCAAGGTCCCCAGTTCACTTCTGAACTCATTTCTAAATTGGTGAAAGAATATGAAATCAGACATAAAAAGTCAACACCTTATCACCCCCAAGCCAATGGGAAGGTGGAGATTGCAAATAGGGAGATTGAAAATATTTTGACCAAAATAGTGCACATTCATAGGAAAGACTGGGCAACTAGATTACCCGAAGCAGTGTGGGCATATAGAACAACATGGAAATCAACTACAGGTTTCACACCTTATGAACTCATGTATGGAAAAACAATAGTTCTACCAATAGAATTTGAATATGAGACACTTAGAACAACAGTGGAACTCGACATGGACTTGATAGTAGAACAAAAAGAGAGGCTATATATTCTGAATGGGCTAGATGAAATTAGATTGGAGGCTATCCATCACACAAAGACAATTCAAAAATAGAGGACTAAATGGCATGACCAATTTATAAAGACTAAAGAATTCAATGTGGGTGACTGGACTTTATTATATGATTCCAAATACAAAGATTATAAGGGCAACCTACAATCTATATGGTTAGGACCCTATGAAGTACAACAGGTATTCCCCAATGGAGCAGTTAAATTGTAGACCATTGATGTAGTTAGATTGTCATTGCTAGTTAATGGCCATAGATTGAAGATATACACAAAGCCAACAAAACAAGATTATTTTCTTCTTTCTCTAAAGCATTGCTATGGTCCAAGCCCTGATTCTAATACCAACATGTTACCACCAGATAATAACTCAGCAGTAGACACTACCAATTCTCACAGTGACTCAGTAGATGAGCTACACAGTTCACCTCTTGAGAGCACTAAAGTATAATTCCTTATCCTTTTTCATGTGCACACACAACATAGGTGCCACAATCCTTTTGAAGACCGCTTCACTATGCAAAAGGGACTTGTATCAAGAAAAAAAATAAAAGCTGCCATAGTTCACTTCAAGACCTATTGATGAAGGTACCTGCTACAACTATTTGTCAGAGAATTCAATATTTGTGCCAAGTTAATTGCATTCCATCATCATTTATTCCACTTTTCCAACATATGCAGCCACAAACTATCATATCACCACATACAAGCTTGCTCAACTCATTCACATGTGCCAACCTGTCATTCACTCCATATCCTAAGTAATTATCCAACATCAAATCGCATTCATGTTGCAGACACTCTTCCCACAAATTCACACATGCGGAGTTCCGTTCATGTCAAATAACAGGTACGCATACTAACCTCCCATAATTAGAATAGCTTTCCAATACATTCAAAATGTACTCACACTTAATTCAGCATGATTATCATTTTAATCTTATTTCCATATTCTTTAATCATCCCCTTCATCTCGTACAATGCATTGAAGTGAGGTCACTTCTAGGTTTTAGTTGGGGGGAGATAGTATATGTTAAAAATAAAATTGTTTGCCACCAAAGCCACCAAATACAAAATGTAGATAGACCATACAAACCTTTTTTTTCCTTCCTGCATCTGTAACCTTTTTATTGTCAACTTCCTAAAATTGTGAGTCAATTCAAGCTAGTTCAAGCTTAGTAGTAGAAGTTGCAAGTGAACAAAGTGCATGCAAGTATAACAAATATAGAGGGTTGAGCAGAGGGTTGTTAAATCTAAACTTTAATCTAAATTAGCAGCATGGAAGGTGATCTTATCAGAAGGGAACCAACAGTACATCAACCAATATTGGAGGATAGGTTAGTCTTGCCAATTTTCACAAGAGAAGGATGGCTAGATTACTTCTTGAAGCTCACAGAGTATAATGAAGACATGACAAGGTAATTTGCAGCAACATTACAACATGATGAAGCCACTGTCAAGGGTTTGAGAGTGGACAACCATAGGTTGCAATTGCATAAATGTCTAGTCTACCGAGAAATGGAGATGAATTCCCTGTCAGAGCAATTGTAGTAGCTACCAGGGATGAGTTCAACGAGGCAAGAGAGAACCTTGACTCATCGTCACAAGGTACCAAGAGATTATCACTTCAATGAGTATGGACTTCTTGTGCTACTTACATTATTAAGTATATTATTTGTGATGGTAAACAATCCCTTCTATATACTGTGCATTTTAAACTATTGAGTCACCTTCGTCACAATAGACTAGTCAATGTACCTAATTTTCTTTATAATTTGTTAAAAAGAATGGGGTATGAATACCAATGGAAGTTAAATGATTTAGCTCTATCACATGATTGTTTGATTACCTTGTTAGTAAAAAGGAGCCTTAGGGTTCAGCACCCATAGGTGTCCTGGGAGAGATTTTTAATTTGTGGAAACATTAATGACATTCTTGAGGAACCAACAGTACCAAGAAACATAGAATCACCTGCTACATCTTTAAGGGAAACTCCTCCTATTTCACCTGCTACTTCACCCACCCGCAACGAGGGAGAATTAGGGGAGCAAAATGTGCAAAACTCACCACATGCAACATTTGATCAACCTGTAGCAAGAGAGGTACATCAAACCCCATTTTCTAGTAAAATGCCAAAAATTATGTAAGAATATATGGAGAGAGATAAATCAATTGCTCTTCCAATAAGGAATGAATCTAGAACCCTTGAAATGATCATTGCATAATGGATACAACTTTTGGACCATAAAGGTGTAGGCAGAAAAATTATGAACTTGAGATTGTAGGATTATGAAAGAATGCAACATTTGACTATTGGACTCATCCATCATTCCTACCAGTTTGTGCAAGAAAGATAGGATAGCTTAACCCTTGAATTGCAGAGAAAAGAATCCCACTTTGTTTATAATTTTATGGCCATGCTTGAAAGAGCATGAAGATATATGGATATTTCTAGAGATTAGGGACTTGAATGGGTGCCACTTACATTCCAGCCACCAATGCTCCTATACTCGGTACCACACTGGATAGGGAATAAGAATGAGGAATGTGAGAGGGCAGAGGTTACCAGAATGAACAAACTGGCATGTCACATAGGCTTTTATTTGAAACAGGTTGAAGGAGTGGATGTTGTCACAGACTTCAGGGAAATCAATTTGCATTACAACCTCCAACCCTAGTTAATTTGCTTGAGGGAAAGCAAATGGGTAGTTGGCGGGAATGATGAGTCTAATCATTATCTAGTTTGCTTATGTTTTTATGCAAGTTCATAGACATTCTCAAACATTTATCTTATACATATTCCTACATTATTCTATCTTTCATGCTCATTATGCAACCCTGAACCTAATTTAAAGTATATGGAAATATAGTTATGATATGATGGGTAATGCATGATTATGTGTGGGTATGTATGAATTGTAAATGATATATGTGCTTAGCTATGATTGTTAGTATTGTGTGCATGTTTTGTGAACTAACTCTTTGCAGCTGGAGGAGATAGACTGTAGCCCGTTGCAACTGCAAGGTGCAGCTCGCAGCCAAAAGAGTTTCCAGACAGTAGAGCAAGGGAGGTTCCAAAATAAACTAAGCGCAACAACTACAACACAGAGGCACTTAATGAAGATGATTATGCATCATGATGAAAATTAATAAAGATGATTCAAGGAGAAGAACTTTGTTGCAGTCAGGAATCTAATGTGACTGATTCAACGAATCCATGTTCCAGTTATGTTACAGCAAGAGTCTCAGTTTCACTTGGACTCTTCTTTCTTTTTCAGTTATTGATTGCTTAGTATTTATCACACTCTGATATATAGGGAGTGGTGATTTATGATTTTAGTTGAGAGACCTTGTTTTAATAAACTTCCCCCATGCCTACTTGTATGGATCGTTTGTTGAGGTAGAGTTAGTTGTAAGTTGTTCAATTAGCAGATATAGTTATCAGATCTTTTTAAGTTAGTTATTTTTACACAAACAATGTTTATTGTTCAATGATGAATTCATGAATAAGATATTTCAGCAGAATCTTATGTGATATTGTGGAGATCGTGCAATGAATTATTATGATTGTGTCAATCCAAGAAGCTAGATTTGAGTTAGATCAGTGGAGATAGTCACTTGAGCAAGGGCCATTCAAGGTAGCTGTCCCTCACTTCATTTCCTATATGATTACTTTTGTTGTAACAGTTATTTTATAAGTGCATGATTAATTAGATTCTTTGAGTTATTCTAGTTTGCTTAAACTTGTTGTACTCCAGAGTGTAGGTTTAGATTATCAGTATCAAGTTAAAGCTTAGCATTCATTTCTCGACAATAATTAGTTGCAGTCTTATATTGCATGTACCTGTAGCAATAGTGCCAGCATTACTTCCTTTACCATTATGCAGTTTTGAGATTTTCTAGCAAGTCTAACACTATACTAGGATGAGTTAGGTAGTCTTAAATCTTTGAAAGCACATACAATGCTAGTACCATCACAAGGTTACTAGCCCTGGTCGATAATTCAATGAAGATCTTTCCAAAGGTTCAAGTGGACTATTCAATTAGGTTTTTCCTCTGAATTGTGTGATTGTCACCAAGTTTACTAGACATAGTAAGGACACTACAGATGAGAAGAGGAGACATAAAGAGTTTTCAGTGGGAGATGAAGTAATGGTATATCTGAGAAAAGAGAGATTTCTAGTGGGGACATACAACAAGCTGAAGATGAAGAAGTTTGGGCCATGTAAGATTCTTAAGAAGTTTGATTCAGGGAATGCATATGAAGTAGAGCTACCAGAGACATTGGGTATATCACCTATATTCAACATTGTAGACCTATATTAGTATCATGAGGGAGAGTCAAGTGACAACATTGGGGAAGGATTGAAGGATCAGTTACCATAGCAACCATCGAAGCCGATATAGGACATCTTTGATAGCAGAGTTGGACGCAGTACCAGAGGCAAGCAGTAGAATATTTGGTAAAGTGGAAAGGAAGACCAGAAGAAGATTCATCATGGATTTCTCATGCTAAGGTAGACCGCTTTGGTTTTCCTCTAGCCCTAGCAAAGTGAGGGACTCACTTTTTCAACAACCCTGGGTGTCTGATGCAAGAGCATCCCAGGTTGCAGAGCAATCTTGCATCAACCAAAAATATTTGCATTCTTTCTTTTCTTTCATTTTCAGTTCAGTTTAGTCATTTGCAGTTTCAGCATTTTGTACCACATTTTACCGCATCTTCCTATCAGAGCTCACGGAGTATGAATTAGCATCTACATAGCATCATTGTTACATCCCAATTTCTGACTTGCTTTACTTTTACTTTTTACTTGGGCATAAGTAAATTTGTTGTGATGTTATAGACTTACGACAGGATATGACATCGAAATGTATTGAATATCATTTATGAAATCATGCGAATAATTTTTTTATTGTCGATTTAATATCTATATGATGAGATTTGATTTATTAGTTGAATAAATTGAATAATGATGCACTGATCTCTTATTGTTTGATGACAAGTGAAAACAGGATTACAGGTTATCGACTCTCAGAGAAGAGAGAGAGTATCTTTCAAGAAGAGAGATATAGACCTTGGAATACGAGTGGTCTATTTGCCAAACGAGTCTAGTGTTAAATGATAATGTGAACCTATGAGTCGTATGAGGTATGTCTTGTCTTGCCAGTTACTTTTGAATCTAATTCAACGGGTAGTTGATACCTTGTTTATCATCTAGTCAAGTCGATGATGAGTCGACATAGTCGTTGCGAAGTAAACGACATCATAGCCGTAAAACGGTTGTGTTATTCTTCTTGAGTCACTCGGGGTTTTAGTGTCGCTTCTCAATATCAAGACATTTTCATCAAGCTAGATGACACGAGTAATTGTTGACAGATTGTGATGGGGAGGTAAACTCGACCCATTCACATCGTCTGTAATCCTTAGTGGTCGAAATGGGTTGATCATCAAATTACTTTTAATTGTTTTCTCTATTTTCATATCTGTCTATTCTTTACTTGATGTATTGAAGAGGGAACCTTTTAAATGTTTATGAGGCAAATTCTACCTCGTTGTCATTTTAACCATTCATACCTAGATCCTTTTGGAGAAGTCCATGTTGGGGACGTAGGCTTATAAACTTTTAGATTGTGGTTAAGGTGGGCATTGATGCTTATTCATGGCTTCATAAAGGAGTATAGATATTTGCCAGAGTGGTTCCAATGTAGGGAGTTATAGGCTTCCATACTTGCAGTATTGCATGAACCGGATCAATATGCTTCGACACTACAATGTCATTCCAGTAGTTGTTTTTAATGGTGGAAGACTTCCATCAAAAGCTACCACCAAAGAAGAATACCAGAGGAGAAGAGGTGCCAACTTGAAATAGGCTCAAACTAAATTATCAGAGGGAGATATTAATGGTGCTATTGAATTTTTCCAGAGAGAAGTGAAGATTACACCATTCATGGCACACGAACTTATCCAGATTCTTAAAGCAGAAGGTGTTGAGTTTGTTGTTGCACCTTATGAAGCTGATGCTCAACTGGCTTACTTGTCCATGTTGGACCCCAAACAAGGAGGATTAGAAGCAGTTATCAGCGAGGACAGTGATCTAATGGCATATGGCTGCAATGTGGTGTTGTAAATAGGTTGTATATAAAATGGATAAGTGCGGAGATGGTGAAGAAGTTGTGATGGACAGAGTTTTCAACTGGACACATGTACCTACTGGTAAACTTTCATTTGGATGCTTCACTCAAGAATTATTTACAGGGATGCGTGTCCTAGCAGGTTGTGACTTTCTATCATCTATCAACGGCTATGGGAGTAAACGAGCACATTCCTTGGTATCCGAGTATAAAAATTTAGTTCAGGTAGGTCTTAGTATCTTACTACTTGAATGAAAGGCTGAAACAGTCTTTGTTGCTGATTAAAGTCATAATCTGAATTCTGAACTGTGGCTCTTTTATTCACAAGCATCGATTTTGATATCCTTTTCTGATTTTTCCCAAGCTGCTTTGAGTGGCATATATTTAGAGGTTTTGAGTAGTGATGTTAATTACTTTCGATTTAACATCATAGTTGATCTAAGATTGGTACTTTGAAGATACCCACATTCCCACTTTCTTTAATAAGAGTCGGTGTTTGGTGAGCCGTCAACCCTTTGCCGTGGGCAGGCTTTAGAAATGTTATTGGAGTTTGTAGTGCTTCTTCCTTGTGGTAGAATCTGCACACATATAGGAGGTTGTTACTCGGTGGAGAAGAGAGTGGAAACAGCAGAGTTAAATGCCATTTAATGTCATTCATCGTGGAGAGTTTTTGGAGGGAGGTGGTGTTTCTGTTGAGAAAAAGTGAAACCGTGAGTTAAAGATGAGGATGCTCCATCATCGTGAAGGGGGATGGGCATTAGTTTTCGGTGGCTTGGAAACTGGACACGGGTAGGAGGTGTGGGAAGGAGATTAACCGGTAGTTGAATATAGATGCTCTCCATCGACGTGGGTGTGGGAAAAAAGGACAGTAGTTCGGTAGTTGTTGGGTGGAATATGAAAGAGAAACCGCTTAGAGGGGGGCGTCATTTTGCTGGGTTGTGCATGACTAGAAGAGAGTGAGGGTTTTAGAATTGGAAAAACCCGCAGAAAAAGGGGGATTGGATCTTTTTCGCTGTGGAGAGAAGGAGGAGTAGGGAGTGTATTAAAAACTAGAGGAAGCACATCTTGCGAGAGGAGAACGTGGTTAGGAGGGTGCAGTAAGTCGATAAGACTGTGAAGGAAGTCTACGGAGGTCACCGAGAGCTTGGTGAGGACGGGCTTACCACAGCAGTCTTCAAACATCCGTCGACAGGTCTTTTTCAATCCCTTTCTATCGCAGTCTAAGATCATTATTGATGTCCCTCCTCTGCAATGATAATGTAATGGGCTTACAATGAATAGAATACGATAATGATGTTTTCTTACTGCAAGTTCTGTGTGAGGGTATTTTACATTGTTTAGGTATCATTATTGCCTTCTTAAGAGTTTGAACTCATGACTGTCTTCACAAGAAACAATAACCTTGCTTATCGTGAAAGAAAACATAATGATAGTAGAACTCGGTCATCCAATGTATACACACGTATATTGATCAATGCATGAAGAAAAAGGTGAAATATAATTCTGCAAGAGGTCGACAAGGACGTATGTTTAGAGAGGTTCCTCTATGACTATTTATCAACTTAAAACTGTCTTTTGTGTGCATGAAACGATAGCTCCTTAGCGAGAAACCACATTGCTCCACATGCATGCTGTGTAGGAGTTTGAAACCTCAGATCTAAAGCATGTTATAACGTAGACTTTAGTTTGTTTGACAGTCAGAGATGTAGTTGTAACTGGCTGTGGTGTCGGGAGTTAAAAACCAAGGGAAGATAGGGATTTAAAACACCTCTCGGGTCAAATAGATAAAGATTTGAAAACAAGACATGGAACATAGACGAATGTAACTAGCGAGTATCTTATTCGTTTTATACCTTTAGTTAGAGGTCAACAATGTGTTTGGTCACCTCTAATGTCGAAAGAATGGTTCCAAAACTTTTATTATCTTATATACGACGCTTACCTCATTGAACCATGTGAAACCATTTGACTTGGAAGGAGGAGTAGAGTTAAGTATTAGTATTGGTCGAAAACCGTCATGATTTTGTAATAAAAGATAAGGGTGGGAATCCCGCTTTTTGAGTCAAATATAAGCTGCATGCGATGATTCTTGTGTCGCTATTACCTTGTAGACCTTTATGAGTCTAAAACTATAAATTCCGGACTCACGGGAAATTATATTATATACTTGAGTATGTTGTATAAAAATATGGGAATTGAATAGCCACGTAGAGATCACCTAGGAGTGGATATTTATAAACGATGGTTTATATGATTATGGGATTATGAATTACATTACAGATGCTATCCATATAATTAATGAAATAGAAAACCCATTGTACATCGTGTGAACGGACATGAATCCATAAACTCAGGAATAGAGTAAACCTTTGCGCTGTGCACTAATGCACGAGGAATTCAATTACCTTGAGGTTATCGAGGATGTTTTTACAGAGCTTATAAGTGGCGAACTCATTTTGTGAGTAGACATTAATGCGACGTGAACCCTAATCTTAGTAAATGCACATATCTATCTTGATGGAAAGAGATTTGTTTCTAGTCAACAAAGATTAACCTTAAGTAGGGAAAACTCCTTGTTGAGTTACAAGTCGAATTGATTTACTAGCTGTGAGCCTCAGGTTTTGCAAACATGCAAGAGGTACCAATAAATGGTTAAGTCAAACATTAATTCATTATACCTTTTTATCACAACTTCTCTAAGCTATTACTTGTCGACAAGGGGGATAAATCTGAACATTGCAAAGATGCAAAGAAAGAAACCTTAGAATGGATAGTCAATCCATAATGGTTACTAGAGCAACGACAGTGTCTTGTGAATTTACCTAAGTCAGAAAGACTAGGTTCGAGTTAGGCCAAACTCTTTAGTTAAACCTTAAATTAACCTGGATATGGTAATTATTATATTAAGGCATTGAGATCATTATTTAGGTCGTGATTGAAGGGTCAAGTGCCCTGACTTTGCGTAATTATTCTTACTTGCAAGAAGTGATTTAGATTCCTAGACTATATTGCTTAACCTGGATAAGGTTATCATCTTAGTCGTATTAATCTATCTATATTTATTAGGAGACAAGAAGTCGTGGACCTCAGGAGTTGCGATGAAGCAATGAGAGTCCTCATAAAGAAAGAAAGTTGAACAGGTCTATGGATTATAGACAGTGTAAGAAAACATGTACGGGTCGGGAAGACTCAATTGTTCAAATGTCATAACTTCTTAAGTTAAACATAGTTGATCAAGTCGAACTGTAGGAATATGATAGTATCCAAGTTGAGTTGGAGTGGGTGAACATTACGACAACGTTCATTGCGAACGTCAATTTTATATTGAAAACTATGGCCATAGTAATGCATATGTCTCTGCATGCATTATCGGTTCACTGTATCTGGATTGCACGTCCTATCGGGAATCATACTTAGCTAGAGGGTATCTAGGGTTGTATGATAGATAGAGTTGTGTAAGATACAACACTATGTACTCGGAAAGGCAAATTACCACTGGTCACCTTGGTCTATACTTCTTGTGAAGGGAAAGGCCACTTCCGGTTAGGAAGGAGTGCGGGAGACCGACGGTTTGTGGTTGGAGGTAAATCACTGGGAAGATACTCTCTCTCTCTAGCAGAAGACATGCCGAGGCTTGCGATAAAGATGTCAGAATTCTGGATGCAGTATATTATTGAGACTTGTGTATATTGAGACTAAGTAAAACATTATCTGATTCAGGTATTTATGATTGATTTATTATTGTAAACATTGTACTTGAGGAAGTCAATATGGTTTATTGAATTTGTAATGAGGTATCTTGTAAATGTAGTTACTCGACTTTATGTTGAATAAAAGAAAAATTTTCTCTGTCTCATTTTTACCTTGTAAAGTTACTTTATGGTGAAATGTTTGGTTTTTACTATGTTTTTAGAACGTGGCTGTTACAATCATCTACATCATATTCAAATTTCAAGTGATTTGGATTTGTTTCCTGAGAGTTATCACTATCAAAAGATCATCATTTTTCACAGAGCAGAGCATTCAGATAGACAGTTGAAAAAAGAAGGTTTACGGAGCACCTCCATGACTTGCAAAGCCAAATGAAACATCATACACAGAACATAAAGACCTGATAGACGTTCCTTGAGGTCCACACCAAGTTTCATTCATTTGCGAACCAATACCCTATGTTGTAGGCTGAACTACATGTTTGTACACGTTACATCTTTCATTGGAGTTTTTAACCTCTTGTGGCAGACACGGAGGATCATTTGAGCTTGGAGATGATATATATAGATCTCTTAGATGCATTAGGAGGTCAGTAGTTTTTGGAGAATGTGATTTAGAGTTTTATTTTCTTTTCGGAAGGAACTTCAATGTCGTATCTTGCATATTTGTTGTAATCCAGAAAGCATGCTTGTGAGCCCTTGATTGTAGCTCGCATGTTGCCGGCATATGACCATTGTAATTCTTTGATATTCTAAATATATGAATCTTCCATTGCATTCTATGATTGTGTTGTTTCCATTGTGTTTACTCTAGCTGCATGGTTTGGACAATTCATTCTTTGAACCCTCCTGCCATGACTGCACCAGTTTGTTGTCTTGCACTTTATATATTCAATTCATGAATATTGGATGAATCTGGAAAGTGTTTCATATTACTAAGGGTTTGTTGATTGTGAGTCCTTTTGTGTTATCAACCTGAACATTTTGGTGTGGCTGGGATTTGGAACATTTATTCAACACCTTCAGCTATGAGAGTGTTCTCTTAAAATTACATCTAGAATAGGGTGGTTGCTATTATAACTTTCATATTTCATTTCTCCTTTTGAAGCTTGCACCTTCTTATGTATTGGTTGTAATTTTTCAAGCCAATCAAAGAAAGGTTTTATATCAGATTTGTCTATTCACTAAATGATGTATGAAGTTCAAAATCGATAGGCTTAGATTTCTTTACCCTCTTCTCTCTCACCTTTCTTCTCCAATTTTTTCACTTGTGGTTAGATTGGGTTTAGTTACCTACAATTTTGCTTTTGATTTTCATATTTTAGTGATTAGGATTTTAAAGTGAACAAAATGATGGATTTATTTTCATTTGAGGATGAAAATAAAAATGTTAAATTATTTTTTCATGAATTTCAATCTTGATTTCAAAATCAATTTACAATTGTAAAATCCAAGGACATACAACTACTCTAAAATTGGTTCTGAAGTTAATTGTTTTGAAATTTTTATTTTTAATTTAAATTTGTTGTGCACTCTTTGGCATGGAATTAAACTTGATTAAATGCACTTTTGGGCTACACATATTTTTTTTAACAACCTTATGCTCTTAGATTTTGTTAGTGACTTCTTGTATTCTATTGGAGCCCCTTGAATGGAACAACCAAAATGCTTACCTACTTTGCTATTCAAGTGTCTTTTTAACTTGCAAATTCACACAGAGGACTCTTGAAGTTAAAAACTTTCAAGTAGGAGAACTATTGTTGCTCCAACTTGTTGGCATTTCAAAACACACGTCAACAAGAAGGTTCTAGGGTTATTAGAAAAAAGTGACTAAGGGTATGATGTATAGACATCTAAATCATCATGAGAAGAAATAATCATGGAGGAATATTACTAGGTACCAAAGGAACACTAACTATGGACGCATGAAATTGGAAGAGAAATCACTATGGCTACATAGAGAATAAAAGGAACAACTATGTGTTGGGATTTGGTTGATATTCATTTGTAGAGAATCCCTGTATTACGAGTTTATCTATATACTTGATTATGATGAAATGTGGTGAGTTTTTCATATGTTGTAGTACAATAGGCATGATTATTTACATGTGATAATCATGTTACAAGTGTTGTGTTACATCATACATGTTAGTTCACATGTATGGATGTTGTGGTAGCAACCACAAGTCATCTAGAAGAATAATTTACTACCACATATTAAATTTAGTGTTGCTAGATACATGAATGGTGAGGTAGGTGCACTTGCAACAAAGTTGGAGTTCATGTAGTGTAATCCAAGGACATGGTTATATTTAGGAGAGTATTCTAAGGTACCACAAGTAGTCAAAATGGATGTAATGTATGTATGTGCTACTACAAGTGAGGAGTTGGTAGTGGTGGCTATACTAGAAACATGTTGATATCGATAGTGTAAGGGTTGTAACTGTTGACTCATAGTGTGTAGCAATGACAAAGTATACAAGGTGATTATCCATGTGGAGACATCATACTTGGTGGTAAGTGTGATATGCTAATGTCATGTATTGTCAAGTTATAGTTGCATAAGTCTTGGTATTGCATGAGTTGGTTAGACAGTTAGACAGTTGGTATTTAGTAGGTATTTCCATGAATACGTTTATATGTATCACTTCATGTGAATGTGGTAAGGTTGGAGAGAAAGACCATGGACAAAACAAAAGATTAAACTATTGAATAGACAATCCAGAGAATGTTGTTGGTGTGAATCTTTAGAGTGAATATAGAAGAAGTATGTTATAGATTGAGACTCTGTGAAAGATCGAGTTGTATTGAATCTATCATTTTTTTATTAATATAACTATGAACATCTTTTGGTGGTGAATTTTCTCTTGAGATGGTTTCCCTCATAAATCTTAATTATTTGTGTAATATTGTGAATGTATATTATTCCATTTACTTTTGTACATGATGTTAGATAGATTTTTAAAGCATTGTTGAATGTGTTTCTGTTAAATACTTAGTCTTAAGTCTCTTAATCTCAATCTATTAGTTGAGTGTAATAGGGGTTAGAATCCCTAGCAGTTGGTATCAGAGCTCAAGGTTTTTTGTGTGGATGATTACTACTTTGTTGGGAGTCCACAACCTAGCATGTGTGATGGTAAACCTTACAATAATTGGTGTGTTATAATTCATGTATAACTGGATGCAAAAGAAGACTTTGAAGGACTTTATGAGAAAGTAGAGCATTAAATCTATGGCTAGCACATCATGGTCTGAGATTGAACATTCCAATGACCATAACTTTGGGTTGTGGAGGCTTAAGGTGGTAGATTTTGGAGTTGGTCATGTATTTTCATATTATATGGTTATGACTTGGAGCTCTTGCTTGACAATCTATGATTACCTTATAGCATGGTGGCTATGTTCCTTTATACTATGGTCAGGTGTAGTGGGTGATTGTTTATGTTGGGTGCTTGTTGTTAGTCCCTTAGTTACATGAGAAAGCACTAGTTGTGTTGACTACTATATGGAGTGCTTAAGTTGGGTTCATGGTTTTAGTCCTTGGTGTAATAAAAGCACTAGATAATTATCCCCTAGTTCCATACAAGTTGTGGAGTTGGTCATGTAGTGACCTAGAATCTCCTATAAAACCTATTTTTTTGGTTACATTTACTCAGTGATTGTTGTGGAATTAGTCTCATGGCAGCCTGGAATTCCTGGACAACCTATAATCCATTTGGATAATTATATTTGCATGTATGGTTTTGCCAGTTTTACATGTTAATAAGAAAATCTAAGGTTTTGTAGATCTGTGGAGACTATTATTCAAGGTATACTAGATGGAGATAGTTGTAGATTTGCATGAATGCCTTGTGCATGGTTTGAGGTGGTGGGTTACCATCTTTTTAGGTGTGGAAATGTTGGTAGGTACTTGTTCATTTAACATTTATATAGTTTTTCTTATTGGGCTCCTAAACTATGGTTTCTCTACTATGGATTTGCACCAAGTTGGATCTAGATTTGATTTGGTGTTTCAGTTGTAGAGAATCTACATCTTATCTTTGGTTGTTTCTATTTTTGCATGTTATTAATGTGGTGTTGAACTTGTATGTTGCATTATTTGAGATCTATGAGTGTGGGCTGTCTATACTTGCAAGATGCATAGATAACTCAAATGTGGGCTATCTATAATCATAGGTCTTTCAGTGTTCTTATAGTTTTTTGGTTTTTTGGCCTTTTGTGGTCATCATAGTGGATTGGTACATTTTTTTAGTTGGACAGAGAGATGGTGTTTTGGAGTACCTAAGATAGTTGTACTTTGGGATCTATAGTAGTTGACGATGGTGGCATGAGAGGCTCTGGACCATAGTTCAGTAGGATTTTTGTGTAGTTACATAATCAATCTTATCTTCTTGATTGGAGATCATGGTTCTACTTTAGGATCTATTAATGTTGTAGTTGTGCTTCTAGTTTCTGTAAGGGCCATGGGTGATCTTTAATTAGGAGATGTTTATCACAATGTCATGTGTAGCTTGGAAGCACCGTTAGTAGGAATTTTGGCAGTGATGTGGATCTATCACTTGGTGATGGATGATCTTTTGTAGTGGTTGTTGGTGTCATGAGGAGATCCTAATACCTACCTTATGTGTGTAGTGAGAGTTCATTGACATGTTTAATTCTATTAATAAAAGATGCTTATCTTCATGTTTTTTAAAGATAACCTATTGCTATGAAGGGCTCTTAGAGTCTTTGGTTGAGTTATCAATTATGATTTATCAATTTAGACAGATGATCCTTGGTTTAGAGGATGATTTTATTGTGCCATGGTTGACTCTGGATTACTATTTAGATTTGCGACTTGATGAGGATGCCTTAGAGCATATCTATTGGCTGGGGACAAATACTTTTCCTTGGTGAAGATGAAAATCATGGGGCCAATGAATGTTCCTAGAGTCTACATGCTTTCTCATTTGTAGTGGGAGCATTGGTCATAGTTTGAGTTGTAAATCATGATGTAATGGTAAGTTTTTGGATTCTATACTAATCATATAGTGGGATATTTTATGGTAATCAACTAGATGAGTGTTGTGATCATTTTTCCTTGTGAATTTCTAGTTATTATGGCATTGCAATTAAAATTATGTTGTTGGAATGAAATGATTGGCATAACACCTATATTAGAATTGGGTGAGGCTAGATCTTTTGATTTTGGAGATCATGTGTTGGAATGGTGACTCACTTGATTAGGTTTCAACATGAAGACCAAGGAGCCTATACCTAGTGCTAGATGTGATTTTAGCATGGAATTGTTGAGGAAATTATACCTTAGAGGCAAAACAATCTCTTACCCCAGTCTCAATTATCTTGGTGGTGAATGATTTGATAGGTATTACCCACCTAGTTTCTCAAATGCATTCTTTTTGTGTCTTTTTTTTCTCATGTGCTTGAGTCTTGAGCTATAGTGTCAGTTTTGAGGACTTATTTGAGGAGTAGATACATGGTTATGTTTCTTGTTGTCTTCTTATGTTTGGGTCTTGAGCTATGATATTAGTTCTAAGGACCTTTTTTAGGAGTACAAGAATGGTTAGTGGCTTTGGGCATATTCCCTTGTGGGAATGGTTATTTTATTTGATCTTCCTTCAATTTGAGAAGCTTACATCTATTATTATTGTGTTTGACATTGGGATTGAACTATTAGATGTTGACAAATTTTTATATATAGTTTAGAAGGAGATCTTACTTATCACAACTTGAGCATGTGTTGGTGTTGACAGGGGGATTTGGTTTGGTTTGTTGGTTTCTCTCTATAGTCTATTATGTACCTGAAGGTTTAGATCATTTCACGTTGGAGTTGATTTGTGTAGAGGATCATTTACTAAATCTAGGAGAGGTGGTGTGAATAGGGGAGAGAGTTTTAGGTTTGCATATCAATGTGTATTCTTAAACAATATGTGATAGAATTTAGCCATATTCTCTATGTAAGTGCCACTAGTGGATTCTTTGGATGCTTTGGTCTTTTTTAGACTAGACATTACCCATGCAGTGGGAGTACTAGGGAGGCATATGGATTATTGGACTCTGGTACGAGGGTCTTCAAGTATATTTTATTTATTATCAGTGAAGACAAACTTTTTGTAGGACAATGAATATACAAGGATTTGTAGTTGTGGATTGGGTTGCATATGTTGATGTAGTAGAATATGTACTTATCATTTGTGTACCTTATTATTGAGGTATGATTAGTTGGATATGTTAGAAATATGTCGTGGTTGTTATTCCAGTTGTCATTGAGTATTTTGCAGGTACTCATTCCTATAAAGAGATTATATGACAATATTGGTTTTAAGAGTCATACAATAATAAATTATGATTCACCTAGTGTAATTTGTTTGGTAAGAAATCTTGTTTACCATGCTAAGATGATCAATATCAATATGAGGGAGATGGTTGAGAGTGGGAAAGTTTAGATGAAGAAAATTGACACTTAGGTAAACATTGATGATTCTTTAATAAAACATATAAGCATTGCAAAGTTCATGTGGTGTAGAGATGAGATGGGCTTGGACCATTCCTGAGCATGAAGTTAATCTCTTGGATTGGATACCACACTTTCTCTTGCAGTAAATATCAAGTGGGATAATGTTGGGCTTTGGGTGATATTCACCTATAGAGAATCTCTATACTAAGAGTTTATTTACATACTTGATTATGGTGAAATGCAATGAGTTTTTTAGATATTGAAGTACAAGAGGCATGGTGATTTACATGTGATACTGATGTTGAAGGTGTTGCGGTACATCATACATGTTGGTTCACATGTGGGTATGCTATGGTAGCAACCACAAGTTATCTGGAAGAATAACTCACTATTGCTTACTAAATTTAGTGTTACTAGATGCATGAATGATGATGCAAGTGAACTTTTGGTAGATTTAGAGTTCATGCAGTGCAATCTAGCAATGTGGTTATATTCAGGAGAGTGTTCTAAGGTACCACAAGTAGTCAAAATGAATGTAATGTTTGTATGTGCTACCTCAAATGAGGAGTTGGTAGTGGTGGCTATAATAGAAACATGTTGATATTGATAGTGTAAAGGTTGTAACTATTGAATCATAGTGTGTGGTAGTGACAAATTATACAAGTTGATTATTCACATGGAGACATCATGCTTGGTGGTAAGTCTGGTATAATGTCATGTATAGTCAAATTATAGTTGCATGACTCTTGGTATTCTACAAGTCGGTTGAACAATTAGACAGTTGGTATTCGGCTGGTATTCCCATGAGCATCTATATGTATCACTTCATGTGAATGTGCCAAGGTTAAATAGAAGGGCCATGGATAGAATAAAAGGTTAAATTATTGAATAGACAATGGAGAGAATGTTGTTGGCGTGAATCTTTAGAGTGACTACAAAATAAATATGTTATAGATTGAGACTAGATGTGAAAGACCTTGTTGTATTGAATATGTCATTGATTTTGAATAATATAACCATGCACATCTTTTGGTGGTGGATTCGCTCCTGAAAGGGTTTCCCATGTAAATCTTGAGTCTTGTGTGTAATCTTGTGAATGTATATTGCTCTATTTACTTCTGTACATGATGTTAGATAGATTTTGCAAGTGTTGTTGAATGTCTTTCTGAATAGCTAGTCTTAAGTATATTAATCTTAGTTTATCGATTGAGTGCAATAGGGGTTATAATTCCCAACATTATAAACACACAAAATTAGAAAAGCAACAACTATGGAGCTACATCTAACCAAAGGAGCAACAACTACATAAATTTGTGGCATTAGAGAAGTGATGATTATTCATGGAAGCAAAGGACACACTATAATGGAATTATATGAAATTAAAGCCACAGAAATCATTAATTCAGTTTAAAATGAAATAGGATGTTTGTGTTGAATAATAGTGCTTAAAATTCACTAAGTGAACTCCTTTTTCACATGAATGACTCCTAATACTCACTGCAACCCCTTGAACAAACTAGCCAAAGCACTCTCCAACTGTTGAATTATGGCAAACCTTCTAGCAAATTCATGAAAAGTCTTGAGACTAGCCACCTTCCAAGCAGGGGAACCTTTGCCATTCCAACCTCTAGTGTTTCATGACTCGCAGGAAACTTGGTGTGTCAAAAGCCAAATCAACACTACCCTCTATAAATAATATTACTTATTTTGTCTCTCTTAAAATTTATAGAAGAAATAATATTTTAAACGTGCCCTCTATTTTTTGTTATTATTGGTAAATGTGAGTTTTTGAAAGGGTCCAAACCTTTTTACAATAGGACAACAATAGAGAAGAGCAAACCTTGACAAAAAGCACAAAGAAACAAAACTCTGTAATAGAGTTCAATAGTGAGAAACAACAACAAAATTTAACAAAAATAACAAACCTACAACAAGAAGCTACTAAAAAACAATGTTGTCTATTGTTATATATATCTACAAATATTTAGTTACATGATTCTCAATATAAATAAAGTAATTCACATGAGGTTTTAGAGATTGAGTAGTGTCATATTAATCCTACTAACGAATTTTTCATAAAGTTGTGTTGGTAGTCCCATCTAGAAGATACTCAATTGCACTACCACGTACCCCCTTTGGCTTGCAATGTGGCATGATGATACATTTTAGATATTTTAAAACTTTTAAGTCATTTCAAAACCAAGTTGAGTCCTCATAAGAACTTGTTTAATCTTTATTCTTTCCTTGTCATTTCAAAAAAGGATGGATGGAAGCAAGGTTGGTTTTACCACGTACCCCCTTTGGCTTGCAATGTGGCATGATGATACATTTTAGATATTTTAAAACTTTTAAGTCATTTCAAAACCAAGTTGAGTCCTCATAAGAACTTGTTTAATCTTTATTCTTTCCTTGTCATTTCAAAAAAGGATGGATGGAAGCAAGGTTGGTTTTCCTTTGTATAATATTTTTAAATTATCAATGAAATATTATTGGTCACATGAGGTGGAAGAAAATATTTTACAACTTCACATCACAAGCTTAGAGAGTGGAGAGAATCTATTTATTATTCGATGTAGTGAGAAACGAGAGAGGGCGATGGTCAATGTTTAATTCAACTTTACATGATGCATCCGGTTGACCGTTAGATGTAATCCATTATGTATAATAATCCTAAATATTCTTGTGTTGTCATCCCAATATTAACACGTTCAAGTTGATAAAACTATCATATCATTAGATTGTGCATTTCAATGAGAGGATTAAAGTTCAAAGGATTTTTCTATAATCATTTACTATTCAAATATTAAATGGATGTACAATAATGACTCTACCAATTTAACCTTTCTTAAGCCACTAACAATAAAGCACCAATACAATATTAAGAGATATTGTGTAGATTGAAGAAGGAAAAAGAAAAACATTAATGTGGAATGTTGAAGAATAAAGAAAAATGTTTAAAATATCAAGGGATTTTTTTTTAATGGAGATCATCTACAAGATCGTTTTGCTCCTTGATATGGGAGCAAGAGCCTAACGCTGAACTTCATCGACTTAGAACTAAGGATTGAGGGGTATCCATTTTGCCAAATTAACCCGAGGCACGATTGTGGCCTCATCCCTTATTGTGTCGGGGGCCTTGCACTTAGCAAGACTTGATCCCTGGTGGGCTCATTCAGAACCTTTCAATTTCACGAACAAATCAAGGGCACTTTGACATCAAGAGGTTTTTGGTCTGTGGGTAAAGTTGAATGGTTTTAACTAAACCCACTACAGATTAAGTCTTGTTGAGTGTAAGACCCCAACACGATAAGGGATGAGGCCAAGATCATGCCCCAAGCATCTTTGGCAGAATCGATACCCTTCAATCCTTAATTCTTAGCTGAAAAGGTATCAACTTAGACTCATACTTCCAAAATTAGATTACAAAAACAATGTGGGTTTGACATAAAACCCTTTATCAAAATAGGGTTTAAAATAAAATATTTATCTTATTAGAAGAGAAATTATCTATACGCATTGAAGCCTTTATATACCAACATTTATCAGATTTAAAATTGAACCTAATTTGTAATAATTCATTTATTAGCATGGCTCCCAGAAAGTTGTTTGATTGTCGGAAATGTGTCTGGGGTTGGCAGTCTGCTTTCACTGTAAAACTTCGCTGCGGACCACTGCGATTTGAATTATTTATTTATTAGTCGACAGCTTTTACATAGAGATAAAGTAGATTAGTTTTTAAATGATTTAAAAGATGACCGAATGTATCATACTAAAATGCTACATGCCATAGTGCTCCCTAAATCAAACAATTGTCCCTCCACTTCTACGCCTTCACACATGTTTTCTCAGCAAACAGACTATTGGGAAAGACAAATACATGTCATTAGTGATGATAACTCTTCACCTTTATAAGTGGTGGGAAAATTAAAAAGCGAATAAAATTTGTTAAAACTAGGGATATCACTATATATCAAATGAATTAATTTTGTGTCAACTTGGTGAAGGAGCCAGTGGGTTGGAGGCCATCTATTTGCATTTTAAAATATCTACTTCTGCACATTATATGTTTTTCATAGTTGTGTTTTTCAGACGGTGAAAAAATAGTTTTTTGTGGGAGATAAATATTTGCATTCTGTTGTGGAATTTTTTTTCACACAACATAAGCCTCTGAGATCTTTACCACTCACTCCCAAGTAATTTTGGTGCTTTGGTTTTGTTTTGTATTAAAACTAAAATGATTTTACATTCTTTTAGTTCTATTTTATCACTGTGTAAGTGTAAAGGCCTACTATTCTTATATTTCTTTTTCTATACTAGTCAATTATAAAATAAATAAATCGAACTCTGTATTAGAAAATCAAATTAGTGCCCAATTATGTTGTAGCCCACAAGCTTTTATTGACTTGGAAATTACTAACAAGACCTCAAAAACACTTGAGTATGGACAATATGTACAAAGACAAAAGCGGACTACTAATTTATTTAAGGCGATAAGTTTGGAAGTGCATATACAAGGAAAACAATCCTTTCATCTTCCTTTCCATTCTTCATCTATATCTGAATTAACCCATGGCCAAAAAAGAATAGAAAACAATGAGTGTTGGATTTTTGCTAATTAGTTTTTTGGGAAAAAACTATATGAGATGAAAATTTGTTCAACGCAAAATCTCCTTTATGCATATCTTGCAATGATGACATTCTATGAGACCATATTTCTTTGAGGTATTTTGTCAGATGAATCATGTGCCTCAAGTTCATGCTTCCACATTGAATATACACACCTTTTAGGATTGTTGCAACTACAACATTGGGCAAAATCACTCTTTCCTCATGCTTTTATGGGTGCACATACCCTATCCTTAGACTCTCATTTTTGTGGAGCTTGAGAGATGCTAACAACAACTGATAAGTAAATATTATCATTTACTCAAATACATTGTCTACAAAAAATTTAATAGTAAAAGATTATATATTAAACAAAAGACATATATACAAAAAAATTAAGCAAATAAAATACCACATGGAATGGCCACCCAATCTCATAAAATACCTCAATGTTCTATTTGCCCCTTCTTTGTCTAATTCAGTTGCATCTTCCCCCCAAGAGTCACCACCTCCAAAACCCAATATAAACATTTTCCAAGTGCAGATCTATACACTATTCATTGTGTGTAGAGACAATTTTTAAAAATGATATGCTCATAAAGTGAGCAATACCATGGTTAGGAGAATCACATCCCTGGTACTAAAGTGTGATCTATTACATGAAGACACTTGAAGTAATCAATTAGCATTTGGGATTAATCTGCACCTTACATGTTGATAGTTTTACATGGAAATGGCACGTCAAGTTTTCTTTGGTGGCTAATTTTAGATAACTTGTATACCATTTAATAATTGTATTTTATCTAGGATTAGTTGTTTTATGTTAAAATGGTAGTTAGTTGGTTAGATATTTTATTTTATAGATGATGTTAACATAGCAATTAGTTATTTTACTTTATAAATGATGTTATTAATATATGGCTATACATGGGATATTGGACATGACAAAAAGTTTAATTGATATCTGTAAGAAAAGAGCACACTAAACAATGATTTTTCCCAAATATTCAAAATCCATAAGAGTAGATCGATCTTAAAAACTATTTATACTCTTTGATGGGGAATATAGTATTTGTGTTGCTTATAATAATATAAAGGGAGTGACCCGAGGCCAATAAATAATGCCTAGCAAATTATTATTTCTAATATAATATAAATTTTAATTTAATATTCTAAAATTAAAATTTTAGTTAATTTTTCTGTAAAGCCAATTGTGCATTTAATGGCAAACATTTAAAGCCAATATATCACATTAACTACAATTATGTTATGGCAAACATTTACCATGGTAATCACATTAGAGACTATTTTCTGTCAGCCAGGTGAAAAAATATAACAATAAATATAAGAGGCAGTCAAGGAAGAGATAGTAACATAGTTTAGAGATTAAAAATATATAATATATTCTGTGTGGAATATATATTCGTCAAAAAGAAATAGCAAGAAAAATATACATATTTTGATTTTATATATAACTGAGCATAACAGCAAAGAGATGGAATAAAATATATATATAATTTCTGATATTTCTTACCATAGATAACAACAAGAAGTATATTTGAGGGCAAACCTAAAAGAGGATTGTGAGAAATATTATTGTAAGTATTTTCTAACTTGTTTGCAGGAATTAAATCAAGCCAAGGTACTCTCTAAATCTTTGTTTGCTTGGAAATTCATAATTTAGGGTAAAATTAGTATTGTTCCTAAAATGGACATTACAAGTCCTTCTCAAACACGATTTTGTGTCATTCTATAAAATATAGGAAATGCACAACCATTGCAAAATGATTGGGAAACATTGATGAAGAGAACAAATAAAATTTTAACTATAATAAAAAGAAGGGAATTTGACATGCCCATGCATTTATTTGTGACCAACAACCTAGTTACACTACATAATAGGAAGAAGTTGAAACTTCTAAATCTTTCTATCCCAATTAGCATTGCACAAGCTATGTGACAAAAATCAAATAATAATATTGAGGATGATCAACTACAACATGAGATACTATTATGCATAGGAGAGTGGGTTATGTTAACAAAAAACTTATGGGTTGAAGCTAGCCTTATAAATGGGTCATTAGGAAAAATTGCAGCTATTGTTTACAATGACAACTACAAACCTTAGATTTGCCAATGTATGTGGTAGTCCAATTTGATAGTTATAATGGTCCAACATGGAATAAAGAAAAACTAAAAAATGTGCCTTTGACACCTATAATGCATGTTAATCATAGATAACTCCCCCTAACCATGGCTTAGGCCATAATATTTATCAATCCCAAGGCTTGACATTGGATATAGCTACAGTAAAGATAGGTGAAACTGAGAGACAATGCCTAACATTTACAATTGTATCTAGAGTATAATCCATAGAAAGCCTTCATATAGAACTTGCATTCTCTCTCAAACGATACTCTAAAATGCAAAAAAATCCTTATGCTATCATCAGAAAGAAGGAAGAGGCTCACTTATGACTACTTTTGTCTTAACACATTTAGGTACACACATATGCTTCTACTTTCATTGGTAATTCATGTTAGCTCAATCATGATAATATTGATTACTTTCTTAATTGATGTGTAGGTCAATGTAGAACATGGAGTAGTTAAGGTTTCCAATCATCCATAAACTTGATACCTCTCTCATTTTTATTGGTACTAATGCAAATGGGAAATGTACAAATCTATTCCCATGTGATTAAAATTTTATACTAGGGTTCTGTTCTAATTGGCTATTAGAAGACTCAATTGTCAACCACTACCTAACTATTTTATGCCTTTGAGACTTCCAACTCATTTTTTGTGATATAGTGAATAGGAAACAAGCCTTCCATAAAAGTAATCAACATGTACAAATGCAAAGAATCATGGGTTACATGCTAGTTGGCAAACTACCACTGTTTAATTCTTAAGCAAGTGCTCCTCAAAATAGCAAAACTCCAAGTCCCCTTTCTCCTCAAAGATAATATGTCAAGGATAACATAGGAGCCTAGATAGAGTAGACTACCTATGTCTTATGATGAGATGTTTGACTTCAAATACAGCCATAAAGTCAGGTTGGTTGTTAACAAGCACAATGGATGTGTCAAGATATACATTCGAGATTTGAAAGGATGGTCTTACAACTTATACCAAGAAATATATGACCTCTTCCTTTCAAACTACATGTACAAGATAATGATCATCAACCTGCTTGTTATGAGAAATTATGATCTAATAGAAGAGCTCAGTTTACAATTTTTAAAGTTGGTGAAGTTTGATGAAAAGGAAGGGAATCAATTGGCCCAAAGACAATAGTGGCTTGAAAACCATATCCATTCCAACCATTATATAAAATTTCTCATTAACTTTGTAACACCAACATTCAAATATTTACACGAAAGCTTGTGCACTCTAACTCTTCAAGTAGTTAAATCCAATATCTTAGCTGAAAGTATTTTTTTTCCTTTACAACATTGATTATGAACAACCACAAATAGAACAAGATGACAATTATGGAGAACACTTAGTGTGTATGCCATAGATTCTAATTGTAAATTACAAATATATAAGATTTTGCTTGGTAAATGTTGTTTGTAGAATAGCTATGGAAACCACTTATTGTGCATTGAAAAACTATGATGCTTTGCTTCACATACTACAAATGATAAACATAAAAGTAGACCCATCGGATGAGTTGGCTGAAAATTCCTTATGATGTTCTACATTTATTACTTACTAGTTGGTATGCTAATAGATGGATGAACATGATAAAGACTGTCATATTCAATAGTTGGCACTTTAACATTCAAGGATATGATAATTTCATATTGAAAGCATTAGCACTAGAAGAAGCTCCCTTCACTGTTCATGTAGTGAATGAACATTGCATAGATATTATTGCATTACATCTCATGTTGAAATTATGGAAAACAAGACTCAAACAATATTTCAAACTAATGTTCTATAGGAGTAATAAAAAATGTTTATTTTGCTAGATATCGTCTAGCTAATCATGTACACCACTACAAATCTCTCTTGGAAGATGATATGTCTACATTCTTTGACCAGATTAAAACAATATTTTCACAACAACTAACTAAATGAGCTTGATAGACTACCTCATGGATCCAGATTCTTATGATTTGCCAAGGGTTGAGTTTTACTTCCTCTATTAGGATTAATCATCTAAAATGAAAATAAAAGATTCTCAAATTAGTCTAACACGTGCAATCATGACTTAGTTATTTGACAAGGACCAAGTTATTGATGGTATATTGCATCACAAGACTTCAAGATTTTATGTAGATGACTTCCAAATAAACCATTAGAGTCTCTAATTGGTGTTGTTGTAAGGAAAGATATACAATGAACACTTAGTGTAAATGTCATGGATTCTAATTGCAAATTACTAATATAACCTTTTGCTTGGTAGATGTTCTTTGTAGAATAACTATGTAAACCACTTATTTACATTAAAAAATTTGTACCATTGTCGTTGTCTCACGTTTCAACATTATAATTTTAACCTATTAGTAATAACACTATATTTATTACAATAAGTTTTACCTATTATGAGTGTTTGAATATGTCAAAATGGTAGTTTATTATAAAATTTCTATCTTTTATCTAAACCACTCTAAATAATACCATTACATTCTCTTGTTGGTGTTGCTGCAAGAAAAGATGTATGATGGAATAACATAATTACACCTTTGTTTCAGAACCTATATGTAATAGGAAAAAATATGCATAATTAGAGAATTACATCCTATTGGTTTGATTTTTTCTATTATCTAATATATAAAAAAACTTGATGTTAAACACATCTTTCTATAATGTCATGCCTCTCTGAGACTATGATTGAATTCCTTGATAGTTATCACGAGCATGCAAAAATGTAGACCAAAAGGAAAGTTGAAGCAAAGGTAGAGGCATGCAATAGAGTGGGGTGGAACAATGAGTGAACAAAATGCCCATTTCAATTATGTATTTATCTGCCTATAAAAGAAGAGAATATAGAGACAATGGAGACACAGTATCCTACCAATGTTTCATCCTTTTATACAAATGCAATAGATGGTACCCCAAATACTACAATAAAAGAAGACACCTATATTAATTTTTTTGCTACCATCTTTCATGATGAAGACCCAAATGCTTGCTCTATTGGCTAAAACATATATTTAACTAAAAATTACTAAATGCATGTATTAATCATATTAGAAATATTCCTTTTATCTAATCATGTTATTGTTGCCTTTGAGAGAGTATTGTTATTACTTGCATGTTACATTTTATTACCCACAAATGAATATATATACTATTTCATTTCATACTTAATTGATTTTGCTTGCATTTTAAATAACTTATCAACAAAATCGTTACACAAAAACGTGGTGCAACTACTAGTTATATAAAAACTAATACGAATAAATATGTAAATTTCCTTTCATAAATTATATAGATATATTAGACCTTAAAATAGAGTTTAGAAGATTATATATATAATGTCATTCATATTTCATGTTGCAATTCCAATCCCATTGGACTTGTCTACGTTAAAGTGCACAAGCAGTAGGTAGAGAGTTTAAAATTCCTCTTGATAAAAGGATGTATATCTATCCAAGTTAGGAGGGAAAAGTAGTTGACCATATTGTAGAACATAGAAAAGGGTCAGAGAATTGTTTGATCACAAGACTAGATAATGTGCCTCTATAGGATAAGAGAAGAGCACCAGAAGGCAGCCATTGCAAATTTAATTCTTTATAGATGGATTCATTGGTAACACAGACTACCTAGTATATCAAGATGTCACGGCATGCATCTTCCATTGTGTTACAGTGGGCAATACTAAAACATTATAAATAATGAAGATAGATTGTTTTAAGGTGAACTTTAAACAGCTATTATGTTGTAAAACAATTTGGTGGTCGACAAGTTGGTTTGTTGAAATTTGATTGACAAAAAACAAGACCAAAAATGTCCTAGTGAGAAAAGTTGAAGATTCAACAGGTCGAAAATTTTGAAAACAGTTGACATGACGACGTATTTAGGTGGAGCAGTCTCTTAACATATATTTTGATGTGCTCTTTTTTAAAAATTTTCTTGTGCTTCGTAATTAGTTCCATCCCATTTTTATTATGTTCAAAGAATCTCTTCCATTTTTGTGGGGTTCAATGTTTTTGTTAATTGTCGACTCTATTACCAAGGTGATAGGATACTGATCTCATATACATATATATATGTTAATTTAATGATAAGAGCATAAATTTAAATTTGTTTGAAAACATGCCACCTAATGTGTCAAGTGCACGCTTTCTTTGTGACGAAAAAAGATTATCTAATTTCATCACTCACGTCACAGATTTCCTTCTCACACATGGTAGGGAATTTGTATATGAAGCAAAGATCTCGACTTGGGCACAACCATTAATGGAACAGACTGTGTCAGATGCAAGGGAGTATTTTGGAGGCAACTTCGATAAATGGGTGAAGTTTAAGACCATATTTGATCTTAGTAATGTTTTCAGGAATCCCTGACGCCGAAATCCTTGCCCAAAAGGAACTAGGCTCTAATACCAAAATGATATTAAACTATTCTAAGAAAAATTATATAAAATTTTTGGGTTTTTCATCAACAAATATTATAATTATAGAAGATTGAGTAATATTTGTATATCGTTTAAAGTTTAGCCCTTCTTTTTTCTTAGTGATAGATACAAAGTTCTGAAGTTATGGATACATATGAGAGGAAAGAATTATATATATAAATTTTATGTGTTGTGGCCAAGAAATATTTAAGGTATTTTCTATATTTTTGGTTGGAGACAAGTTATATGCTCTTTGGATCTAATGTTCACTATTTACCTTAATCAATTATCAAGAAAATACTCCATGTCAAATATCTAGTTTATAATGTATAAATAGTTTTTCAAGAGAACTGATCAACCACAAGAGAACTGATCAACCAACACAGTCTTTCAAATCATTAATTACATCATGTAATCTTTTAAGAATGCATATAAATGTTGTTTTATATAACAAATTTTACCCCATTTACATAAATCAAAGGAATATTAATCCTTATACACATTCGGGTAAACATTTTCATAACAAGATTCCCCTTGCTCTAGTGTTTGTTCAAGAACATTTTTAAAAATGGGCAATTAACTTTGTGGGGCCAATCAACCCTCCTAAACATAAGAATAGTGTGTGTTATATCAATTTTTTAACTAGACGATCTTAAATTACACCAACAAGAGATTGTATAACAGAGACAACGATGTGCTTTATTTTTTAGAACATCATCATTCAACTCAACTGCTTATTGGTTTAACAAGCAACCAATGTTCACACTGTATTGTGCAAACTATTCAAATCCTATTGCATTAGTTCATGGTGTAGCACCACAAAAAGTAGTCCATATCATTTGCACTTTAATGGTACAATGGAGGCATTTAATAAAGTCTTGGGCAATATTCTATTAATCTATGATGTTGGAAGAAAATTTTGGGTTGAGCACATTCTTGTAGTGTTATGGGCATAGAATAGCATAAAATAAATTAATAGGTTACACACCATTTTAATTGGTGTATGGGAAAGAAGCAGTGGTACTAGTGGAGTTCTTAATATCAAGCTTACACATTGCATAGGTGAACAAAATTCTTTACATGCACGTATATTTAAATTGAAAATTTTGGAAGAGAAGATATTCTTAGTGAATGGAGTTACCTCATCTAAAAATAGAGGAAAAAGATATAGTATGACTGCCACATCAAGTGCAAAGAATTTGAGGTTGTCAAGATGGTGTTTCTACATGGGAGTTGGTTCGAAAAGCACCCTTAGAATGATGAAAATCAAGTGGCTAGGACCTTTTATTGTTTAAGATGTAGCAATGCATGGCACATTCAAGCTAGAGACATTAGAAGGAACCCCACTGTAAGACACAATCAATGGGAGTCAACTTCAGATGTACTCTAAGTGACCATACGCTATGTAATCTCTTTTTGTAACCAAAAATAAAATCTAGGAGACCAAATAGATTATAGGAGTTATTTCAATTGTAATATTTTTTAATTCAATATTTTAATTTACTATAGCATTGTTTGAAAATATTTTTTTACATAAATCATAGATTAGTGTTAGAAGTGTTTCAACACCTCTACTTCATTTCATTTAGCATCAAAGCATAATCAACTTGGGTCCTAGGTGTAAGAGACAAGGTTTTTCTTATCTAATCTTGGTTTGAATGAGAGCTTGCATAGAAAGAGATCTTGTTGTAGGAAAATTACGAGCATGTCAAGACTATAAATGGAGAGATATAATGGCACAAACTTTGAGCTTTGGAAGCTCAAGATGGAGAACTTTCTTGTAGATGGAGATTTATGGGTTGCAATATCCAAACCCAAACTAGTTGTAATATCACAAGCTAACTGGGATGTATTAGATAAAAAGGCTACGAGCCTTACCAAATTTGCTTGGTATATTTAGTTTTATTAAATGTACATGAGCTAGGCATTACAAAAGCCCTCTAGTAAAAATTGGGGGATTTATACTAGGCTAAATCCCTAGTGAATATTTTTTTCTATGGAAGTTGTATACCCTAAGAATGAATGGTGGTGAGCCTATAATTGAGAACCTCAATGTGTAATATAATTGTGACCCAACTGCACTCAATTAGAGTGAAGATGAAGGAGGATAAATGTATGACCCTTATGTGTTCTTTACCAAATTTGTGGGATACCCTAGTGATGGTTGTGGGAAGCATTATAGATAAATTGGTGCTTGATGAGGTCATGGTTACTTTACTCTTAGAGGAGATGAGTTAGAAAGTTATTGAATCTACCAAGGAGGCCTTGGCTATTCATGGCAGATTAAAGGAGAAAGTCAAAAAGGAAAAGAATAAGGGAAAGGGTAGATCCAAGTCCCATGGGAGATCTAAGTATCTTTGAAATTCCAAGGCAAAGTGTTGGAACTACAACAAGATAGTGTACTATTGAAGAGACTGCAAGAAGGAGAAAAAGAAGAAAATTGTAGGATGATGCAATAGGTGCCTTTGTTGCAGCCTTGGCAACACATGCATTTGAGGGTGCATGGTTGATAGACTCTAGAGCTTCCTTCCACATGACCTCCCATCAAGAGTGGTTTTAAAGTATGAAGAATATGATGATGAGAAAGTGTACCTTAGTGACAACTCTCATCTAAGCATAGTTGGTTGTGATAGACTCTTGATTGATTCCTTGATGGAAGAGTGAAGGGGATTAAGAAAGTTTTGTACAATTTCTTGGGTTTGGCATAGAA
Organism: Cunninghamia lanceolata; assembly: GCA_027924645.1. Classification (NCBI taxonomy): domain Eukaryota; kingdom Viridiplantae; phylum Streptophyta; class Pinopsida; order Cupressales; family Cupressaceae; genus Cunninghamia; species Cunninghamia lanceolata. The sequence goes on along the minus strand of BSBN01000784.1, from coordinate 5,280,090 downwards.
CCTTTTATCACTTAGTAAACTTAATGATGTGAGCATGCAAATAGTCTTTGATATTGGAGGGTGCAAGATGGATCGAGGAGCTATGGTGCTTACTAAGTGTGTTTGTGTTAGCACTTTATTCTATCTTGATGCAAGTATTGTTTGGTGCAATAGTTCTTGAACTTCTATAGTGAAGAGATCTATAGAATCTTCACCTTCATCATTAGAACTAATAATAAAGAGTGTTGCATATACTTCTAAGGGTCATGCTTTTTGCATACCTAAGCACACTCTCGCCTTAGAGAATAGATTACCCACTAAGAAGACTATGTTGTGGCACCAACAAATGGGCTATATATGTGAGAAGGGTCTTTAGACCTTGAAAATTAAAAATTATATTGAGAGGTTAACATGTTGTACTCTTGAATTTGATTTCTATAAACATTGCATATGTGGGAAACAAAACCATGTCTAATGTTATAGATGGACAAGTGGTTCCAGGGTAAGGAAACTAAAGGCCACAAGACAAAAAGACTCATGTAATCCACTAAGAAAGGACCAAGTAAACATACAAGAGGATTTTCCATGGTGTTAGGTATGCCACTTGCCTCATGACCCATTGAAGTGTGTTGTTGCAATTACTGAAAGGAAGCAAGGTATGCGGAAAACGCTTCCTACACTGATCTAATGAGGAAAGACTTATGCACTTTTTTTCACTTTTACAGTTATAGATTAAGATGCACATTAATAGAAAGATAATAACAACTTCCAAATGCAAACACAAAAATCATAACACAAGATATACGTGGGGAAAACCCTTTTAGGTAAAAAACCCCACACTCCAAAGCCGCCTAATATATTATTCAGAAATCACAAAGATTACAATATACTTGCAAGGCAAGCTTTTACAAGAGTATATCCAACTAGAGATCCAGGAGGTAACTCAACATCTATAAGATACCTACATGCAACCTCCATCTCAAGTTCCTGATATATAGGAGATACAATACAGTACACCACTAACAGTAATTACAAAACCATGAGCTAAAACCACCCAAAAGTGGCACCCAAATTATCTCCAATCAAAAAATGCCTTGTGATTTGGCAAACCACACACCAACATGTGTAACTCTCCCCTTTATAGCTCTTTTATGTGTCCAACACATTTTTACATTTCCCAAAACTGAAGGTCCAACTTCCGGAGGCCATAACTTTTGATCCAGGTGTCCAATTGATGAATTGTTTTATGCGTCAGAAAGATCGTGAAGTGCTCTATCACCCTGTAACCCACTTCACCAGTTACAACAATTTTTGGGACATTTAGAGAAGTTTTGATACCCAAAAATTGAGTTTGGAACTTTTTCGGCAGATTCATAAAATAGAAACTTTAATATCTCACAATCCAGATATGATCTTGAGTCGAAACTCACCTGAGATGTTTACTTAGTTGTTCCGCACCTTTTGGGAAAATTTTAGGTCAACCCAAGGTCAATTGAAGGACTTACTAAAATACTAAGTCTCACTATTTTAAGCTCGTTTGGAAACTTTTGGAAACTTTGAAGGTTCCAGACCATTTTCCAAGATAAAGGTTATTAAAAAAGACCAAAACTGGGAAGAATAGTAATCTTTTGAAGTTGCAAGGTTGAGACACTTTTCCTAACATTCTCCCACTTGTTGAACACCTTGCAAGAGCAAAGGGAGCATTAACATGGTATGATTTAATTGCTAGGGGCTGTGAGGCCCATAGACTCTAAACACCATATGAACTTCTCTGTGCTCACAGGTTTTGTTAAGGAATCTGCAACATTCATCAAAGTTTCAACTTTTTCCAAGTTTACCATCCCATCCTCTACCATGTCATGAACAAAATGGTATTGGACATCAATATGCTTAGTCCTTGCATGGAAAGAAGGATTCTTCACCAAACATATGGCACTCTGACTGTCACAACAAATAGTAATCTTCCCTGCATCAAACCCAACATCAGAACACAATCTCTTAAGCCAAATGGCTTCTTTACAAGCATGAGTTGCTGCCATGTACTCAGCTTCAGCAGTGGACAAAGCGACCACAGGTTGCCACTTACTCATCCAACTAATAGCACCACCAAACATAGTGAACACATAAGCATTGGTGGATCTCCTGCTATTAATGTCACCTGCCCAATCTGAATCCACAAATCCACGAATACAAAGTGAATGCTGAGGTCTTGTAGGATAACCATGATAACATAAGGAATACTCAGAAGTACGCCGCAAATATCTAAACACTCTCTTCATTGCATCCCAATGTACCCGTTCAGGATTAGCCATAAATCGACTAAGGACTCCCACTGCTTGGACAATGCCTGGTCTTGTGCAGACCATCGCATACATCAAACTGCCAACTGCACTAGCATAAGGAACTCTGCTCATATCCTCTATCTCACAAGGAGACTTTGGACAATCTTCAATAGATAACTTTGTCCCCATTGTAACAGGAATAGTCAAAGGTCTGCAATCCATCATGTTGAATCTCTCCAACACAGTATTAACATACTTACTCTGGCCTAACCAAAGTTTTTTGTTTGCTTTGTCTCTTCTGATTTCCATTCCTAGAATGTACCGAGCTGCCCCTAGATTTTTTATCTCAAACTGTACTGACAACTGAGACTTCAAATCAGAAATCAAACTTTTACCATTCCCAATGAGTAACTTATCATCGACATATAATGCAATAATGAGAATGCGATCATTGTCAAACTTGTAGTAAACACAATGATCTGATTTCAATCTCTGAATTCTAATACTCAACACAAAAGCATCAAACCTCTGGTACCACATCCTAGGAGACTGTTTCAAACCATACAAAGACTTTTTCAACTTGCAAACCAAATTTTCTTTACCTTTCACCACGTAGTGCTTTGGCTATGACATATAGATTTCCTCCTCCAAGTCACCATGAAGGAATGTTGTCTTCACATCCATCTGTTCCACTTCTAGATCATATGCTACTACAAGAGATAATAGGAACCGAATAGATGTTAGCTTTGCAACAGGAGAGAAAATCTCACCATAGTCATTTCCCTCCACCTGAGAATACCCTTTCGCAACCAATCTAGCCTTATATTTCTCAACACTGTCATCTACACCAAATTTCTTTTTGAACACCCATTTGCATCCAACAGGTTTTCATCCTTCAGGCAAAGGTACCAAGTCCCAAGTATTATTCTTTTCCGAAGAAGCCATCTCCTCTTCCATGGCCTCCTTCCAGGAACCTACATCTTTCATACCCATAGCGTCTTTCACAGTTCTAGGCTCATTAATGTTAGAAATCAAAGCAAAAATACAACTAGAATCATGCAATGAATAACCAAACCTATCAAGTTGTTGCCTTATCCGCGTGGACCTCCTCAAAGGTTGAGGTTGAGGTTCTTCATCTTCTTCTAAACTTTTAGAGCTACTAGAGCTCTCCTCATTATCAGGTCCAATAGATGTTTTTGGTTCAACTTTCTCAGGGGTGGAAGGAAGCTGAACCACATCATCTTTCTTCTCTTCTTTCTTTGGCTGCAAGACAATAGAAGAAGGATTGAGCTCTCTAAAGATCACGCTTCTGCTATACAGAACTCTTTCAGCTACTAGATCCCAAAGCTTGTACCCTTTCACACCGATGCTATAACCGATGAAGATACACTTTATAGCCTTGTTCTCCAACTTAGACCTCTTCTCCTTAGGCACATGTACATATGCCTCACAACCAAATACTAGAATGTGTCTTAATGAAGGCTTTTTACCAGACCATACGTCTATATGTGTCTTATCAATGAGTGCTGATGTAGGAGACCTATTAACCAGGTAACAAGTGGTAGCAACAGCTTTAGCCCAAAAATTTTGCTCAAGACTAGCTTCACTTAGCATACTCCTTGCCCTCTCCATCAACGTTCTATTCATTCTCTCTACAACTCCATTCTGTTGAGGGGTATACAGAGTTGTCTTGTGCCTCTCAATCCCCTATTCTTTACAGAACTTGTCAAAATCTGCTAAATAGAACTCACCACCATTGTCAGTCCTCAAACACTTAATCTTTCTATCCTTCTAATTCTCTACAAGTGATTTGAACTCTTTAAATCTATTAAAGACTTCAAATTTACTTCTAAGGAAATACACCCATGTCCTACTGTAATCATCAATGAATGAAACAGAGTAAATAGATTTTGAAATTGAAGGAACATTAATAGGACCAAACACATCAGAATGAATCAAGTCCAACACCTCAGAAGATTTGTGAGAACTGGAATAAAATTGAACACGGTTTTATTTTCCATAAATGCAATGTTCACAAAAATTGAACTCAAGGTTACAATCATTCATACCCTCAACAAGATTTTTATTCTTTAGGGTCCTGAAACCCTTTTCACCAATGTGACCAAGCCTTTGATGCCATAACATTATGTTCTCAGCTGGAAGTTTCATCTCCATAGAATGAGCACCCTTAAGTACCCAAAAAGCACGACCATTGGAAGTAGATGCAACAGTCTTTTTCGTTGTTGGTTCCAATGGTGAGGATGAAGACTCTGAAGATCTCTTCTTCGAAACAGAGGCACTATTGTATTGAACTACACATGCATCAAGCTGAAACAACAGTGCCAATCCGAACACCCTTAGCCAACACCATAGATCCTCTAGTCATCTTGTATCCTCCATTCAAGAAAACAACCTGCATGCCTACATCATTCAATTTACTCACAGAAAGAAGGTTCTGTGTCAAACCAGGGATATACAGAACACCATTGATTCCCTTTACTCATCCATCATGGAATCAAATCAAGACTCTTCCACGGCCAACAATATCTAGGTGAGAATCATCACCCAAGTACACCTTTCCACCATCATATTCTTCATACTTCGAAAACTAGCACCGATGCGAGGTCATGTAAAAAGATGCACTAGATTCAACAAGCCACACATCCTCAGATGCATACGTTGCCAAGGTAGTGACAAATGCTTCTCCTTCATCTTGAGAGGACTTGTTAAAATCTGAATCATGATTCTTCTTCTTTTTCTTTTTCTCCTCCTTGCACTCCTTGCGGAAGTGACCAGGTTTTCCGCAGTTCCAACAAAGGGCCTTGGACTTTCTAGGAGACTTAGATCTCCCACGATATTTGGATCTTCCTTTTTCTTCCTTCTTCTTATCCTTTTTCTTTCCCTTCTCTTTAGATCTACCACGAATCACAAGATCCTCCTTAGCTGATTCAGAAGACTTTCTCCACATCTCTTCAGACAACAGCAAAGAAACCACTTCACCCATCTTGAAGGTGGTAGTGGTACTCCCAATGGCCATAACAAGGTGGTCCCACGAATCTGGTAAGGAACACAGTAATTTCATACATCGATCCTCCTCCTCCATCTTCACACCAACAAAAGTCAACTGGGCAACAAGCATATTGAATGTGTTCAGGTGATCAGCGATAGATCCTCCATCTTCCATCATTAGAGAATACAATTTCTTTCATAGGAATAACTTGTTCACTAGAGATTTAGCCTGATAAACATCTCCAAGCTTCTTCCAAAGATCCTTTGTAGTCTTCTCTTCATGGATATTTAGGAGCATTGAATTAGCCAAACAGAGTCTTATCAAACCCTTAGCTTTTCGATCTTTGAGATCCCAGTCTTCTTGAGACATTGTCATTGGTTTTGTACCAAATACAGCTTCCCATAAATCTTGATCTACAAGCATGTCCTCCATTTTGAGTTTCCACAACTCGAAATTACTTCCATTAAACTTCTCTATCTCAAACCTCCCAGATGTACTCGCCATCTCTTACCTGCAACAAAGATTTCCAAATCCTCTGCACAAGCTCCCACTCTAATGAAGATCAGGTAAAAAAACCCTCTACCCAACAACTAGAACCAAAGGTGATCAGGCTCTGATACCAATTGAAAGGAAGCAAGGTATGCGGAAAACGCTTCCTACACCGATCTAATGAGGAAAGACTTATGCAATTTTTTTTACTTTTACAGTTACAGATTAAGATGCATATTAACAAAAAGATAATAACAACTTCCAAATGCAAACACAAAACTCATAACACAAGACATACACGGGGAAAACCCTTTCAGGTAAAAAACCCCACACTCCAAAGTTGCCCAATATATTATTCAAAAATCATAAAGATTACAATATACTTGCAGAGCAAGCTTTTAAAAGAGTATATCCAACTAGAGATCCAGGAGGTAACTCAACATCTATAAGATTCTTAAATGCAACCTCCATCTCAAGTTCCTGATATATAGGAGATACAATACAATACACCACCAACGGTAATTACAAAACCATGAGCTAAAACCACCCAAAAGTGGCGCCCAAATTATCTCCAATCAAAAAATGCCTTGTGATGTGTCAAACCACACACCAACATGTGTAACTCTCCCCTTTACAGCTCTTTTATGTGTCCAACATGTTTTTACATTTCCTAAAACCGAAGGTCCAACTTTTGGAGGCCATAACTTTTGATCTGGGTGTCTGATTGACGAATCATTTTATGCGTCAGAAAGCTCATGAAGTGCTCTATCAACTTGTAACTTGCTTTGCCAGTTACGATAATTTTTGGGACATTTAGAGAAGTTTTGATACCTGAAAATTGAGTTCAGAACTTTTCCAAAAGTTTCAAAAAAATAGAAACTTTAATATCTCACAATCTAGATATGATCTTGAGTCGAAACTCACCTGAGATGTTTACTTAGCTGTTCTGCACCTTTTGGGAAAATTTTAGGTCAACCCGAGGTCAATTGAAGGACTTACTAAAAATAGTAAGTCTCACTATTTTAAGCTTGTTTGGAAACTTTGGGAAACTTTGAAGGTTCCAGACCATTTTCCAAGATAAAGGGTATTCAAAAAGACCAAAATTGGGAAGATTAGTAATCTTTTGAAATTGCAAGGTTGAGACACTTTTCCTAACAATTACCATCATGAGAGAAGAGTAGTTCCAAAATGAGGATGTTGGCCCTAAGTATTATAAAGAACATGGTGTAGATCAGTTTGACATATATGAGTATAAGCAAGTGAATGACTATAATGCCAAAAATTACATACCCTTGCAATTTCACGCTATGCTTTGCAGTCACTTTGGTGTTCACTCCCCTAGTATGTTTTTAGGTTCACTTTGACCTTGCCTTAGCCTAGCTTCATGTAACCACACATATGCTTTTGTGTTATGTTTGACCCTTCGTGTTAATTTTTGTAAAATTATGTTTTAGTGTATTATTTATCTCACTGTCCTATGGTGTTTCATGTGACCAGGAGCTAGAGTCACCTAAACACTAGCGCTTAGTGTAGATGTTTGCATGTTGTGCTACCATCTGTGCCTATGTGGCATCAAGTGATTGTTTCTAGGCATTACTGACCACTTTTGGTGATGATTCAAGATTCTTGTAACGCCTCTGTGCTTCCCATAATGTCTTTATTTGACCCTATTCCTCCTTTTTCCCTCTCTCCATGCAATTTTGAATCTATCTTCTATTCTCAAGCAATTTTGGTGAACTCTCTCTTATCTCTCTGCAACTTTGTGAATATTTTTGAAGTTTGGCTTTCATTGTGATCTTTTCTAGCATCGTATTGTGCTTTTTCAAGGATCTATTTGCAGTTGTACTCTTTGGTGCATGATCATGTGAGATCTTTTAAATTTTTGTGGCTTCCTTCATTGAGTTTTGTGAGACCATTTATTGTTGGGTTAGTCTACTTCAGCTGGGTAGTTTGCACCTTCATTAAACAGGTGATTGGGTTTCATTTTACTCTTTTATTTTCATTATTGTAGTGTAATCCATAGTTGCTAGTTGCATTGTGTGGTTACCTCTTTTATTTTTCATTTCATCTTGGCTCCTCTTTATTTCCCTCAAATTATCTTGGATGAAATTTGTGTTTTCTCATCTTTTAAAAATCTCAAAAATCCTTCCATGATTAACAATTCAATGTACCCTTTAGGCTGGCAAGATCATAGCTCTGATACCACTGTAATATCCCAATTGAAATATTTTGTCAAAATAATTAAAATAAAATAAACCACAACAAATTTGAAGCAAGATATCTCATTTCAAACCCTCATGAATTTATTTCAAACATATTTTGAAATACCCACAAAGATGTAATAATTTCTTTATAAACCATGCACCTGATTTAACAATGTTCACACAGAAATTTCTGGAAACTCTTCTATTGATAAATTTTGATTTAAGCACATGAAATATGTTGTTACAATATCAAAATCTATATCAACAACTACTACTACAGAAGAAATAATATTTTAAAACTATGTCTTCAAAATTCACACAAACCGTCCAAACTATACAACACCCACATCAAATCTTGGCCCCAAATTGAAATATGAAATCTTCAACACTTAGAGCTATTCTAAACAAATAAAATGATATAAATATATTTCTCCACAATAGAAAAAAAAAAACAACGAAAACAACAACAACTTCACACATATCTTCACCTGCAACCTGCAACAAATACAAGCACACACTGAATAACTAAACTATCCTACAAATTTTTGAAGCTCCAATATAATCCATGAATGAAATTTCTCTTTGAACCAAAGGGGTTTCATCTTGTGATTTCAATCTCTAATGGGTTTTCATCCACATAATATTTTTGTATGAATACAAGTGTCCAGACAAATTTTGGCAGAGTTTCTGTATGATAAAATTAGATGCCTAAAATGTGAATTACCTGCAAATAAATAGAGGACCAAATCCAAACACCCCTCTCTTGGAAAAATAAATAAAATAATATTATTTTCATCTATTTTCCTCCAAATATGCTCACCATTATGAGCTCTGCAAGATTCTTCATAAAAAATTAAACAATAACTCCCCACATGCAAGCTATCATAAAAACTATCAAGGAATCTCCTAATAATAGATTGCCACCTAAAGTTGGAGGTTACAAAACCTCCTCATAATAAATTCCATGCCCCTCAAGAAAATACTCTAAAATAATAATATTAAAATAATTATTTGACCTCTTTTATCAAAAATAAGAAGTAATAAATAATTTAGGTCCAAATAATCAATTTTAAATATAATTATTTCCCAATTTCCATACCTTAGCCCAAGGAAAATATTTGGAATGGGATTATAATATCTCCTCCAACATAAATTAATTAAAAAGGGGACATGATAGTTTGATCATCTTGCAGTCTTATCCATTGATCCTAAAAATGATGTAAATACCCAAGAGACACTTGAGGTTTACCTTGACACATAAATGGTGAGCAACTATCTAAATGTTGATCCTTTCTACACCTCCTTGTTGATCTATGGGTGGCTAGTGCACAATTGTATGCTAGATTCAGGGGCCTCAAGTAATTTCATGCCACTAGAAGTCATGGATGAATTAGGATTGAAAATCTCTAGGTCTTATGGTAAGAGATATGCATGGAATCAAGGGAAGTCAATGTTATAGGAATTGTGAATTAAGTAGATATTAAACTTGTTGTATATATTGGTAAATCATTCTAAATAGACATAAATATTATGTATTTCCCTATTAAATAGGGTATGTTGCTATCAAGAAAGTGGGTTGCCTCTATTAGAGATAATATCTAAATGGATCTATTCTATGCCACCATCACATTGAAAGTAAAGGAAGTCAAGTTACCTTGGGATAAAAAGATGTTGCACATCATAGAGGACCTTGAGAAGGCAACCAATGAGATACTCTACTTAGAAAATGAACCTAATCACATCACTAATTATCGTAGTGACACCAACGGTAGCCTAGAAGATCCAAAATTTAGCCTCTATCCTTTTTTTCATGATGGTGATGACCTATAGACTATGTATTTTGATGGGACATGTTCTAGAGATGGATTTGATGCTAGTATTATGCTTATATCCCCTAATGTTATAAATTTTAGATTCTCTTTCGTGTTGGCATGTATTTTGATGGGATATGTTCTAGGGATGGATTTGATGCTAGTATTGTGCTTATATCCCCTAATGTTATAAATTTTAGATTCTCTTTTGTGTTGGTTTTGAATTTGGCATTGAAGCACAAGATTAGGTGCTTGAAAGTATGTGGTGATTTTGAGTCAGTTGTGTGTCAGGTCAGAGGCTCGTATGTTGCTAAAGTAAAAATGTATAGAAATACAATTTGGGATGGCATTTAATTTCTTGATTCTTTTTATATCCAATGGATAGACAAGTTTGAAAATGCTTCAATTGATGCTATTAAAATCATGGCATCCATGTTTGATGTCAATTGGGTATCACCCTTATGCACATATAATGTTGAAGTTCTTACAAAGCCCATGATACCTAACAATGTCTTTAGCTGATAGTGATAACCCATATATCTACAAGTCCCGAAATTGCATGGATTAGTTTGATAATCAATTGGTTGATTAGGAACCCATGGTTGAGAAAGATGATGGAAAAGAGAGATTGTTTGTGATTGATATAATACAAATCAAGACTAACACCATTCCTAGAGGATTTGTATCACTTAAGAGAGAATTTGACAATGTTGATTACTACAAAACAAAGAGTAAGCCAGTTAATGATGCAAACATAGAGGGTGTTTACTTGGGAACTGAGGCATCTCCAAGGATGATCTACATAGGCAAGAAGTTGAGACCAATAGAGAAGCACATGCTTATTACATTGTTGAGAAAGTTTAAAAAATGATTTGCATAGTCATATGATGAGCTAAAAGCTTATAGGGAAGACTTATTTCAAAAAACTATTCCCTTGTAGCTTGATGCAAATCCCTTTAGGTAGAAATGAAGGCCTATTAACCCCAAAATGGCCCCTGAAATGTAGAAATAATTGATGAAGCTAAAAGAGGGTAATATTATTAAGTCTATTAGGCATTCCTCTTGGGTGTCAAACCTTATTCTAGTGAGGAAGAAGAATGGAGACATAAGTGGTGTGTAGATTTCAAAAAATTGAATGTCAAGTTCCTCAAAGAAAACTACCCACTACCAAGTATGGACCATTTTCTACCCATGCTTCCTTTCACCCATACCACATGAACAAAATAATGGGAATGACAAGAATCAAATAGATGCCACATGAGGTGGTGATATGAATTACACAACTAATTTGAGTGTGGCCACCCTTGAGGATTTTATCACTATGTTGGTTTAGAATTAGAGCCTTGGAAATAAAATTGGTTGAACAACCTCGTCATAACTCATCTCAAGCAAATATAAGACCATGAAATCCAAGACAAAAAAAAATACAAACCCTTTTGTCACCACACAAGTTTATTTGAATAAGATGAGTTCACAAACTCCCATGTACATGAAATTTTATTTGCATAACACAAATTGCTCTTATTGAACTTAGTTCTCAAAATTTTTATGTTGTGTGTATTTGTGATTGGATGTGTTTGTCCCCAATCATAATTGTTGGTTGTTTGTGATTGAATGTGTTTTCCCCCAGTCACATTTCTTGAGTGACTATGATTGGATGTGTTTATCCCCAATCATAATTGTTGATAAAAGAAGTGTGTGTCCTTGTTCATAACCGGTGATGGATAGATGTGTTTGTCCCTATACAAAATTATTGTATGACCTCGGATGGAAGTGTTTGTCCATATCCTTAGTTCCATGGGTAGATGTGTTTGTCACTATACTTGGGATACATTCTAGTAAGGTCAATCCATAGTCCTCTAAATAAAAAATTGGTGAAGAGCAATCACAATGTTGTTATCATGAGTACATTAGAGCATGATTAAGTAATTAATGGATTATTGTGAAGCATAAGCATTTTTCACATGCAATATGTTTATCATTTGTTATCCATACATCCCTACATATGCATACATGTTATAAACACAATAATACAAAATAAATCATAAAACATCTATAAATACATAATAAACACTAAATTTAAACCATATATGTGCACAAAATGGAACATAATGTACATCATATCCAACATAAGAAAAGTGCAGGCCAAATCAATATAGATTTGAATAAATGTGTCTATGAATCATGAGTTTCTACATCTTAGTACAAAGTCTCCCATTCAGAAGCTACCAAAAATGCAATAATCACTGGCTACATCAAAATGCCACTGGCTACCTCAAAATGCCATTGTACATAAGGATCCCCATGCAAGTGGGAATCTTGGAAGTAAAAGAATAAAAAATTGACCATATCAAGAACTTTCTCAACTCTAAGGATCACATGGTCTTAGGCTCCTACTAATCTATCACTTCTTTCTCTCTACTATCTTGGATCAAGCAATGCGATTGGGAACAGGCAAGTGTCTCATCTTGTGACTAGGAGTGTGCATGATAGATAGTACTGAAATGTCCCTTAACTGATTTTTATAATATATTACAGATCTGAAACATAAATTTACAAAATATCTCATAAAAATACCAACTTCACCGAAACTAGTCAACTAGTCTCACACAGAACAACACACCAAATCAATAGAAACACTACATAAAGTTATTATTTGAGTTTTTTGATTAAAAATACATGGAATCAGGTCTGAGACATTGATTAACAACAACAGAAAACACTATGAACTTATACAACCAAAAACTATGCAAAACCCACAAAACTATGTATCCTGTTTACACCAAATACCACTGCAAATGTCATAAACCGGCATAGTTTGATTTTCCCATAGTAAATATAAAAAATATGATCTGATACAGTAGGAATAACACCAATGATCACCTACAAAACTCACATCAAACTTCTGCAATACAACACCAACTGCAAACTGCACACAAACTAAATTACACAATGTGTATTTCAACACCTAGATACTGCACAGGCAACACTTCCTGAGATCAAACCATCAATAGCCAACTTCTCCAATCTGATATAGACCTCTAAAATGGATGAAATACAAAGACTACAATAACATGCAATGGCATTGTTACCTAAATTTCACTACTAGCTCAATCAGGTAGAGCTTTTCAGTTTTTGAAGGAGAGAAAGGTACATTCTTATTTCTGCTGCATTATATCCATGTACATATTTGGTACAAATTAAGTTTACATTGTATTGTTGCATTCAGATGCATTTCAAACTTAAGAGATTGTACAAATCTTTTAAAAGGATCAGTAATTTGTATTCAAAAAATAAGTGTATAAGGTCTCACACAAGCCGTGAGACTAATTGTTTCATTGCAAATGAAAAAGACAAACTATACATTTATAAAAGAACTAAAAGACGAATATGCATATGAGATAGGGTGACTCGTTATTGCTTGAATGATGAGCCTTCATCCTGTTGCCATGTCTTGTGTCATCCTGTATCGTCTGCGTGTCCTGTATCCAGCTGCTATCTCCTTGCTACCCCTAGTTATCTGTATAAAATTTTGGAAAACTGATGTTAGAGCAATGACAAGGCATCATACATCATATGATAGACATCTATAAATATACAATTTGTTTTTCAGATGCAGTAAACCAGTTAGTGTCATAGAAACTTTTGAGAAGACAAATCAAGTATATCGACTGCAAGTCCTTCTTTTTCTTAACATGTTTGCTTCATGTGTAGATACAGGTGCAATTATGTTTCTGTTTGATACATCAGGTTACATTATGAGTGGAGGGAAATTTGGCTCCCACAAGGGTTGAGCCCAGCTCATATACCTTACAGAACATTTCAGATACAATTTACAAATGCAAGAACACAGTCTAAAGAGCATATTCAGAAGGCAAACCACAGCTGTCAAGGGCAATTATAGTCATAATGGAGGGTGAAAGTCACAATTGTGGTAGCAGCAAAAAATAGTCATAAAATTGTTGTTATAAATAAAAAGAAACAGTCATAAAATTGCTGTTATAAATCAGAGAAACACTCAATGCAAGCAATAGGATACTATACAACAAATTCCTATACAAAATGTGATACCTCTTCACACCAATTGTTTTATCCTCAGAATTTTTTTTTTAAGACTATGTCTTATGTTTGTCTCAAGAAGGTGGAGCTCTATAATGGTCAAAATAATATTGTGGCTGTCAATGTTTATTATGGATATAACCAAGAAGACTCTCTAGTTTTAAACCATGCCTCAATGCATAATAAAATTATTCAAGAGCTTGAAAATGACTTTAGACAGATGGTGACAGAAGGCTATTTTGTGGTTTGTGGAAGGTCTTGATAGTCAATGGCATGGATGCACATAGGTTGTAGAATAGTCATAGCAAAGAGCAGATGTGAAGGTAGAGTCCTCATGTTTGAGGAGGTTAAACATACATACTAACATATGCTTTTAGTCCTAAGAATTCAAGGGGAAGCCTTCAAGGGCTGAAGAATGATCATACATGGAAAGCAAAGAAGATCTAACTCTACTATTGAGATCATATGACTATCCTAAATGCCAGCAGTTATCAATCTCTAAGGGCAGTCCACAAGGAACAGTCACTTTCTATTATGAAAGACATTCACATGGGCAAATGATAGTCACAATCAATAAGGACAATCACATGGTCTGAAACACAGAGATATGCACCTTTCGAATGTATGCCTATGAAGATAGTGACCTATATCAAGAGACTGTTGAAAACAGCAGTAGATTTTGTAAAAGAAACATCACCATAGGCATAAAGATCATCCAAATTTTCTAGAGAGGTGAAGGAAAGGTGTAGCCACAAACTGCATGCTTGAAGTTTCAATGCCCTAAATAGCTTCCTTAAGATACGGTGTATGGTAAAAGAGTATCAGTCTAAAGTTTTATAGCAGTCAAAGGTCCCTACAAAGGTCTTTATTGACGCTACTACTATTGATGATAAGTTTGAAGACAATATCCATGATTCCTCATAATCTACTCAGCTCCTGTCCTGACAGAGATGTAAGCTCTCTTGTAGCAAAAAACATTAACAAGACGTCAAAGCTTGTAGCATATGGAGGTGCAGAGATAGAAAGGGTAGAGTATACACAGTAAGGAAAGGACCATTGATCAAGGAGAGGTGGCTCTTGTGTAATTTGGAGCTCTATTATTTTTTGCAAGATATACAAGACCTTTTGTTGAATGAGAGGCATGAGTTTGTGACAAGGTTTTAAAGGAAGGTAACAGTAAGCATAACAATCATCAATAGCAAATAGTTCATGATTGATATATAGTCAAATGGGATGGTCTTTTATGATTGTTACAGTCAATAGAAAAGGTCATCAGTGACTATTATAACAAGGTAGTAGCCTATCAGAGGCATGAAATGTGAGAGGATAGAGGACAGTGTATGATTGTTTGGTACAGTGAGATGGTGATATTATGAAAACTTAGTTCTATGAATATCAATGTATCAAGGAGTTAATGGAATCTATTGTGAATCAAGAAGACTATATATAATGTTTAAAGGCAAACAATGACTGAGCACAGTGGAAAAAATAGTTAAATGGCTATATACAAAATGAAGGTGCAGCAGTAGTAATAGTCATGAGAGAGATAGTAAAGATAGTCATAAAGACCCTGATGAGACAGGCATATAAGATACAAGAAGGTAGTCTACAGAAGGAAGTATCAGCAGAACAGTCAAAGAGATGCTTTCATACATGAAACAATCATTATACTGTAAGACAATTATCACATGACTGTTATCTCAGTGAGGGTAGTAAATCAATACAAGTGTGCAGCTACAGAGTTGAGAGATAGCAAAAGATTTTAAATAACATTGTGCATTATATGCCATAACTTCCAAGGAGATCCTCACAAATAGTAAAGTAGCAGTCACCAGTAGGCAACAAAAGTGACTGTCATAAAAACGTGCAAGAGCTAAAAGCTACAGTAGCAATGAGAAACCATGACAAAATGAACAAGTAAAAGTCCTAATGACTATGCTAAAGGATGAGACCAATGAGGACAGTAGATGAAAGCACAACAGAGTCATCTCTATGCAAAAAGGAGTCATTTTTAGACCTGACAAGTATCACAATATCATCATATTGTAGAGTAAAAGTAGCTACAGATACAGGAAATGCTAGGTTTCAAACTATTGAGATTGTTTTGCAAACTCAGGAGGATAGTGGAACCTGTTTGTATGCATGGCAATGGCCTCCAGTGCCAAGTCAGACTCGTAAAAATGCAGATTTTCAAGAAATATATGCTCAGATTTTCTTCCAGTTTTCTGTCACAGCAACACAAAGAAATATAATTTTTTCCAAGTTCAAATGCTTATAGAACCCTCTGAAAGAGAACAACAAAAATGGAGTTTCAAGCATCTTGCTATAGCCTACATTAAGAAAATTTAGATATTTCAAGTTGCAGCAATACAAAGATATCATTTTTCAGACTTTTTTGTCAAGGCTGGGGATCGTTTGGAGCCAAAAAAATGCAAAAAATAAGGAAAGATCTAAAGTTTCAACTCATTTTTTAAGCAAATGCTCACAAAACCACTCAAGTTGAAGCCTCTGGCAGTGAAATACACTGTCAAAAGATTCAAAAAATGTCCAAAACTGATAGAAATGCAGTTTTTGAGTTCAATAGGCACGGATGTCTTATGAATGTCACTTTTGCAAGTTTGTGTCGTAGTTGGGGCTCATTTTGAGCCAGAATAATGCAGATTTTCAAGCAAGAATACACAGAACTCGCCAAGCATAACAAAAAATGGAGTTTTCAAGCCTCAAAGACAACCAACAAAAGAAAAATGCAGATTTTCAGACGTACTATACTCATAATACCTCAAAGTCACACTTTAGCACATCAAATATACAGGGAAAATCTCAGAAAAAGGAAGACGACAACAACAAATAATGAGTTACCTTCTTGTTTATACTGTTTGCTGTGTAAAACCAATTTTTCTTTCCTCAAATGGCTCTCAAAATAGTGGCCTTAGCATAGTAAAAGCAATGCAAGGGTGGGTATACCCAGAAAACAGAAGAAATACATCAAAAAATGACAGGCCGCGGCCATAATAGTCAGAAAATGTGACTACAGAAGCAGAAAATGCGACCACAGAAGCAGAAAATGCGACCACAGAAGCAAAAAATCAGCCCAGAATTGACTTCAAAGAGCAAAGAACTCAAGGAGTGTGACTTACCTTGCATCTTGCACAGAGAATCGGCCTGCTAACTCCCAAAATCACCTCAGAAAATGATACATTTTTCTTCTACAAACCCTCGCATGGAGGGGCAATGGCTCAAGACAGTCATAGCAAAATGACAAGTCAAAATGATAAATGATAGGGTTTGGAACCCTATTTGGTTGTGTTCGAATGGGCATTGTGGTCTTTTTTCCTTGTAAACTAAAAAAAATCATTTCCACCTATTCGAAGTCGTGGTGAAGACTTGCCAAAGTCTTAAAACCTAGTCATTGCAAATGGGGCTGTGAGTATATTTTTTAGCCTTTTATTTCTTTCCAAGTCAAGCCAAGAAAACATTATGATGGCATATGGGTCGAGAGTATATATTTTGCTAAGTCATCATGGCTAGGAGTTACAAGGTGGTGATAAAGGGCAAGTGGTGAACAAAAAATGTGTGTTGGGAGATACAAGGTGGTATAAAAGTGAAGTGGAAGCTAAGGCATGGTGATGTTGCATATTGTGAAATGCATGAATTGTATGGGGATCATAAGGGTTACTTTTGAAATGTATTGCATTAAACCTCACATCATGATGGTGGATAGGTAAAAATGGGAACGACTAGGAATGGTGAAATGTTTTGTTATAGCCTTGTGACATGTAATATGATGTAGATGTATGAAGTCATGTCTTTTTGCCTAGGAGCTATGAAGATGTTTTCTATGACTTTTTTTTGCATAGTCTAGAAGTAGTTTAGATGTTGTAAAAAGATGACAAAGTAATTATTTATTAATTACCTTATCGTTTGTAATAAAATGCAAAGAGGCAACATTATGCAGTTTATCACAGACGATAAAGTAAGTCTCGTTCATTACTTTGTCATCCTTTCACAACATTTAATTGACCCTAAATCATGTAAAATCAGGGAATTAAATGTTATGTCATAAATGTCATTATTTTCTGCATAGGTTTGTATAAATTTTGAATTGTAAAACATTAACTAAGGTGATGTAATTATAAATCACTTAGTCAATGATAAATGAATGCAGAAATTATGTATTTATGTCATTTTTGTGAAAATATCCAAACATTTATGATGCTGCAGGGGAGTTATTGCACAGATTTGATTTATTTTCATGGCCTTAAAGATCATTTAAAGGCATTCAAAGACATTTTTAGGTGCCTTTATGATAGTTGATGGCATGCCTTGACCATTTCTGCATTGGGAACCCATTTTGGAGGACTTTAGACAGATATTTTGGGGATATTTATGACATCCACGAAAATGGAGAGGGCTCATCTCTATCTGATTACAGCTATTTTTGGAGAGTATATAGTCATTCATTTGACTCTTTGTAGGTAGTTCTTTTCCATATACATTCTGGAGTTAGTGATTTTTTCTGAATCCTACTCAGTTTGAGTATGTTTTTGTAACTCTTTGGGAATATGAAATACAGAGAACACCTTGGATACCACTGATAGTCAGATTTTGCCTTCTTGTGTTGCAATATTGGGTGTTATTAAGTATTTGAACAGGTCATTTGTGAGGTAATTTATTTCCTTGTGACTATCTTATGTTTTTCAATACCCTTTTTTCTGCAGAAGTTGTGTTTATGCAGGTTGCAAACTGTGTCTTAGAGTGTTATAAGGCTTTAAATTGTGAAGTTTAGCTTCCTTTTAAAGATTTTAATACAGTTAGGCCTCTTTGTGAAGTGCTTTTGTAAACATACAGTGATAGGTTGTGCAGGTCTTATTTTTTGTTGTTTGTGGCCAAGTGTATGCAGGTCTGATTTTCATTTTACCTCATTAAGTTTGGTGAATCGCCCTTGTTTTCAAGTTTTCCAATTTTAACTTTCATACTTAAAAGCATTCCTCCTCCTTTTTCTTCTGCAAATCCAGTAGATTTTAGGTGATAACCAGCTAGGAAGGCAGCCTTCTCTGGAGGTTCTTTCCAACACAAGTGACCCACAGACTTGGAAAGATCCCATGTTTCTCCAGATTGCCAAGTTTTACAACTTAGTAAGGGTGCAAATCTGAGAGACAATAGTTTTTGGCACGCCTAGTGGGACTATGGAATTAGAAACAGTTCAAATACTACCTTTTATTACTAGTTTTGATGTGCATCCAGTGATTTTTAGACTTGTAAGAGGTTAAAACCTGCATATCTGGTGACTCTGAGCTTTGGTTTATCAAAATCAGTATATTTTTGCTTATGAGAAGAATACAAACCAGAAGCAGTTCTTCATCTTTTGAATATTTGCAATTATCCCCACCTAGGAGAAGAGGGATAACAACTGAGAAACCCAAGAAGACTCGTGTCTATTCTAGGAGAGCCAAGTCTACTCCTCCTACTGTTGGAACTCATACTGTCCCAAGAATCCCAGTTACAATGATTCCTGCAGTCAGAAATCAGCCGTTTGTTTCATTCAACCAAGGTAGCCCACTAAATTTAGATCAGCATGATGATATTCCTATCGCTGCCTTGAAAAGTTTACCATATTTTAATGGTGAAGATCAGACTACTCTGGCTGAACACATAAAAGACATTGCAAACATGTGTGATGTGCATCACGTGACAAAAGAAAATGTTGCAATCAGGTTATTAGCAGCTTCCCTCAAAGGGAAGACTTTGCACTGGTTCAGAAGCCTGCCGGTGAACTCCATAGATTTGTGGGATCATTTGGGAGAGGAGCTATGCAGTTTCTTTGAGGACAAATTAGATCATTTGTCATTAGTGGAGTAGCTGTCCATGATTAAAAGGGCTCCTCACGAAGTTATGTCAGACTTCAACCACCATTTCTAGAAGACGTGGGATAGAATCCCACCAACGGTAAGGCCTACAGCTGACCATGCCTTCTTATATTATTTGAGAGCCTTAAACAATGATATTTCTATCATGATTTAATCTATGGGAGGAAATTCCTTACCACAAGCTTATGCCATAGCCATAAGAGCTGAGAACAACCTCATATAGGCTAGTAAAATTGCCCCTAGGCCTCCTTTGACAATATTCCCCGCTATTCAGCCACCAACACCAATGCATGTGCCTCCTATAGCTATTATACCTGCTACACTAGCATTACCAGCACCTAATACACAGCCCAATAAATTAGAAAATGTTGTTCAAACTCAGTCTTTTGAGTTACAAGAGGTCAAAGGACTATTGCAATCTTTTGGTAATGAGATTGTGAACCTCAAGAGGCAGCAAGGCCAAAATTTTAGACCTTATCAGCTCCCATTCCAATCCAATTACCAGTAAAATCAGCCAAATAGGCCACCTTATCAGCCTAATAATCAAGGTCCAAGGCAAGCCTTTAACTCTAGACCTTATCAAGCCTACAATCCAAACGCTGCCAGCTCCTTGAAAGAAGTTGTGCCCACGCAAAATAATTTGGCTCAAGATTATGACTGGTGTTTTCCTTGTAACCAACCCCATAACCAAAATACATGTGCAAATGGGGTGATTAACCAAGCTTTGATGGTTCATAACAGTCCAGCAGTGCAGTCTAATGTGCCTGTAGAACCTCTTGTTTAGTAGCAAGAGGAACAGGTACAGGAGACAACACTCCTAAACTAGCAAGGAGAAGAATTCTGCAATGTGAACCAAGTTGGTTCTTCAGTTGCAGACAATACACGCAGCAAGAAAAGGGCTATTGATGAAGGGCAACAAGCTGGTAAAGTTCAAACTCATGGGCATCAAGTGCCGAATGTGGGTCAAGGTGTTTCTAACCCATCAAAGGCTGAAAAAATTTAAGTCCTATCAAAGGATCAACCTTTGATAGGCAAGGAACAACTTAATCCATCAGTTTAGCCAACTTGTGCTCAAGGTGACATGGCTAACCCCAAAAGCCAAGCTAAATCAGGTACATCTACTTTCAATATCCTTGAGCATATGAAAAAAGTAAATGTATCCATGTCTATGTGGGATTCCCTGAGTATCCCTGGCCAAAAAGACTTGCTTCAATCGGCCTTATCAAATTTGAAACTATCTCAAGAGTCTGATATAGATAAATCCAAGGTTGTTTTGACAAGTAACATTGAAAAAAATACAGAACAACAAGCTTCAGAGGTCAAACCCCCACCATTTTATGTATCTTTGATCATAGGGGATCATTTAGTTCATAACTGCATGATTGACTCAAGTGCTAGCAGTTTCGTCATGCCCAAACAGATTGTTGACAGGTTAGGCATTGAATAAGAGCCATTAGAAAAGGGAGTTATTCAGCTGGATGGAACTGCTGTTAATACAGTGGGTATCATTAAAGGACTAAGTTTAACTCTGCATGCCTGTCTAAATTTCTCTATCCTGCAGGACATATATGTTATTGAATTACCTCCTTATTTTGCCATTTGCTTGTCAAGGGATTTTACTGCAAAGATAGGAGGTTACTTGTCCTCATATTGGTCTTATATGTTGTTCAGAACTAGGTATGGCACTAAGATGACTATCAAGTCAGAACCCATTGCCAAAGACCATATTGAGCCTTACACTACATGCCCTGTCAATGCCAACTTGGTTGCAAGTGAGTCAAAAATGGAGCAGCCTACTGTTCAAGAAGGCAGTACGCTGATTGAAGGCATACCAGAGGTCCTTCTTGATGAATGGGCAGATCAAACTCAAGTGGTTGAGCCATGTGAGCACCTAGACGAGGTTGGTTTGGGTGTGTATATGATGCATGAGGCTGATTTATTTATGCCTAACATTGAAAAAAGTGCAGAACAGTAGAATGAGCAACAAGAAAATGAGGTTTGGGAGCTATTTTTTGATGGCTCAAGGAGTAGAATGGGTGCCGGTGGTGGATGCATGCTTGTTTCCTCAAAGGCTAAAAGGTACTATTTAGCTTTCAGATTCTATTTCAGCTGCACTAACAACGTGGTTGAATATGAAGCTCTAATTCAAGGCTTGGAATGGGCAAGACAAAGAGGTATTAGCTGTCTAAAAGTTTATGGGGACAACAAATTGGTTGTAAATCAGGTGAGAAAGCTTAATGTCACAAAAAATGATCTGCTTAAGTCTTACAAGCATAGAGTACAGGACCTTTTGGAAGGATTTGATGCATTCAATTTGGTATCCATACCCAGAAATCAGAATAAACACGCTAAAAGGCTGGCTGCTGTAGGGGCTGAATATGACATTCCCAAGGAAATCAATAGTGATAAGACAAAGCAACATATTAAGATTGTTGTTAGGCTTGCTGTGCCAGATAATAACATACATTGGTAGGTGTTTGATAGTGATCAGCAGATTGTAAACTTCTTGAGAGAGGAAGTTGAATTCTCTCATGCCAACCAAGGGAAGCTACATCACCAGTATGGTGACCAAATCATTCAGCTGAAAAATAACAAGATGCCAAAGGGTTTGGTCACCTTAGAGTCCATCTTTAACACTGATGATGAAGCTACAAAACCCAGGTCCATCCTAAAGGTTCAGCAAGATCACTATGAAGAATTTGAGATCTTTAAAGGTAAACTCCTTAAACTGGGCAAGGTATGTACAGCAAAGGAAAAACGTGCATTTATTCAACTATTTCAAGAATTTAGTGACGTTTTTGCATGGGAATCTGGTGATTTAAAGGGGTTTGATCCCTAGCTTGCTCAACATACTATTGAGCTAGAACCTGATGCCAAGCCTGTTAGGCAGAAATAGAGGCCTTTGAATCCTAAATTAGAGCCTCTCATGAAAATGGAACTGAATAAGCTGATTGAGAGTTGCATAATATTTCCTATCAAGCACACCTCATGGGTTTCCAATCTTGTGCCGATTAAGAAGAAAAATGGGGAGATAAGGCTGTGTAGACTTTCGTGACTTGAATAGAGCTTCTTTAAAAGACCATCATCCTCATGGAGCAGATACTCCAAGTAGTGTCAGGATCAAAAAGGTTTTCCTTGCTAGACGGCTATTTCGGTTATAATCAGATTTTAGTAAGAGAGGAGGACCAGTACAAAATAGCCTTCACCACAAAATGGGGGACTATGGCCTACAAGAAGATGCCTTTCATCCAACGCTGGAGCAACCTTTCAAAAGGCTATGGATATGGCTTTTCAGGGGCTAATGTACAAGATCGTCCTAGTCTACCTTGACGACATCACTATTTTCTCTAAAGAAGCCAAAGATCATCTAAATCACCTAAGGCAGATTTTTGAGAGGTGTAGGGAGTTTGGGATATCACTTAATCCCAAAAAGTGTGTGTTTGATGTCCATGAGGGCAGATTGCTTGGTTACATGGTGTCAAAACAAGGCATCACCATTGACCTTGAGAGAATAAGTGCAATTTTGGCTCTGCCCTTACCAACACACAAGAAGGGCCTACAAAGTTTCATTGGTAGGATCAACTTTGTCAGGAGGTTCATCCCTGATATTGCTAATTTGCTAAATCCACTAATTGTTATGTTGAGGAAGAACATGTCTCTCAACTGGACTAGAGAGGGAAAACAAAGTTTTGAGCTTATTAAAGAGGCTTTGGTTGCTACACCTACACTTCTAAATCCTGATTTTTCTAAGGATTTCACTTTGTATGCATATGGTAATGTTGATTCTATTTCAGTTATGTTGGTACAAAAAAATGAGCTAGAAACGGAGCAGCCTTTATCTTTTTTCAGTCAAGCGTTGAAAGATTATGAGCTGAGGTACACTTTTGTTGAGAAACATGTACTTGTTATAAGGAGTTTGAAAAAGTTTAGACACATGTTGTCAAGTAACAAGATTAATCTAATGGTTGCTCATCCGAGCATGAAAGAATTTCTACTAAGTAAAGATCTCAGTGATAAGAGGGCTGGTTGGGTGACTAAGGTCATGGAGTATGACGTGGATATTAAGGTTACCAAGTTGGTCAGAGGAAAAGGGTTGTGCGAACAGCTTGCTGATGGTGTTATCAGCAAAGAATGTGATCAATAAGTTGTTCTATCAATGCAAGATTGGGAACAAACAGCTGTTTCAGATCCTATTGCTGATTGGGTGCAAGAAATGGTTCATTTCTTGCAGACCGGTGAGTGTCCTCGGGGCTTGGATAGAGCCAAATGAAGGTATTTCAGATTGCAGTCCATACCTTATGTGCTCATTAATGACTTGCTTTTTAGGAAGGATTTTAATGGAGTATTGTTGAGATGCATTGGACCTAACCAAGTTGAAAAAGTGCTGCATGAATTTCATGAGGGGTCAGCTGGAGGCCATTTTTCACCTAGAGCAACAGCTCTTAAGGTGATGGAAGGTGGCTATTATTGGCCCAGTTTGTTTAAAGATGCACACTTATGGGTAAGAAAATGCAAGGAATGTACTCTATTTGTCAGAAAAGAGAAGTTGGTAGCCTTACCTTTGCAGCTAGTTTAGGTGGAATAGCCCTTTATGAGGTAGGGATTAGACTTTATTAGGGTTATAAACCCTTCATCCAGTGCTGGCCATAAGTGGGTTCTAACAGCCACTAATTATTTCACTAAGTGGATTGAAGTAGTTGCACTTAAGGAAGCTAATGAGTCTGCTATTTTGAATTTTTATGAAGAGCTAGTTATCAGATTTGGAGTGCCTGAGTCCATCATTTCAGATAATGCCCTTGCTTTTGTTGGATCTAGAATCTCTGATTGGGCTGTAAAAAATGGCATTTATCTCAATACATCCTCTAATTACTATCCGCAAGGCAACGGCCAAGCAGAATCCACTAATAAAAACTTGATTAGAATCATCAAGAAGACCATGGAGGGCAATCAAAGATCCTGGCATACACAGTTAAAGTTAGCACTATGGGCTGATAGAATCACTACAAAATGGTCAACAGGGCATTCGCCTTTCATGTTAGTGTATGGCAAGGAAGCAAGGCTTCCTATCACACTTGAGTTACCAGCACTTGATTTGGTAAATCAACTGAACATGCTAGAAGAAGGCCCTATGACAGTAAGGCTAGCTCAACTGGTGGAGCTTGAAGAAACTAGAAATGATGCCATGAGAAACATAGAGCATCATCAAGCCCAAATGAAAAGGTCATTTGACAAAAGGGCATCTCTGAGAACATTCCAGGAGGGTGAGATAGTGCTGAAATGGGATGTGTTGAAAAGCAAACCTGGGAAGCACTCTAAGTTTGACGCTTTTTGGGGATGGGCCATACATTGTTTTAGAATGCAAACAACATAATGCTTTCTAGCTGTCTAAGCTGGATGGTGATGTTGAACCAATCCCAGTCAATCGGATTCACCTCAAACATTGCTTCTGAGGTAGGATCTTTCATGTTTGTACATATTTCATGAAGTTTCTGTTGTTGAATAAGTGCTACTGCACAATAGATTAGTTGCAGATTTCATTTCCCTAAGTGCATTTTTGCATAATTGTTCGTTTTTCCTGGTTCTAGTTATGTGTGAGGATGAAACTACTGTAATTTATTATAGCTGTGTGTGGTACAACTATCATATGAAACAATGAATATATGTATTCACTCTCACACATCACACCTATCCTCATAGGGCTGTAATAAACTACAACAATTTGCAAAGGAGGTATTCCTATTGGTTATCCCTTCTAACCCATCAAGTAGATGCATATCATTAGTAACAATGATTTTTATTGGTTCACTGTCACCAACCATACCCATGCACTTGATGGATTAGAAAAGATAGCAGTCAGAAGTGAGTTGTAGCAATGGAAAGAAGTTTTTCACGTTTTGTCAAGTATGTGTGACTCTATGCCCAATGGTTAAGCTTTAGGCAACTAGTCTGATGTTTAGCAAGCAAACATATAGCAGATATCACCAAAGATGTTACCTAAATTTCACTACTAGCTCAATCAGGTAGAGCTTTTCAGTTTTTGAAGGAGACAAAGGTACATTCTTATTTTTACTACATTATATCCATGTACATATTTGGTAAAAATTAAGTTTACATTGTATTGTTGCATTCAGATGCATTTCAAACTTAAGAGATTGTACAAATCTTTTAAAAGGATCAGCAATTTGTATTCAAAAAATAAGTGTATAAGGTCTCACACAAGCTGTGAGACTAACTGTTTCATTGCAAATGAAAAGGACAAACTATACATTTATAAAAGAACTAAACGACGAATATGCATATGACATAGGGTGACTCGTCATTGCCTGAATGACGAGCCTTCATCCTGTTGCCGTGTCTTGTGTGGTCCTGTATCATCTACGTGTCCCGCATCCAGCTACTATCTCCTTACTACCCCCTAGTTATCTGTATAAAATTTTGGAAAACTAATGTTAGAGCAATGCCGAGGCATCATAATTATATGATATACATCTATAAATATACAATTTGTTTTTCAGATGCAGTAAACCGGTTAGTGTCATACAAACTTTTGAGAAGACAAATCAAGTATATCAACTGCAAGTCCTTATTTTTCTTAACATGTCTACTTCATGTGCAGATACAGGTGCAATTATGTTTCTGTTTGATACATCAGGTTACATTATGAGTGGAGGGAAATGTGGCTCCCACAAGGGTTGAGCCCAGCTCATATACCTTAATGAACATTTCAAATGCAATATACAAATGCAAGAACGCAGTCTAAAGAGCATATTCAGAAGCAGACCACAAATCTCAAGGCCAATTACAGTCATAATGGAGGGTGAAAGTCACAATTGTGGTAGCAGCAAAAAATAGTCATAAAATTGCTATTATAAATAAAAAGAAACAGTCATAAAATTACTGTTATAAATCGGAGAAACACTCAAGGCAAGCAATAGGATACTATACAACAAATTCCCGTACAAAATGTGATACCTCTTCACACCAATTGTTTTATCCTCAGAAAACTTTGTTTAAGACTATGTCTTCTGTTTGTCTCAAGAAGGTGGAGCTCTATAATGGTCAAAATGCTATTGTGGCTGTCAATGTTTATTATGGATATAACCAAGAAGACTCTCTAGTTTTAAACCATGCCTCAATGCATAATAAAATTGTTCAAGAGCTTGAAAATGACTTTGGACAGATGGTGACAGAAGGCTATTTTGTGGTCTATGGAAGGTCTTGATAGTTAATGGCATGGATGCACATAGGTTGTAGAATAGTCATAGCAAAGAGCAGATGTGAAGGTAGAGTCCTCATGTTTGAGGAGGTTAAACATGCATACTAACATATGCTTTTAGTCCTAAGAATTCAAGGGGAAGCCTTCAAGGGCTAAAGAATAATCATACATGGAAAGCAAAGAAGATCTAACTCTGCTATTGAGATCATATGACTGTCCTAAATGCCAGCAGTTATCAGTCTCTAAGGGCAGTCCACAAGGAATAGTCACTTTCTATTATAAAAGATATTCACATGG
Organism: Cunninghamia lanceolata; assembly: GCA_027924645.1. NCBI lineage: Eukaryota > Viridiplantae > Streptophyta > Pinopsida > Cupressales > Cupressaceae > Cunninghamia > Cunninghamia lanceolata. The sequence goes on along the minus strand of BSBN01000784.1, from coordinate 5,252,876 downwards.
GCAAATGACAATCAAAGTCCATAAGGACAGTCACATGGTCTGAAACACATAGATATGCACCTTTCGAATGTATGCCTATGAAGACAGTGACCTATATCAAGAGACTATTGAAACCAACAATAGATTTTGTAAAAGAAACATCACCATTGGCATAAAGATCATCCAAATTTTCTAGAGAGGTGAAGGAAAGGTGGAGTCACAAACTCCATGCTTGAATGTTTAATGCCCTAAATAGCTTCCTTAAGATACAGTTTATGGTAAAAGAGTATTAGTCTAAAGTGTCATAGCAGTCAAAGGTCCCTGCAAAGGTCTTTATTGATGCTACTACTATTGATGATAAGTTTGAAGACAGTATCCATGATTCCTCATAATCTACTCAACTCTTTTCCTGACAGAGATGTAAGCTCTCTTGTAGCAAAAAAACATTAACAAGACGTCAAAGCTTGCAGCATATAGAGGTGCAAAGATAGAAAGGGCAGAGCATACACAATAAGGAAAGGACCATTGATCAAGGAGAGGTGGCTCTTGTGTAATTTGGAGCTCTATTATTTTTTGCAAGATATACAAGACCTTTTGTTGAATGAGAGGCATGAGTTTGTGACAAGGTTTTAAAGGAAGGTAACAATAAACATAACAGTCATCAATAGCAAATAGTTCATGACTGATATATAGTCAAATGGGATGGTCTTTTATGACTGTTATATAGTCGATAGAAAAGGTCATCAGTGACTGTTATAACAAGGTAGTAGCCTATCAAAGGCATGAAATGTGAGAGGATAGAGGACAGTGTATGATTGTTTGGTACAGTGAGATGGTGATATTATGAAAACTTAGTTCTATGAATATCAATGTATCAAGGAGTCAATGGAATCTATTGTGAATCAAGAAGACTATATACAATGTTTAAAGGCAAACAATGACTGAGCACAATGGAAAAAATAGTTAAATGGCTATATACAAAATGAAGGTGCAGCAGTAGTAATAGTCATGAAAGAGATAGTAAAGACAGTCATAAAGACCCTAATGAGACAGGCATATAAGATGCAAGAAGGTAGATTACATAAGGAAGTATCAGCAAAACAGTCAAAGAGATGATTTCATACATGAAACAGTCATTATACGGTAAGACAATTATCACATGACTGTTATCTCAGTGAGGGCAGTAAATCAATACAAGTGTGCAGCTACAGAGTTGAGAGATAGCAAAAGATTTGAAATAACATTGTGTATTATATGCCATAACTTCCAAGGAGATCCTCACAAATAGTAAAGTAGCAGTCACCAGTAGGCAACAAAAGTGACTGTCATAAAAATGTGCAAGAGCTAAAAGCTACAGTAGCAATGAGAAACCATGACAAAATGAGAAAGTAACAGTCCTAATGACTGTGCTAAAGGATGAGACCAATGAGGACAATAGATGAAAGCACAACACAGTCATCTCTATGAAAAAAGGAGTCATTTTTAGACCTGACAAGTATCACAATATCATCATATTACAGAGTAAAAGCAGCTAAAGATACAGGAATGTTAGGTTTCAAACTATTTAGATTGTTTTGCAAACTTAGGAGGATAGTGGAACCCATTTGTATGCATGGCCGTGGCCTCTAGTGCAAGATCAAACTCATAAAAATGTAGATTTTCAAGAAATATATGCTCAGATTTTCTTTCAGTTTTCTGTCACAACAGCACAAAGAAATATAGTTTTTTCCAAGTTCAAATGCTTACAGAACCCTCTGAAAGAGAACAACAAAAATGGAGTTTCAAGCATCTTGCTACAGCCTACACAAAGAAAATTTAGATCTTTCGAGTTGCAGCACTATAGAGATGCCATTTTTCAAGTTTTTTTGTCAAGGTTGGGGCTCGTTTGGAGCCAAAAAAAATGCAGAAAATTAGGAAAGATCTAAAGTTTCAACTCATTTTTTAAGCAAATGCTCACAAAAGCACTCAGGTCGCAGCCTCTGGCAGTGAAATACACAATCAAAAGATTCAAAAAATGTCCAAAACTGACAGAAATGCAGTTTTTGAGTTCAATAGGAACGGATGTCGTATGAATGTCACTTTTGCAAGTTTGTGTCATAGTTGGGGCTTGTTTTGAGCCAGAATAATGCAGATTTTCAAGCAAGAATAAATGGAACTCACCAAGCATAACAAAAAATGGAGTTTTCAAGCCTCAAAGACAAAAGAAAAATGCAGATTTTCAGATGTAATATACTCATAATACCTCAAAGTCGCACTTCAGCACATCAAATATACAGCGAAAATCTCAGGAAAAGGAAGAGGGCAACAAGAAATAATGAGTTACCTTCTTGTTTATGCCGTTTGCTGTGTAAAACTAGTTTTTCTTTCCTCAAACGGCTCTCAAAATAGTGGCCTCAGCACAGTAAAAGCAATTCAAGGGTGGGTCTACCCAGAAAATAGAAGAAATACATCAAAAAATGACAGGCCACAGCCATAATAGTCAAAAAATGCGACCACAAAAGCAGAAAATCGGCCCAGAATTGACATCAAAGGGCAAAAAACTCAGGGAGTGTGACTTACCTTGCATCTTGCACAGAGAATTGGCCTGCTAACTCCCAAAATTGCATCAGAAAATGATGCATTTTTCCTCTACAAACCCTCGCATGGAGTGGCGGCGACTCAAGATAGTCACAGTGAAATGACAAGTCAAAATGATAAATGATAGGGTTTTAGACCCTATTTGGTTGTGTTAGAATGGGCATTGTGGTCTTTTTTACTTGTAAACTAAAAAAAATCATTTCCATCTATTCGAAGCTGTGGTGAAGACTTGCCAAAGTCTTAAAACCTAGTCATTGCAAATGGGGCCATGAGTATATTTTTCTGCCTTTTATTTCTTTCCAAGTCAAGCCAAGAAAACATTATGATGGCATATGGGTCGAGAGTATATATTTTGCTAAGTCATCATGGCTAGGAGTTACAAGGTGGTGATAAAGGGTAAGTGGTGAAAAAAAAATGTGTGTTGGGAGATACAAGGTGGTATAAAAGTGAAGTGGAAGCTAAGGCATGGTGATGTTGCATATTGTGAAATGCATGAATTGTATGAGGGTCATAAGGGTTACTTTTGAAATGTATTGCATTAAACCTCGCATCATGATGGTGGATAGGTAAAAATGGGAACGGCTAGGAATGGTGAAATGTTTTGTTATAGCCTTGTGACATGTAATATGATGCAGATGTATGAATTCATGTCTTTTTGCCTAGGAGCAGTTTAGATGTTCAAAAAAGACGACAAAGTAATTAGTTATTAATTACCTTATCATTTGTAATAAAATTCAAAGAGGCAACATTGTGCAGTTTATCACAGATGACACAGTAAGTCTCGTTGATTACTTTGTCATCCTTTCACGACATTTAATTGACCCTAAATCATGCAAAATCAGGGAATTAAATGTTATGTCATAAATGTCATTATTTTCTGCATAGGTTTGTATAAATTTTGAATTGTAAAACATTAACTAAGGTGATGTAATTATAAATCAGTTAGTCAATGATAAATGAATGTAGAAATTGTGTATTTATGTCATTTTTGTGAAAATATCCAAACATTTATGATGTTGCAGGGGAGTTATTGCACAGATTTGACTTATTTTCATGGCCTTAAAGATCATTTAAAGGCATTCAAAGACATTTTTAGGTGCCTTTATGATAGTTGATGGCATGCCTTGACCATTTCTGCATTGGGAACCCATTTTGGAGGACTTTAGATAGATATTTTGGGGATATTTATGACATCCACGAAAATGGAGAGGGCTCATCTTTATCTGATTACAGCTGTTTTTGGAGAGTATATAGTCATTCATTTGACTCTTTGTAGGCAGTTCTTTTCCATATACATTCTGGAGTTAGTGATTTTTTCTGAATCCTACTCAATTTGAGTATGTTTTTGTAACTCTTTGGGAATATGAAATACAGAGAACACCTTGGATACCACTGACAGTCAGATTTTGCCTTCTTGTGTTGCAGTATTGGGTGTTAATAAGTGTTTGAACAGGTCATTTGTGAGGTAATTTATTTCCTTGTGACTATCTTATGTTTTTCAATACCCTTTTTTCTGCAGAAGTTGTGTTTATGCAAGTTGTAAACTATGTCTTAGAGTGTTATAAGGCTTTAAATTGTGAATTTTAGCTTCCTTTTAAAGATTTTAATACAGTTAGGCCTCTTTGTGAAGTGCTTTTGCAAACATACAGTGATAGGTTGTGCAGGTCTCATTTTCTGTTGTTTGTGGCCAAGTGTATGCAGGTCTGAGTTTCATTTTACCTCATCAAGTTTGGTGAATCACCCTTGTTTTCAAGTTTTCCAGTTTTGACTTTCATTCTTAAAAGCATTCCTCCTCCTTTTTCTTCTGCAAATCCAATAGATTTTAGGTGATAACCAGCTAGGAAGCCGACCTTCTCCAGAGGTTCTTTCCAACACAGGTGACCCACAGACCTGGAAAGATCCTATGTTTCTCCAGATTGCCAAGTTTTACATCTTAGTAAGGGTGCAAATATGAGAGACAACAGACATGCAACCACAAATACATAAAAAAGGTAACTACAACTATGAAAATAAACACTACTCGCACCACCGAAACATAATAAACCCAACTCAAACTAATAGAGTTGATCTTTGATGGTTGGGATAGATGTGTAGTAGAGAAAACATAGCTATCCACGTGCTACACAATAGAAACACCATTCACTACTCCACAAAACATTGAAACAACATTTACAAACACCTGCAAACCAAAACACTAAAAACTGTCGAACTTCCCTAAATCTTTAATGCAAATGTAACCTCTGGTTGAGATTACCCTCTAAGATCCAAAACTAAACAGCCTTAGACAATCTGAAACCCTCAAAAAAATGCCTAAGAATCTCCAATTTCAATGGATACATCACCCTCTGAATATACACAAGCTAAACAGTTATGTGAGTAAAGGTAAACAAAATGCAATAATCCCCAAATGGAAAATGCTTTTGCCTTTTTATCATGCCATATCTCCAAAGGAGGTGCCAAAATATCAATGCCTTGCATGTGAAATCCTCATTATTGATTTTTAAAAAAAATACCTTTTAATTCCACCAATCAGATTTATCAGTTACTAAAAAGGCAATAATAGCAATATTCTCTGTTATGCCAATTTTAACTTGAAGATAATAAATCCCACACCTCACTTGTACTGGCACCACTTAAATATTTATTAATTTAATATTTATTTGTCCAAGGGATGAATATTGCACTAGAACAATATAAATATTAAATAATAATATTTTCTGAAGCTGTCCTATTACCTTCAAATTACTATTTCAGCATAGTGAGGACTTACTATTTTTAGTAAGTATTATATTTGGAAAAAGGGACATGACAAGTACCAATCCTAAACAACTCCCTAGGAACTTGAACCTCCATATCCAACTCTCTGATTCCCCCCTACATAGTCATGATCTCTTGTTGGACATGGTAGATAGGAGCAAAGTAATCTATATGTCAATTGTCTAGCCAAAGGTTTGACTTGATTGTAATTCAAGAAAATGACAATCAAAACTAGTAAAATATGAACATACCTATTCTTGTCTAGGATGTCTACATTTTGACCCTATTTATCCTAAATTTGATTGAACATAACTCATATATCTGACAAAATTCAAGTTTATAGAAAAAAATGTTTTTTCTTGAAATGTATACCTATCGTTATGCTCAAGCTAGAGCCACCACCATATCCATAATCCTCATCTTTCTAAATCTATATTGACTATAGCTTTGCTCAATTCTATCATTGTTGATTCAAAGCTCTAATTTCTCAATCTCACTAAAAATAATTGAGCTTAAAAATTACCTAATTTCAAACTTATAGGCTAACATTCATCACATTATAGCATGCCATTTATCTTGTAGGTCACCCAAGTGAAGTGACTTAGGTATACTTTACACTTTGCCACAATGGTACATCCTTTTGTCTAAGATTTTTCTAAAATTTTGAACCGACTACATGTTTGGAATGTGCTTGAGTCATGATTCTTGTGTGTGTGTCTTTTGAAGGTTCTAGATAGGCAGGAGGAGCTCACACATAGGTAGTCTCCCTTTAACCTTGTAAAAATTGTAAGTGAGCTTGTTAATGTTTTCATTGGAAATTTTATTTCTAGAATTTCTATATGTTGTACATGGTCTCTTATTTTTCCTTTTTTCAATTCTAGATGTGAGCCAATGAGCAAGGTAAATACCTACCAATTTTAGGAGGTGACACCTACTTTAAATGGTAGAATGTCTTTCCTAGTGGGGTAAATATGTAAGTGCCTAACTATGAACACGTGTTGTTTAGAATGTGACCTAGACAATTTTTGGATGAGTCACACTCCAACGTGACACATGAATTGTCTTCCTTGCTAAGGGTGGCCTCATAGTCACTCCTGCTCACATGGCAAGAGCCAATCAAACGGAGGTAGGACTGGGGTTTTCTTGCTCTCGTTCTTGAGGGAGTATAATATTGTGGATGGTAGTTGGGTTTCTTGCTTGATGTGTGTGTTGACAATTGTTTCTATGGAGACATTTTATTTTAGTTGTGGTGATAATAGTATGACCCAAAGGGTCACTAGTCTTGAGTCTCCTGAGCATAGCATGAAGGCTGTTATGTTCATTGATGATTCAAAGATGCTCTTGTCTCCTTTATTCATCTTGAATGATTTGTTGTATCAAGTCTTGTTGGTCTATGATACTTTGATGGTGTTCTTGTTCTTCAACTATGGTTTGTTTATTTTGAATTGGATGGGGAAGTTCTTCTCAATCTCATCAAGGACGGATCATATCTAATCTTCCATGATGCTTGGGCACATTGAATGTTTGGCAAGAGGGGGAAGTGTTGTGTTTCATGATGTTGTGGTAGAATGTGTTGAATTGAGTTGATTTTACCTCATGATGAAATTGAAGTTTTGTTCTTGTTTAAACATTTGATTTCAACTATGTTCAATTCATTGACCTCGTGATGAAATCAAGGTTTGTTCACTTGTTTTTTCCTAAGTATTCCTAAATTGTTTTTGAGTTTTTATGAATGCAATCTAAATGAATGTAGAAAAATTTTGATTCCTTTTTCCCAATTGAAATGTTCTCTAATTATCTAGGAATCAAAAAGTGGATGCAATCTATATGAGTTTTTCAAATGCAAGCTAATCTATGTTCTTGGCGTTTTCATAGATCGATTTTTGAACAGTAATTTAAGAAATGAAATTACAAATAACCATGAACCATGAAAGTAAATCTAATCTAGTAAATGAAAAAATATAATATAATCATTTAGCAAATGCAATGCTACTCTAAGAAAGAAAATATACAACCTATCAAGAAAAAGCAAAGTAATGAGTTACTTTTCCAAGAGAAAGATGTGATCTAATTAGTACTCTAAAGCATAAGAACTAGGTACAAAGAAGACATTAGTGCTTGGTTCAATGATCCCTCCGAAGTCCTTGTGGAAACCCTATATTCCTTTATAGTAGTGGGGTCCTCCTCTTGGCAATAGGAATGAAGATGGGAGAAAATAAAATCAATTGGAGCTTTGAATCTATTATGAAAGAAAATGAAGCCTAATAATGCTAATGAAGCACAATGGCTTGAGATGTTGAAGATTTGGAGCTATGATGAAAGAAAATGGAGCATAAGAATACTAATGATGCACTATGGCTTGAGCTGTTGAAGCTATGACAAAATCAAAAGGCACACGGGGTCCTGTACAAGCATGAAAATGCTATGGAGACAACTATATGCAAAGCAAAGCAAGAGCAGAGATGTAATACTGAATTTGCCTCCTAAGGGAAATCTTTGAAGCTTTGCAAAATAAAAATTAAAGAAATAAACTAAGAGGCTCAAAGGCCTTTGAAGAAGATTGAAAAATATTGTGAAGATGAAAAGAGCATTCCCAAACTTGAGAAATAATGAAGAGGTGAGGGTAATTTATAGGTTGAAAATCAACACCAAAGGTGGCAATGATTGGGGAGTTAACAAAATATATTGGAGAGTGCTTTGACTTTGATTAAGAGTGAACAATGGTTGGAGAGAAAATCACAGAAGAAGAAATCGAGATAACACATGATTGATTGGAAGATAACAAAGATTGATTGGAAGATGGTATTAGATTGATTGGAAGATGAGTTTAGATTGATTGAGAGTCATGAATCAATCAATGGGAGTTGGCAATCAGCTAGACATTAAGAATCTCATAATCCTGACTCAATTTGGAGCAAATTTGGACTAGAACTGGAAGAAAACATGCATGTCAAAAGACCACACTTAAAATGTAAGGTCACCCCTAGAGATCCTGAAGACACAAGTGGGGACCCACAGGGGGTGGTTTGCATTGGTGGTTTCAGCGTTGGAGAATGATCTAGAAGGGCTGAAAATGGTTTCAAGACCTTGAAACAAGGTACACTACAACAAATACATGTGATTAGCTCCCTTTTTTGCTTCGTTTTTTGCTTCCACCCACTATTTTAATGTATTTTTCTCCAATTTTTTGAAAAGGTTGGCGCTCTTTATCAGGATGGAGCTATTTTTGGCATTTTTTGTGCTAATCAGAACAAGTAGGCTCTAAATTAGGCACAAATTAACGCCTAAATTAGCCCAAATTCACTCCTAATTTAGCGCCTAGTTTAGCACCTAATTTAGCGCCTAGTTTAGCACCTAGTTTATCGCCTAATGGATTGTTTGAGACATTTCAGTTGGAATGTCAGAGTTTTGGAATCCTCTGAGAGAAAATATGTAGTTAGAGATTTTTGTACCTGTTACCTAAATTTCACTATAGCTCATTCAAGTAGAGCTTTGATTCAAAACTTGAAAGGTACATTTCATCCAATCTTTCCTATATTACATTCAAGTGCATAAATTAAATGATTCAAAGGATTATGCTTATCAAATTACTGCATTCATACAAGTGCATGTAACATAAGAAGGATTTACACAAATTTTTTTGAACAAAGAATTAATCTTTGTTGAATGTAAAATGTACATTGTCTCACACAAGCCGTGAGATTAGCTTTTCTTAGTCAATGGAATTGAAGAAAAATACATGAATAAGAAAGTAAAGTAAATGTGCATATAAGGTTCGAGGCCAATCATTGCCTACGAATGACTGGTTCTGATGTGTCATCTTGTCCTGCTAACCCGAGTTGTCTATGTCCTTCCTAACCCCATGTTGCTCCTAGTTCCTGCATCTGGCAATATCAATGGTGTTAGAGCAATGCTCTAAGCAATGAAAGGTCTCAAAACTTACATGAACAAACACCTATGCATGTACAAACTGATCTCCAAATGCATTAAATAAGCAATGCATACCTTGGATGTCCTAGAGAACAATCAAGTCATCAAACACATCCAAAATATGCATTTATTTTCTAACAAGTTTGTTTCATGTGTAGATACAGGTGTAATTATGTCTCTGTTTGATTCATTAGATTACATTATGAGTGGAGAAAATGTGGCTCCCACAAGGGTTGAGCCCAGCTCAAAACCATTACAATCTTGTTATGTCATGAAAACTTATCACTACTTCTAACTACAATGTCCAAACATATATCATTGCCAAATATCAGAGTTGTTGTTACAAAAGAATGGCTAAAGATAGTGAACAAGGGTCTTTGTGTTGGAGATAATAGATAAACAGTCACAATGACTTTTGAAGATCAATGCAAGGAAACAGACAAAAGGTGCAGTCCTCAAAGGTTAGAAGTACACAGTGAGCAATAAAGAGACATCAACAAGCTACTCTAAGAAAGGACATAAATTATCACATACAACAAAGGTAAATCAGTTCTAGCAAACTAGTGAAGATATCAGCAGTCATGGGAAAAGGCATACATAACAGTCATTAACTGCAATGAGCATAGAACAAAGGAGAAATCAAAGGAATTAGAGGAACAATGCAAAAGAATGAGAACCATCATGCAAGAGATAGTCCTAAGGAGTAGTCATAGACAGAAGACAAGATATAGCAAAAAGAATGACTGTCAAAGACAAAGAAATGAGGTTAAAGTAGTCAACAATGATGACTATCAACAAATAGATAGGACAGTCAAGCAAAAGTCAAAATGGGAGATAGTCACATGCTCTTGTGAGAAATTAGAATGCACAGGCAAGAAGAATGACCTCTTAACATGGTACAGTCACCTTTTATTTTCCATATAGTAGAAAATCATGAGGACAGGAAGGATAACCCCAAATGACCTTCAATAAATAGTAAAGAGAATAATAATTGTCATAAAGACAAAGGAACAATCTAAGACTATTGACACAGTTCCAATGATTGTCACAAGGTCATTAAAAAAGTCAAGAGCATAGTAATGAAGGTATTAGAGAAGCATACTAGAATGACTGTCATCAAAAGAATAACTCCAAAAGGCAGTCATAAGTTTGCAGTACAAAGAATAGTTAGAGCAAGACCTACATGAAGGTGCAGTTCAACTACAACGTAGGAGGCATGTCGAATGTCCATAGGCTCAGTGAGGATTTAATAATCATAGTGATTGTATCAAACAGAGGGATATATCCACATTCTAACAATATGTTAGTTATAGTAACATAAGATACAATTCATGTAAGAGACATCACTATCCCAGTCAAATAGGTATTCATCCTTATCAATGATAGTCATCTCCAGTTTTTGAAGAATAGATCAGTCCATCGGGAGACAATAGCAGTGACAACAAATAGTCTAAGTTTTGCAAGGAAACGTATGATGAGACCAAAAGGGATAGTGAGCATGAAGATACTTTAACAAGAATTAAGGAATAGCCATCAAACTAGGAGAAAAATCATCATGACTCTCATGATCACAACCTTCAGCAATATAATCTAAGCTATAGGAATGCTGTCCAAGTCACAAGATTGGCACACAAGAGAAGCTAAAGTTTGTAAATAATATAGCATTTCCAGATCTAGGTAGCTGTTTCTTCAAACCAGAACACATGTTTTTCAAAATAATATTTCAAGTACATAGAGAACAAGAAGTGCAAGATACACAACTACAGTCACTGTCAGAGTGCCCTGAAATGGCAAAAGTAGTAAAAAATCATGAAAGACTGATAGACAAGAAAGGAACATGCTCATCATCTATACATTTTGTCCATTTTAGATAGCTACAGGAGCCTTTCATAACAAATACAAGAGCATATGTCATAGAAAGAGCAAAATATACAGTGAAGCAGCTACAAGAAGTATGTATATAAAGAAACAGGTAAAAATACAGTGAGGGTTTTCTTCCATTGAAACCCTAGTAAAAGATCTTTGTTTTATATTCAAAATGCATTCTTTTGATAGCAAAGGCCTGAGTACTGAGAATCAACTGTAAGTGGCATATACAGAGGAAGAACACAGTGAGGTTTATTTTTTCAAAACCCTAATCTTTTTCATCAGAAAATTCAACTTTTCATATGAGAAAGATACAGTATTTGGTCATCCCATAAAAGGGAATGTAGTATTCATCATAAACTATGGTAAGAGCAGTAGTAATACTAGAAATTTGTAGAGTTTTGATGACAAATGGAATAAAGAACAAGATTATCAAACTTACCTTTAGCTTCAGAAGCCCTTGCAGCAAAAAACACAGTCAAAATGCCCTCAAATTCATCTACAGAAAGCTCAAATACAAACCCTCATGGCGGCAACAGAGTACAAAATGACAAAAATGCAAAAGTGCAAATGAGGGCAAAAAGTTTGCTTTTGTGTCTTTAGGGTCTCATAACCCTAGAAGCCGATGGCTTTCTTTCCTTTTTGCATTTTATATTTTTTGTATACCTTCTAATGAGCCCATGTTCAATAACTTAACAACATGTAATACCTAGTAGCATGCCATGAGGTGGCCACAAGTATTTTAACTTTTATGTGTTTAGGTAAAGCACTTCAGTGCTATTTCTGATTTTTATATTTATTTTCCTTGCAAAAATGATGTAACATAAATCAATAAACTCTAAATGATGACCCTATAAATCATTTAAGAGGTATTGTTACTTTTTAATGCAAAGGAGAATGATTATGAGACTTTATTGGCTTCGAGAGCAAATGTAGTTGGAGAATGGAGGAGTTGGCAAACACATGCCAAGAATATAGTCATTTGGTTTGCCTTTGAGATGAGAGTTTTGACTAAGTCACAAAGGCGGTTAGTAGTTGAGTTGAATGCTTTGGAGAGTATCTAGGAGTGATTTTACTACTTTTAGAGTCCTTTTGGGGTAGTTTTCATGAGTCATCACGTTAGACTAGGTCATGATGGACTTTTTCCTTCATTATGAGCTCTTGTGGAGAGGATATAGGCCCTATATTCTAGGCTTTTTGTGGGCATCTGACCCAAGTTTGTTTCTAGCTCCTTGTATGGTGGAACCACTTGGATAGTGGTGGATATAGTCACTTTTGTGACTTTTTTGTAGGGAGTTTTGATTACATGCTACTTGGAGAGACTTGTGATTTTGGGATCCTTGCTCAAAATTTCGGTAAATTTGTAACTCATTTTATCAGTTTACTTGATATGAAATATAGTGGAAACCTTGGAGGTCATTGATTGGAGATTGTGCCTATTTGTCTTATGCATTTCTGTGCTCATTATCTAATTTGATAGAGTTATCTGTGAAGTAAGTTTATTTCCTCTTAACTTTTGTCTTGGAAAAGAGCCTTTTTTTTGCAGAAAATACTTTTGCAGGTTGCAAGTTGTGTTTAGATATGCATTACCATTAAGTGTGAAATTACTTTTCCTCTTAATAATCCTACATTTACAAACCTACTTGTGAAATATTTATGCAGATGTATAATTGATAAGTTGTGCAAGAGATTTTTCAGTCGTTTTAACAAGTGTTTGGACTCTTTCATGTTCCTCATTAAGATAGGTGTATCACCCTTTAGAGTTAAATTTTAGTTTTAGAGCATATCTTTCTTACCATTTTCCTTGTCTAAGCCATAGAATAGTAAGTTTTAGGTGATATAAAGTTAGGAAGCCGGCCTTCTCTGGAGATTCACTCTAATTTCTAGGTGACCCACAACCATAGGAGTGTTTCCATGTTCCTCTAGATTACTAATTTCTGCAAATTGGTAGGGTGCAACTTTCAGAGATAACAGTTTTTGGCACGGCCGGTGGGATTATTAGAATCTAAATAGTACTTACATGTTATATTCATTACTGGTTCTGATATGCAGCTAGCATATTTCAGCCTTTAAGAGGTGTTTTTCTAGCATACCTTGCGACTCTCACTGAGAATAGAACAAGTAAACCAGTGTTGTTTTACTTTTATGAAAAGGATACAAACTCAAAGTTTGAGTTCATTTGATTATTTAGAGTTGTCTCCGCCTAGAAGACAAAGCAGAACTATGAAAAGAACCCTAGTTTCAAAGAGAGTTCAGTCAACTCCACCAAGTTTTAGACCAGTAGTACCTATATCTCCTGTACCAGTCTAAGCAAATCCACCTCCAGTTGTTCCAATGGAAAGGAATCAGTCATTTGTGGCATTTGATGGGGGCAACCCATTAAATTTAACACATCATGATGATATACCCATGGCAGCCTTGAAGAGTCTACCTTTTTTCACTAGGGAGGATCAAACTACCTCAATTGAGCACATTAGAGACGTGGCTTCTCTATGTGGAGTTCATCATGTAACCCAAGAAAATGTAGCCATCAGGCTGCTAGCTGCCTCACTGAAAGGAAAAGCCCTACAGTGGTTCAGGAGTTAACCAGTGCAAACCATTGGAACTTGGGATGACTTAGGTGCCAAACTGAATAAACAATTTCAAGATAAGTCTAATAACTTATCATTGGTTGAACAATTGACTACAATAAAAAGATCTCCCTAGGAGCAAATGATGGACTTCAACTTCCATTTTCAGAAAACATGGGACAAAATTCCGCTCACGGTAAGACCCTCATCAGAATATGCCTTTTTGTACTATTTGAAAGCTCTTAACAGTGATATTTTAGTCATGATTCAATCAATGGGAGGTACTAGTTTACTAGATGCATATGAAATAGCAATTAGAGAAGAAAATAGCCTGATTCAGGCTGGTAAGATAGCACTAAGGCCACCAATGCCTATTTTTCCTGAATTCCAGCCTTCAATGCCATTACAAATTCCATCTTTTGCCCCTTTACCTATTGGTGTAGCATTACCAGCTGCTACCAACCCTGAGGCTGCTACTTCGAGTTCATCACAAGAGCTAAGAGAAATAAAAAATAGCCAACAGAAGATTGAAAATATTCTTCAAACTTTGAGAAATGAGTTAGTGAGCCTAAAGAAGAAATAGTCCCAGAATAGATAGCCATATCAGCCAGTAAATTAAGGTCAAAACCAACCATACTAGGGTCAAAACCAACCATATCAAGCAAAAGACATATCAAGAAAATAGGCCACCATACCAAGGAAATTATCAGGGTACAAGGTAGAATGTGAACCAAAGGCTTTTCAGCCTTATAATCCTGCACCAATTAATGCAGTTAGAGACCTTGTTCCTATTCAGAATAACCTTGCAGCAAAGTATGAATGGTGTTTCCCTTGCAATCAGCCACACAGTCAGGCTACTTGTTCAAATGGAGTTATTAATTAGGCATTGATGGTACATATTGTTCTAGTTTCTCAGCCTAACACACCTAATGATGGGCCTCTAGCAAGAGCAACCTCAAAATGATACTTCCTTCCTAAACTGGCAGGGTGAAGAGTTTTGTGGAGTAAACAGAGATGATTCTCCAATTGCAGCAAATACAAGAGCTAAAAAAAGGGGGCTGAGATGGAACAATCAGCAAACAAAGGAAAAGAAGCCGCTGGACCATCCACATCTCAAATTCCTCACATGTTACAAAGAAATGTCCAAGGTGCTACCAAGGAACAACCTCATATCCAAGTAGATCCTATTGTTGCAAAGTCTCATCAAAAGGTAAATGTTATTTCACCTTTCAACATCATTGAAAATATAAAGAAAATGAATGTGACAATGTCCATGTGGGATTCCTTAGCTATCCCAGGCCAAAAAGACATGTTACAATCTACTTTGTCTGATTTGAAAGTGTCTAGTGATGCATCAGTTGACCCAGCTAGGGTTGTTCTTACTAATTCACCTCAGGACAGTAATAAACAACTAGGTAAAGGTGTTAAACCTCTTCCATTTTATGTCTCATTGATAATAGGAGATAAATTAGTGCATAACTACATAGTAGATAGTGGGGCAAGTAGTTTAGTCATGCCAAAACAAATTGTAGACCAATTAGGACTAAAATACTAGCCTCTTGAGAAGGGAGTACTCCAGTTAGATGGGACATCTATCAACACTGTAGGTGTGATTAAAGATTTAGGTCTCACATTGCATGCTTGCCCAAATGTTTCAATCTCTTAGGAGGTGTTTATCATTGATTTACCCCCCTACTTTGTCATGTGTTTGTTAAGAGAGTTCACTGCCAAAATAGGAGGATATTTGTCCTCAGATTGGTCCCACATGTTTTTTAGGACCCGATATGGAACAAAAGTGACTATAAAGTCTAAGTTGCTTGCCAAAGATCACATTGAGCCATATGTGCCAAGTGCAGTTAATGCTAATTGCACTATTTTTGATGATAATGAGCTTGCTGCTACTCAAGAATTACAGGCTGAAAGTGTACCAGAGGTACTTTTAAATGAATGGGCATAAAAAAATGTGGTAGACAATCCAAATGAACACATTCAGGAAACATGTATGGGTGTTTATATGTTGCATGAACCTGAAACAACAATACCAAACCTTGTAAAAAATACAGAACAATAGATAGGATAGCAAGATGAGTTATGGAAAATGTATTTTGACGACTCTAGGAGTAGAAATAGATCTAGTGGGGGTGCAATGCTTATTTACCCACAAGGTGATAGATATTATTCTGCTTTCTGTTTTGCTTTCTCATATACTAATAATACTGTTGAATATGAAGGTTTGATTCAAGGTTTATAGTGGGCAAGAAAGAGGAAGATTGGCTACTTGCAGGTATATGGTGACAGTGAGTTTATTGTAAATCAGGTGAGAGGGCTGCATGTGACAAAAAATGATGTTTTGAAGTCAGACAAACATAGGGTGTCAGACATGATTGAGGTGTTTAATGCCTTTAATCTAGTTTCTATTCCAAGAAGTCAAAATAATCATGTAGATAGGTTAGCTGCAATGGGGGCCCAATTTGATATCCATAGTGATATTCAGAGGGAAAAAGTACAACCACATGTGAAGATCGTTGCTAGGCCTTCTATCCCTAACAGTAACATTCATTGGCAAGTGTTTGAAAGTGATGAGCAAGTGTTACATTTTCTGTTAGAGGAAGATGAGTTCTTTGTAGTGAATCAAGGCAAGCTTAAGCAACAATATGGTGAAGATCAAGTCATTCAATTGAGAACTAACAAGCTGCCCAAGGGATTAGTCACCTTGGAATCTATCTTTGGCACTAATGATCAGCTGAAAAAGAACAAGACCAACATGCAGGTCAAAGAAGAACATTATGAGGAGCTGAAAATTTTCAAAGGTAAGCTCCTTAAAATTGGTAAGATCTATTCACCTGAAGATAGGAAAGCATTTATTGCTCTTTGTCAAGAATTTGAAGATGTACTTGCTTGGGATTATTCAAATTTAAAAGGATTTGATCCCCAAATTGCCCAACATACCATAGAATTAGAGCCAAATGCTAAACCTGTAAGGCAGAAATAGAGGCCCTTAAACTTGAAGCTTGAGCCTCTAATGATTAAGGAAATAACCAAGTTGATAGAGGGAAATATTATTTTCTTGATCAAGCATACATCCTGGGTCTCTAATCTTGTTCCCGTAAGGAAGAAGAATGGAGAAATTAGGCTCTGTGTTGACTTTAGAGACCTTAATAGAGCCTCGTTGAAGGATCACTACCCGCTGCCCTCAATGGAGCAAATTCTGCAAGTAGTGGCTGGTTCAGAAAGATTTTCTTTACTTGATGGATATTCAGGTTATAATCAAGTTTTAGTCAAGGAAGAAGATCAATTTAAGATTGATTTCACCACAAAATGGGGCACTATGGCCTATAAAAGGATGCCTGTTGGCTTATCTAATGCTAGTTCTACTTTTTAGAGAGCCATGGATATGGCTTTTAAAGGTTTACTTTACAAATTGGTACTTGTGTACCTTGATGACATCACAGTGTTCTCTAAGAATGCAGCTGAGCATTTATCCCATTTGAAACAAGTGTTTGAGAGATGTAGAGAATTTGGTATGTCTCTTAATCCCAAAAAATGTATTTTTGTTGTCCATGAAGGCAAGCTTCTAGGACATATTGTGTCAAAACAAGGAGTTACCATCAATACAAAAAGAGTGAAGGCCATTTTGGATCTGCCCTTA
This sequence comes from Cunninghamia lanceolata, assembly GCA_027924645.1. Taxonomy (NCBI): domain Eukaryota; kingdom Viridiplantae; phylum Streptophyta; class Pinopsida; order Cupressales; family Cupressaceae; genus Cunninghamia; species Cunninghamia lanceolata. Next base: position 5,235,548 of record BSBN01000784.1, on the reverse strand, counting down.
CCCAGTGACAAGAAAGGACTGCAAAGTTTTATAGGTAGAATTAATTTTCTGTGAAGATTTATACCTGATATTGCAAATTTATTGAAGCCACTGACTTCCATGTTAAAGAAAAATATAGCTTTCAGCTGGATAAAAGAAGCCAAGCTCAGTTTTGAATCAATAAAAGAGGCTTTATCTACAACACCAACTTTGGTAAATCCTAATTTCTCAAAAGATTTCATTTTGTATGCTTATGGTAGTGTAGATACAATTTTTGCAATTCTGGTACAGCAACAGAATGAAGGTTTTGAACAGCCCATTGCTTTCTTTAGTCAAGGTTTGGAAGATTATGAACAGAGGTACAATTTTATTGAAAAGCATGTCCTTGCTGTTGTAAAGAGTTTAAAGAAGTTTAGACATCTTGTTTCTAACAACAGAGTGCATTTAATGGTTGCTTACCCTGGTGTGAAAGATTTTCTGTTGAGCAAGGATCTAAATGAGAAGAGGGCTGGGTGGATTACTAAATTCATGGAGTATGACATGGATATCAAGATGACTAATCTTGTCAGGGGAAGAGGACTCAGTGAATAGCTTGCTACTAGGCCTAAAGATGAAACAGAAAGGGAGGAGGAAGTAGTACTGGTCAATGAAGATGAGCCTCAAAATGATACTACAACGGTTGGAGCAAGTTGGGTTAAGGATATGACTCACTTTCTGCAAACTGGTGAGTGCCCAATGGGTTTAGACAGAGCCAAAAGGAGATATTTCAGACTGTAGTCTATTCCTTATGTTTTGGTCAATAATGTTCTTTTTAGAAAGGATCTGAATGGTGTACTCTTGAGATGTATTGATAATGACCAAGTTGACAAAGTGCTCTATGAGTTCCATGATGGAAAAGCAAGGAGTCATTTTGCCCCAAGAACAACTGCCTGGAAGATAATGAGAGATGGCCATTATTGGCCCACTTTATTTAGAGATGCCCATGCATGGGCCAAAAAATGTGTACAATGTGCCATTTTTGCAGGCAAAGAGAGGCTGCCAGCTTTACCTCTGCAGCCAATTCAAGTGGAACAACCCTTTATGAGATGGGGCATTGATTTTATAGGTGCCATTAACCTACCATCTAGTGCATGTCATAGGTGGGTACTCACATCTACAGATTATTTCACAAGATGGACTGAAGCAATGGCTTTGAAAGAAGCCAATGAGAATGTTGTTTTATACTTTTATTATGATTTAGTATCTAGTTTTGGAGTTCCTGAATCAATCATTTCAGACAATGCTTTAGCCTTTGTTGGACTGAGAGTAATTGATTGGGCTATGAAGAATGGTATTTACTTAAATACATCATCAAATTATTACCCTCAGGGTAATGGTTTGGTAGAATCAACAAATAAGAAACTGATAAGGATTATCAAAAGAACTATGGAAGATAACCAGAGGACTTGGCACACCAAGCTGAAACCTACTCTATGGGTAGATAGAATAACTCCCAAAATGTCTATTGGGAACTCTCCATATATGTTAGTTTACGGAAAAGAGGCAAGGCTGCCTTTATTTGATGAGTTGCTAGCTCTTGACATCATGAATCAGCTGGAAATGTTTGAAGAAAAAGACCCAATGGCTGTTAGGTATGCTCAACTCATGGAACTAGAAGAAATCAGAGATAAAGCTATGAAAGCTATGGAGTATCATCAGCTTCAAACCAAGAAAGCCTTTGATAAGAAAGCCACACCAAGGGTATTCAAAGAAGGTGATGTTGTGCTCAAGTGGGATGAGCTGAAGAGTAGACCAGGTAAGCATACAAAGTTTGACAACTTTTGGACTGGTCCTTTTGTTATTACTGAGTGCAAAGAACATAATGCTTTTCAATTGTCAAAGATGGATGGAGAAGTTTTACCTAACCCAGGGAATGGGATACACCTCAAACAGTATTTTGAGGTTTGATCTGATCTAACCTGTACATATTAGGTTAGGTGTTTATGCTTTCAATAAGTGCTACCGCACCATAGATTAATTCTAGTTTTTAATTCCCTAAGTGTTGTTCAGCACAGTTAGTTAGTTTCCTCTCTATAGTTTTGCTTTTGCTTAGGTGAGTAGGAGTCTTTCACTTTGTTCTGTTGAGTTGCAGAGGTCAGAAAACTATTTGTCCAAAGTGTTTTAGAAGTCTTTGAGTGACCCTGTACCCAATGGATAAGGTCTAGGTAGCTGGTCTGATGTTTAGCAAGCAAACATATAGCAGATGTCGCCAGAAATGTTACCTAAATTTCACTGTAGCTCATTTAGGTAGAGCTTGATTCAAAACTTAAAAGGTACATTTCATCCAATCTTTCCTATATTACATTCAAGTGCATAAATGAAATGATTCAAAGGATTATGCTTATCAAATTATTGCATTCATACAAGTGCATGTAACATAAGAAGGATTTACACAAGTCTTTTCTGAACAAAGAATTAATCTTTATTGAATGTAAAATGTACATTGTCTCACACAAGCCGTGAGATTAGCTTTTCTTATTCAATGGAATTGAAGAAAAATATGTACATGAATAAGAAAGTAAAAGTAAATGTGCATATAAGGTTTGAGGCTAGTCATTGCCTGAGAATGACTAGTTCTGATGTGTCATCTTGTCCTGCTGACTTGAGTTGTCTCTGCCTTTCCTAACCCCATGTTTCTCCTAATTCCTGCATCTAGCAATAACAATGGTGTTAGAGAAATGCTCTAAGCAATGAAAGGTCTCAAACCTTACATGAACAAACACCTATGCATGTACAAACTAATCTCCAAATGCATTAAATAAGCAATACATACCTTGGACATCCTAGAGAACAATCAAGTCATCAAACACATCCAAAATATGCATTTATTTTCTAACAAGTTTGTTTCATGTGTAGATACAGGTGTAATTATGTCTCTGTTTGATTCATTAGATTACATTATGAGTGGAGAAAATGTGGCTCCCACAAGGGTTGTGCCCATCTCATAACCATTACAATCTTGTTATGTCATGAAAACTTATCACTACTTCTAACTGCAATGTCAAAACATATATAATTGCCAAATATCGGAGTTGTTACAAAAGAATGGCTAAAGATAGTGAACAAGGGTCTTTATGTTGGAGATAATAGATAAACAGTCACAATGACTTTTGAAGATCATTGCAAGGAAATAGACAAAAGGTGCAGTCCTCAAAGGTCAGAAGTACACAGTGAGCAATAAAGAGACATCAACAAGCTACTCTAAGAAAGGATAGAAATTATCACATACAACAAAGGTAAATTAGTTCTAGCAAACTAGTGAAGATAGCAACAGTCATGGGAAAAGGCATGCATAACAGTCATTAACTGCAATGAGCATAGAACAAAGGAGAAATCAAAGGAATCAGAGGAAAAATGCAAAAGAATGAGAACCATCATGCAAGAGATAGTCCTAAGGAGTAGTCATAGATAGAAGACAAGATATAGGAAAAAGAATGACTATCAAAGACAAAGAAATGAGGTTAAAGCAGTCAACAATGAAGACTATCAACAAATAGATAGGACAGTCAAGCAAAAGTCAAAATGGGAGACAGTCACATGCTCTTGTGAGCAATCAAAATGCACAGGCAAGAAGAATGACCTCTTAACATGGTACAATCACCTTTTATTTTCCATACAGTAGACAATCATGAGGACAGGAAGGATAACCCCAAATGACGTTTAACAGATAGTAAAGAGAATAATAACTGTCATAAAGATAAAGGAACAGTCTAAGACTATTGACACAGTTCCAATGATTGTCACAAGGTCATTAAAAAAGTCAAGAACATAGTAATGAAGGTATTAGAGAAGCATACTAGAATGACTGTCATCAAAAGAATAACTCGAAAAGGCAGTCATAAGTTTGCAGTACGAAGAATAGTCAGAGCAAGACCTACATGGTGCAGTTCAACTACAATGTAGGAGGCATGTCGAATGTCCACAGGCTCAATGAGGATTTAATACTCATAGTGATTGTATCAAAACAGAGGGATATCTCCACATTCTAACAATATGTCAGTTATAGCAACATATGATACAATTCATGCAAGAGACATCATTGTCCCTGTCAAATAGGTATTCATCTTTATCAATGATAGTCATCTCTAGTTTTTGAAGAACAAATCAGTCCATCAAGAGACAATAGCAGTGACAACAAATAGTCTCAGAGTTTTGCAAGGAAACATATGATGAGACCAAAAGGGAAAGTGAGCATGAAGATACTTTAACAAGAATTAAGGAACAGGCATCAAACCAGGAGAAAAATCATCATGAGTCTCATGATCACAACCTTCAACAATATAATGTAAGCTATAGGAATGTTGTCCAAGTCACAAGACTGGCACATAAGAGAAGCTAAATTTTGTAAACCCTAAAACATTTCCAAATCTATGTGGCTATTTCTTCAAGCCAGAACACATGTTTTTCAAAATAATCTTTTAAGTACATAGAGAACAAGAAGTGCAAGATACACATCTACAGTCACTATCAGAGTGCCCAGAAATGGCAAAAGCAGTAAAAATTCATGAAGGACTGATAGACAAGAAAGGAACATGCTCAGCATCTATACATTTTGTCCATTTTAGATAGCTACAGGAGCCTTTCATAACAAATACAAGAGCATATATCATAGAAAGAGCAAAATATACAGTGAAGCAGTTACATGAAGTATATATATACAGAAACAGGTAAAAATACAGTGAGGGTTTTGTTCCATTGAAACCCTAATGAAAAATCTTCGTTTTATATTCAAAATGCATTCTTTTGATAGCAAAGGCCCAAGTATTGAGAATCAACTATAAGTGGCATATACAGAGGAAGAACACAGTGAGGTTTGTTTTTTCAAAACCCTAATCTTTTTCATCAGAAAATTCAACTTTTCATATGAGAAAGATACATTATTTGGTCATCCCCTAAAAGGGAATGTAGTATTCATCATAAACTGTGGAAAGAGTAGCAGTAATACCAAAAATTTGTAGAGTTTTGATGACAAATGGAATAAAGAACAAGATTATCAAACTTACCTTCAGCTTCAGAAGCCCTTGCAGCAAAAAACACAGTCAAAATGCCTTCGAATTCATCTACAGAAAGCTCAGATACAAACCCTCATGGTGGTAGTAGAGCACAAAATGACAAAAATGCAAAAGTGCAAATGAGGGCAAAAAAGTTGCTTTTGTGTCTTTAGGGTTTCATAACCCTAGAAGCCCGATGGCTTTCTTTCCTTTTTGCGTTTTATATTTTTTGTATACCTTCTAATGAGCCCGTGGTCAATAACTTAACATGTAATACCTAGTAGCATGCCACGAGGTGGCCACAAGTATTTTAAGACTTTTATGTTAAGTCTTTTGTTCCCTTTATACTTAGGTAAAGCACTTTGGTGCTATTTTTGATTTTTGTATTTATTGTCATTGTAAAAATGATGTAATGTAAAACAAAAAACTGTAAATGATGACCCTATAAATCATTTAAGAGGTATTGTTACTTTTTAATGCAAAGGAGAATGATTATGAGACTTTATTGGCTTTGAGAGCAAATGTAGTTGGAGAATGGAGGAGTTGGCAAACACATGCCAAGAATATAGTCATTTGGTTTGCCCTTGAGATGAGAGTTTTGACTAAGTCACAAAGGTAGTTAGTAGTTGAGTTGAATGCTTTGGAGAGTATCTAGGAGTGATTTTACTTCTTTTGGAGTCCTTTTGGGGTAGTTTTCATGAGTCATCATGTTAGACTAGGTCATGATGGACTTTTTCCTTCATTATGAGCTTTTGTGGAGAGGATATAGGCCCTATATTCTAGGCTTTTTGTGGGCATCCGACCCAAGTTTGTTTCTAGCTCCTTGTATGGTGGAACCACTTGGATAGTGGTGGATATAGTCACTTTTGTGACTTTTTTGTAGGGAGTTTTGATTATGCTACTTGGGGAGACTTGTGATTTTGGGATCCTTGCTCAAAATTTTGGTAAATTTGTAGCTCATTTTATCAGTTTACTTGATATGAAATACAGTGGAAACCTTGGAGGTCATTGATTAGAGATTGTTCCTATTTGTCTTATGCATTTCTATGCTCATTATCTAATTTGATAGAGTTATCTGTGAAGTAAGTTTATTTCCTCTTAACTTTTGTCTTGGAAAAGAGCCTTTTTTTTTGCAGAAAATACTTATGCAGGTTGCAAGTTGTGTTTAGATATGCATTACCATTAAGTGTGAAATTACTTTTCCTCTTAAGAATCCTACATTTACAAACCTACTTGTGAAATATTTATGCAGAGGTATAATTGATAAGTTGTTCAAGAGATTTTTCAGTCATTTTAACAAGTGTTTGGACTGATATTTTCATGTTCCTCATTAAGATAGTTGTATCACCCTTTAGAGTTAAATTTTAGTTTTAGAGCATATATTTCTTACCCTTTTCCTTGTCTAAGCCATAGAATAGTAAGTTTTAGGTGATATAAAGTTAGGAAGCTGGCCTTCTTCGGAGATTCACTCTAATTTCTAGTTGACCCACAGCCATAGGAATGTTTCCATGTTCCTCTAGAGTACCAATTTTTGCAAATTGGTAGGGTGCAATTTTAAGAGATAACAGTACCACTCTATGAATTTTAAATGACACGGTTCAATGCTATTCCACCCATGTAAAGGAGTTGTATATACCATCATGCAAGCCATCAAGCAATGATCTCACTACATCTTGGGAAAGGAGGGCCAATCATCCACTTTGATCACAAGCCACTCCAATTCTTGCAAACTCTGAACAAATTGGAAAATGTGCACTACATGAAATGGATTACATGTCTAGAACAATTCCATCTAGTTATCAATCACGAGAAGGGAAAAGACAAAAAGGTATTTGATTACCTAATCTAATAGCTATTTCATGTACTCACCACAATGTTGGACTCATGCAGTCACAACTTCTTTTACCGAGAACCTCTCTACCCACCAGACTTGGACTTTGCATAGATCTACACCAAGCTCTTACAAGGTCAATAGTTTGGTGAATTTTACATGTCTCACAAGCTTCTCTACAAGCTCAAGTATCTCTATGTTTTAGACACCACACCACACTAGAGACTCATCTAGAAAGCATACTATGCCAAAAATAACTCAACACTTCAACATTACTAAAACACTAGCAACACTTGAACAACACTTCTAGTGGCCTCACATATGTGCAAACATTGAGAACCACATCAAATCTCTCATTCTTTGTAGCATTGCAAAATATTGCAAATAGGAAGCTTGAACTCTACACCCCTCTTAGTTTTGACACCACCTTGGGAATCATTAATGTTGGGAATTAAGGTGTCTCAACCTTGGTAATTCCTTACATTGTTAATATTTGTATTTATTATTTAATTGCCTATGTTTTAAATATTTGTAAAATTCTATATTGTCATATTGTGGGATGTGGCACGGTGATGTGTCAATCCTACATAGAATATGACAACTTGTAATTTTGTCCTCACATGAGGAGATAGGCATCCCACTTTATGGTAGGAGCATTTTTCCATGTGTCAACATCTTCCATTATGTGTAAGGGAATGTTTGACCGAAATGGTTATGATAGATTCCTATAACGAATCTATGACATGTAAGAGTTAGAAATAGAAGGTTGTAAGCTAGGTGAAGACATGTGTCGTAAAGCATCTTTGAAAAAGGCATATTTGGGTGCCCCAAGGTGGACTATGACATGTTGTAAGAGAATATGCTATTTATAGCCTGTGTATAATAGATTTTCTTACAACTGTAAGTTGTAACCGCTATGACATATTCTATGACGGTCGTAAGTGTCGTAAGAGCATTTGTCATAGCCCATTTTGGAAATAGGTGACCCCTTTGGGATGGGAGTTGTGGACAAGTGTTAGGCACATTCTACAATGTTGACCAAGTGTCCTTAGGTGTGGGTTTTGGTCCATGAATCCAAGTTGGACACCCATTCCAAGAAAGGTCCAATATTGCCTTGTATTTTCTATATAAACAGGTGCTTGGAGAGGGAGTTGTATCATAGGTTTTACAGGTACTGTTATGCTACTAGATTGACTCCAGATACGAGTGTCAAAGACCATTGAAGCTTCATTGCAAGTGTATTGTAAACATTCTTTCAGATTTGTTAATACATTGTGCAGGTTTCTAAGTGTGGGGTTTTTCACCCGATAAGGGTTTTCCCCACCGTAAATCTTTGTCTCTCTTCTTCTATCTACTTTCTGGTTCTTATGTTTTGCTACAATATCTCATGTTAATGGTTTAACATTGCTGTAATAGTTAGGATAAAATTGAATTTGCATATCCCTCTCCTCATTAGATTAGTGTAGGAAGCGATTTCTGCACACCTAGCTTCCTTTCAGTTGGTATCACAGCTTGATCACCTTTGGTCCTAGTTGTTGGGTAGGGGTTTTTTGAGCTGATCTTAGGTTGAGTGGGAGTCTGTGCAAAGTATTCTGTATCTTATTGCAGCAAGGAGATGACAAGCACATCCGGAAGATTTGAAGTGGAGAAATTCAATGGCACTAATTTTGCGCTATGGAAGTTCAAGATGGAAGACATGCTTGTAGACCAAGACCTTTGGGAAAGTGTTAATGGAACTAAACCAACTGCAATGTCACAAGATGAGTGGGATCTCAAGGATCGGAAGGCTAAGGATCTCATAAGACTTAGTCTTGTTGATTCTATTCTGTTAAATGTCCATGAGGAGACTACTGCAAAACTACTTTGGAAGAAGTTGGGGGATGTGTATCAAGCCAAATCCCTAGTTAATAAACTTTTCTTGAGAAATAAGTTGTATTCTCTTCGAATGGAGGATGGAGGATCCATCGCTGAACATATGAATACTTTTAACATGTTGGTTACACAATTGACATCTATTGGTGTGAAGATGGAGGAGGAGGATCAGTGTATGACACTACTTTGTTCTCTGCCAGACTCATGGGATCATCTTGTCATGGCTATTGGAAGCACCACATCCACATTCAAAATGGAAAAAGTGGTTTCTTTGCTGTTGTCTGAAGAGATGCGGAGAAAGTCTTCTGAGGCAGCCAAAGAGGCCCTAGTAGTTCGTGGAAGACCCAAGGAGAAAGGGAAGAAGAAGGACAAGAAAGCTGAGAGGGTAGATCCAAATCCTGTGGGAGGTCCAAATCTCCTAGAAAGTCCAAGGCTCTTTGTTGGAACTATGGCAAAATTGGGCATTTATGAAAGGAATGCAAAGAGGAGAAGAAAAAGAAGAAGAAAGCTCCTAATTCAGATTTCAACAAGTCACAAGATGATGGTGATGCTTTCGTCGCAACCCTAGCAACCCATGCATCTGATGATGTGTGGATGATCGACTCTGGTGCATCATTCCACATGACCTTGCATCGAGATTGGTTTACCAAGTATGAGGAGTTCGATGGTGGAAAGGTGTATTTGGGTGATGACTCTCATATGAAGATTGTTGGTCGTGGAAGAGTCTCTATCTGATTCCCCTAATGGACGAGTGAAGGGGATCTTTGGGGTTATACACATCCCAGGCTTAGCACAGAACCTACTTTCTGTAAGTATGTTGAATGATGCAGGTGTGCAGGTTGTCTTTTTGAAAGAAGGATGTAAGATGACTGGGGGAGCTATGGTGCTTGCTAAGGGTACTAGGAGAGGTATTCTGTTTCAGCTGGAGGCATGCATTTCACAATGCAATAGTTCTTTTGACTCAAGGAAGAGGGCATCAATCACTTCATCCCCACCATCTGAACGAGCAATGAAGAAATTTTTGGTTCCTAGTCTTGATGGTTGTAATCGTGCATTGGAAGTTAAACTTCCTGCTAAAAAGACAATGTTATGGAATAAGAGATTTGGCCACATTGGTGAGAAGGGTCTGCGTACCCTAAAAAATAAGAACCTTTTTGAGGGGTTAGATGATTGTAATCTTGAGTTCAACTTTTGCGAACATTGCATTTATGGAAAACAAAACCGTGTTCAGTTTTACTCGAGTTCTCATAAGTCTTCTGGTGTGTTGGACCTTATTCATTCTGTTGTGTTTGGTCCTGTTAATGTTCCTTCATTATCAAAGTCTATATATTTTGTATCTTTTATAGATGATTACAGTAGAAGGACATGGATTTATTTTCTCAGAAGCACATCTGAAGTCTATAGCAAGTTTAAGGAGTTTAAGGCCTTTGTTGAAAATTAGACTGGTAAAAAGATTAAATGTTTGAGAACTGACAATGGTGGTGAGTTCTGTTCTATAGAATTTGATAAATATTGCAAGGTGTTAGATCTAGGGCACACAACTGAGAGGGGGGGTGAATCAGTTGTACAAAAACTTACTTGAACTTTGAACACTTGATTCTTCTTTGTTAGTTAATAGCATATCAGTTAATCATTCATGAAGGCATAATGCATAAACACAAGAGTAGATCAACATATTGGACACTAAGATTTTGACGTGGAAAACCCGGTTAAGGGAAAAACCACGGGGTGATTAACCCAAGGATTATTCTCTGTTAGAAGAATAAGAAAAATGAATGGCACATGCCAATTAGGGCTCACTGCTCACAAAGAGGCACACTGCCTACAAGAGACACACTGTCTACAAAGTGATAAGAATCACAAACTTGAACTGGAGATTGACATCTTTACCATGTCTGGATCAGTTCCATTTAAGCCCGAGATACTTCTGCTCTGCCCTTTGCTCTTTCGCTATACCACACTCATCCGCTCCTCAACACACTTTGAAATGAACTCACAAACCTTTATTTATACAAGTCATCAACTTAGGAACAATCATCTAAGTTGGCAATCATCCACAAGAACATTCACAAGATGAATAACTCATCCGGTCGACCAGTCTGAACAAGAATATCTTCATCTGGAAGAATATCTTCAATTCTGGGCTCTAACACTAATGTGGACTGACAACACAACCTCAACATGATCCAAGAACCTTCACAAGCTTACCTGAATGACCAAGTACATCCACACTTCCTCTACTCATTGGAATCTCTTCTCCTCTTCATCTGAAACTTCAAGAACACAGTCTATTGCAACTGTCAAACTGAAACAGGTTCTTTTGGACCTCCAAACTATGTACAAACCAAGATGACACATCACAAGGACATCCCAAACACTCCTTTCAATCTGCAAAGTCTGATAATGCACCTCCGGATCTCACTGGACCTTTTTGTAACACTCTGTCACTCCGGAGCATCTCCCGGAACCGGTTCTACTTGACCGATCACAACTTTTTCATATCTTCATGCGGACCTCTGAAATCTTAACTGGATCATCTCAAGATGCATATCCACAAACCATTTAATCCGCATCCTCTGATCCTCATCCTATTGAGTACATTTGTCTTCTTCTCATCACTGTTCTTCACTGTTCTTGATTGAGACTAATTTTCTCAATATCCTCAGCACATAGCTCATCCAATCCTTATTACCAATACAATATGAGTATGTTGACATCAATGACAACACTAGTTAACCTCATACTTGCAACAATCTCCCCCTTTGTCATTGATGGCAACATATGATGTGAAAAACCATCAAGACAAGAACTTCTCTTTTCTGTCACAGCTCCCCCTATCAGCAACAACTCTTCACATGTCTTCTCTTCCTTTACTGCTCCCCCTTTGATCATCAACCACTTGTTTTTCACATGTCTTCTCTCCCCCTTTGACATCAATGGTAAAGGGCTCATACTTGCACTTGTAACACATCAGAATCATACCAGCTGCTCCCCCTTAGTAGCAGCTCCCCATCATCAATCCGGATCACAAGATATGACTGTGATACCCACCAGAATGATGCACATCAGTGCATCCTAGTTCATCATCGGAGGGGTCATGACCCCTAACTTCTCCTGGAGGTACTCAAAAGAGTCTTTGGGAAGAGGTTTAGTAAAAATATCTACAAGCTGATCCTTGGAGGGCACATACTCCAATCTGACTTCACCCTTGTTCACTTGTTCTCTCAAAAAGTGAAATTTGATAGATATATGCTTGGTCTTAGAATGCAGTACCGGATTCTTGGAAATATTTATTGCACTTGAATTATCACAAAAAATTGTGATAGGCTCCTCATATTTTACTTTCATGTCTCTTAACATCTGCTTCATCCATAAGATTTGAGTGCAACTACCTGCTGCTACAATATATTCTACCTCAGTTGTAGACAGAGATATTGCCTCTTGTTTCTTGCTTAGCCAAGAAACCAATCTCTTTCCCAAGAAGAATGCTCCACCACTGGTGCTCTTTCGGTCATCCACATCTCCTACCCAATCTGCATCTGTATATGCATGAAGAGAGAAATCCTGATCTCTAGGATACCATAGGCCATACTCAACTATCCCCTTTAGATATCTAAAAATCCTCTTGATTGCCATAACATGAGATTCTCTAGGGTCAACCTGAAATCTTGCCACAAGACCAACAGCCTGCATTATACCTGGTCTAGTCTGAGTGAGATACAATAATCCTCCAATCATTGATCTGTACTTGGTCTGATCTGTCTTAGGAGAGTCATCATCTTTGCTCAACTTACATCTGGTTGCCATAGGAGTGTTCATTGGCTTTGAATCTTCCATTCCAAATTTCCTCAACAATTCTTTCACATATTTGGTCTGAGAGATAAAGATACCTTTCTTTGTCTGAGTAATTTGCAGACCCAAGAAGAAATTCATTTCACCAAGCATTGACATTTCAAACTCACTTTTCATTTGATTTGCAAAGGTTTTACACAAACTATCTCTTCCTCCAAAAATGATATCATCAACAAATACTTCAACAATCAGGATGTTTTCATTATCTATTTGGAAATATAGATTACTGTCAGCAGTACCTTTGTTGAAACCAATCTGCACAAGATGCTTATCCAACCTTTCATACCATGCTCTTGGGGCTTGCTTCAATCCATACAGTGCTTTCTTCAACTTGCAGACCATATCATCATGATCAGACAATTGAAATCCATCTGGTTGTTCAATGTATACTTCTTCTTCCAAATCACCATTTAGGAAGGCAGACTTGACATCCATTTGATATACCTTGAAGTCTTTGAAGGCATCATATGCAAGAAATAATCTGACTGCTTCAATTCTTGCCACTGGAGCAAAGGTTTCTTCAAAATCAATTCCTTCTATTTGAGAGTAGCCTTTGCAGACCAATCTGGCTTTGTTTCTGATTACTTCACCAACCTCATTTAGTTTGTTCCGGAAGACCCATTTGGTTCCAATCACATTCTTGTTTCTAGGTCTGGGAACAAGATCCCAAGTGTGATTTTTCTCTAATTGCATCAACTCTTCCTCCATCGCTTTGGTCCAGTTTTCATCATTGCAAGTTTCAATTATTGTCTTAGGTTCAATCTTTGAGATCAGACAGTATTCATTTGAATTTTGAGCAATTCTCCTCCTTGTTTGTACCCCTTTGCTTTTGTCACCTATGATCTGATCTTCAGAGTGATTTAGAGTTACATACCTTGGAACTTTGGGAGTCTCTTGTACTGTTGTTTCTTGATCAGGTTCATTCAGACAAACCTCTTCTTCCTGATTTACCGGATCAGTCTGAATCTGACTTTCAGGAAGGGATTGAGTTCCTTAAACCAGAACACCATCCTGATCATCTTCATCATATTCATAAAACCTTGAGGGCTTCTCAATTCCTTCATCAACCTTCACATTTGTACTCTCTATCATCTTTTTCAGTCTCTTATTGTAACACCGGTATGTTTTGCTTTGAGTGGAGTAACCCAAGAAAATTCTTTCATCACTTCTAGCATCAAACTTTCCTAGATCTTCATCTCTTTTGATGTAACACTTGCTACCAAATACTCTGAAATATCTCACAGTAGGAGTTATACCAAACCAAAGTTCATAAGGAGTCTTACCGGTATTGCTTCTAATTTGAACTCGGTTGAGAGTGTAGACTGCAGTGCTAACAACTTCTCTCCAAAACATCTGAGGAACATTTGCTTCCATCATCATTGTCTTGGAAGCTTCCTGGATGGTCTGGTTCTTTCTCTCAACTACTCCATTCTGCTGTGGAGTCCTAGGAGCAGACAACTATCTCTTTATGCCATGCTTCTCACAAAAGTCTATGAATTCACCGGATATGAATTCACCACCTCTATCAGACCTTAGACACTTCAGTTTCAATCTGGTTTGATTCTCTACCATAGCCTTGAAGATTTTGAACTTCTCAAAGGCTTCTGATTTCTCTTTCAGAAAGGTAACCCACATCATCCGGGAATGATCATCAATCAGTAACATGAAATATCTATCACCTTGCATACTCTTGATTCTTGTCGGACCACATAGATCAGTATGAACTAATTCCAATAATCTGGTAGAGGACTGATCTTTGCTTTTGAAGGAGACTCTGCTCTGTTTACCTGGGTGACATTCTTTGCACAAACTATTTGTAGGTTTCACCAATTTTGGAAGATCTCTTACGGCCTGAATATTGCTTATCTTGATGATGTTATCAAAATTTACATGACACATCCTTCTATGCCATAACCAACTCTGATCAACTTGAACAAACAAACAATTTTTATTTGAACCAACCAGATGGAAGATATTACCTTTTGTTTGAGTACCGGATGCAATCTCAGTTCCGGAGCTTTCAAAGATCCTGCATTTTCCATTTTTGAACCGGAGATCATAACCTTTGTCTCCTAACTGTCCAACACTGAGAGGATTGTACTTCAATCCTTCAACATATAGTACATTACCAGTTTTGATCTTTCCATCAAAAGAAATAGTTCCCCTACCTCTGATTCTACCTGCAGAATTGTCACCAAACTTTACCATTCCTCCTTCATACCTTTCCAAATCTAATAACTTGTTCTTGTCACCTGTCATGTGGTGAGAGCATCCACTGTCAATAACTCAATCATCCTTTTCTTCAACTTGGTTAGCCAAAGCTCTTTCTACAACCTTATGATTGACAGATTCAGAGGATATTGGTTCTTCTTCCTTGATGGCAATAAACACCCATTCATTTCTAGATTTGTCTCCTATCTCTGATTCATCATCTGTTACTCCTTTATTATCAGCTTCTTCATGAACATAATAACAGTTCTTTTGGAACCTTTATCTGTTAGAGTTTGACCTTGCAAATCTTTCTGAACATCTTGAAGCAAAATGACCAATCTTATTGCAGTTGAAGCACTTCAAAGGTAACTTTCCTTCATACTTACCGGATCCTCTTGGCAATCTCTTTGCAATGAGGGCTTCAAGATGAGCTGTTTCTGCTTCTTCCTCTTCCATGTCTTTCCTTGCTTGATCATACCATGACAGCTTCCTTGAAGAGTTTTCTCCCAGATCAAATCTTTGTTTGCCTTTCACATAGGCACTGGCTTTGAATGCAGATTCAGTCTTGGGGGGATCATCTCCAAACTCGGTCATTTCAAATGCAGCAAGTTCGCTAGCCAATTGCTCTCTTGTGACAGTTACATGGGCTCTGAATTCATCAATGGTAGCAACCTTGATCTTGTAGGTAGTAGGAAGGGATCTGAGAATCTTGCAAACAATTTCATTTTCATCCAGAACTCCACCAACATTCCTGATTCCACACACCAGCTCATTCACTCTTGGCATAAAGGTAGTGATATTTTCATCATCTCTCATCTTCAATCTTTCAAATTTTCCTTTCAGACTTTGCAGCCTTGCACTCTTAACAAACTCATCTTCTTCATGCAGAAGTTCCATTTTAACCCAAATTTCATATGCAGTTGGTAGGTCAATGACATTTGAGAGCTCTGAATCATTCAATGCGCTTAGAAGAGCTTCTTTGGTCCGCAAATTGTTTTCAGCATCTGTGATTTCATTCAGAGTTGTCGGACCACCCTGTGGAGGTACATATGGTTTTGAGACCATGGCCAAGTATGCTTTTCCCATACACTCCAAGTGACATTTCATGCGACCTTTCTAGAGAGTGAAGTTGGTTCCATCAAACTTTGGACTATCCTTTTTGTATGACGACATCCTGGATCTCCTCAAGCGGTTAAGCTCCTTTCAGAGGAACTCGGCTCTGATACCAATTGTTAGATCTAGGGCACACAATTGAGAGGGGGGGTGAATCAGTTGTACAAAAAATTGCTTGAACTTTGAACACTTGATTCTTCTTTGTTAGTTAATAGCATATCAGTTAATCATTCATGAAGGCATAATGCATAAACACAAGAGCAGATCAACATATTGGACACCAAGATTTTGACGTGGAAAACCTGGTTAAGGGAAAAACCACAGGGTGATTAACCCAAGGATTATTCTCTGTTAGAAGAATAAGAAAAATAAATGGCACATGCCAATTAGGGCTCATTGCCCTAGCACACTGCTCACAAAGAGGCACACTGCCTACAAGAGACACACTATCTACAAAGTGATAAGAATCACAAACTTGAACTGGAGATTGACATCTTTACCATGTCTGGATCAGTTCCATTTAAGCCCAAGATATTTCTAATCTGCCCTTTGCTCTTTCGCTATACCACACTCATCCGCTCTTCAACACACTTTGAAATGAACTCACAAACCTTTATTTATACAAGGCATTGACTTAAGAACAATCATCTAAGTCGGCAATCATCCACAAGAACATTCGCAAGTCGGCAATCATCCACAAGAACATTCGCAAGATTAATAACTCATCCGGTCGGCCAGTCTGAACAAGAATATCTTCATCCAGAAGAATATCTTAAATTCTGGGCTCTAAGACTGATGCGAACCAACAACATAACCTCAAGATGATCCAAGAACCTTCACAAGCTTGCCTGAATGACCAGGTACATCCGCACTTCCTCTACTCACTGGAATATCTTCTCCTCTTCATCCGGAACTTCAAGAACACAGTCTGTCGCGACTGTCAAACTGAAACAGGTTCTTTCAGACCTCCAAACTATGTACAAATTGAGATGACACATCACAAGGACATCCCAAACACTCCTTCCAATCCGCAAAGTCTGACAATGCACCTCCGGATCTCACCGGACCTTTTTGTAACACTCTGTCACTCCGGAGCATCTCCCAGAACCGGTTCTACTTGATCGATCACAACTTTTTCATATCTTCATGCGGACCTCTGAAATCTTAACTGGATCATCTCAAGACGCATATCTACAAACCCTTTAATCCGCATCCTCTGATCCTCATCCTATTGAGTACATTTGTCTTCTTCTCATCATTGTTCTTCACTGTTCTTGATTGAGACTAATTTTCTCAATATCCTCAGCACACAGCTCATCCAATCCTTATTACCAATGCAATATGAGTATGTTGACATCAATGACAACACTGGTTAACCTCATACTTGCAACACAAGGAACTTGGGATTGAAAGACACAAGACAACTCCATACACTCTGCAACAAAATAGAGTTGCAGAGAGGATGAACAGGACACTGATGGAGAAGGCTAGGAGTATGCTTAGTGGAGCTAACCTAGAACAAAAGTTTTGGGCTAAAGCTATTGCCACTTCCTACTATCTGGTAAACAGATCTCCTACATCAGCTCTTGTTGGTAAGACACCCATGGAGGTGTGGTTTGGTAGAAAGCCTTCAATAAGGCATCTTCGTGTTTTTGGTTGTGAGGCATATGCACATGTGCATAGGGAGAAGCGGTCAAAGTTGGAGAACAAGGCTGTTAAGTGTATCTTCATTGGCTATGGTGTCAGTGTGAAAGGATACAAGCTTTGGGACCCTGTGGCTGAAAAAGTGTTGTATAGCAGAAGTGTTGTCTTCAGAGAGCTTACACCTTATTCCATTGTTTTACAGCCAGAAGAAAAGGTAAAGAAAGAGGATGTTGTTCAGTTTTCTCCTACCCTTGATAAGACTAAACAGAAAGACAATGTTGGACCTAATGATGAGGAGAACTCTGGCAATTTTGAAAGCTCAGATGAAGAAGTTAAACCTCAACCTCAGCCCTTGAGGAGGTCTACATGGATAAGAAAGCAACCTGAAAGGTTTGGTTTTACATTACTTGATTCTAGTTGTGCTTATGCTTTACTCACTAACAATGATGAACCTAGAACTGTATCAGAGGGTTTGGACATGAAATATGCAGGTTTCTGGAAGGAGGCCATGGAGGATGAAATGGCTTCTTTGGAAAATAATAAAACTTGGGACTTGGTGCCTTTGCCTCCTAGATGGAAACCTGTTGGATGCAAATGGGTGTTCAAGAAAAAGATTGGTACAGATGGTAGTGTTGAGAAGTATAAGGCCAGATTGGTTGCGAAGGGGTATTCACAAGTGGAGGGTATAGATTATGGTGAGATCTTCTCTCCCATTACAAAGCTGACATCCATTCAATTCATGTTGTCTCTCGCAATAGCTTATGACTTGGAGGTAGAACAGATGGATGTGAAGACAACTTTCCTTCATGGTGATTTGGAGGAAGAAATCTACATGTCACAGCCAGAGCATTACATGGTGAAAGGTAAAGAAAATTTGGTTTGCAAACTTAAGAAGTCTTTGTATGGTTTGAAGCAATCCCCTAGGAGATGGTACTTGAAGTTTGATGCCTTTGTGTTGTCAATTAGATTTGTGAGATCAAAATCAGATCACTGTGTGTACTTTAAGTTTGATGGTGATTGTATTCTCATTGTTGCATTGTATGTTGATGATGTGTTACTCATTGGGAAGGGTAAGAATATGATTTTTGATTTCAAATCTCAGTTGTTAGCACAGTTTGAAATGAAATATTTAGGGGAAGCCAGGTACATTCTAGGAATGGAAATCAGAAGAGATAAAGCTAATAAAAAAATTTGGTTAAGCTAGAGTAAGTATGTGAAGACCGTGTTGGATAGGTTCAGCATGGAAGATTATAGACCATTGTGTGTTCCTGTTTCTTTTGGGACAAAGTTATCTATTGAGGATTATGCAAAATCTCCTAGTGAGGTGGAGGACATGAGCAGAGTACCTTATGCTAGTGTTGTTGGCAGTTTGATGTATGCTATGGTCTGTACAAGACCAAACATTTCCCAAGCAGTGGGAGTCTTTAGTCGATTTATGGCTAATCCTGGACGGGTTCATTGGGATGCAGTTAAGTGAGTGTTCAGATATTTGAGGGTTACTTCCGAGTATTCCATTTTCTATCATGGTAATGTTACAGAACCTCCGCATTCTATTGACATTCATGGATTTGTGGATTCAGATTGGGTAGGTGACATTGACAACAAGAGATCCACTAGTGCTTATGTGTTTACACTATTGGGTGGTGCTATTAGTTGGATGAGTAAGCGACAACCTATGGTTGCTTTGTCCATGACAAAAGCTGAGTATATGGCAGCCACTCATGCTTGTAAGTAAGCCATTTGGCTTAAGAGATTGTGTTCAGATATTGGTGTTGATGCAGGTTAGATCACGATCAGTTGTGACAGTCAGAGTGCAATTTGCCTTGTGAAGAATCCAACTTTCCATGCTAGAACCAAGCACATTGATGTTTAGTTTCACTTCATGTGAGACATGGTTGAGGATGGAAAGGTAAATTTGGAGAAGGTAGATACTTTGAAGAATGTTGTTGATGCATTGATGAAACTAGTGAGCACAGAGAAGTTCAGATGGTGTTTGCAGTCTATCGGCCTCTCGGCCTATAGCAGTTAAATCTTGTTATTCTATAGGCTCTTACAAGGTGTTCGACAAGTGGGAGAATGTTGGGAATTAAGGTGTTTCAACCTTGGTAATTCCTTACATTGTTAATATTTGTATTTATTATTTAATTTCCTATGTTGTAAATATTTGTAAAATTCCATATTGTCATATTGTGGGATGTGGCACGGTGATGTGTCAATCCTACATGGAATATGACAACTTGTAATTTTGTCCTCACATGAGGAGATAGGCATCCCACTTTGTGGTAGGAGCATTTTTCCATGTGTCGGCATCTTCCATGTTGTGTATGGGAATGTTTGACCGAAACGGTTATGACGGATTCCTATGACGAATCTATGACATGTAAGAGTCAGAAATAGAAGGTTGTAAGACAAGTGAAGACATGTGTCGTAAAGCATCTTTGAAAAAGGCATATTTGGGCACCCCAAGGTGGACTATGACATGTTGTAAGAGAATATGATATTTATAGCATGTGTATGACAGATTCTCTTACATCTATAAGTTGTAACCGCTATGACAAATTCTATGATAGTCATAAGTGTCGTAAGAGCATCTGTCATAGCCCATTTTGGAAATAGGCGACCCCTTTGGGATGGGAACCATGGAAAAGTGTCAAGAACATTCTACAATGTTGACCAAGTGTCCTTAGGAATGGGTTTTGGTCCATGAAGCCAAGTTGGACGCCCATTCCAAGAAAGGTCCAATATTGCCTTGTATTTTCTATATAAACAGGTGCTTGGAGAGGGAGTTGTATCACAGGTTTTACATGTACTGTTATGCTCCTGGATTGACTCTAGATACGAGTGTCAAAGACCATTGAAGCTTGCATCACAGGTGTATTGTAAACATTCTTTCAGATTTGTTAATACATTGTGCAGGTTTCTGAGTGTGGGGTTTTTCACCCGATAAGGGTTTTCCCCACCATAAATCTTTATCTCTCTTCTTCTATCTACTTTTTGGTTCTTGTGTTTTTCTACAATATCTCATGTTAATGGTTTAAGATTTCTGTAATAGTTAGGATAAAATTGAATTTGCATAGCCATCTCCTCATTAGATTAGTGTAGGAAGCAATTTCCGCACACCTAGCTTCCTTTCAATTAACATGGATTTATTAAGAAGACTACCTATGACAAAGCACTGGTGTAACTCCATGTTTCTTGTGGTAGATGAATTCTCCATGATGACCATCATGATTTCTTGTAAGAGAAGTCTCACCATGTCAAATATTGTGCCACTTTTATTCACCCATGTTTGGGTCCATTTTATCTTACCCACATCCATTATCTTTTACTATGACCATCATTTTGTTAGTCACTTTTGGTAAATTTTGTGGACGATGTTAGATATGCAACTAAATAGAAGTGGTCAACTGCATTGTTGTGCATCTATAATAGTGCACACCTACACAATTGAGCTGACAATATCCTTTGCATTTAACATTCCTACAAAAATGCTCTACACAACTCTATGAGGCATAGTCCTTTCTAGACATGTCTTGGGTTCCAATAGGAAGCATCCCTTGACATATCCTATTGCACACCATCCACATTAGAGTCATGTACATAGGAAAAGGAATTCAACAAGGCATAAAAGTTTATGTAGCACATCCAACATGTGTTCCAATGTGGACTAGCTTCAAGGATCTACGTAGTATGGCTATACACATTGCTACACATGTTGGTGTCTAGTTAGACACATGGAACATCAACAACCACATGTTATGCTTCCATACATGTGTGCCACCTAATGACATTTGTACTGCAAAACATGATCATATAATTGGCACTGTATGCATCTGACACATGGTGATGTCCACGCCACATGCCACAATGATCTAGTTGGCACCATACAAGTTTGACATTTGTTCTCATCCCATCCACATCAAAAATGCACCATACATGTTGGATACTTGTCAACATCTACATGGAGCATAACTGATGGTATTCTTGAACAAATTCCTACTTTGTACATTTTGTAGAGTAAAAGAGTTATAACAAATTTTTATCTTACCTCTCTATATATTTCCTTTGTTTATTTTGAATAGAAGTGACATATATGTTAGAACCCTTCTATATTTGAATGTTTTTTTGTTTACATATCTATTTTCCTTGATGTATTCTATGATCTTATTACATTAATAGATAATATAGGATTGTCCCTCAGTTCACCTTGGGAATTAGATTAAATAACATGTGAAGTTGACTATAAATTAACAACATGGTGAGCATTTTGTTGTTTTTCTTGCTTATTTTCACCCTTTTGAAAACTAAATTTTCCTATTGAAATTTTGAAGGATGAGATCCATATTTAAGTGCATTTGACTTAAGAAGTTTCAATTCAATGTTTCTTACATTTGCATACAAATCCATGGAAGAATAATAGTTGTTTAGGTACATTGTCTCTTGGATAGTAGGTAATAAGCCCTTAACAAATATTCTTTGCAATTCATCATTAGGAATTTGTAGTGTATCTTTATTGACAAAGTTTGAAATCTAATAACATAATCATGATTACACTCATTTGATCCTTGTTTACATCCTACTAAATCTAAAATTGTAACCTTTAAACCTATTAGGACCTCCCTAAATTTGCTTGATCCTATTCGGTTTGATGCTCTCCTTTTCCTTCAATCTATCTTGGAACCTATATTTTTGCCAAAATGCTCTAACATCCAGTCTCTAGAATATATATCATGGCCATTGTGAAATAATCTTGACTACTTTTTACTATATGAGTGTTTTTGTTTATTACCGTTGTCACACAGGTTAATTGAATATCTTTTGCAGTTATGCAGGAACAAGAGGAATGAAATATGGCACATACTGCATTCCCGCAGAGCATAAAAGAATAGGTTGCGGCTTGGCGGTAGGAAGAAATTGATATGAAGAAGCTACCACTACCCCGTGGATGGTTCATCTCACGCTTGCGGCTTGGCGGTGTTCGGGTGCAGATAGTCTCTTCCTGCGGTCCTGCGGAGGTTTGAAAAGTAACCGGCAGCATTGCGGTAATAACATCAAGAGGTATCATGTACCGCATCCCCGCAATAGTTTCAATTGAGGCCTACGGTAAAGCGGCAAGAGGAGAATATAATAGGTTTTCACCCCGCCGTCCCACGACAGTCATTCATAACATTTACGCGTGGGCGGTAAACAGAAGGACATCAGGTAATAATTTCCCACGGTCCTGCAGGGGTCAATCTAAGCATTTGCGGTCTGGCGATAAAAGATGAAATAGAAGTGTAGTGGCTATAAGCCCCCGCTATCCCGCAATTGGTCTAGGCGAGCCTTGCGGTGACACGGTAAAAGAAATAAATGGCAAGCACATTCAATGTGGGGTTGTGGTTATCGATAATTGCTGTCAAATCTTGATATGCATACCTAGTCGTCAGATCAAATCAAATCAATGGCCAATATTTGAAAGGAATTGAATGCTGAGATTTCATGATCTTGTGGCGTGAACCAAAGTAATGGTGATATGATGAACTCCTTGGCTGAATAAGATTCAAAGATTTCTTGGAATTTGCTTATTTTACAGAATTCAGATGTAACTTGGAGAAGGCACAACTTAGCTCAATGTGTTTCCTGCAAACTGCAATTGACTGAGTAAGTTCATTCTTGCACTCTCTGATTAGAAGTTGGTGTATATTCTCTCTATTTTTTAGTTGCTAGTACAGTAAGTTGAATTTTGAAAAACCCTAGCCTGTTCAAGTCATTAAACATGGCACCCAAGAGGTCTGAGTCTGCCAATAAAGGTAATGAGCATGCAGTTCCCAAGAAAAGACCACTTCAACAATCTCTGCTAAAAGTATTGCCTCAATCCATAGAAAAAGGTCCAAAGAAGATGTTCCAAGACGTAGCAGAAGGGTGTTGGGATGCTATAATCCCTATCTCCGGGTGGGATTTGTTTTGGTATTTTTGTGCAAAAAAGGATGGTGAGGGACCAGTGGGAAATCCATGGAAATTGGATTTGGAAAAGTTGGTGGTGCCCAATGTATTTGTGGATGTAGAATTGATTAGGGCACTAGCACAATATTACCATCCTGCCATTAAAATAGTTAGAATGCCAAATGGATTACCATTGGTGACAGTAGACAGGAATGCAATTGTTGATTGTTTTATGTTGTTCACAAGCAAGCTCTCACTCAAGTGGATTTGTAGAGAAGTGAATGAGATTACACAAGCCTGAGGAAAACACTTAGGAGAGATGAATTGCCAATATATATGAGAAGGGGGGCCAACAATAGAAAAATTGAGATTCCTTGAGCCTTTCTCTATGGAAGAATTTGCTGTATATTTCAAGAGAACCTATTTTGCACTGTGCCAGACCTTGGGAATCGATGCACAACGAAGAATGTCAACTAACTTAATGATGATGGCTATGAACATACAACATCCAGAGGTGAACATTGAATACGACTTTGCATCTCATATTGAGAAAAAACTACATGAAGGATTGTCGTGTGTGAAGGAGAACAAGCAACCCTTAGATTTAAAATTATATTCTTTATTGTGCCGCTTGATTTTGTATCAGAACAGAGGGAGCTGGTCAAGCAAAATGGATGTGAGTATGGTTGATGAGAAAGGATAAAGATTGCCAACTTAGTTTTGGTGTTATAAGTGGGATTCATGTTGCCAGAATAGTAACTACATTATATTTCATGATATGTTTGTTGTCAAGATATTGAATTCTCTTGGTACCTAGTTTCCTAGGTTGACTAAGGAAGTCATGGTAATGTTGAGGCCACTTGCACACAAACTAGAGCAGGGCCACAAACATAATTTTGCTGATTGGTTTTTTATGCCAAATCATACTATAATTAGAGGGTATGGTTTCCCCCAGCCACCTCACATATTGCCAAAATTTGTATCAGATAGAATTGTATTCATGGAGTTTATGTGGCAAATGATGTGGATGGAAAAGGAGGTAATGAAAACACAAAAGAAAGGTACATTTCTACTTGATGCTACAATTTTTGGTGATTGGTCTATTGGCTCTGACACTCTTGAAAATTTGCAAGCCTTTTTTAAAGGCAAAATATTCTTTGAAATTGGGCATCAAGAGGAATTGTGACCCTAAGGGTCATATGAATCTTGTGAGACAATCAATTCTGACTAAAATGGTAGTATCCCATCAGGTCCTGTTTGATGAGGATGTGACGAGAAATCTTGTCACTTTTGATGAGGTATACAATAGGAAGAGAAAATGAGATATCTTGAAAAAGATTGAAGATGAAAAGAAAAAGTAGAATCCCCTATTTCTTGGATTCTTTGTTGAAGAAAAAGACCCTCTGAAGAGAATTGATGCAATCATTGATAATTTTGAAAGTATTTATGGTAAATCTGAGAAGCAGCCTCTTAAGGCTACTAAAATTCCAGTGAAAAGGTCTACAGGGATTGAGATTCATGAGTCTACTCCTGATGTTTTGTTAGTCCAAGATCGACAAGTCCCAGAATCACCACTAGCAAAGAAGTAGAGGATAGAAGAGGTATCTCCACTTGTCCCCTATGAAATGACTAAAGAGGTGGGACATACTGATGAGGTGGCTAACATCTTGAGGCACATGGGAGATGAGCAAGAGGTTGATCATGTTGGCAAGAGACACTGCTTCGCATGACAGGTGTTGTCATTGATGGCAACTAAGACTATTCCACTCATCCGCATAACATAATTTGTTCATGCCAGAAGTCAGAATCAGAATTTATCTAAGTTTGGGTAGCCAAAAACAGAGCATGTGACAAGGTCCGGTATCTTGGTCTGGATCTCTCTAGTGGTAAATCAGAGTATGCTGCAGATCTGAAGGACTCATAAGGATTGTCAGGGCAATCTAAATCTAGAATTTTAACCTCTAGTGATGAAGGATTCAAAAGTTATTTGCATCTGAGTATATGGTTATAGTTTGACAGTGTAGACAACATAAGAACATGCCGACCTTGTAATTGATCTTGGCTCCAGATAAATGGAAGTTGTTAGTTGGATGGTTTGTGATGATTAGTGATAGTGGCCGACATGATTGATGATTTGTGAATGCAAGTTTTGATCTGCGTTACAAGTTATGTATGGATTTAGCTGACAGAGCAGAGTCTTCAACAATGTTCTAAGTGTTCTTGAAGCTGACTGAAAAGTGATTGAATATCATGATGCAGCTATATATAGCTGATTGATTTAAGTGATTTGGGTGTGTGTGTTGTGTGATGATGGAGTAAAAGTGAAAAGGGTAGAGATCTAAGGTTCGGATGATAGCAGAGCAGTAAACAAGGTAGAGTGAAGATGAAATGTGTGAGATTAGTATTTTGTACTTAACCGGAACTGAATTCTTGCATTAGTAGATGTTATTCATCAGTTTAAACTTCTTGTTATCCTCTTGTAATATCTCTGTAGGTAGTGAGCCTCTATTGAGCAGTGAGCACTGGGCAATGAGCCTGAATGCATGTGCATTCCCACTTATAAAATACTTTTAACAGAGTATTAATCTTTGTGGGTTAACCCCCACCGTAGTTTTTACCTTAACTAGGTTTCCACGTTAAAAATCTTGGTGTTAAGTGTGTTATTGTGTTTTTGCTCATATTCTTATGATTCTTGTTTTTCATGGTTAAATTATTGATCTATTGTTAAGTGGTAAAAGAAAGAATTAACTGAAGAAAGTATTAAAGTTTTGAGACAACTGATTCACCCCCCCTCTTAGTTGTCTACCCTAATTCCAACAATTGGTATCAAAGCAAGGTTCCTTGAAAGAAGCCTAATAGCTTGAGGAGGATCTGGGAAGGAGTTTCAATAGGTTCACTCAGAGAACAACTTCAATTGGCTTTAGAAGATCTTGAACGGTCCAAAGCAGAAATAGATGATTTGAAAGCAAACCTTAAGGATGCTGATGATTGCATTGACTTGCTAAAAGATAAACTAAAGAAATCAATGGAAAAAAGGAAGGAACTACTTCATCAGCTAGCTAATCTTTCTAAAGAAATTGGCATGAATGAAGCTTTAGAAGAAAAGACAAAGGAATGTGAGAAGCTAACAAAAGAAGTTTTTGTTCTAAAACATGAGATGGAATCTGGGGTAATGAGCCTAACCAAAAAAATTCAGCAAAGGAAGAAGACTAAAGAAGACCTAAATCAAACTCTAAAAGATAGAACTAAAGAATGTTGTAGATTGGATAGAATAGCTAGTCATCTAGAGTCTGATCTACAAGGAACTAGAGACAATGAGAGAGACTTGAAAGGCAAATTGTTATTCTCAAACATGACCTAGAAGTTGCAAATGAATACAAGGAGAAGTTCAAGATAAGCTTGACTAAACTTGAAGCACTGCTTGAAGGACAGAAAAATGTTGATGACAAGCATGGTCTTGAATATGAGAAAGGTGAAAACTCTAGATCTAGACAAAGAAACTTTCAACCAAGGAATGGAAGAAACGGACCTAGAAGACCTTCGGTAAGACAACCAAATGCTCAAAGATATCCATCCTTCAATGGCAATTATTTCAACTGCAATAAATTTGGTCATAGAGCTACTTAGTGTAGAAGAAGAGTAAATCAAAATGGTCCATCCTTCTCTATTCAATGCTTCAAGTCTAAGAGGTATGGGTCATAGATCAAATGAATGTAGAAGTAAGAAAATGAATAACTCTAACAATAGAGGAAATGGCAACTCTTTCAATGGTTACTGCTTTACATGCGATGGATTTGGACACATGGCTAATCAGTGCAGATCAAGAGGAAATCAAACACATAAGCAAAGAAATGGTGTGTGCTTTAATTGCAATAGATCTGGTCATATTGCAAGATTCTACAGAAGCAAGAATAATGAAAGAAGAGGTCTGGTAAACAAAAAATTGGATGAGCAAAGACAAGACAAAGGCAAGGGCAAAATTGGTGTGAATGAAATCCAGAATGAAATGAGAAAGACATGGGTCAAGAAAAGTGTTGTAAATAATAGTAATGGGTCCGCACCAGAATCCAGTGCTGATAATTCTGCCAGGAATTGACTTTGGAGCTCTAGCTCAGGGGGAACTACATTAAAGATCAAATTCCCCCAGCCAATAAGTGAGTGCCTAAATCTGGCACGATGAGTAAACGTAAAGTGGGCTATTGCAGATCTTCTGAAAGGATTTCCTAAAGAAAAGAAGTGAATATGGCAATTTGTGGAGTAATTCATGAGAAATTGCTCAAAAATAGAGTAACCGGACGTATTAGGGCAAAGCATTTATTACAAAGACAAATTAGGTTTTGTGGAGCTTAAAAGGGACATTCATTCTTCATTTGAATCACTTTGCATTAGAAGAAAGCAAGAAGAAAAGAGGAGAACGAGTTCTGAGCTGAGAATTTTCAAAAGTTGAAGCGCAAAGAGGATTTCCAAGAAAAACCCTAACCTGCGAAGCAAGGTATTTTCATTTTCTGAGAAAATCTCTAGAAATTTCAATCTTTGCAAATGGCTACACATCTAGTTATTGACATCACTGAAAGGCCATGCCCAAAGTTTAAAAAGCATCCCTAAAAATCTGTTGAAGTCGAACCGTTAGGCGCATTTTCTAATGTTCCATATGGAGTTCTGCATGTTGAAGATATTAGGGCATACATTCATTGCAATGTAGAAGAATTTGGGAATCTGAGACTGCTTGAATTGTTTGAAAACCATCTAAAGGATGAGAATTATTAATTGAAATTGGAATTTGAAACCCTAGAAAGCAAACATTTCCTTCAAGTGATAGAATTTCCAACGTTTGATGAAAGTGAATGGGTTCGATATGTGTTGAGACGAATGCATGATGAATTTATATGGCTACTAAAACCATTCAAGATCACCAAAGATGTTATCAGGATTATGACTAGGTTGAATTCAATCGGTGGATTACCCACGTTAAAATCTATGAAAAACCAAACTGTTACTGATGCAACTGGTGCAAAGTTTGACAAGAGAGAAATGACCATTAATGACATTATAGAACCAGATGTCAAGTTTGCATCCATGGTGATTGGCTACAAGGTCTACCACTCCAAAAGGGAAAATTCTATCTCTGAAACTACAATATATGGAGCCTATCAAATGTTGAAGGAGAATGTTGATTATGACCTATGTGAGCTGCTACAAAATTAGTTGATTGAGAATATGAGAAAAATAAAGAAAGATAAGAAAAATACCTTCAAGTATGGTTCCTTGATTATATGTTTGTTCTTCTATTTTATGAATGAAGTGCCTGGATTACAAGGTGTGCACTGGACAAATGATAGGCCAGTTGCATGACAAATAAGAGATCATCTACTTAGCCTTGGTGATTCCCAAGCTTAGAAGAAAGCCATCTGGGGCTATTTCAAAAACTTTCAGAGTATGATGCATGCAAGGGAGAGAATTCCTAAATCAGTTGTGGAGAAGTATCAAGATGAAATTTGTTTTATGGTTGACACTAATCAATGTTTGATGGAGGCAGTGGAACCTAGAACCATATGGATTATGCCAATGGGCTATGAGGTTGATGAGAAGGTTTTGGACATGTATGCTCAACATCTCCTGAGCAAATCAAAAGACACATATGTTGAAAGATTTGGAACATACAAGGAGCTAAGTCTAAAACTACATGTGGAGCTTAGATAGCCAAAGATCAAAAGGAAAGTGCAGAAGCAAGTTGAGATGTATGCTAAGAGTATTGGCATCACAAAAGATCTAAGAAAGAACAAAGAAAGGATTGAAGAGATGAAGAGAAGAACTGAGCAAGCTTCAAAAGAAAGGGCAAAAAGAGAGCCAGTAGCTGCTCTGAAAGTCTCACCTAGCTCTTCAAGAAAAATAAGAAGCTCTGTAACTATCTCTGAGCAATCCAAGTCTATTCCCACTAAGACACCAGAAGCCACACCATCCAGTGAAGGAGGAAAGAGAAAGAAAACCAAGGCCACAAGAACCTGCAAGAGCATAAAAGATGATGAGGAGACAGAGACAGATGAAGAAATTAAAGAGATGAGATCCAAGAAAGCCAAGACTCCAAAGGCTTCTAAGGACCAGCCTTCTGGAAACAAAAAGGCAAGTAAAAAGAAAGAAACTGGTAAGGTTGCTATGACAGTTGATGAAATTATAAAAACAATTACTATTCATGGAAATCTAAGGCCTATCAAAGATTATTATGATAATTTTGATCAAGCAAATAAGAAAATTTTGGAAGATGCCACCATCATATACTTGAATAAATTTCATAGAGCTCTACTAGAAATTTTACAAGAACTTCCTAAAAATTTTAGGAAAATACTGGAGATGAGGAAGGAAGCAGCTAAGGCTAAAGATCTAGAACTCAGAGAATGTCCTCTCCACTTTGTGTCTAGTAATGTCCAAAAAGGAAGCAGATAAAATACTCAAGAAAGTAAAAGATGATTTCAGAAGCAAGCTAAGAATGAACAAGCTAATGCTTGGGGAAACTGAGCAAATTGCAAAAGAAACAAAGGAAAATTTGAGGAAGGCCCTAGATAAAGATAAATATTATGTTGTCTCTGAGGAACAAGTTGAGAAAGGTAATCTTACAGTTTTGGAACTAGAAACCTCAAAAGAAGAAACTGGAAAAGGAAATGATGACCAAGATGATACTCTAGAGCCTCCGGAGCAAACCTATGAGGAGACAATTTCAGATGTTGAAAAAGTAAACATCAGTGAGCAACAAACTAAAGTTTATGACTCCTCTGTTCTGGAAGAGGAGCAAATAAACAAAGAAGACATAGAGATGGTAGACAAAACTAATGATGCAGGAGATACTCTAACTCCACCTGATCAATCTGGAAAAGAAGATAATGTTGGATTTAGGATAGACAACTGAGAGGGGGGGTGAATCAGTTGTCCAAACCTTTCTTCCAATTAATCACTTAAATCCTTTACTTAATTCAACAGCATAATGATAAATTAATCATGGAAACATAATGCAATAATTCAAGAGTAGAAACACATTAACACATAAGACACCAAGATTTTTGACGTGGAAAACCCGGTTAAGGGAAAAACCACAGGGTGACTAACCCAAGATTGTATTCTCTGTTAGAAGAATAGGAAGAACAAAATGGCACATGCCAATTAGGGCTCACTGCCCGAGCACATTGCTCACAAGAGACCCACTGCCTACAAGAGACACACTGTCTACAGAATAATAAGTATTACATACTTGAACTGAAGAATAGCATCTTCACCATGCTTGAGTCAGTTCCATTAAGCCCAATACTTCTGCCTTTCACTCTGCTCCTCTCTACCACATTCTCCTCTCCCAAGATACATTTGAAATGACTTTACAACTCCTTATTTATACAAGACATCGACTTAGGGATAATCATTCAAGTTGGCAAACATTACAGAGCAAATACATAAATAAAATATGACTAATTACAAAAAGACTTCACGTGGATCAACACACTGTTGGCCACATAGATCTGAGACTTCAATATTTCTTTAGGAACACGCCATTCTTCACAAAATATCTTCAAGATCATCTGTAGGATGTGTAACTCATCCGGTTGGCCAGACTTAGGAAGAACACCATCATTCGGAAGTAATTATTCAATCACAAGCTCACTCTTCAATGCGGACCACCAACACGAACTGGACATAATCCAAAGACCTCCACAAGCTTGCTTGAATCACCAAGAACATCCACACTACTTCTGTTCACTGAAATCATTATCTCCTTCATCTAGAACCTCAAGAACACAGTCTGCCATCACTATCATATTGGAATAGATGCTTTCAGACCTCCAGACCATGAACCAATTGTGTTGTCAATTCACATTGACTTCTTAAACACTCCACCAAATCCACAGAACAAGATATTGTGTTTTTGGATCTCAGTGGACCTATCTGTGTCACTATGTCACCTCTGAACACCTGTCAGAACTAGTTTTACTTAAGTGGCCATAACTTCTTCAGATCTTCATGCGGACCTTTGAAATCTTTATTGGATCATATTAAGACACATATCTACAAACCCTTTGAAGCGTATCCTCTAATCTTCATCTTATCTAGGACCTTTACCTCACTGTCTTCACTATTTTTCTCTATTCCTAATTAGGACTAATTTTCTCAATATCCTCAGCACACATCTCATCCAATCCTTATCATCAATGCAACAGGAGTATGTTGACATCAATGACAACACCGGTTAGGCCCATACTTGCAACAATCTCCTCCTTTGTCATTGATGGCAACATATGATGTGAAAAACTATTTTAACCATCAAGACAAGAACTTCTCCTTACTGACATAACTCCCCCTATCAACAACATCCACTCACATGTCTCTTCTTCCTTTACTGCTCCCCCTTTGATTAGTAACCACTTATTTTTCACATGTCTTCTCTCCCCTTTTGACATCAATGGAAAAGGGCACATACTTGCATTACTTCATAAACATATCAGCTGCTCCCCCTGAGTAGTAGCTTCCCATTATCAATCTGGACCACAAAATATGACTGTGAGATCCACCAGACTGATGCACATCAGTACACCTTAATTCAGAACCGAAGGGGTAATAACCCCTAACTTCTCCCTGAGATACTCAAAAGAGTCCTTAGGTAGAGGTTTAGTAAAAATATTTGCAATCTGATCATTGGAAGGCACAAACTCTAATCTGACTTCATTCTTGTTCACTTGCTCTCTCAAAAAGTGAAACTTGATGGATATATGTTTAGTCTTTGAATGCAACACCGGATTTTTTGATATGTTAATTGCACTTGAATTATCACAGAAGATTGTGATAAGTTCTTCATACTCCACTCTGATATCTCTTAGCATTTGCTTCATCCACAATACTTGAGTGCAACTACCTGCTGCTGCAATATATTTTACTTCTGCAGTGGACAGAGATATTGCCTCTTATTTCTTGCTGAGCCAAGAAACCAATCTCTTCCCTAAAAAAGAATGCTCCACCACTGGTACTCTTCCGGTCATCCACATCTCTTGCCCAATCCGCATCTATATACACATGAAGAGCAAAATCATGATCTCTAGGATACCACAATGCATACTCAACTATCCCTTTTAGATATCTAAAAATGCTCTTGATTGCCATGACATGAGATTCTCTAGGATCAACTTGGAATCTAGCAACAAGACCAATAACATTCATAATGTCAGGTCTAGTTTGAGTGAGATATAATAGTCCTTCAATCATTGAACTGTACTATTTTAATCAGCCTTAGGAGAGTCATCATCTTTTCTCAATTTACATCTGGTTGCCATGGGAGTATTCATTAGTTTTAAGTCTTCCATCCCAAATTTCTTCAACAATTCTTTCACATATTTGGTCTGAGAAATGAAGATTCCTTTCTTTGTTTGAGTGATTTGCAAACCCAAGAAGAAATTCATTTCCCCAAACATGGACATCTCAAATTCACTTTTCATTTGATTTGCAAAGGTTTTGCACATACTATCTCTTCCTCCCAAAATGATAGCATCAACAAACACTTCAACAATCAAGATATTTTCATGATCAATTTTGAAATACAAATTACTGTCAGCAATACCTTTGTTGAAACCAATCTTCAAAAGATGCTTATCCAATCTTTCATACTAGGCTCTTAGAGCTTGCTTGAGTCCATACAGTGCTTTCTTCAACTTGCAGACCAGATCACCATGATCAGACAATTGAAATCCATCTGGTTGCTCAATGTAAACTTCTTCTTCCAAGTCACCATTCAGGAAGGCAGATTTGACATCCATCTGATATACTTTGAAATCTTTGAAGGAAGCAAAAGCAAGAAATAATCTGACTACTTCAATTCTTGCCATCGGAGCAAAAGTTTCTTCAAAATCAACTCCTTCTACTTGGGAGTAACCCTTGCAAACCAATCTGGCTTTGTTTCTGACTACTTCACCATCTTCATTCAGTTTATTCCGGAAGACCCATTTGGTGCCAATCACATTCTTATTTTTAGGTCTAGGAACAAGATCCCAAGTGTGATTTTTCTCAATTTGCATCAGCTCTTCCTCCATTGCTTTAGTCCAGTTTTCATCATTGCAAGCTTCATTCACTATCTTAGGTTCAATCTTTGAAATTAGACAATACTCTTCTGAATCTTGAGCAATCCTTCTTTTTGTTTGTACACCTTTGCTTTTATCACCTATGATATGATCTTCAGAGTGATTCAATCTTACATACCTGGGAACTTTGGGAGTTTCTTGCACTTTTGATTCTTGAACAGGTTCATTCAAACTTATCTCTTCTTCCTGATTTATTGGATCAGTCTAAATCTAAATTTCAGAGGGAGCTTGGACTTCTTGAACAAAAACATCATTTTGATCATCTTCATCATATTCATAAAACCTTGAGGGTTTTTCAATACCTTCATCAACCTTCACATTTGTACTTTCTACAATCTTCCTTAATCTCTTGTTATAACACCGGTATGCTTTGCTTTGAGTAGAATAACCCAAGAATATTCCTTCATCACTTCTAGCATCAAATTTTCCTAGATCTTCATCTCTTTTAATGTAACATTTGCTACCAAAGACTCTGAAATACCTCACAGTGGGAGTGATGCCAAACCAAAGTTTATAAGGAGTCTTACTAGTATTGCTTCTAATTTGTACTCGATTGAGAGTATAGACTGCAGTGCTTACAACTTCTCTCCAATAGATTTGAGGAACATTTGCTTCCATTATCATGGTTCTAGATGCTTCCTGGATGGTCCGGTTCTTTCTCTCCATTACTCCATTCTGCTGTGGAGTCCTATGAGCAGACAACTATCTTTTTATGCCATGTTTCTCACATAATTCTATGAACTCACGGGATGTGAATTCTCCACCTCTATCAGACCTTAGACATTTTAATTTTAATCCGGTTTCATTCTCTACCATAGCCTTGAATATTTTGAATTTCTCAAGAGCTTCTGATTTCTCTTTCAAAAAAGTCACCCACATCATCTAGGAATGGTCGTTAATTAATAACATGAAGTATCTATCACCTTGCGCACTCCTAATTCTTGCCGGACCACATAGATCAGTATGAACTAAGTCCAATAATCTGATAGAAGATTGTTCCTTGCTTTTGAATGAGATTCTGCTTTGTTTACTCAACTGACATTCTTTGCACAAACTATTGGTAGGTTTTACCAATCTTGGAAGATCTCTTAAAGCCTGAGTGTTGGTTATCTTGATGATATTATCAAAATTCACATGACACATTCTCCTATGTCATAACCAGCTTTGATCAATTTGAACAAATAAACAACTTTTACCAGTACCAACCAAGTGGAAGATATTACCTTTTGTTTGAGTACCGGATGTAATCTATGTTCCAGAACTTTCAAAGATCTTGCATTTTCCATTCTTGAATCAGAGATCATAGCCTTTGTCCACTAACTGTCCAACACTGAGAAGATAATGCTTCAGACCTTCAGCATACAATACATTACTAGTTTTGTTCTTTCCATCAAAATAAATGGTTCCTCTACCTTTGATTCTGCCAGTAGAATTATCACCAAACTTTATCACTCCTCTTTCATACCTTACCAAATCTATGAACTTTTTGTCACCTGTCATATGGTGAGAGCATCCACTGTCAATGACCCAATCATCCTTTTCTTCAACTTGGGAAGCCAGAGCTCTTTCTACAATTTTATGATTGACAGATTCAGAGGGCATTGGATCTTCTTCCTTGATGGCAATAAACACCTAGTCACTTCTAGATTAGTTTCCTGTCTCTGATTCATCATATGTTACTCCTTCATTATCATCATCTTCATGAACATAGTAACACTTCTTTTGGAACCTTGATTTGTTAGGATTTGGGCTTGAAATTCTTTCCGGACACCTTGAGGCAGAATAACCAATCTTATTGTAGTTAAAACACTTAAAATGCAATTTCCCCTCATACTTACCGGATCCTCTTGGCAGTCTTTTTGCAATAAGGGCTTCAAGTTGAGCAGCTTCTGCTTCATCTTCTTCTAGGTCTTTTCTTGCTTTTTCATACCATGAAATTTTCCTTGAAGAGTTATCTCCTGGATCAAACTTTTGTTTTCCTTTTACAGAGGCACTAGCTTTGAATGCAGATTCAGTCTTAGGGGGTGCATCTCCAAACTTGGTCAATTCAAATGCAGTCAATTTACCAACCAATTGATCTCTTGTGATACCTGAGAAGGATCTAAATTCTTGAATAGCAGCAACCTTATATTTGTAAGAATCAGGAAGAGATCTGAGAACTTTGCCAACAATCTCATCTTCGTCAAAGATTCCACCAGCACATCTAATGCCACAAACAAGCTCATTTACTCTTGGCATAAATGAAGTGATATTTTCATCTTCTCTCATCTTCAGGTTTTCAAATTTTTCTTTCAGACTCTATAGCTTGGCACATTTAACATACTTGTCTCCTTCATGCAGAAGTTTCAGTTTTTGCCAAATCTCATATGCAGTTTTTAGATCAATAACATTTTTCAGCTTTGAATCAGATAAGGCACTTAGAAGAGCTTCTTTAGTCTACAGATTGTTTTCAGCATCTCTGATTTCATCTACGGTACGGGGACCATTCTATGGAGGATCATAATTCTTTGAAGCCATGATCCAATACTGCATTCCCATACATTGCAAGTGGCATTCCATGCGACTTTTCCAAAGAGTGAAATTGGTTCCATCAAACCTCGGACTATCCTTCTTGTAGGATGACATCCTGGATCTCCTCAAGCGATTAAGCTCTTTTTAGAGGAACTTGGCTCTGATACCAATTGTTGGATTTAGGACAGACAACTGAGAGGGGGGTGAATCAGTTGTCCAAAACTTTCTTCCAATTAATCACTTAAATCCTTTACTTAATTCAGCAGCATAATTGTTGGGAATTAAGGTGTATCAACCTTTGCAAATTCCTAATGTTTTATTTATTTATCCCATGTTGAGTTGGCATACTCAGCACCTTGTGTATATGCAGCAGGGTAAATTTTGGTGACTTTGGCAACCGCGGTTTCCCCCTTGAATAATTAACGAGGGTTTGGGGGCAATGCCCCCGAAACCTCAAATGATTTTTAATTAATGACAAGTGTCGGTGAGCATCTTTGCACGAGAGAAAGGCATCTTTGGGCGGTCAAGGGAGGTTATGACATGTAAGAGGAATATGATATTTTTAGTCAGTGTATGACGGATTCTATGACAGCTGTAAGGTGCGTAAGAGCATCTGTCGTAACCTATCTTGGGACCAAGCGCCCACTTCTGGATGGGATGTTGGACAAGTGTCCTTAGGCGTGAGTTTTGGGGCATGAGTCCAAGATGGACGCCCATCTCTAGAAGGTTCCATATTTGCCTTGTAAACTCTATATAAACAGGTGTTTGGATGGGAGAGAGACAACTTTGGTACAAGTACTATTATGCTGCCGGAATATCTCCAGATTCGACATTTGAAGACTCCTAAAAGAGCATTGGCTCTGAAACTGTATTGTAGTCTGTTATTGTTTACTGTAATACATTTGAGCTGTGTTTTGGAGTGTGGGGTTTTTTACCTGTAAGGGTTTTCCCCACGTATATCTTGTCTCTCTCTTTTCTGTCTTCTTTCTGGTTATTGTGTTTTGCTGCAATATCTCATGTTAATGGTTTAACATTGCTGTAATAGTTAGGATAAAGTTGGATTTGCATAGCCCTCTCCTCATTAGATTAGTGTAGGAAGCGTTTTCCGCACACCTAGCTTCCTTTCAATAATGATAAATCGATCATGGAAACATAATGCAATAATTCAAGAGTAGAAACACATTAACACATAAGACACCAAGATTTTTGATGTGGAAAACCCAGTTAAGGGAAAAACCATAGGGTGACTAACCCAAGATTGTATTCTCTGTTAGAAGAATGGGAAGAACAAAATGTCACATGCCAATTAGGGCTCACTGCCTGAGCACACTGCTTACCAGAGGCCCACTACCTACAAGAGACACACTGTCTACAGAATAATAAGTATTACATACTTGAACTGAAAAAATAGCATCTTCACCATGCTTGAGCCAGTTCTATTAAGCCCAATACTTCTACCTTTTGCTCTACTACTCTACCACATTCTCCTCTCCCAAGATACATTTGAAATGACTTTACAACTCCTTATTTATACAAGACATTGACTTAGGGATAATCATCCAAGTTGGCAAACATTATAGAGCAAATACATAAATACAATATGACATATTACAAAAAGACTTCACACGGATCAACACACTGTCAGCCACATAGATCTAAGACTTCAATATTTCTTTAGGAACACGCCATTCTTCATAGAACATCTTCAAGATCATCCGTAGGATGTGTAACTCATCCGGTCCACCAGACTTAGGAAGAACACCATCATCCGGAAGTAATTCTTCAATCACAAGCTCAATCTTCAATGCGGACCATCAATATGAACTAGACACAATCCAAAGACCTCCACAAGCTTGCCTGAATCACCAAGAACATCCACACTACTTTTGTTCATTGAAGTCATTCTCTCCTTCATCTAGAACCTCAAGAACACAGTCTGTCATCACTGTCATATTGGAATAGATGCTTGCGGACCTCCAAACCATGAACCAATTGGGTTGTCAATTCACATTGACTTCCTAAACACTCCACCAAATCCATAGAACAAGATATTACATTTCCAGATCTCACCGGACCTATCTGTGTCACTCTGTCACCTCTGAACACCTGCCAAAACTAGTTTTACTTAAGTGGCCATAACTTCTTCAGATCTTCATGTGGACCTTTGAAATCTTTACTGGATCATATAAAGACACATATTTGCAAACCCTTTGAAGTGCATCCTCTAATCTTCATCTTATCTGGGACCTTTACCTCACTGTCTTCACTATTTTTCTCTATTCCTGATTAGGACTAATTTTCTCAATATCCTCAGCACACAACTCATCCAATCCTTATCATCAATGCAACAGGAGTATGTTGACATCAATGACAACACTGGTTAGGCCCATACTTGCAATAGATAATATTGCTACTACACAAAGCCCTCCGGAACAGATAGCAAGTGGTGAAGACAAAGAAAAGAATTCCCCTGGAAATGACACATAGAAAGGAAAAGCAGAGGAAGAGAAAGAAGAAGGGAAGAAAGGTGGACCAGAAATTGTGGCAAGAGACACTACAAAAGTAGTGAAGAACTTTCTGAGTAAAGAAATGCTAGAGATTGATGAACCAGAACTGATTCAAGGACCAATCCACCTAGCTAATCTCTCTCCGCTCCAAATGATGAAGGTAGCATCTTTTGCTCAAGCCAAGGAAAGCGAGAAGATATTGAAATCTCACTTAGAGGACAGTGAGCTATTAAGTCTTGCATCCAGTGTATTGGAGAAGATAATGCCAACCTTCCAGAAGAATCCATCTGATTCTCCCTCTGGACATCTGAAGAATCTTGTAAATTCTATAAGTACACATTTTGAGTCTTTTGAGAAGTCTGCAGAGACTAAAGTCATAAATGAATTTTTGGATAAGAAATTTAGTGAAATAAATAGCCTAATAAGGAATGATAGGATGATACTTGGTATCAGTATAAAAAGTATTCAAAATGCTCTAAGGGATGGAGGTGATATATACAAATTTTGTCTATCCTAGCCCAAAGTCAGTAAGGATATTGAGAAGAAGATAAAGGAGCAAGAACAAAAATTGTCAAATCTATCTCAAAATTTTGATCCTCTAACAATTTCTCCTATAAGTCAGGAATGTCAAGTAATCATCTTGATCGATGAAATAAAGAAGCTTGTTAAAGAAAAAGGCAATATTGTGAAGAAAATGTGTGAGCTCCGGGGATTGATTGCCCCCAAGTTCGAAATAATGTTTAACACATTATCAGAAGCTCAAACTACAGTTCAGACAAGTGATCCTTCAGATCTAAAAAAGGTAGATGCATACGCATTTCTACTGAGTGGACACATCTCAATTTTGGATGGCATGAAAAGACGTTCAGCCTCTAAACTTGAGCAATTGAAAAGTAGCTTTGCAAATATTCTCAAGTTCATGTAAATATAACTTAATGATTGGGTGTGCATACGCGGCATGCTGTATACATAATTTTTGAGACTTTTGGCATGCGGAACCCATCATTTGCCATTGATGTCAAAGGGGAAGTGAAGAATAGTGAAAAATGAGGAATCCAGCAAAGGGGGAGCTCCGGAATCAGTAGAGAGCATAAGAGTATAGAGAAAGGGGGAGTAACACTTAGTCATTTTTCACTAAGTGTTGCCATCAATGCCAAAGGGGGAGATTATTGGCAAGGAACACTTCTTCGCATGATAGGTGTTGTCATTGATGGCAACTAAGACTATTCAACTCATCCACATAACATAATATGTTCATACTGAAAGTCAGAATTAGAATTTATCTAAGTCCAAGTAGCTAGAAACAGAGCATGTGATAGGGTTTGGTATCTTGGTCCAGGTCTCTCCAGTGGTAAATCAAAGTATGTTGTGGATTTGAAGGAGTCATAAGGATTGTCAGGGCAATCTAAATCCAGAATTTTAACCTTCAGTGATGAAGGATTCAAAAGTTATTTGCATCTAAGTATAGGGTTAGAGTTTGATAGTGTTGACAACAGAAGAATAGGCCGACCTTGTAATTGATCTTGGCTCTGGATAAATGGAAGTTGTTAGTTGGATGATATGTGATGATCAGTGATAGTGGATGACATGATTGATGATTTGTGAATGCAAGTTTTGATCCACGTTAAAAGTTATGCATGGATTTAGCCAACAAAGCAGAGTCTTCAACAAAGTTCTAAGTGTTCTTGAAGCCGACTGAAAAGTGATTGAATATGATGATGCTGATATATATAGCTGATTGATTTAAGTGATTTAGGTGTGTGTGTGTTGTGCAACAATGGAGTAAAAGTGAAAAGGGCAGAGATCTAAGGTTCAGATGATAGCAGAGTAGTAAACAGGGCAGAGTGAAGATGAAATGTGTACAATCATTATTTTGTACTTAACCAGAACTAAATTCTTGCATTAGTAGATGCTATTCATCAATTCAAACTTCTTGTTATCCTCTTGTAATCATCTCTATAGGCAGTGAGCCTCTATTGAGTAGTGAGCTCTGGGCAGTGAGCTCGAATGCATGTGCATTCCCACTTATAAAATACTTTTAACATAGTATTAATCTTTGTGGGTTAACCCCCACCATGGTTTTTCCCTTAACCGGGTTTCCACATTAAAATTTTTGGTGTTAAGTGTGTTATTGTGTTGCTTCTCATATGCTTATGATTCTTGTTTTTCATGGTTAAATTATTGATCTATTGTTAAGTGGTAAAAGAAAGAATTAACTGAAGAAAGTATTAGAGTTTTGAGACAACTGATTCACCCCCCCTCTCAATTGTCTGCCCTAATTCTAACAGATCAGCCATTGGTTGGTCAAGCCACTGATGCACATAAGCTTGATGTTAGGATGGTTGAGAAAACCCAAGCTGAACCAGAGTTGGAGGAGGATGAAAGGATTATAGCATCCATGAGATTCATAGAAGATGACGACTTCATCAAAACTCCAGAGTTTAAGGATTTTTGGCTGAAAATGAAAATGAAAGGATATAATGAAAAAGTGGCAATAAATAAAATGGGTGTTGATGAAGCACAACATGATCAAATCATTACACAAACTTTCAAAGATTTGAAAGTAGATGAAATTGATGTGAGTCCACAGGAGGCAAGCCAAATGGTCTTGAAAAGTAATATGCTCATCATCTCTAGCCTTGAATTGAAAAAGGTATTTTTGCTTGACCAAGTTAGAAGTCAGGATGATCCACAACTTGTTTCAGAATTTGATTATGAAGATGGCATAAGTGGATGTGGTTTTAATCTAAAGACAGAGACTCTTGCATTCTGGACTACTCAGAAGAATACAAGCAAACCAAGATTGCTTGATATTGTTCAAGAAATGAGGGGTACAGTTGTGGTAAAGACTTTTCAAGATACATCAGCAATAGAAGTAGCTACTCTCAATATTCATATTGTTATGTTTACTCATGCTGCTGTGAAGAAGTTAGAACAAAGCCTGCAAGATCATGAACAAACTTAGAAAGTAATGAATGATGAAGTAAACAAATTGTATTTTGAAAATGTGAAATTAAAGAAACAATTATAAGTTGTGAATTCTTCTTAAGGTCAAGCTAGTGTACCCTATCAGCCCCCTGTGCCACAAACAACCAGTGATGTC
Organism: Cunninghamia lanceolata; assembly: GCA_027924645.1. NCBI lineage: Eukaryota > Viridiplantae > Streptophyta > Pinopsida > Cupressales > Cupressaceae > Cunninghamia > Cunninghamia lanceolata. The sequence goes on along the minus strand of BSBN01000784.1, from coordinate 5,193,867 downwards.
ATAGTGTCTATTGAAGAATTTAATGCATTAAGATTGAAATTTGAAAAGGAAATTGAAAGTTTGAATAAACTAAATGAAATGACAAAGAATAAGGCAAAGATGAAAGTTTTTGAAATTTTTGAGAAATTTTTGAAGCATAGAGTAAAATTGGTTGTGGATAAACTTGGGAGTGTGCATGATTGCTACTCTTCTTTATCTTAGGCCATTGAGCAATTGAAGATAAACTTTTTTGTTTTGGATTTGTTGTATAAAAAATGGCAACCCTATCATCACACTTTGGTTATTATGTGTAAAGTAGTGTAAAGGAGTCCTGATGCCCCTACAACTTTGAAGACCACTAAGCAAATGGTCAAAATGATCATTGATGAATACCAGTATGTGAATGGGGAAAGCCAGAAGATGCAAGAAAAGGTTGAATGTTTTACTACGTTCAAGCATAAATTTATTCCTTTCATACTAACAGAAGAAGAGAAAATCAAAAGTCTTGACACATGGAATATGGAATTCGACCAAATAGTATTCCAAGTTATGGATTTTTGTAAGAAGGATGGAGATGTCAACATTCTCAATTTCAACATGATATTGGACCGAGTAATTGCCTTGGATGCTGGGTATGGAAAATTTGTGATGGATGTCAGAGCTTTGCTTGATAAAAGATGGAAAGATCACTAGGAGAACTTGCTTCAGATTCAGGCTTACCAATGGCTTTGTGATTTTACAATATATCAATGGGAGGAGAAATATCTTAGAGATGAATCATCAACATCACAGGTTCAGGTGCAGAGGAGCAATGAGCCATATGCTGGCGTTAAATAGCACCACCACATCTTGAACGCTCTCCTTTTGTCTCTTTATGTTTTCTTCATGTTTTCAAAATGTATTCAAATATATTTGAAAATCTAAATTGGACTTATAAAAGGCAAATATTGTAATATCAAGGGTTAGGAATACAAAGAGCTATTTTGAATGTGAAATGTCTGAAGCTTGTTGCTTCCTTTATAATTGGAAACCAAGACCTTATGGTTCGGGGTCTATCTGGGATTTTAATTTTTTGAAAGAGACAATGCACTGCCTATACTTTGAATCAAATCAATATAAAAGCTGCTATTCTCTGGTGCTCAACTTTTGGTTCTCATTTGTTTGTTGAATTGTATTGCTAATAATTTATCTAGTTGTCTCCAATTTACTTTTTCTTTGTTATTCAAATCAACTTATCAAGTATATTGTTGATTTGTCAAAACACATTTGATGTTTCTTGTGTGGTTTGTTTATTGGGCTCCTTCAAGCAATGATTAAAATCCTATAGGTGAATCACAGTAACTTTGGAAAGTTAAATTGGATTGTTAAAGAAGAACCTGATAACTTACATATTTGCATGTCTATGCAAGTCATAGACCTAGAATTGCCAAGAAAATCAAGTTGTGGCTAAAAGGGAAGCACATATTCTTCTTAGAGTGAAAACTTCGTAACCTAAAGGCAGGCACCGGTCATTCTCTTTTGAAAATCATTCCCTTGTATATATTTTCAAAATCCAATTTTGTTTTTCTATTTTAGGAGTAGGGTTTAAAGATTTATAGAAAACATTAATCCAAATCATATGCCAAATTGGGTTAAGTGAAGTGGATGATTTAATTGACAAAATTACATAAGCTCCTTAATCTGTTCTGAAGTCACTAGCAAACTTGAAAGTAAATTGTCATTGGTGAAACAAGGTAACACCCACCTAGGCTTGAACAGAGCCTAAAGTGCAGAGAATTTTGATTAATTTGATTAATTTTGTTAGTTGGCCAAATTCACATATAAAACCTAATCATAAGATTTGGCATATCTTTAGGGTTTTATAATTTGCAAATTTGAGTACCAACAAAACCAATATTAACATTAAAGTGATGTACAAAAGCATTGGCCAAATCATTGAAGGAATGAATAGAACTATGAGGAAGAGAATAAATCCATTCAATTGCATAATCCTTTTAGTTTCTATGGAAGAGCTTTCTAAAAAGTTTATCATCATAAACATAATCAAAACAAACTCCCAATTGTGTCATAAGGTCCCCTTTACCACTATACATCACAAAACTAGGGGCCACGGAAATGGATAAGAAATAACTCAAATGAAAGTGGATTATGCTTGATTTCTCCTATGATATCGTTTGATTACTAGGGGTAATGCATCAACTTTACTTTACATCTCATCAATTCTTTTAAGGATGAGATCTATGTTGGAAGGATGAACATTAGGAGTTATGATTAAAATGGGAGTGGAAGTGGCAACATGAGATAATACGTGGAGTGTAGGTTGATTGGGGGACAAAGAATGAAGTTGGAATGACAACACTAGAAGTGGGAACATGAGTAGTGGGTGAGAAGTAATCACAATCAGGGGATGAGTGGAAGGTACAATATGAGAAGTAGGTACAATGAGAGGATCAATGATAGGAGCTATGGAAAATTGATAAGCAATACAAAGAAGAGAAGAAATATGTGGCATGGCTAATGCAGGAGAAGATGTGGGAGGCACACTAGACGAAGAGGCTTGTGAAGGAAAGGGAGGAGACACACTATTTAAGGAACCTGATGAGCTTATCCTTTGACCTATATCACTTAATACTTCCATCACATAAGGATTATCCATTAACGAGTTATGAAGAACATCAATCAAATTTGAATAATTAACATTATTGCTCAAATTCGTAAAGGTCTGATATAAGTATTTGTGTAGTAAGATTCATGTCTTGCCTATCCATATGTGCAACATGTGCATAATGATGAAAAACATCTTCCCCATTAAAATATGTAGTAGTCATCAAATCCTCAATCATAACTTCCTCGCAATGAATCGAGGCCATTGTAGAGTTAAGCTTAAGGTTTCTTCTTAGTGCAAAATGAGGATTAGGTTGAGACCTTGACATTCAAGAAAAATATAAAGAAATAAAAAGAAAATTGCATCCAAGTAATCCTAATTTTTTCTACCAACAATTCATACCAAAAATTGAACAATTTAAGGATATTGCAATAGGTAATTTGTTTCGACACAAATAATATTATTGAAGCATTTCAAAGTTTAGGCCATAAGAATCATCCTTTTTTAAACATGGATTGCAAATAATTCTGAAATTTAGAAGTTTTGGTCATTAACATTATTGTCTGCTACAATGTCATCCAGTGTATCATTGTCAATGTTCATATGTTCTTTCAAGTATTTAATATTATCATCATCCTCATCTTGACCTGGATCATCTTCATCATCATTGAAATTTGACTGTGGACCATCTATATTGTTATCAGATGTATTTGGATCATCATTTTCTATACCATCCATATTGTTGTCTTCCATAACATCATCTAACTCTAGATTGTTTTCTTCTTGTTCCTGAACATAACCACCTTCAACATCATCATGGATGTCAATTTCTTCGATGTTCTCTAATCCCTCTCTCTCATTTTGTTGGCCATCATTGTTTTGCTCAGTATCCACTAATGCATCGTCAAATACATGCCTTAATCTTGGATCATAATTTCTGACAAATATCCATGTCAGGTCCAAAATATCTTCATAGAAAAATACCTACACATGAATGACATACATATATTAGACGTATGGTATAAAAATTTTATTGATTAATAAACACGTGTATATATTCACAATAAACTATGAATTAATAGATTAATGATCACTACCGCTTCTTTTTTGAGTTAAATAAATACCTGCTCACAATGAATTGGTAGAACATAAGGCTCCTTATCCTCCAGTAGGAAACATGAGGAATCTATAGAAAACAATCCACTATGGGTATCATGTCTTCATGTCCTCTCAAATGCTTCATACCATCTACACTTAAAAATACAGCATTTAAAAGAGCAGTAATCCAACTCAATAATTTCTTGTATTTTCCCAACATATTGTAGATTCCCTTCAATTATATTCTTATCTTTTGAGCTTGATCGACTAGATTGCTTGAAGTCAACCATGATGCCACAATCGAATGATCATCTCTTTACATCTACACTTTCTACACGATAATGTCGACCATATGTCCACATTGCTGGATATTTCCTCACCTGTGAAAGAGCATTTATTTCAGTGAAAACAAATATAATGACAAATATTAAAATAGTTAATAGTGTCAAAACTATAAGGAAACAACATTTTGTAAAATTCCAACTGTACCTTTCTTTCACATCCTCTAGACATGTTGATTTCATCTTCTGTTATGTTTGAATCTATACCTGCATCTTCTATTTGATTTTGAATTTGTTCAGTAACCCATTCTAGTGTGCAATATTTGCCCCATTCCCCAAGTAGATCAGTGGGAAGTGGAGTATTCCTTGGGTTCGATCTCCTAAACTATCTCCTTGCTTCTAACACTTCTTCTCTCTTTTTATCATACAGATCAATCCATTTGTTTATAAAGTTGATGTGGTACAGAATGAACTTGTCGAGTATATCACTTTTGTCTACACCTATTACATGTCAACATGTTTATTTCAAACTCCAAATGTCATGTTGTTAATTTGACAAATAAATTACAAAGTAAATTAATGATTGCAAGAAAAACAACCACATTGATCATGAATTTACTTACTAATTTCTACTTGAACACCATTAGATTGTGGTTTTTCTCCATCAATAATATTTGATGCGCATTCTTCATCCCAGATGGATGGCCCATCTTCAAAATCCTTACCAAGGAATTCACACAAAAAAAAAAATGCTTCATTCAATACATACCCTTCAGCCATGCAACCCTCTGGATGTGCCTTTTGTCAAACATATCTTTTTAGAGTTTTCATATACCTCTCAAAGAAAAACATCCACCTTGTTGATACGACACCCGCCAATTGAATGTCATCGACTAGGTGTATAAGTAAATGGACTTGTAGGTCCATGAAACTTGTAGGGAGCTCCTTCTCAAATACACATACAATTTCTGCAATTTCCTTCTTCTATTTTGGTACTTCACATTCGTGGATCTCCTTGGAGGTCACCCACCTAATATAAGAATAGTAAATTAGTATGAACCTTTAGTCAAAAATTAAAATAGAATCTAATATCTCTATGTCTCTCACACATGAACATTTCATATAACCACATACCTTGTAAATGCTGACAATCGACTTATTGCATTCCTTAAGTCAACTGTAAGACAGGAATCCCCCCTAATTAGCAATGGCATGATATGCTATCAAACACATTTATGAAAAGGTCATTAGTAATTTTTTCTTACACAACAAAATATCAAAATATATTTAGTACTTAATCAATGTTACCAGTAAATGTTAAATGATGATATATAATACCTTCATAAAATTATGAAAGTCATGTGTTTTAAATCCTATGATATGTCCATCAACTGTAAAAGCTTTAGCCAAAGATGACCCATAGCCAGTAGGATGACATTTTTTAGTTGGTCTATCTCTTTTTTTTTTCAAAATCCATGGAGCTTCTGCATATGTTTCACTTTCCCTGTTTGGCCACAAATGTTTTCTATCAATTTTGGTACACGAAAGAGCAATATCTCTCCTCGAAGACAAGGTGTCCTTCTCTTTTCCTGATATATGTCAAAATATAGAATCTAGGACATTTTTGAAGATGTGCATAGGATCAAATAGGTGAGATATTAATAGATCCTTCCAGTAAGGGAGCTCATAAAATATGGATTTCCTTTTCATTCCTTCTGGCATATTAACTACAACTTGTTCTGGTTCTTCAATTGAATCACCCCGTTCAAAAAAATCATCCCAAGCTTTCAATTCAACATCTTCATACTTCTTAAGCCAATCACCTAGACCCATAATCGTGGGAGGGCCTCTATTTTCAACTTTTCCATCAAATTGATTCTTCAGGCGATTTCTAAACTTATGATCTAGTGGTAGAAAAACCCTATTGTTTGCGTAAATAAATTTATGTAGATCTTTAGAATACTGCCCTTGAAATTGTTCTACACATCTTGGACATGCAAATATCCCCTTTGAAGCCCTGCAATTAAATAAGTAATGTTAATAACATCAAAAAAATATTATAAAACTAAGTATGAAAGTTGGGATGAAAATAAATTGAGTGTAAATACGTAAATATTTTATCTTACCAAAACAAACACCAAAGTCCTAGGAAATCATGAATAGTCTAACATAGCACACCATACAACATGAAGGACCTATTTTATGGGGGACGTGATATGTCAGACATTCTTATGCCTTTCCATAGCAGTTGCATCTCAGCAATAAAAGGCGCAAGATAAACATCCATGTTTTTAACTTGATGTTTTCATGGAACAATAAGAGTCAGCATAAGGTGCTCCTTTCTAGCACTCATCCATGGGGGAATATTGTATACTATCAATCCAACTGGCCAAACACTATAATTTGAGCTCAAGAAAGAGAATGGGTACACTCCAACAATTGCAAGACCAAACCTGATACTGTGGGGTTCATCTTTGAATTTTCTTGGCCATTTTTCCTCTGTGTTTCATTGCTTTGGAGTCAGCCAGAATTTGCATGAATCCATCTTTACTCTTGTTCTTTGCATGTCAGTCCATCAATTGTATAAGTGACTTGCAACAAAACATTCGTTGAAGTCTAGGTATAATTGGCATGTGACGTAAAACCTTCTTTGGAACTGTAGGACCTTGTACATATGTACAATATCTCTTCTCTTTGCATATAGGGCATTCTACCTTGTTTTGATATTCATCTCTGTATAAAATGCAATCATTTTTACATAAATGAATTTTCTTATATTCAATCCCCAACTCAACCAACAACATATGCACCTCTCTGCAAGTTAATGGCAACACATTCTCTTCAAGGAATATTTTAGTTTTTAGTGCCCTGTAAGATTGCTAGAGATTAAATCAATTGAATGTTTGAATTATGATGAACATGTTTGATATGTCAATCTATACGAGGACTATTTATATACAATATATGGTTTTAAAATCCCCTTAAAGAAATATAAACAAAGTTGATGAATGTTTATGAATTATGTACACCAATTGACAATGCAAAGTAAGAAATAGATTTCAACTCACTTCAGTAGGGTAGTGAATCCTTTGTCTGACCAACCAAATAGTGACTTGATTTCTAATAATATTAATGTGCATGCCAGTTTTGAGGTTCTACTTGCATCCGATTTGAACACGGGTGTCTTCTCTGCTTGCTTGATGGAGTCTTTCATGTTGTTATCATCAACATTACGTTGGTGGTAATTACCCCTGCTATCATCGTTACTATCAACCATATGATCATTATTGTCATCATTGTTTCCATCCCCAAATAAACATGTAAGCATTTCATTCAATCCTTCTTCATGCATTGCATTTTCACTATCATCATCATCATCATCATTAAGGCTAGGTGGCATGTCATCAGTGTATGCAGATCTCATCAGCTCTTCAAATTTCTCAACTGGTAGTATTCTCTTCAATCTTGCTCTTTTCACCTTGGTATTATTTAAAGGATGGTTTGGATCATCCCATCCAATTCTTAATAACCCAATTGGATCTGGGCATTACTATGTGTTTCATCAATGTCTTCTACCTATCAACAAACGCAAGCATTATTTAATGTTTGGCAACAATTGGATAAATCATAAATGTATCAATTTCAAAGAAATATAATCAAATATGGCTTAAAAAATAAAAATAAAAATTGTATGAACATATATACATCAATTGAATGATGGAACACTATTTTATAGACTACCTTTTTTATACAATAATTTAATAAAACACAATTTTGATAACATAGTTTATAAAACATCAGTCCACACTCATTTATTATTCTTTGGTTTTCTGCCCTTAAGAACATCCTTAGGGAGACCTTGTTCTTCCCTCTTATTTCGCGTAGGAGTGTGTTTTAAGAAGGGGTAATCAATCAATAACTCATCCCCAATGGTAAGGTCCATAATAGCCTCAACCATTATCAATCTATCAACCTCTCTTTCCATATCTCCATCTTTATCATTTATAACCTCAACAAATTGACAATTTGGTCTTACAATAGGGTCCCTTCCCTTACTACTATTTATAAATGCTGCAATATTTTTGTGTGTGTATGCACGTCCATCTATATACATAAGATGACCTCTATTCATTTTTTTTTCCAGTTTCCAATTGGAGACGATGTGTATACATATTCAAATTTAGACCATATGCTGACATGCTAGGCTTATATTTTGCTAGCCTTCTCCATTCACCACTGTAATATGATGGACCATAATATGGCATTAATCTCCTAGTGGTTTGTTCTGAATTGTTTCTATGTTTAGATCCCACATGTACATTTTGGACAATAAAGAGGCCTAGATTCACTCCATGAATATTGGAGGGTCATATCATGTAGCTGTATCCCCCAAATTGAAACACCTCGTACACTCTAGGTAGTTGTTGATCACTAGGCCAAGCACAATATAGTCGATGATCAAATGTCTCTTTGTAAATTGATCTCAAACTCAGGGGCAAGTCATCATCTCCATCACATTCATTCTCATAGGGTATGTAGTCCACCTTCCCCTTGACTTTAAGAAAATTATGCATCTTTAAACTAGTTCTTGTTCTGTTGCTTGTTTTCATCAATTCCTCATCTTCTGAGCTGGTATATTGGCACATATTTTTGTTAGATGTATCATCTGATAAATGATCATTGCCCTCTAGGCTGGAAGTCAGTGATCTAGGAAACTTTAAACCAAGAACTTTATCCTGCAAGTATCCATTAAGAAAAAAATTAGTTATTTAAATAATATAAAACAATGTTTAAATGAAGTATACATGTTATTTATATCAAATTGGAAAAATCCTTACCACAATTCCTATTGGATTTGAATCAATTGTAGGAGGCATACTACCGACTGGAAGCTCATCATATATGTAATATCTTTGTACAATCACTTGTTTGAATTGTTTCTTTCCATGACATACAGAACATCCACAAACAACAATTTTCTCAAAGTATTCATCCCATGTACTATAGTCCTAACCAACCTCTTGTTCAATGCAATCATTTGTTGTGTCTATAAGATCCATTGTCATATCTTCTTCCACCCACTATCCTATACATGATTTAATAGTTTTAGGTCCATGTCCATGTACATATCTTTTTCTTTTGCTAGTTGAACACTCAAGCTCTGCATTTGCTCCAATCTCCATCTAAAATAATCAACAACGTGCATTAATTTATGTCAAGATTAGATAATACATTATAAATTTCAATAATACTATGAAAAAATATGGACATATCACAAAATACCATCAGAACATTTTTTCTAAGTTAAGTCAAAATTTGAGTACCTGATGTCCCACTTCATTTGTTGTGTCCTCATTTGATATGACACGATCTGTTGCAATGGCCTCATTTGGCCCCTATAATACACAACATAGTAAATAATGTTTAGTACACCAATTATATCATTTCAACGAATATGCTATCCAACACAAAACCTCACTTTAGTCATATATTTGACATATTGATATCATGTTTTGGCCATCCTAATTTTTAAACTTTTCCCTTGATCATAGAATCACATTTAATCACCATTCCTGTGCATTTTCAACCAATAGGTTTGACCTTAGAGGCCTCATGGACATAAAAATGACTTTATCTCCTCTATGTTGTAGCATTTGTGAATTCATAAACACCTTCCTCCTTTGGTTGAGGTTTCTTTCTCTTCTTACCTCTATTGTATATGCAGATTCTGTTGTCATATCTATTTCCACCCACTTTCCTCTCTGCGATTTAGTAGTTCTACATCCACGTCCTCTCTCCATGGCCTCCTCTGGAACCTATAATACAGAACAATGACAATAGTCACATAACAGCTGTGCACCAAGAGAATATTGTTGAAATTATCTTGTTAATACACTCGCTTTTCATTAAGACGCACTATGAAAAACAAAATAGGACATTGCAACATTTTGCTCTTCACAAAAAGTTTACACATGAAATCTTGATAACTAGAGCTCAAATCTTATGATTACAAGATGACTACAAATTCACATCAAAAAGACATTTATTTACAAGCTAACTACAAATAAAACCTATGACTAATAATTTTAGTTGAACATCCCTTCCATGGTCCCTTGTTATCCTAGATGAAAGAAAACCTATTACTAATAATTTTAGTTGGTTCTCTACCTTACACTTCTTCCACAAATTCATTAAAACCGTAGATATTTTCTCTTTGAAAACTAGAGATTGGATTCCTTATTCTTGATTGAAACATACTTTAGGATGGAATGATGAGATCTAATAGATAAGGGATAAGGAATAGATATTAAAATAGGGAACCACGATTGCTCCCTTGGAACATATGAAGATGAAGTCAATTTAGGATCAATTTATTTATCAACTTCCAAGCACAATACATCATTTTGCACTGAGAGGTGCTAAATTAGGTGCACTTTGTACCACCTTTTGTGCCCCAAAAAGATTACATTTAGGGTTTAAAGTTGGCGCTAAAGTTGGCATTAACTACATTGACTATAGTGTCAACTACTGAATCAAAAAACAAAAAATAAAAACTTCCTGCGTGAATTTAGAGATGAGAGGAGAAAAAGGTTGTGCAAAGGAAGACAAGAGAAAAAAGAGAAAAATGATGCGTGAAGGAAGAGATGAGAGGAGGGCGCCCTCTGAGGGATCAGCTACGAGAAAGTAGATGAGAAATCTGATTTAGTTTGTGACACCATAGGTAAGGTTACAATTTGTTTTTTTCATTCCCACAAATATTTTTGTTTGGATTAAATGGAGAGGATTGTGAAGAAAGGTTTGTGACTATTGTTTTGTTTATAGGTGAATCATTCAAGTCTCATGTGGTTGCAAAGGAGGAGGGTAAAATTGTAGACATTGAATTATTTCCTCCACATCTGAGAGTAGTGAACGCATTTTTGAAACCCCAATGCCCCAATTCGCTTATCATTCCCATCCATTGCTTCCTTCCTAAAAAAGTAATCAAGTTAAACTGCATCCACCCCACTGGAGCCAGGTTCCATGGGAATAGAGGTTGGTTGAGACAATACGAGGAGATAGGGCTGTTGAGATGAGGGTGAGTGAACTAAAATTAGGCCTGGAACTATAGATTCCTTCTGATGAGCCAAATAATTGACTCATTTAATTATCAATATTTTCATGCTTTGATAAACTTTTAAAAACATATTGGCATATAAATACATATTATTATAATTATAATTGTCTTGAGAATTGATTATTCTTTTGTTATTGTTTCCATTACGCTTTGATGAAATCTCTTTAATTTTGATACTTGAATGACATTTTCTATGTGCATATCTCATAATTTGTGGTATAAGTTGTGGATGTTAAATAAGGATTGCAGCAGTTAAACTTCAACTAAACTCTAGATAGCTTCGGAGGCCAATACTTCCTAAGCGTCATCCTCCCCTAAGTCAATGACTTCCAGTAAACGCTCCTAGAGACCCTCTAAAACCTACAACACATCCAAACTAGCACCTCAATCCTTGCCGCAGCTCTTGATCACACCACCATGTCACTAAACTTGGTGACCCAAATAGCCAATGGTAGACATCAGTTCTAGATATCACTGCCACCAAGCACCCCACTATTTAGGGAACTCTTGGAGTTCACCTTGCTAATCACCTTATTCAGATCATGGATCTGGAGTTCCTTGCAACTAATTGTGTAGTTAAGCAAATAATACAGTTGGTTGTTCCTGTTCCAATTCATAGGAATTAGTTAGTAACTAGATTTTCCTTTTAATAAGCATGCAACTAGTTGTTCCAATTCACTGCAGTTAGACTCACAATTAGTATTTCTTTCCAATAAGGCTTGATTGTATAAGTAGAAGAGCCATCGCACCCTTTTTAAGTTAGTTCCTATTTTCATCAATTGGTTGTTCATCGCAGTTTGTTTTCAGCAGAAGGAAAACTTTTGAGTTTAGGCATGTATGTTCTTTAAATGAGAATAAAATGCAAATGAAGGGAGATTTCTTTTGAAAGAAGTTTTTAAGAAAAGAGGATCGTCTCCAACTGGGAAAGTAGGGCCTGCTTCCCCATCTTGGAGGAGATCTCTCGGTATTCTATTTGTGTTATTTCTGTTCCTGTTAATTTCCTTGCAGCAAATTGTTATATGTGTTGTTTCCTATTATCTGTTCTCACCTGCAGGTCTATTCTTCAAAAAATATAAAATCATAAAAATAAGATTTATTATATCTTTAAGCACTATGATGTTTAGAGTATTGCATGCCTAAGAAGTAACAATAGATTTTATTTCTTTTCATCTCTCATTTCTACAAGTGTGTTCATTTCAAGCAACTAGATTAAACCTTCATTTCAGTATGTGTGTTCATTTCAGCAATGTTAGAGTAGTTTTGTTCCAAGCAAGAGTGTTTCTTTTAAAGCAAATTAAGGTAGTTTATTTTATGAGAAGAAGATCAAAACTCCAACTATGCAAGGGTCCCTAAACTGATCCTTAGTCCTCAATCGTTCCATTCCAAAAACCCCCCAACAAACAGTCTTATCGCAGATCACTCCAGACACCTCCGAATTGATAAAGAGTAAATGATGATGTATTAACAAAGCCTACTCCAACCTCATCACCCTCCCAAGGTAGCAATTGATTCATAGGCAATTATTTCATACTGGTAGTGTGTACTTCATTTGCCTCCATAGACTGGATGAAAATAATTTGCCCTAGGTCACCTCAAAATGTTAAGCAATAGAGGGAAGAGAGCAAAGGGAGCAGAGTTTGGCCACAATGAGGTAATTCATTGTCAATTTATAGATTTGTAAATGTTTCCATTGTTTCTTTGATTTTTTAGTTTTTATTTTTTTTATTTCTAAATTTAAAAGAATAAATTTATTATATGTCCATATATATATATAGGGACATGAGACTGACAAAGATAAAGAGGCAGTGAACAAATTGGATGGTGTGGACTTGACAATGCTTGCCAGATACATAGAAAAATGATCTAGTAAAGCCCCTGAAACATTGCAACCAAATCAATCGTGTCAAAGGGAATCAATTGATTCCTCATCTAGTCCTGGATCGAGCAAAAGATCTAGGAGGAAATCAATAACAATAACCTCTAAGAATGTGGAATAGGGAGCAGAGACTTCCAATGTCCTAGCCACTCCTGGGACACAGACTTCTTTGACCACCACGCCATGTTTTGCATCTTGCATTGGTACCTACAATACCAAGATAGAATATGATGTGGTTTCAGGGGATGTCCAAATGACAGATGCTGGAAAAATGTTTGTGAATAGGTTGAAGGAATCATGCCTTCAATGGTTCAAAGACCATCTACATTTTCCATTCTCAAAGATATCCATGCACCTACAAAAAGAAGTTATCCATGACATGGAGATTGAATTTGGCACGGTTTGGTCTGTAAAGAAGATAAAGCTATGAATGTCTCAAAACTGCAAGAGATTTTAGTGCAACCAAACAAAGAAGATAAAAAAACTCCCTCCCAAGCTAAGGCTCAAAAAAAGGCCAATTGATGTAAGTGTGAAAGTATGGAAAGAGCTTGTAAAAGCATATGAGAAGTCTGATGCACGGAGGAAGTCTGGTGAGGAGAGTACGTAGGTATTTGAATTTGCTCATAAGATTATATCAAATTTATTAAACAATTTTTAAATTTTATTTGTGCATAGTTAAATTGAATTATTATATGTTTCAGGACAAGGCCTCCAAGGCTAGGCTTGACAAACTTCGTGCCACGTATCACAGTGGCCAGAAATGTTTACAGGCCTTGATCTATACATTTGTAAGTATATTTAAAATGTTCAATGATATTTTTTTTTTTCCTAGGAAAAAGTAAATGATTGCATATTAATTAGTTTAACTAGTCCATGTGCCATGTTTTGACAGGAGGAGAAATATGGTCGGCATCCAACACAATTTGAAAAATAAATGTTACAAAGCAAAAAGTGGACCAATTTTGTAATCTGGATGGAGAACGAGGTATCAATAGTTGACTTTCAATAACTTAGTTGGATATTGTTGTGTTAATATGTCAATTTGTATTTCTTGTGTTGAGTTGTTTATTGATGCATAGGATGAGTTCTAAAGTTCTTCTCTGTTGGCCCTAGATCCCACTCAATTGTCCCATTATTTACAGTCCTGGACATGTGCACATGTCCTCCTAGTTACCTTATTGCAGTGTTGAGATTTGAACTTCAGTCACTCTCATAATGAATGCACCTTTTTACCTTTACAGAACAATCCTTAGACATTTTTCACAATAATTTTAATCCACAAAGCTTGACAATTGTAAGGGCAATCACTTATATACAAATATGAGTTATGTGAATAGGCCACTAAAATCATCCACACATTTGTTTATATTGAATTAATGTATAGACAACAGATCCTTTATTGAATCATTAGGTGGTGATAGAACTTATGAAAATGATGAGTCCCTTATCAAAGGCACGTCATTGAATATTCCAATAGTTGCAACAATGTAGGGCAATCCTCTATCTTGTGATCAACATCATAATAAAAGTATACATTGGAAACTTTGTGCAACTACGCGAGGTATGCCCAAGTTCTCCACACTAGTAGCAATAGATTCCTCTATTGCATACTCTACCATGGCCTCCTTGATTTCCTCCATGCTCCATATATTATGGCTCCTAATAGCACAACACCATCTATTGTGGTTGTGACTGGGGTTGCGTGGTTGTGTTTAATTTTGTTTTCCTCTTTCGTTGTGGAGGACTTGTACTACTTTGTAGGTGGTAGTGTCATGGGTGGATGTGTGACAAACCTTGCACTAGTAATTGATAGGAACATTCTTTCACTTTTGCAGTAGTGGACAATTTCATGAGTCTCATGACATATGGTGTAATTAGGTATGTGTTGAGCAAGAGGGAACTATGTGGCATTAATAGCTTGAGCTCCCACCACTAGATAGTTTGTAGTTGTATGCCCCTTAGTGTGGCACTTTGTTCATCATAAACCACATTGATCAAGAGTTTCACTTGCAAGTTGTGATATTTGCGTGACCTTTTTTCCATTTGTTCTTTTAGGCATGTAGTAGAATCATATGTTGGGGGCTCCCCTAATTCTTATAATCTCAACACAACTTTTAAGGCAACTTTTTAATTAGGGAGAGTGAGCTAAACTAGTTCATGTTGGATATGTGCAATTAGCCTACCAATAAATCATTCCTTCTAAATTTGAACATTTTATAGTTGGGTCAATCTTTAACACCAATTCCTTAGAGCGTTGATCATACCTACACACAATCTCTCCTAATTGTTGCCTTATTTCCTTTAATGCCATAATATTATGATGCACCATCTTAGGGCAATTGAAATTGGGAAGGAAATCTCTTAGCAGTTTAGCAAGATCATTCTTGGTGCCATTAGGATCATAATGAGTATACTAGTCTTGTGCTTGCTTACAAAAAGTGGTTGCAATTAACCTAATCTTGTGGTCATTATCCACAACATTTTGTGTGTGCCATGCTATCTCATATGATTAAGTTTGACGGGATAATAATGAACAACAAACCCTTGTTTGCCTGCCTCCTTCTTATGACTGATCCCATTTTGGATTACTTATGAAGTCAGGGTGATTTGAAGGAAGATCAAAGTTGCACTCCAAGTAGATGTGTGGATAAAGAAGGGATTAGTGGAATATGGAAACCTTTAGATTTTGTGATTTTTTTTTCCATTTCAAAACTATTTGTTTTCTTTCTTTTCTAATGAACATTTATTTAGAAGCCCTTTCCTACACCCAAATCTTCAGTTTTAAACTCACTTGCATGGAAGATGAATTAAAGGTATCAATTATATATGTTCCATGATTTAAATCCATTATTTTGTGGTTCTCAGTATGATAGAAATAAGGATGTTGTTGCTTCTTAGACTTGTTGCACACCTTGCACTAGGTCCACAAGCTAGTGGAATGGTATTCGAGGACACAATGGCTCTCATATCAGATTTTTTTGCAAGGAATCAATTTAAAATGGTCTGAGGCCTAGCTTTCATTCGAACCTAGGATTCTATCACAATAATGTCATATTATAGTCTTCAGATATGTGTATAGTTTATGTGCATGGTAGCAACCATTTAGTAATTATTCCTCACACACCACACTGTAACTGAGATGTGTGAATGCCCTAAAACTATACAGGTTCAGTCCAAACACTATCATAAGATCATGCTTGATAATATCATAGATACATCATAGTTTAGGTGTGGGTAGGACTTCCTTAGGGTAGGTAGGACTTCCTTAGTGTAGCCCTAGCTATGCATTGTAGTAGAATCATTATATTGACCATTCCAAGTTTGGACTAGCAGGGACAATGGAGTTTCAAGACCCTTGCCAGCCAGGGGAAGGTTGATATAAGAATTTTGAGGGACCTAGGGTAGTGACAGTCATATAAGACTGGGTTTGTGTTATGTTTGGAACCCATAAAGTCTTGATGTCTTCTTAGAGGGGTGATATGTGACTAGGGTATGAAGGCTAGGACTTTGTATGTAATCTTAAGCCATCCTTTTGGATTTGTTAGAAGTCTTCTTCACTGATACATAAGGATTGTCAAGACTCCTATGATAGTGCATTAGAGAGGCATTGAAATCAAAAAGGAGATAAATGTTATTAGGCCATCACGCATTGGAGAAGGGATTGTCATAAAGAGCATGACAATGTTACCTTATCATAGTCACAAAGGGGATAGTCTTTGTGGTGGTAATTATAGTCACTAAGTTTACATCCACCTTCCTAGGGTGTGTAGAAATGCCTGAAGTTGAATATGCCTATTTTAAAGATCTTGCCATGAGTATTTTCCATGCTTTTACGCCCCTAATGATCCGAAGATTGAATATAAAGGTGTGGAAATTATTGACTAACCTTACTACTATCACAGTCAATTTGCTAACATGCAAGACAGTCATGAGGTTTTTCTTGTTTTATTCAAGATTTATATAATCTTCCTTATTGATAAGATGGGGGTCTGCTATTCCCAAACTGTCTATGACAAAATACCAATGGAGACCTCCCCAATCCTCATCTCAAGTTTCAAATGCACAATGAAACAATGGAGGACAATCATAATTGTCATAATAGTAGATTAGCATTTTTTGTCTCAAGGTGGCCCTTGAGACTGCCAAGGGGATGGATATAAAGTTGGAATTATGGTTTTTGTTTAAAAGCCTTGTGTCATTGACCTAATATTTATTTGTGGCAAGGATCCCAATAGTCTAAAGATTACAAATCATTGTCAAGAAGGGACTGTCATAGTTAAGTGTGGTACAGTGATACAATTTCATCTTGGTTGAGTATTGTATAAATCTCAAGCTATTTAGAATGCATGGGGATATTAGGGTGTGGTATCACTATATAGGTAACCATCAAGTGATTTCTTCAACCCAATCTTGGCTTATATAGTACCCAATGTGAAGAGCAAGATAGTGTTGTCCAAGAACCTTGTTACGGTCACAAATGAGGGCAGTCTTAGCTATTGTAACCATAGTTGGAATCCCTTGTTGTTACCATAACATATGTGACCTAAAACCATGACTCTAAGAGTATGAGTTGTTTGAAACTCCTTTGAGAAGATCCCACTATCGGAAAGAATCATAATTCAGTGTTAAATAGGATTGTTGTCATTACAAAAAATCTAGCGCAGTCATTGTATCCTCTCATTGACATCATAGAATTAATGCAACTATAGTTTTCAATACCAAAGAGATGGAATTGATGGTAACCATAAGGTCTATGTTGACTAGTCTCAATCATCCATCCCTCGATGGTAATAAATAATGTCCCAAAAGAGACAATAATGATGATACAAATGCAGACACAAAATAAGACCACTTTATATTCTTCTATTTTAGAGGACTATCTCTACATTGCTGGTCTAGATTAAGGAAGACATGATTTAAGAGTTCATTGGATTTGATGGCTACAAGCCATTCATCAAATCCACACAAGGTGGCATGGTCAGGTTTCTGAATGCTTAAGTCCTTTGTTAGATGTTGTAGTTGTTTAAACTAGACAACTAAGAGAGGGGGGGTGAATTAGTTGTCCCTAAAAAAATTTTTTGCCTTTAACCTTCTTTATTATCTTACTATCAAATTAGTAATGCAAGCACTTAAACATGAATCAACAACATAAGAGAAGAAACATAATTAACACATTTGACACCAAGATTTTGACGTGGAAACCCAGTTAAGGGAAAAACCACGGTGGGGGTTAACCCACAAAATGCATACCCTATTAAAAGTACTTAGAAAAATAGAAGGCACATTCCTTCAGGTGCACTGCCCAGAGCTCACTGCTCAAAAGGAGAGGCTCACTACCTATAATATTTATTTAGAAAGAATTAACTGAGAATTAGCATCTATTTCATGCCTAATTCAATTTCAATGAATGCTCAAGAACTTTTGCTTTGCCTCAAACTCTTCTTCACACTTTACACTGCTCTTGCTCCTTTCCTTCTTTGTTCTACTCCTGATCCTTCCTTCAGATTTTATCTGTTTTACACAAGGATAATTTCGGTAC
The DNA here is from genome assembly GCA_027924645.1 of Cunninghamia lanceolata. NCBI lineage: Eukaryota > Viridiplantae > Streptophyta > Pinopsida > Cupressales > Cupressaceae > Cunninghamia > Cunninghamia lanceolata. The sequence goes on along the minus strand of BSBN01000784.1, from coordinate 5,175,375 downwards.
TTCTTCAACAAGTATTTATATACTTCATCAACTTTGGAATGATCAACAAGGTCGGCTAAACTTGACGTGAATCATCACACTGTCAGCCAAATACAACTGAGATTTGAATCTGCTTCTACAACGACTCCACACTTCATAGAAATGTGTTTAAGGCATCTGCAATAGGATCGGAACATCTGATCGACCAAGACTGAGAAGAACATTAACCTCAAGAAGAAATCTTCAATCAACAAGCTCAAAATTTAATGCGGACCTCCAACATAGTAGCTACACGATCCAGAGACCTCCACAAGCACATTGGAATTACCAATAACATTCACTCTAAACCAAATTATTAGAAGCATTTGAATCTTCCTCCGGAACCTCAAGAACACTCTCTGCCATGACTATCAAACTAGAAGGATAGCTTGCAGACTTTCAAACCACGAACCACTAGTGTTGATGATACACATTGACTTCCCAAACATGTCTTCAGATCTGTAGATCACAATTTTATATTACTGGAGCAATCTAGACCTCTTTCTTGTCACTCTATCTTTCTTGAGTATTGCAAGAACTAGTTCTACTCAGATGGCCATAACTCCTTCAAATCTTCATGCGGACTTCTCAAATCTTGACTGGAGCAACCTCTGACAATCTTCTACACAATCACATGATCCACATGCATTGATTGTCATTAATTTTCTCAATATCCTCAACAATCTGATCTTATACACAGATAGCAAAATAGGATATAGTTGACACTAATGGCAACAAGAATATGTTGACATCAATGACAACACCACTTGGGCACATATTTGCAACAATCTCCCCCTTTGTCATTCATGGCAACATGTGATGTGAAAAATTGAATCTAACCATTAAGACAAAAACTTCTCCCCCTTTCTCTTCTCACTTCTGCAACTACTTTCTTTATTGCTCCCCCTCACATTAGCAACTAGTTTTTCACATGACTTCTCTCCCCCTTTGACATCAATGGCAAAGGGCACATGTTTGCTATCTTTTCTCCCTTTTTGCTTCAGATTGATTCCCAAAATTTGCATATTGACTACTCCCCCTTTGAGCAGTACCTCTTTAACATCAATCTGGATCACAAGATATGGATGTGAATCCCACTGGACTGATGCACCTTAATGCATCTTAGTTCTGGTCAAGAGGGGTGATAACCCCTAACTTCTCTCTGAGATACTCAAAAGTATCCTTGGGAAGAGGCTTGGTGAAGATATCTACAATCTGATCTTTGGAAGGCACAAACTCCAACTTGACTTCATTCTCATTTACTTTCTCTCTCAAGAAATGAAACTTGATAGATATATGATTTGTCTTTGAATGCAATACCAAATTCTTTGAGATGCTTATTGCACTAGAATTATCATAGAAAATTGTGACTAGTTCCTCAAACACAATTATGATGTCCTTCAACATTTGCTTCATCCACAAAACTTGAGTGTAATTATTTGTTGTTGCTATGTACTCTGCTTCTGCAGTAGACATAGATATTGCCTCTTATTTTTTGCTTATCCAAGAGACCAATCTTCTCCCCAAGAAGAATGCACCACCACTAGTACTTTTTCTGTCATCCACATCTCCTGCCGAATCAACATCTATATATGCATGAAGAGTGAAGTTATTGTCCTTTGGATACAACAGTCCATAATCAATTGTCCCCTTGAGATATCTAAAGATTCTTTTGACTGCCATAACATGGGATTCTTTTGGATCAGCTAGAAATTTGGCAACAAGTCTAATTGCATTCATGATATCAGGTCTGGTCTGAGTTAGATAAAGCAGTCCTCCAATCATTGATCTATATCTTTTCTGATTTGCTTTGGGAGAGTCGTCATCTTTGCTTAGCTTACATCCGGTTACCATAGGTGTACCTACTGGCTTTGAGTCTTCCATTCCAAATTTCTTTAGTAATTCTTTTACATACTTGGATTGAGATATGAAGATACCTTTATCCGATCGAACAATTTGTAGACCTAGGAAGAAATTCATCTCACCAAACATTGACATCTCAAACTCGCTTTTCATCTGATCAACAAATGCTTTACACATGCACTCATTTCCACCAAAAATGATATCATCAACAAAAACTTCAACAATTAGAATGTTCTCATGATCAATTTTGAAGTAGAGATTACTATCAACAGTACCTTTGCTAAATCCTAGCTTAAGCAAATGCTTATCCAATTTGGCATACCAAGCTCTTGGAGCTTGCTTGAGTCCATACAAGGCTTTTCTCAATTTACAAACCATATCTCCCTGATCAGACATCTGAAATCCTTCTGGTTGCTGAATGTAGACTTCTTCCTCCAAATCTCCATTCAAAAATGCTTATTTCACATCCATTTGATATACTTTAAAATCTTTGAAGGTAGCAAATGCAAGAAATAATCTAACTGCCTCTATCCTTTCCACCAGAGAAAAAGTTTCTTCAAAATCAATTCCTTCCACTTGAGAGTAGCCTTTACATACCAATCTTGCCTTATTCCTTACTACTTCACCATCTTCATTTAGTTTATTCTAGAAGACCCATTTGGTTCCAATCACATTTTTGTCCTTAGGTCTAGGAACTAGATCCCATGTGCGATTCTTTTCAATTTGCATCAATTCCTCTTCCATTTCTTTAACCCACTTTTCATCATTGTAAGCTTCACATACTGATTTAGGTTCAATCCTTGAAATCAAACAAATCTCTTCTTGATCTTCAGATATTTTTCTCCTAGTTTGAACACCTTTACTCTTATCTCCTATGATCTGATCTTCAGGATGATTTAACCTTACATACCTGGGAGTTTTGGAGATGGTTTGAGCTTCTATTTCTTGAACTTGTTCCTCATCATTTATGTTAACTTCTGGAGTTACCGGTTCAACCTAAATTTGAGTCTAAACTTGAACTTGCCTTCCTTGATTTTGACTTTCATCTTGATCATCTAAATCATATCCAGAGTACTTGGAATGTCCTTCTTTTCTTTCATCAACTTTAACATTCGCACTTTCAACAATCTTCTTCAATCTTTTATTGAAGCATCGGTAGGCCTTGCTTTGAGTTGAGTATCCCAGAAATATTCCTTCATCACTTCTTACCTCAAACTTACCTAAAGACTCATCTCTTTTGATATAACATTTACTACCAAAGACTCTGAAGTATCTCATGGTAGGAGGATGACCAAACCAAAGTTCATAAGGAGTCTTACCAGAATTTCCTTTGATCTGCACTTGGTTAAGAGTGTAGACAATAGTACTCACAGCTTCTCTCCAATAAACTTGAGGAACATTTGTTTCCATCATCATGGTTCTGGCAACTTCTTGAATGGTCTGGTTCTTTCTTTCCACAACTCCATTTTGTTGAGGAGTCCTAGGAGCAGATAACTGCCTTTTTATTCCATGCTTTTCACAGAAAGCATCAAACTCACCGGAGGTAAATTCTCCACCTCTATCATATCTCATACATTTTAATTTCCCACCAATCTCATTTTCAACCATCATCTTGAACACCTTAAACTTGTCAAGGGCTTCTAATTTTTCTTTTAAAAAAGTTACCCACATCATCCTGGAGTAATCATTAATTAACAACATAAAATATTTGTCTCCTTGTACACTCCTAATTCTAGCAGGACCACAGAGATCAATATGTACCAATTCCAATCTCTCACTTGAACCTTGTTCCTTACTCTTGAATGAAATTTTGTTCTATTTGCCTAACTGACACTCTCTACATATGTTATTAGGTTTCACAAGTCTTGGAAGATCTCTTACAAATTGAGTAGAACTTATTTTGACAATGTTGTCAAAATTCACATGACATATCCTCCTATGCCATAGACAACTTTGATCTATTTGAGCAATCAAACAACTTTTCCCAGAACTACTTAAGTGAAAGATGTTACCTCTGGTTTGAGTATCGGATGCAATTTCAGTTCTGGAGCTTTCCAAGATTCTGCATTTACCATCCTTGAACCGAAGATCATAACCCTTGTCAACCAGTTGTCCAACACTGAGAAGATTATGTTTCAGTCCTTCCACATACATAACATCATTGGTGTTGTTCTTGCCATCAAGAGAGATGGATCCTCTACCACAGATTCTACCAGCTGAGTTATCTCCAAATTTCACAAGTCCTCCTTCATAGTTTTCAAAATTCACAAACTTACTCTTGTCACTAGTCATATGATGAGAACATCCTCTATCAATCACCTATTCATCCTTTTCAATAACCTGAGCAGCCAAGGTACTTTCCACATTTTCACAGCTAGCAAATTTAGTAGACACTGGATCTTCTTTGATAGCAATAAACACCCAATCATTTTCAGATGAGCCTCCATGATCAGATTCATCATCTGTTACCCCATCTTCTCCATTTTCTTGGATATAGTAACATTTCTTCTGACCTTTATACCTGTTAGGGTTTGGTTTTGAAAACCTTTCTGGACATCTTGAGGCAAAATAAACAATCTTATTACAAGCAAAACATTTGAGTGGTAATTTTCCTTCATACTTACTGGATCCTCTTGGCATTCTTCTGGCAATAAGAACTTCAAGATTTGCTATTTCTATTTCAACATCTTTAAGATCTTTTCTTGTCTTCATAAATCTGTTTGATCTTGCAGAGGAACTTTCACCCGGATCATATCTTTGTTTTCCATACACACTAGCCTTAAATATAGATTTAGACTTGGGAAGAGAATCACCAAACTCACTTAATTTGAAAGATGAAATTTTGCCAACTAGATGATCTCTTGTAACATCTGAGACTGTCCTGATCTCTTATATAGCTATAACCTTATGTTTGTATGAATTTGGTAAAGATTTGTGTACTTTTGATACAATTTCTAATTCTTCCAAAGTTCCACCAGCACACCTGATGCCACACACAAGTTGATTTATCTTTTGCATGTAGATTATGATGTTTTCATCTTCGCTCATCCTCATAGTTTCAAATTTTCTTCTCAGACTTTGCATTTTTGCACATTTGACATATTTATCACCTTCATACAGAAACTCCAACTTTTTCCAGATTTCATAAGCAGTTTTTAGACCAAAGACGTTTGTCATCTCTGAATTAGTCAGAGCACTCAACAAGGCTTCTTTAGCTTGAAGATTATTTTCAGCATCTTTGATTTGATCAAGAGTTGAAGGACCTTTCTCTGGAGGTTTATACTCAACACTAGTTATTGCCCAATAAGCATCGCCCATGCATTGCAAATGAAACTCCATGTGATTTTTCCAAACAAAATAATTTGTTCCACAAAATCTTGAACTTTCTTGTAGGTTGCATCCTGGATCTCCTCAAGCGGTTAGGCTTTTATGAGAGGATCTAGCTCTGATACCAATTGTTGAAACTAGACAACTGAGAGGGGGGTGAATTAGTTGTCCCTAAAAACTTGTTTTGCCTTTAACCTTCTTTATTATCTTACTATCAGATTAGTAATGCGAGCACTTAAACATGAATCAACAACATAAGAGCATAAACATAATTAACACATTTGACACCAAGATTGTGACGTGGAAACCCAGTTAAGGGAAAAACCATGGTGGGGGTTAACCCACAAAATGCGTACCCTGTTAAAAGTACTTAGAAAAATAGAAGGCACATGCCTTCAGGCGCACTGCCCAGAGCTGACTGCTCAAAAGGAGAGGCTCACTGCCTACAGTATTTACTTAGAAAGAATTAACTGAGAATTAGCATCTATTTCATGCCTGATTTAGTTTCTATGAATGCTCAAGAACTCTCGCTTTGCCTCAAACTCTTCTTCACACTTTACACTACTCTTGCTCCTTTCCTTCTTTGCTCTACTCCTGATCCTTCCTTCAGATTTTATCTATTTTACACAAGGGTAATTTCGGTACTTCTTTAACAAGTATTTATATACTTCATCAACCTTGGAATGATCAACAAGGTCAGCTAAACTTGATGTGGATCATCACACTGTCGGCCAAATATAACTAAGATTGAATCTGCTTCTACAACCACTCCACACTTCATAGAAATGTGTTTAAGGTATCCACAACAGGCTAGGAACATTCGGTCGGCCAAGACTGAGAAGAACATTAACCTCAAGAAGAAATCTTCAATCAACAAGCTCAAAATTTAATGCGGACCTCCAACATAGTAGTTACATGATCCAGAGACCTCCACAAGCACATTGGAATTACCAATAACATTCACTCTAAACCAAATTATTAGAAGCATTTGAATCTTCCTCCAGAACCTCAAGAACACTCTCTGTCATGACTATCAAACTAGAAGGATAGCTTGCAGACCTCCAAACCATGAACCACTAGTGTTGATGATACACATTGACTTCCCAAACATGTCTTTAGATCCACATATCACAATTTTATATTACCGGAGCAATCCGGACCTCTTTCCTGTCACTCTGTCTTTCCTGAGTATTGTAGGAACCGGTTCTACTCAAATGGCCATAACTCCTTCAAATCTTCATGAGGACTTCTCAACTCTTTACTGAAGCAACCTCCAACAATCCTCTACACAGTCACATGATCTGCATGCATTTAAATTGTCATTAATTTTCTCAATATCCTCAACAATCTGGTCTTCTACACAGATAGCAAAATAGGATACAATTGACACTAATGGCAACAAGAATATGTTGACATCAATGACAACACCACTTAGGCACATATTTGCAACAGTAGTTGCAACTGCCCTGTTAGACATGTATGCAAAATGTGGAAGCATAGACAAGGCACGTGAACTATTTGACATAATGCCTCAAAGAAATGTGGTCTCATGGACTGCAATGACTACAGGATATGCACAAAATTGATTTGTTGAAAAGGCTTTAGAAATTTTAAAGCAAATGCAATTGGCTAGTGTAAAACCAAATTCCACAGCCTTTGCCAACATCCTCCCTGCTGGTGTCAAAATGGGAGCTTTGGAATAGGGTATGGACATCCATCAATGCATAAAGGATAGAGGAATTTTGTCAGATGTTGTAGTTGCAACTGCCCTGTTAGACATGTATGCAAAATGTGGAAGCATAAACAAGGCACGTGAACTATTTGACAAAATGCCTCAAAGAAATGTGGTCTCATGGACTGCAATGATTGCAGGATATGCACAAAATATGGAATCATAGACAAAAAACATGAACTGTTTGATAGAATTCCTCAAAGAGATGTCATCTCATGGAATGCAATGATTGCAGGATATGCACAAAATAGATTTTGCAAGGACGCTCTCAAAATATTTGAATTAATTAAGCACTCTGGAACATATCCTAACATTGTAAGCTTTGCTTGTATTCTAGGTGTATGCAGCCATGCAGGTTTAGTGGATGAGAGTTGTACATACTTCAATCACATTTGTAACCCTTATTGCATTACACCTACAGTTGATCATTATGTGTGCATGGTTGACCTCCTTGCCCATGCTAGCTATCCTGAAGACACCCTAAGCTTTATCTTTCTTTCTAAATCCCCAAATTTGCCCTATTCCTGCTCACATTGAAGACCTGTGAGCGGGTATAGGGCTAACATTTTTTCTTTCTAAAATCAGTCGGATAACATATTGCTAACTTCATTTTTTTTTCAAACAAAATAGACCTTTATCTTAAGGTTACTTATAAACCTTAAGATAAATAATTATTGAAAAAAAAGTGTGCATTCCTTAATGACATGTAAGAGAATTTAATCAACTGCTACTTAAAAACTCTTTAATGTTTTTGTCTAATACAGGTTATTAGATTAATAGTGAAAAAGAACATACATGGACCAAGCAATTTGTGGCACTTAAGGTTATGTAATAGAATTTACAGTTGATAGTTAAATTATCTAATAGATTTTTTTATGATCTTTACTAACATTTATTAGAATTGTTGCATGTTTTACATCATTGGAATGACATATTAGCTATAACTTTTTTGAAATTTTATTATGGTATGTGCACTTTGATATGATGTAATATGATTATGGTTTCATTTCATATGTTGTAATATTAGATATATAATAGAAAAATAAATTATTGTAAGAAATAAATAATAACTTTTCATTTTAAATGTTTTTTTGTAGAACACGGGTCTTCCAAAAGATCAAGATGATCCTCATGATATAGATCTAGATTATGTTGGTTCTGGTATAGATCACATGGCAGAGGATGATGATGACATAGATACAGAAGACATCGAGGCCGATGAAGATGATGATGATCATGATGATCATGATCACGATGGTGATGATAATGATAAGGCAGTTTCTAGTAGTAGCCAGTGACATTCATGATCATATAGACTACATCATGGATCATTGCTAATATATTGTTATGATGCCTCTTTTCATGGTTACTATCATATGTATCATTTTCATGGCCTGCAGTACCATATTATTGAGTTGTATCATTTTGACATGTATCAATTTGACTTATATCATTTGGACATGTATCATCTTGACTTGTATCATTTTGCATTACATAATTTATTATTTTTACTTATATCATTTGTACATGTATCATTTTGACTTATGTCAACTGTTGGACATGTATCATTTTGACATGTTATTGATCTACTGACATATTTGACTTTCACTTGTTTTAGTTATATATGATGATGATCTTATCAGTATTGATTTGTCAATTTATATATATTGAAAGCGGTCAATGATTTTTGGATGGATATTTATTATGTATGATGATTTTTATTTACTGCTCAAGATGGATGTTGTCAAATTCAATTAAATTATAGATATTTGACTCACTTGTTTTAATTATAGATGATGATCATGTTATAATAATTATCTTGTTATTTAATCATATGAGTTAAATAATTAAATTACTTACTCTATAATCATATGAGTTATTTAAGAGGCATGATATATTTAACTAATTAAATTGAAATAAAACATATTATTTAATTTACTTACTCTATAATCATATGAGTTATTTAAGAGGCGTGATATATTTAACTAATTAAATTGAAATAAAACATATTAAATTAATAAATGTAAGTAAAACAAGAAGCATTTTTAGAAGCAAAAAAGGAAGCAACAATGGAAGCCAAACTAGAAGCAAACCAGAAGTAATCTTGGAAGCAAAACTTGGTGTTATCTAGTAAGCAAAAATAGAAGTAATTCAGGTAGCAAACAAAGAAGTAATAATGGAAGCAATTTTAGAAGCAACAAAAGATGCAATAATAGAAGCCATATTAGAAGCAACAAAAGACATAAAAATGGAAGAAAAATTGAAAGAAACAAGTGACATTATATTGGAAGCAAAATTGGAAGTAAAATTAGAAGCAAAATTGGAAGCAAAAGTGGAAGCAAAATTAGAAGCAAAATTGGAAGCAAAACCGGAAGCAAACTTGGAAGCAAAACCGGAAGCAAAATTGGAAGCAAAAGTGGAAGCAAAACTAGAAGCAAAACCGGAAGCAAAACTGGATGTAAAACCAGAAGCAAAACTGGAAGCAAAATTGGAAGCAAAAGTGGAAGCAAAACTAGAAGCAAAATTGGAAGCAAAATCGGAAGCAAACTTGGAAGCAAACCTAGAAGCAACACAAGAAGCAAAACCAGAAGCAAAATTGGAAGCCAAACTGGAAGCAACAAAATCCGGTGCTAAATCTGGTGCTAAAGTGAAATAAAGTTTGGTGCCTAGTTTTGCGCCTGCAGAAGTGTCCAATTCATGAAGTCAAATGCACTAAATTTCAGCACTTTTTTAGGTGCTAATTGCCTCTTTTGTTGTAGTGGTATTAGACCTTTACAAAGTGGGTCACCACTTTTACCAAGGTAGCTTGCCCTTGGAGACCCTAAATCAAGTGCAAGGTCACCCTTAGAGGCCTTGAAGACATAAGGGGCGACCTAGAAAGAATGGCTCAAGTAGGTCATGAAACTTCAGAGAGCTCATTCAGGCACATATGCTCCTTTTTGGGTGCCATTTTTTTTAAAATTGTATATTTTTTGAGCATTATGTAGTGGCACCATTAGTTTTTCTTGAAAGTGTTTTAAAATTATACTTTTAGCTCATTTTTTCTCAAGGTATCCTTTTGGGCTAAGAAAGTGGTTAGGAGGTACGCAAGACCTTGGGAGGTCAATTAGATGGATGTAGAAGGATGAAATGATGAAAAGCCCCTAGAGAGAGTGAATTTCCCCTCTTGTGAAGTGGATTGGTCATGTTGTCAGGGCTAGAAAGTGACATGAATGATTTGTGGAACATGGGTTAGGTGACTAGGAGGATAGTGTGCAAGACCTTTGAAGGTTAGCTTGGAGGTAAGGGACGTACAAAAAAGTGAAAAACAAATGAAAACGTGTCACCAAGAGAGAAGTTGCTAAGAGGTTGTATATATTTCATGCTTACATGTTCATGATTAGGACTATAGCTCATTCTCGGACTGCCATGTAGGCTTGTGAATCTTTTTCATACTTATAGAACATGGATATATTTCAAGTCTAATGATGATTCGGTGGCCCAACACAGGACCCTACATGACATGAAATAACAAATCTCTCTCTCTCTCTCTCTCTCTCTCTCTCTCTCTCTCTCTCTCTCTCTCTCCAAATTGATTCTAAAGTGATGGAAGTACCCAATTGGCCTCTTGACACCTCTCGCTTGTAATTTCTTACATATTTTACCATTTTCTAGGTGTTTGTTTCTTCTCATTTCTTGTTTGTTATTTTTTCCCATAAAATGGCATGTTTTTCCCTTTTCTACTAGTCTACCCTAGAAAATGATTGTCTATCATGGATAATGAATTACTAGTGAAAGGGGTGAACACATTATTTTTTCTTTTCTTCATCTTTTCCTTCCATGGCATCTTTCCTTGAGCTTTTTGGTTTTTTACTTTGATGGATGTAGGCACCCAACTAGCCTAAGATTAACTTTTTCTATCTTTTCTATCTTAGATTGGGTATACATAGGGAAAATCTATCTTTTCTGGGATCCTTCTTTCATTCTTGGTTTTCAATTTTCAAGCAACACACAAAAATTGAAGAGCTAATTCAACGCGCAGTAAAAAAATACAACAAACACATAGACTTTAGAATAAGGAAAGGATCATACTTCATAGGTTTACATTGCTTCAAAGAAATCACATGACACCTACAACCTTTAGAGTTTTTTGCATGTCATTTTCTCACAAATTTTACACTTTAAATAGTAGTAGTTCATCCTCTTTTTCTTCTCTTCATCTTCAACCTACTTGTCACTTTCCATCACAAAGGAAGAACTTGATGTGAAGGGGGAAAAGAGAGAAGAATAAAATTATTGGGTGCTTGAGGACTCTTTGACTACTACATAATCCCTACATGCTTTGGATCTCCATTATGGGTAAGTGCAAGAAGATGGGGGGCCAAAAAGGGGTCTTAAGTGGCCACTTTTTTTCTGAAATCAGGAAATACTGGCCTTGGATGAGAAATTGAGCATAGTTACACTCAAAATTTAGAGATGCAACCAAAACAATGTTCGTAGTGCTCCGAGTCTACTTTCTAAACTACTATTTTGTTTTGAAAATGGCATAGATTAAGGGGTTCAAAAGAGGGAGCCACAGAAATTGGTGTTGTTTCTGTCAAAAAAACATAACATAGCATGTTTTGTGGCTCCCTCAAAAGGTCAACTTTTTTTTGGTATTTTTAAAATCGCTTCAGTGAGAAATTAGCTAATAGCATGTAGTTTATGCCCGATTTTTCTGATAATTTTTTGATGAATATTTGATTTTTTACTAATTTTTAAAGTGGACACATCCTAAAAAATAGAATTTTGGCCGTGCTACCCCTATAAATTTTGAAAACTAATTGAAAATCATTTTTTTTTTTAATATTTGTAGAATGGAGTCTAGTTTCTAAATATGTAATTTTTTTGAAATTTGAATGAATAGTTATTTTACAATGAAAAAAAGACCAAACAATGGTTTTTGCATAAAAACGGACACACAAACAAAAGAAATTAAAGATGAAAGGCTTAACATTGTTAAAATGTGAAAAAAATCACATCGTCAAATAGCTAAGAGAAAGCCTAACATTACCCATGTGTTCGATTTGTTCAACCTTGAAACACATGCAAATCTGAGGGTTAGCACGAACAAAATTATGTGAAATTTTGAAGAATATAGAAAAACACGTCTGTGACTGTTCATAAGGCACTCCAAGCCTTTGGGTTGGAAATCCAAAGCAAATCCCAAGCCCAAGGCTTGGGATTCCCAAAGCAAGAAATAACGCGAGCGCGTTATAACGCGCTCGCGCTATGTTTCGCCTTGCATTTTTCTTTCCTGTAAGTCTGTCTTTTGCTATGTTTGACATAACGCGAGCGCGTTATAACGCGAGCGCGTTATAACGCGCTCGCGTGATGTCCCACTCAAATTTTTTTACGTTCAAGGCTATTAATCATGAGGGTTAAGGCATAAGGGATAGAGTTGGAAGGTTTACGGATAAGGGATTAGCGTTTAAGGTATAGTATCGAGCCCGTTGAGGGTCTAGGAATAGCGATAGCGTTTAAGGTTTAGGGATGAGGGATGACAGATTACGGTTGAGGGTCGAGGGATCAAAGTTAAGGGTTGAGGGATTAGGGTTTGACATTAAGGGTTGAGGGTTGAGGTTCAAGGGTCAAGGGTTTAGGGATAGGGTTTAGGGTCGAGGGATTAGGGTTAAAGTAGAGTGTGGAGGGTGTAAGGATTAGGGATAGGGTTGGAGGGTTTAGGGATAAGGGATTAGGGTTTAAGGTATAGTATCAAGTCTGTTGAGAGTTTAGGAATAGGGATAGCATTTAGGGATTAGGGATGAGGGATTATAGTTGAGGGATGATGGATTAGGGTTGAGGGTTGAGGGATTAGGGTTTAGGGATAAGGTTTAGGGTTGAGGGTTGAGGGATTAGTGTTTAAGGTATAGTGTTGAGGGTTGAGGGTTTAGGGTTGATGGATTAGCATTTAATGTCGAGGTTAGGGTTAGAGTGTCGAGGGTAGAGGGATTAGGGATAGGGTTTAGGGTTGAAGGTTTAAGGATTGAGGGTTGAGGCTTTAGGGATGAGGGTTTAAGGCTTGAGATATAGTGTCAAGTGTTGAGGGTGTAGGGATAGGGTTTAAGTTTTAAGGGTTAAGGGTTGAGGGATATGGATTAGAGTTTAAGGTATAGTGTTGAGGGTCGAGGGATCAGAGTTAAGGGTTGAGGGATTAGGGTTTGATGTTGAGGGTTGAGGGTTGAGGTTCGAGGGTCAAGGGTTTAGGGATAGGGTTGAGGGTCGAGGAATTAGGGTTAAAGTAGAGTGTGGAGGGTATAAGGATTAGGGATAGGGTTGGAGGGTTTAGGGATAAGGGATTAGGGTTTAAGGTATAGTATTGATTCTGTTGAGAGTGTAGGAATAGGGATAGCATTTAGGGTTTAGGGATGAAGGATTAGAGTTGGGGGATGACAGATTAGGGTTGAGGGTTGAGGGATTAGGGTTTAGGGATAAGGTTTAGGGTTGAGGGCTGAGGGATTAGGGTTTAAGGTATAGTGTTGAGGGTTTAGGGATAGGGTTTAGGGTTGAGGGATTAGGATTTGACGTTGAGGGTTGAGGGTTTAGGGTTTAGGGTTAGGGTTGAGAGATGAGGGATCAGAGTTAAGGGTTGAGGGAATAGGGTTTGATGTCGAGGGTTGAGGGTTGAGGTTCGAGGGTCAAGGGTTTAGGGATAGGGTTGAGGTTGAAGGGATTAGGGTTAAAGTAGAGTGTGGAGGGTGTAAGGATTAGGGATAGGGTTGGAGGGTTTAGGGATAAGGGATTAGAGTTTAAGGTATAGTATCGAGTCTGTTGAGGGTTTAGGAATAGGGATAGCATTTAGGGTTTAGGGATGAGGGATTAGAGTTGAGGGATGAGGGATTAGGGTTGAGGGTTGAGGGATTAGGGTTTAGGGATAAGGTTTAGGGTTGAGGGTTGAGGGATTAGGGTTTAAGGTATAGTGTTGAGGGTTGATGGTTTAGGGATAGGGTTTAGGTTTGAGGGATTAGGGTTTAGGGTTGATGAATTAGGGTTTAATGTTGAGAGTTGAGGGTTGAGGGTTGAGGTTGAGGGATAGGGTTAATGGTCAAGGGATTAGGGTTAAATAAGAGTGTCGATGGTAGAGGGATTAGGGTTTAAGGTATAGTATCGAGCCTGTTGAGGGTCTAGGAATAGGGATAGTGTTTAGGGTTTAGGAATGAGGGATTAGAGTTGAGGGATGATGGATGATAGATTAGGGTTGAGGGATTAGGGTTTAGGGACAAGGTTTAGGGTTAGGGTTTAGGGATAGGGTTTAGGGTTGAGGGATTAGAGTGAAGGGTTGAGGGATTAGAATTTGGCGTTGAGGGTTCAGGGTTTAGGATCAGGGTTGAAGGTTGAGGGATCAGAGTTAAGGGTTGAAGGATTAGGGTTTGATGTTGAGGGTTGAGGGTTGAGGTTTGAGGGTCAAGGGTTTCGGGATAGGGTTGAGGGTCGAGGAATTAGGATTACAGTAGAGTGTGGAGGGTATAAGGATTAGGGATAGGGTTGGAGGGTTTAGGGATAAGGGATTAGAGTTTAAGGTATAGTATCGAGTCTGTTGAGGGTTTAGGAATAGGGATAGCATTTAGGGTTTAGGGATGAGGGATTAGAGTTGAGGGATGAGGGATTAGGGTTGAGGTATTAGAGTTTAGGGATAAGGTTTAGGGTTGAGGGTTGAGGGATTAGGGTTTAAGGTATAGTGTTGAGGGTTGATGGTTTAGGGATAGGGTTTAGGTTTGAGGGATTAGGGTTTAGGGTTGATGAATTAGGGTTTAATGTTGAGAGTTGAGGGTTGAGGGTTGAGGGTTGAGGTTGAGGGATAGGGTTAATGGTCAAGGGATTAGGGTTAAATAAGAGTGTCGATGGTAGAGGGATTAGGGTTTAAGGTATAGTATCGAGCCTGTTGAGGGTCTACGAATAGGGATAGCGTTTAGGGTTTAGGAATGAGGGATTAGAGTTGAGGGATGACGGATGACAGATTAGGGTTGAGGGTTGAGGGATTAGGGTTTAGGGACAAGGTTTAGGGTTAGGGTTGAGGGATTAGGGTTTAAGGTATAGTGTTGAGGGTTTAGGGATAGGGTTTAGGATTGAGGGATTAGAGTGAAGGGTTGAGGGATTAGAATTTGGCGTTGAGGGTTTAGGGTTTAGGGTTTAGGATCAGGGTTGAAGGTTGAGGGATCAAAGTTAAGGGTTGAGGGATTAGGGTTTGATGTTGAGGGTTGAGGGTTGAGGTTTGAGGGTCAAGGGTTTAGGGATAGGGTTGAGGGTCGAGGAATTAGGATTACAGTAGAGTGTGGAGGGTATAAGGATTAGGAATAGGGTTGGAGGGTTTAGGGATAAGGGATTAGAGTTTAAGGTATAGTATCGAGTCTATTGAGGGTTTAGGAATAGGGATAGCATTTAGGGTTTAGGGATGAGGGATTAGAGTTGAGGGATGAGGGATTAGGGTTGAGGGTTGAGGGATTAGGGTTTAGGGATAAGGTTTAGGGTTGAGGGTTGAGGGATTAGGGTTTAAGGTATAGTGTTGAGGGTTGATGGTTTAGGGATAGGGTTTAGGTTTGAGGGATTAGGGTTTAGGGTTGATGAATTAGGGTTTAATGTTGAGAGTTGAGGGTTGAGGGTTGAGGTTGAGGGATAGGGTTAATGGTCAAGGGATTAGGGTTAAATAAGAGTGTCGATGGTAGAGGGATTAGGGTTTAAGGTATAGTATCGAGCCTGTTGAGGGTCTAGGAATAGGGATAGCATTTAGGGTTTAGGAATGAGGGATTAGAGTTGAGGGATGACGGATGACAGATTAGGGTTGAGGGTTGAGGGATTAGGGTTTAGGGACAAGGTTTAGGGTTAGGGTTTAGGGATAGAGTTTAGGGTTGAGGGATTAGAGTGAAGGGTTGAGGGATTAGAATTTGGCGTTGAGGGTTTAGGGTTTAGGATCAGGGTTGAAGGTTGAGGGATCAGAGTTAAGGGTTGAAGGATTAGGGTTTGATGTTGAGGGTTGAGGGTTGAGGTTCGAGGGTCAAGGGTTTAGGGATAGGGTTGAGGGTCGAGGAATTAGGATTACAGTAGAGTGTGGAGGGTATAAGGATTAGGGATAGGGTTGGAGGGTTTAGGGATAAGGGATTAGAGTTTAAGGTATAGTATCGAGTCTGTTGAGGGTGTAGGAACAGGGATAGCATTTAGGGTTTAGGGATGAGGGATTAGAGTTGAGGGATGAGGGATTAGGGTTGAGGGTTGAGGTATTAGGGTTTAAGGATAAGGTTTAGGGTTGAGGGTTGAGGGATTAGGGTTTAAGGTATAGTGTTGAGGGTTGATGGTTTAGGGATAGGGTTTAGGTTTGAGGGATTAGGGTTTAGGGTTGATGAATTAGGGTTTAATGTTGAGAGTTGAGGGTTGAGGGTTGAGGGTTGAGGTTGAGGGATAGGGTTAATGGTCAAGGGATTAGGGTTAAATAAGAGTGTCGATGGTAGAGGGATTAGGGTTTAAGGTATAGTATCGAGCCTATTGAGGGTCTACGAATAGGGATAGCGTTTAGGGTTTAGGAATGAGGGATTAGAGTTGAGGGATGACGGATGACAGATTAGGGTTGAGGGTTGAGGGATTAGGGTTTAGGGACAAGGTTTAGGGTTAGGGTTGAGGGATTAGGGTTTAAGGTATAGTGTTGAGGGTTTAGGGATAGGGTTTAGGGTTGAGGGATTAGAGTGAAGGGTTGAGGGATTAGAATTTGGCGTTGAGGGTTTAGGGTTTAGGATCAGGGTTGAAGGTTGAGGGATCAGAGTTAAGGGTTGAGGGATTAGGGTTTGATGTTGAGGGTTGAGGGTTGAGGTTCGAGGGTCAAGGGTTTAGGGATAGGGTTGAGGGTCGAGGAATTAGGATTATAGTAGAGTGTGGAGGGTATAAGCATTAGGAATAGGGTTGGAGGGTTTAGGGATAAGGGATTAGAGTTTAAGGTATAGTATCAAGTCTGTTGAGGGTTTAGGAATAGGGATAGCATTTAGGGTTTAGGGATGAGGGATTAGAGTTGAGGGATGAGGGATTAGGGTTGAGGGTTGAGGGATTAGGGTTTAGGGATAAGGTTTAGGGTTGAGGGTTGAGGGATTAGGGTTTGAGGTATAGTGTTGAGGGTTGATGGTTTAGGGATAGGGTTTAGGTTTGAGGGATTAGGGTTTAGGGTTGATGAATTAGGGTTTAATGTTGAGAGTTGAGGGTTGAGGGTTGACGTTGAGGGATATGGTTAATGGTCAAGGGATTAGGGTTAAATAAGAGTGTCGATGGTAGAGGGATTAGGGTTTAAGGTATAGTATCGAGCATGTTGAGGTTCTAGGAATAGGGATAGCGTTTAGGGTTTAGGAATGAGGGATTAGAGTTGAGGGATGACGGATGACAGATTAGGGTTGAGGGTCGAGGGATTAGGGTTTGATGTGGAGGGTTGAGGGTTTAGGGTTAGGGTTGAGAGATGAGGGATCAGAGTTAAGGGTTGAGGGATTAGGGTTTGACGTCGAGGGCTGAGGTTCGAGGGTCAAGGGTTTAGGGATAGGGTTGAGGTTGAAGGGATTAGGGTTTAAGGTATAGTGTTGAGGGTTGATGGATCAGAGTTAAGGGTTGAGGGTTGTAAGGATTAGGGATAGGGTTGGAGGGTTGACGGATTAGGATTTGATGTTGAGGGATTAGGATTTGACGTTGAGGGTTGAAGGATTAGGATTTGACATTGAGGGTTGAGGGTTTAGGGATAGGGTTGAGGGATTAGGATTTGACATTGAGGGTTGAGGGTCAAGGGATTAGAGTTGAGGGTTTAGGGATTAGGGATCTATAGCAGAACAAAACGTGAGCACGTTATAGCGCGAGCGCGTTATAACGCGCTCACGTTTTGTATTTCTACTGAAACGGTAAAAAAGTGGTTACCCCCGTGATCCAGGCCCACATGCTCTATTTTCTTATTGATTCTGCGTGTGCTCTGACAAAAAAGAAGTGCTTTCATGCTATTGGGAAGTTCACATGCACATTTGACACATTGTACGACCTTTGCATGATCTTTCCACCACCTTTTCTGCTTTGCCAACTTGAGAAGGAGGAAATAACATAGTTTTCAAACCAAGTTTGATATATATCTATTCAAGTTTCAATTTTTGTAGTATTGCAATGTTAATTGTGATTCAATTTTAAGAATTTAACATTGAAAAGGAAGCAAGTGGTGAAAAACTCAAATTGTTGAGGAGTTTGATGCAAGAAGATAAAAACACTACATAATTGGGTACTCTCTCCATTCAAATCTTTGTTTTTTAGGTATGTCAAGTCTTTACATGCATGTTCTTTACATTTTCCTTATTTCAGATTGAATTACTTTATCATGCTTTATCATACATGTTTAAAATAGACACATTCCCAATCGAGAAAGCAACCTACAATCTCACATGATGCCATGTATATTTTCTACACTTGGGCTCTTTAATAATTATGTGTAATAAACAAACCTTAGTTCATCCCATGATGTCAAACTATACAAGAATAAATCCTTACAACATAAAAAAAATACAATCCCACTATTATCATGTATTCATTTCTTAGGAACTAATATTGGTCTCTTTATCATGCTATAGACAAATTCTCCATCATGCCGAGGAAATGATCAAGAATTAAACCAACACAGGAAGAGATAGAAGCTAAGAATGCAAAGAAAGCAATGGCTATGAGGGAACTTCGTGAGAAGAGGAAATTGGACACGATAAATGAAGACATACCAATTGAAGAGGAACCACAACCATCACAAAGAGATATGGTATTGGCAGCACAAAGAGAACGAATGCAAAAACTTCGTGGTACGAGAGATTTGAATACCATAGTTGGAGACACATCCTTTGCCGCAAGTCAACATGTAGGGACACCATCTACCACATCTCAAGTTGAGAGTACATCATCACTCACATGCGATGAAGGAGGTACGCCATCGTTCCCACCTCAACCTCAAGGTATGCCATCTATTCCATCTTCGATCGAAGGTATGCCATCTAACCCATCTCATTTAAATATTGATGAAATTCCTAATGTTGAGATGATTTTACCTAACTTGACACCACCTAGAATTTTTCATAGAAAGCCAAAGTATTTGATTGATATTGATGAGAATATTTTGCAGCCAATGGAAGGTAAGATTCCAAAACGCACTTGTAGAAGATATGCTAATAAGATTTGGAGATTGTTCTTTGAAAAGTTAAATGAGACTGCAAGATGTCAACTATTCGTTGAAATGATGCGAAGTATAAAGTATAGGTCTATCATGAAGATTCTTGGGTTGAGAACATCAGAGGCTTCAAGTGAAAAATCTATTGTCAAAAATCTAATGAGTGCGTATGAGAGTGTGGGTAACACCTCACGCACAAAAGATAGTAATGCAACACGGCATGTGATTACATCGACTATAGTAAGTAATCAAACGAGGAAAGCTCGTCTCATTAGAAAGACAAGTCAAGAATTGAGAATTAATAGGAAAACTTTATCAAGAGCCGTTGGAAGACGCCAAAGAATTGAGGACACTAATGCCAATGAATTATGGGCGTTCTCGGGGAGACTACCACGAAAAGATAAATCAATTGTTGAAGCATTGAGATCACTAATTGAAGACTTTTGGAAGAATTACACAAGGGTATCTCCGAATCAAAGGGATGTGGTAAGAAGGAGAATTGGTAGTCAGAACCGCGAGCCACATCCAAAGCATTTTTTGGATGAGACTCAAACAGAGTTTTATGGTAAATTTCTAGAGAAGTATCCTCAAATTAAAATTTGTCAAAGATATTTTGAAATGCTAAAACCTTTCTATGTTAAGATAAATCACACACGCACTACTTGTTGTTGTAGATTACATATTGAATTTTCTAACCATTTTGATGCTTATAGGTCTATATGTTTAGATATGCATACTAACAATGATTTGCAGGGTTGTGCCATATGTGCCCCACCAACATCTTCAAGAGACTTCATATCAAGAATTTTATGTGAAAGAGAGGAAGGTCAAATATTCTACAAGAAATTATGCTTGGATGGCACATGTCATCGTTGTGGTGGCTTGCAACATTTGCCAATATGTGAACATATGGAAATAACACATGCGGTTGGAAATGAACTAGTAGAGTTTGGCAAGTATAAAACAGTGGCATACAATACAAAAGATGGTAAAGAAGCAAAGAGGTGTGAATTAGTTATTGAAAAGATTCCAGTGTATCAGTTTATGCCTATATTTCGTGACAGCATAGTGTATGAGTATGCAAGACATGCCCATAGAGCTCGATGGTTGGACTTGCAATTCAAGTTATGCAAGGACACATTTCCGGTTGGTAGCATTGTTTCAATCGTCGACTTTGCAGAGAACTACAGTCTACAGCCACAGCGTGAGGTGCAATCACAATATTACAACTCCACACAGGTTTCTATATTTGTGCACATCGCATTCATTCATGCGAATGATAGTACAAAGGATGACAGAAAGATCATAAGGGAGTATCATTTCTATATTAGTGATGATCGCACGCATTCTACGGAGTTCGTGCAAGGTTGCTTTCAGGGGTTCTACAATGATTTGGCTAGAAGGGGCATATCGTTCAGTCAGCATATCATATGGTCGGATAATTGTGCATCACAATTCAAGAACTCGCAGAATTTCTATTGGCTGAGTAGGAGGCATAATTTTACAGGTATTCAACATATGTGGAACTTTTGTGAGGCCGAGCATGGAAAGGGGGAGCATGATGGTGCAGAAGCATGTATCAAAAGAGCCATAGCATGAGAAGAGTTAAAGTATAAAGACAATGCAAAGTTGACAGATGCAAAATTGATTATCGAGTGGTGTAATGCTTCCATGGGTCTAGGTAATGAAGGTAAGTCTTTAGTTCGTAGATTTTTTTGGTTGATAGATGATACTAACATTGCACCATATGAGGATTGTTGTACACTGACAAGATCAAATGAGATGCACTCTTTCAGAAGCTCAATTGTAGGTTCATGGAGTATCCATACACGAAAGATGTCATGCTTTTGTTCTTCCTGTACAATTCAAGTCTGGGATGAGTGCGAGTCAAAGGAGTGGGTTGACAAATGGCAGTTAAGTTATCTTAGCCCACTTGACACGTATCGACCCCCGACGGCACTAGAACTAACACAGATGGAATCGTCAGTTGACTTTGACCACATATCAGATTTAGTTCAACCAGGTAATATAGGGCACATATATGCATCTAATTTCATCTAGTTCAACCAGGTAATGTCATCTTACTTTGTAGTGTTTTTGTAATGTTGACTAATTTCATCTAATTTGCTACACATATCAATGTAGGACACGTATATGCAGTTATTGCAGATGAAGATAATGAAGAGGAAACAGATTATTACTTATGTCGTTGTGTTGAGGCCAAAAAGAAATTGGAGGCCCCTGTTACAGATGGAGAAAACATCGAATACCCTACAGGATCAGTGGTTATTACTCGAACATGGCTTAGAAGGTACCCACATAAGAGTGTTAATATTTGGCTATTTCAGGACTTTGACATGCATCGAAAGATTCTTCATTACTCGAACCTTGTCATGGCATCCAATGTTCATTTGATAAAGTATCGGGGTAGACCTTTGAACAAAATATTGTGGAAGGTGCGTGAGTCTGACCATGAAGCAATACTTGACACAATAAAGAGTAGAGCAGATCCAGATAGTTCATTGGATTAATTTTTAAGTATTCACATTGATTTTGTAAAGTTATGTTACATTGAGTTGTAAGTATGCACATTAATTTGTAAGGTTTGTCTTTTTTTATTTCCTCCTGCATTTTTACACATATGTACACAATTTTACATCATCATGTTATGCATTTTTGGTGTCCTGGTCCTGATGCGACCAAACTCATAACTCACCCTACTAGACACCATTTGATGATCTCTCCAACACTCTGGATCCAGGGCGCCCAATCATGATGATGACCTATATACCATTCTCCCAAGGCGCTCATAATGAATGAATGATAAGGAGCACCTTGACCTCTATAATCAAGGTGATTTTAAGTCACTTTGAGTCATTTGGGGTCAGTTTGAGTCTTTGAGTCATGTTGCAAAAAAGTGTCAATGTTGTCAAGTTGCACAAAGCAACTTTTGCATTTTTGGTGTCTTGCTCGTGATGTGACCAAACTGACTGTTCCAACGCATTCGGATGGGTACATTTACGCTAGGCATGGTCCTGTTTTTCACCCAAACATGTCGAAACAGTCTGAGCTACATTGTACCAACGATATCCCTGAAGAGTCCAAAGTGCAAAAAGGCTGCAATCTTTGACGAGATGTTACTCGAAAACTGTGTCACTTAGAAACATTCCGTCTGAGGCAACACTATCATGTAGAGTGCCTCTACAATAACCTCTCTCAATTTTTTATAGCTCTGAGGCATTTACCCGTGGTGAAAGGTTTTCTGCTGCCCAAAAAATCGTCAGAAGGAGGCAGTGTAAAGTTGCAAAGGGGTGTAACTTTTGTCCTGCTCCTGATGCGACCAAACTGACTATTCCAATGCGTCTCAATGGGTATATTTATGCTAGGCATGGTCCTATTTCTCACCCAAACATGTCGAAACAGTCGGAGCTACATTGTACCGACGATATCCCTGAAGAGTCCAAAGTGCAAAAAGGCAGCAATCTTTGACGAGATGTTACTCGGAAATCGTGTCACTTAGAAACATTCCGTCTGAGGCAACGTGATCACGTAGAGTGCCTCTACAATAACCTCTCTCAGTTTTTTATAGCTCTGAGGCATTTGCCCGTGGTGAAAGGTTTTCTGTTGCCCCAAAAATCGTCAGAAGGAGGCAGTGTAAAGTTGCAAAGGGGTGTAACTTTCGTCCTGCTCCTGATGCGACCAAACTGACTGTTCCAACGCGTCCGAATGGGTACATTTATGCTAGGCATGGTCCTATTTCTCACCCAAACATGTCGAAACAGTTGGAGCTACATTGTACCGACGATATCCCTGAAGAGTCCAAAGTGCAAAAAGGCAGCAATCTTTGACAAGATGTTACTCAAAAATCGTGTCACTTAGAAACATTCCGTCTGAGGCAACGTGATCACGTAGAGTGCCTCTACAATAACCTCTCTCAGTTTTTTATAGCTCTTAGGCATTTGTTCGTGGTGAAAGGTTTTCTGTTGCCCCAAAAATTGTTAGAAGGAGGCAGTGTAAAGTTGCAAAGGGGTGTAACTTTCGTCCTGCTCCTGATGCGACCAAACTGACTATTCCAACGCGTCCGAATGGGTACATTTATGCTAGGCATGGTCCTATTTCTCACCCAAACATGTCGAAACAGTCGGAGCTACATTGTACTGACGATATCCCTGAAGAGTCCAAAGTGCAAAAAGGCAGCAATCTTTGACGAGATGTTACTCGAAAACTGTGTCACTTAGAAACATTCCGTCTAAGGCAACGTGATCATGTAGAGTGCCTCTACAATAACCTCTCTCAGTTTTTTATAGCTCTTAGGCATTTGCCTGTGGTGAAAGGTTTTCTGTTGCCCCAAAAATCGTTAGAAGGAGGCAGTGTAAAGTTGCAAAGGGGTGTAACTTTCGTCCTACTCCTGATGCGACCAAACTGACTATTCCAACGCGTCCGAATGGGCACATTTATGCTAGGCATGGTCCTATTTCTCACCCAAACATGTCAAAACAGTCGGAGCTACATTGTACCGACGATATCCCTGAAGAGTCCAAAGTGCAAAAAGGCAGCAATCTTTGACGAGATGTTACTCGAAAACCGTGTCACTTAGAAACATTCCGTCTGAGGCAACGTGATCACGTAGAGTGCCTCTACAATAACCTCTCTCAGTTTTTTATAGCTCTTAGGCATTTGCCCGTGGTGAAAGGTTTTCTGTTGCCCCAAAAATCGTCAGAAGGAGGCAGTGTAAAGTTGCAAAGGGGTGTAACTTTCGTCCTGCTCCTGATGCGACCAAACTGACTGTTCCAACGCGTCCGAATAGGTACATTTATGCTAGGCATGGTCCTATTTCTCACCCAAACATGTCGAAACAGTCGGAGCTACATTGTACCGATGATATCCCTGAAGAGTCCAAAGTGCAAAAAGGCAGCAATTTTTGACGAGATGTTACTCGAAAATCATGTCACTTAGAAACATTCCGTCTGAGGCAACGGGATCACGTAGAGTGCCTCTACAATAACCTCTCTCAGTTTTTTATAGCTCTGAGGCATTTGCCCGTGGTGAAAGGTTTTTTGTTGCCCCAAAAATCGTCAGAAGGAGGCAGTGTAAAGTTGCAAAGGGGTGTAACTTTCGTCCTGCTCCTGATGCGACCAAA
This sequence comes from Cunninghamia lanceolata, assembly GCA_027924645.1. NCBI lineage: Eukaryota > Viridiplantae > Streptophyta > Pinopsida > Cupressales > Cupressaceae > Cunninghamia > Cunninghamia lanceolata. Next base: position 5,151,126 of record BSBN01000784.1, on the reverse strand, counting down.
CTGACTGTTCCAACGCGTCCGAATGGGTACATTTATGCTAGGCATGGTCCTATTTTTCACCCAAACATGTCGAAACAGTCGGAGCTACATTGTACCGACGATATCCCTGAAGAGTCCAAAGTGCAAAAAGACAGCAATCTTTGACGAGATGTTACTCGAAAACTGTGTCACTTAAAAACATTCCGTGTGAGGCAACGGGATCACATAGAGTGCCTCTACAATAACCTCTCTCAATTTTTTATAGCTCTGAGGCATTTGCCCGTGGTGAAAGGTTTTCTGCTGCCCCAAAAATCGTCAGAAGGAAGTAGTGTATTAAGTCAGGATGAAAGCCTATTCACTCTAGGCGCCTGTTTTTGACCAAATCACACATGCGCCTTGAACAACTCTGTCTTCAAGGCGCTTTTCTCTAATCTCTGTAACTCTCCAAATCCACTAAGGCGCAAATTTTACCTCTTGGGCTCAAGATATAGGTTCTTCATCCAAGGCGCCAGAATGGTCCAAAGGCGCATTTCACCTCTAACCTCACCTCTGACCTTACTTGGAGGTGCTAAAGCTTTTGACATTTCAAGTAACTTCAAGAGAACTATTTTTCCTTAAGGTGGTTCACTCCTTGCAATTGGATGTATGGTACTTGTAACTCATTTGATTGACTTTGTAATGTTTCTTCTTCTTGCAGAGTAGATAAGGATGATATAAGCTTACTTCATGAATCGGAGTAGAAATCTCTCTTGGACTTGCTAGGTGAAAGGACTTGAACTTGAAGGACTTGAAGTTGATGAAGTGATCCTTCATGATGGCCTTTGACATTACCTTCTCGGAGTGTAGATGATAACACCTTCCTTGGATAAAGTGGATAACCTCTGACCTAAACTTTGAAGCTTGATGAATCTTGAAGATTGGGTTTCCTCCTACTCCCCTTCTGGGCTTCACTCCATCAAAGGCATATTTAGTTGTCCAAGGCGCCAACATTCACTCAGGGGTGCCCAAAGAGAAAGTTTACAACTCTAAGGCGCTAAACTCTTATGCAAAAATGGTCATCATCAAAGGCACAAAAATGGGTCTCTGGGTGCCAATCTCTACAAGACATTCCATCTCATTGCTCTCCTCCATTACAAGCACTCACTTACCTCAATCTTGGGCGCATACCAACATCCCAACATCCAAATCACCTAGGCCCTCAAAACCTTCAAGACTCAAGGCGCATTTTATGATCAAACAAGGTATCTCCTGAACAAGGCACTCATAGTCTCATCAGGGCGTTAATCATCATCATGAGCGCTCATATTGTTCTAGGCGCACAGTTATCTCTGGAATGCTCAAGGCGCTCAAGGCGCACATACCCTTCTCTAGGCTAGTTTACACTTATTCAAGGCGCTCATTCCAAACTTACATGAACTCCTCAATACAAGACGCACAAACTAGATGATCCTAGGGCATAAGGGCGTTCATAGGAGTTGTTATGTGTCATTTTGGCCAAGGTTTTCCGGAGCAGTGAAGACATTAGGAAGGGGATGATCATTTGGATAGTTTTGAATGCTTTATTTCTCCTTGTTTAAACTAGGCGCTCACTGAGGATTGGAGTAGCCTTTGCACCCTCACATCACATTAATCGGTGTTTCAGAGGCAATCATAGTATAGGAAGATTTGCACCTTGAAGAAGAGAGTTATCTGGTGAGTGCTTAGGAGTTCTGGCGCCTAGGGGAAAGGTCTAGGTAGAGCGCCTTCAGACTTTGACAGTGAAGTGCCTTAAGGAGTTGGATGATGTTTTTGCCTAGAGTGGAGATGATGTTTTTAGCGCCTTAAGGATGATGATGGAGCGCCTTGGAGTCAGGTTAGTTTGGAGCACCTTAAGAAGGTAAAGCACTTCAAATGTAAACACAAGTGTTTTGAGCGCCCTAATGAGAAGTTGTCTTGGTACCATAAGTTGTTCAAACGAAGATATGCACCTTAGATAGTTGCAAAGACCTAATTTAGCGCCCAAGGTTGGAAGACTCTTTGTGAGCGCCCAGTGTTTGAAAGCTCTTTGTGTTTGGTGCATTAAAATGAATTTGGCACCTAAGTAGTATTGAAACACTCAACTGAGTGCCTAAAGCCCATGAGAGAAGTGATATGCGCCTTGATAGGAATATCATGGAAGATGAGTTTACTGAATGGCGCCTTGAATGACTTGGTTGATTAAGTGTTTTAGCGCCTAGATATGGGATGAATCATTGAGCACCTTTGGTTGAGATGATGTCAGCACCTTTGAGATTATAACACCTTGGAGTCAAGTTTGAAGGAGCACCTTGAGAAGGTAAAACACTTCAAATGTTTTCAAGGAATTGGAGAAGTCACTTAGTGCCTAGAAGGAATTCCAGAGCAAGAGGGTTGGAGCGCCTTGAGCTTCAAGTCAGATATGTGCCTAGACCTCTACCCTTTAGCAAGTTGAAGCCCTCTGAGCCTTGACAAAGTGAGAATGCCTTATAGTGAATATGCACCTTGGGCAAGGTTGAATACAAAGTTGAGGAGTATATCATAATGAGTAAGTGCACTGTAGGGTTAGATGATAAAGACTAGTGCCTTGAGTGTCTTGGTCAAAATTTTGATGTGAGAAGTCTTGCAAGATCAAACCCTGGAGTGCGCCTTAGAGAGAACCTATTGATCCTTTGCTTTGACAAGATTTGGGCGCCAGAATGATCCTTAATAAATGGAATGTATCTACACCAATTTTGCGCCTTTAGGGAAGTGATGGTGGCCAGAATGATCCTTAATCTCATGTCTGTGCGCCTAGGTCTAGAAGCAAGATTTGAGCGCCTTAGGATAGGGTTTTTTGCACCTTGTCTTGGAGATTGAATTTGCGCCTTGGATGATGTTGAAGCGCCTTGGGATGAAATGCGCCCAAACTTACAGAGGGCCTTCAGTGAGGGAGTTGAAGAGAGTGCTTAGAGGAAGGATAGCCTTAAGATCAAACTAAGTACTTAGAAACCTAAGATTAGCGCCTTATTTGAAGTTATACACCTATTCTGGCGCCAGAGAGTGAGTTTGAGTGTGAAGAAGTGAATGTCTACGCCTTGAAGGGGATACAAAGGGAAGATGATGCACCTTGATGGGTTGATGATGGAAATTTGCGTTTTGGAGCTAAATGTGTGCCTTGAATCTAAATGATATTTGAGTGCTTAGAGGTAAATAGGGGCGCCTTTGAGAATTCTTTGTGCTTTAAGGAATGGATTGTGGCGCTTTGGACTAAGGTAAGTCCTGAGCACTTCCAATGATTTTAAGGAGCGCCTTGAAGGAGATAGTACCTAGAGAAGAAAAGATGTCAAGTTTTAACACCTTGGAAGAAATTCCAGATAGTGGCGCCTTCACAGGGTTTTCCAAGTTGGCGCCTTGGTTTGGGATGATCATGCTAAGAAAGAAAATGCGCCTTCAGCAAGGTCACATCAAGTCCAACATGTCAATACTCTTCATCACTAACGTCATGTTGAAATTTCAAGGCATCTATCCATTCAAGTTCTCCGAGGAATATCTTGCAAGTAACTTCAAGTTCTCCGAGGAATATCAAATGAAGAATGAGTTAGCCTATTCCTCATTCCCGGAGGCTAATTCAAAATAATGAGGGAATGAATTGGTTTTTGACTAACTTAACTTTTGTTTTTTGCAGGAACAAAGTCAGAAACTTGAAATTAGTTAAGTCTGGATGCTAAACTTGACTAAGGCAGGACTCCTAGAGTCAGGGCGCACTTTCTTGCTTGCTCAATGTCAAATGTGCACCTAACCAAGAATCATGGAGCTTTGAAGCACTTTAATCACATCAACTAGGGCGCCTAAGTGCATAGAGGTACAATGAATCTTCCAGAGAACATGGATAGACAACTAAGTCTCCAACTTGAGTCTTCTAAGTGAATTGGATGATGAAGAGAGTCTAGTCATTTTGGGCGCTAGTATCAGGATGAATCATCCAAAATGGGTGCCTAGAACTAGAAGGCGCCAATGCATGAGTTCAAGGATCCTCCATTGGAGCGACTAGCCCAGATGGCTATAGATTGAAAGTTTTAAAGCTAAGTGATGTCTCTTAGGTGAATTCCTAGCCCAGGTGCATGTGTTGGGAAAAACTCTTTGGCTCTGGCGCCTAGAATTGGGAGCTTTGTAAGATGCACCAATTGATGAAACATTTCCATTTTGCGCCTAGAATAGAACTCTCTCACATAGTTGAAATTGACTTGATAGAAGGAGATAAGTCTTAAGGACTAGTTTGGCGCCTCACTTGCCTATCTCACCTTTGAAATGCACTTTGGTTGATGATCATCATTGATGGCGCCTAGTGAAATGTAAAGCTATTTGCATCTCCAGAGGATCAAAATTGGATTAGGAGATCATCCTTGCAGTTGAGATTGACAGAGAAGTGTTAAAGGAATCACTTCAAATGGGCGCCTAAGCTAGTTGAGGCGCATATCAATTCCACTGTAACTCCAGACTGACGCTTAGGATCCAGTCATCTCCTAAGGCGCAGTTCCATTCACCCATGACCTCGCTTGGCGTCTAAAACTTGGAAACTCCTTTGGAAAGCTCCTGTTGCACCTAGAAGATGAGTTTGGGATATCAACTTGCAAAAGGCTTAGAAACTCTTCAAAGATGTTAGGCACAATCCCATGGCACTAGAGCTCAGTTTTGGCGCCTTCAAGGAATAGCACATGAAGGAACTTGGGAGGTCAGGTGCTTGTAAAAGGGAACACCTTGGAACATCTTCCAGGGGTTGAAGTAGTAAGAAAACATCAAGTGAGTCTAGGCGCACTCCCTTGTGTGAACAGTTTAGCTCTGGCGCCTAGCCACAGAGTGAGCCAGAAGAAGTAGTTTGGACATTAGAAGATAGGCGCTCATTCTACAATGAAGCATTCCACCTTCCTAATCAACAAAGACTTGCAAGAATTAACAAAGGAAGCTAAGGCGCACCTTCTACTTGTTTCCACCTCCAGAATGTGCCTAACCTTGAAAGGGGGTTCAAAGATGTTTGTTAGACCTTTTCACTCAAGGCGCTCACCTTAGGCGCACTTTCTAAGTCCTTGTCACCTCAAGGAAACACCTAGTTTGGAAGGCGCTTGCCCTGTTCTCCACTCCTTTAAATTGGTGCCTAGAACACAGAATGCATGAAAGGAGCGCCTAGACTCCAGAGGGCTCATTTGGGCGCCTAACATTTAAAACACTTTCATAATGATGATGTTTTGGCGCCTACTCTTGGAAACAATCTAGAGCATCCATAAACTCTAATTGGCGCCTAATGTTGACAAGGCGCAACTTCAAGAGGAGGTCACCTCAACTTGGCGCCCAAGTCAGAAAAACCTGTAAATCCTTCAAATATGCGCCTACCTTGTGAGGTGATGAGTTGAACATTCCAAATCTTCAAATGTTGCTCAAGTAAGGAAGACATTGTAACATCAAGGCTTCAAGGCCTGCCCTTGTATTTCCATTGAATGAGTTGTACTTCATGCTATTGAAAGCAGTTTCCATGTAATAAGACATTGCAAGTTGATTGAATCAAGTAACAAGACAAGTACCCAACTCTAATGTTGTTTCATTCAAATAGTTATCTTGATGTATATCTTTATGTTATTGAAGTAGTTGATGAATTGTTAGCAAGTAAAAGTGTTTAAGTAAGGAAAATTTTTCGTAGAACTAGTTGGGTATCTTACACTTACACCATGCCTATCCATCAAACATCACAATGCAATCAAAATCCTAACAACATGCCCATGATCCAAGATCAAGTGCAATCATGCAAAGATATTATCAATCACAAGCCTATTAAGAATGAACTAGAGTCTTCTAGTACCATACTTTTCCATCAAACACCATCATGTAATCCATGGCCTATCAAGTCTATCAAAGAAAATGCAAACATCCTATGTAATACAATCAGACTTTAAATATTTGAAGTAGCCATCTACAAATATCCATTCAAAAGTGGATTTATAATGCAAGTATGGACGCCATCAATAAAAAAGATTTGTATTAACCAAATATCCATATACGCATACATCAATATCTATCGATATAAGTATAACATATATACAAAATAGCCATATAGGCTTACAAGAATGCCATATAGGCATACAATGTCAACTATGTACAATACAAAATATATGTCCATAAATGCCATATAGGCATACAACAGAGGAACACAATAAAAAGTCATTCCCCTCTAGCTGGTGAAGAGAATAAATCACGAGCAGCCTTTGATCTTCTAGGGGATGGAGACATGCATGTGGGTGGTCTACTACGAACCCGAGGGCTACTCCTCCTATTTAGTTCTTCCTGCACCTTTACCTGTTACAAAAAAAAGTATAGATATTAATATATAGAAATTACATGTTTAAAAAAATGAAACATTTAACAAAATAATCACTTACCGCTAACATATAATCTGTCTCCTCGCTTGCCTCAGTAGCAAGAATAGGCCCTGGTGATGTCATGTCCTATAGAAACCATCCAGATAGAAATTAAACTTCAAATTAATAATCTTTTGATTTTTCAAAAATAGACAACTATAACAATGAATGTAAATTGAAATTTACTAATCTGCCTCATACCCCTGTCAATGCCATAGAGCTATGAATCGCAGAGGCCACACCCTGCTCCATTGCCCTATGAACATGGGGAGGTGTATCCGCAGCCTGCATCATCTGGAAATAAAACAACATTATTCAATTACGAAAACTATAATAGTGATGCAAATCATGGCTCCTAACATACACACACGCTCATCTAAACATGGAAGTACACACAATAAAACACACAAATCACATACAAAAATTTAGTAAGTACAATTCATTCATTAAACTATTTATTTTATTACCTCCGTAAAGCTTTGAAGTCCACCACCGCTGGCAGGTGTTGCCATGAAATCTACAGTGTTAACCTATTCAACATCCAAAATCAGAAATTAGAATACCATTCATATAACGATGCTATTCACATGTAATATTTATAATTGTTTACTAGTTACATACCTCGACAGTAGATGATCTAGTGAAAAATGTAGGTGGAGAACCACTGAAAACTGCATCGACGCTATGCCCCTGAAATTTCATTAAAATCATCAATTTAAATTAGTTAATCTTGTATTTCAAAAATAAAATTTAATAAATTAAATTCAATAAACTTGCTAATATTTACCTGAGTATCAAGGCCGAAAGTCTCACTCAGGAGGGTATCTGTCATCACCATCTGCTCAGCTGCAGATGTAGCCTGTGCACCTGCGTCCTGACTGTCCATGGGGTCATAACCACAGGCTGACCCGCAAGCCTGGCAAGTATGCGGTGGGACCCTACTCCTCACACTATCTCCCAACCCACTCTGTGTTGTAGGATCAGCATGCTCTATGATGCTTTGGGTCAAGGCACTAATCGACCTCAGTGTATCGACCTCAACACTCTCCTTCACAATGGAAGGGATAGAAACATGCTCGTGGGCTGGTCTGCTGATTACTTGTCTCACTACCCGCTGTGGGTCAAGACGTGCCCCTGGTCTATCCTGTGCTGAGCCCCCACCTCTACCCTGGAAGTCCCACATATCAAAATAGTTTGGCACTTTATTGAGGACAAACTCGGAGTAGAGTTTCCTCAAAAAGTATTGCGGGACCTCATTGTTATTGCATGGAGGATGGTCAAAAACCATCCACCACCTCTGCCCGAAATTGTCCCTTATCGCTTGGTTGTTGCACCAATGGATAGGGAACCTCTTCCATGTAATGGGTGGAGGTTGATTTGTTTGTGGGTTTGTGAAAATTGAACACAAGTCTACTTTTGTAATTTGTAATTTTTTGACATCTTGGTATGACAATTTATCTGCATAGTAATCTCTAAACTCTCTCTTTTTATCGGTCCAACTAGTTATTTGCTTGCTAATTGAATTTACATTTGATAACATAGACTCAAGAGATTCGGCAAGCGTGGACCTATGCAAGGTTGAAGTGGAAGGATCTTTCAACCTTGCAATTATATCTTCAATTTGTTTTTTGTTGTTTTCAATTTCCCCCATTATATTATCTTGTGTTCCAGGGGCATGTCAAGGAATGAATGGAGGAGGTTGTTGTTCTGCAGGTATTTCTTCCTCAAGATTTTGTGGATTTTGAGGAGGAGGAGGAGGTGCATTAACATTTCCTACAATTAATAAAATATACATCAAAAATCAACAAAAACCTACCTATTTAGGAAGAAATTCAAACAAAAAAACAAAGATAACTCACCCCTTTGGCGTGCTCGACGTCGCGGCGGCATTTCAGCGATGAATCGACAAGTCTTTTGTGTTGAATGGCGTTTTGTAGAACGCGAGCGCGTTTTTGAAGGGTTTTATGCCACGGGCGGAGAAAAAACTCATTGAAATAAAATGACAGTAGGTTTTTTTTTTTATATATAGCACTTTATAACGCGAGCGTGTTATAACGCGCTCGCGTTATGCCTTAAATTTTTTTGAAAATTTTTTGGCCACTTTTTGGCCCCCCATCTTTTTGCACTTACCCTTATCTAGGTGTGGGAGTTCTTTATTTCATTTCAATGCTCATGTAGATTAGTTTAGATTGTTAGACTATTCTAGTTATCAAAAGTTCTCCATTATTGTAACACTCTGCTATAACTCTTCAGTTTTAGAGTACACAATTTTTTATTTTCATAGAGTAGTTTAAATTTAAATTCATTTCTTTCTCATTTTTGTTAAAAACAACATTATATTTCATTTCAAAAACTCCCAAATCATTGCAAAATTTGTTCACAAAAGCCACAAATATTCAAACATTCAACTAGCACAATCAAACAAACAATTTATCAAATAAAAAGAATCATTTTACCCTCATACTATCATAACAAACAATAGAGAACAAATCAAATCCTACACAAGTAATTTTTGTTTTGATTTTAACATAAAATTGTTTGCATTTTCCTCTTTTTCATCATTTTACATTCAAAGTATTACATAGAAATGGAATTAAAAGGAATCATTTCTACTAACTTTTGCACTGAAACATGTGCATGCATGCATATAAAACTTAAAAGACACAAAGAAAATTACCTCTAGTCTCTCATTGCTTGCATGTTAGTTTAGTTAGAAACATTTTATTCCAAAAAAGAAAAAGAAAAAAGGATAACCGTCTATTCTATCTTTTCCTACATGCATGCTAGTTGCTTTTTCATAAATTTCATCATACTTAATCAAAAAGAAAAAATCAATTGCTCTCTAGATTTGTTTTTTTTCTACTTTTTCCTACATGCATGTTAACTCGGCTAGTAAACTCTATCTTAGCATTCTCATACATCCAAAAAACATAAAAATATTAAATGCCAACAAGCACAACAAATCAACAATAAAAACAATATCTAGGTCCTTTCATATTCAAGTTGAAGATCTCCTAAACTTAGTTTTGAGTGGAAAATAATCGAGACAAACAAAACAAACCCCAACTTGAAAATGCACAAATCATCAACCTCCAAACAAGATCAAGTTAGCCTACATACTTAAATCGTCTAAGAGAATTTCACTCCTTTGTTCTTCATTGCCATTTGCACTTGGCCATCTCAAGCCTATATGTGTTTAGGAGTGAGAATAGACTAGGTTGAGATCACTCTAAGTGAATTGAAAGAACACATACTAGCCCTCACAACTGCACAAGTCCTTGATCAAGAAACAACTTTAGAGATCATCGAGCAATAAAACAAGCATAAGATAGCCATTTAATTGGAAATTCAAGAAACCCTTTTAGAGTTACTAGCCATTTGTGCAAATATTGCCCTTTAAAATGCTCATCAAGAGTTTTACAACATACAAATGGAAGTCACAAAACTTAAACAAATCTACTACATCTCAAATCAATAATCTTACCATTTAGAGGGAACTTTTCCCTCATGAGAGAACAACCCTATGCTAGAGTGGTAATGCAATGCAAATCAACATTGTTGCCACTCAAAGGACACCTCTTCCATGTAAAAAGGATGGTCCTATGCATTCTCTATTGCATTATTGGATTTTACTAACACGAGTAGGAGTGATCTATCAGCAAATAAACCAAACATGAGTAATGCATGTGTGTATGCCCATTTGTGATTCACACACAATTGTTGTGAGCCATATTTGAAGTGTACAAATCCTTATTTCCAATATCATTAATCAATGAAGTCACATTTTGGGTAGGAGTTTCATAATTCAATTGTATCTTTTATAAAGCTTTTTGCATGACCTCTTTATACAATGGTGAAGTGCACACTAGATCCCAAAGAGATATCTTGACTTGTGTATATTTGAGTTGATTAATGATATCATATTCCTTTAGAGTTTTATTCATAAATGTAGGCTTCAAAGGATATTAGATGCATTAGGGGTAGAGAAGGTTGTTGTAATGGAACATTTTGCCCTTTAGCTAGTCTTTCATGTATAAGTCCAACTATGTGATAATCTTGTGAATCATGTGCAACATGAAAAGTAGGCTTATGTTCACTAGAAGAGACATTGGCATGAAAAGTAGGATGAGAGTCTACATATGCCATAAAATAGTAGGCAAGGAAGCATCAGTAGATAAATCATGAGAAGGTATTGGTAGGTCCATACTATCCCCATGAGCACTAGGTTTAGAAAAATAAGCAATGACAACATGTGCCAAGTTCATAAAAGAAGTGTAAATCAAATAGGATGAATCAAGCCATTGTAATTCTCTCACTTAAATGGAGTCATTAAACTCACTAATAAATAAAATATCAACATCTAAATACTCATAATTAGCAAGCAAGAAGGATTTAACATGTGAAGAAGTAACTTCAGTACCATCATAATCATCATGGAATAATTCCTCACTAAAAACCATAATGTCATCATGTAATGTATGGGAAGGTAATTAAGTATCAATATTGAGCTACATGAGAAACTAATGAACTAACATTGAGGTGTATGCTATGATCATGTCAGGAAGGTGTTGCTAGATGTGAAAGGTTATCATGAATATCCATAGGACTAACATTAGATGTAAAAAATGATCATCATTAAACACATCATCATGTATTAAAGAAGGCAATTCAATGAAAGCATATGAATCTATAGAGCTATCATGACATGTAAGAGAAGTATCATCACAAGATGTAACAATGTCATGAATAGGTAAAGAAGGTGTAACCTCATTGATGTCTTTTATCCTAGGTGTATCACTAAAATGCTTATCACTATCAAAAGCCATAGGTGAAGTAGAATCAATATGAACCTTATGGACAAGTGAAATGAGCATGTCTAAAAAGAAAGGACATCCACTAACCAATTCAATAAAGAAGTGAAAAGAAAACTTTACAAGATAGAATAACACATCCATAGAACAAGCATCCTCATCCATAGCATTAAATGTCATGAGAGTATCAAGGATGGAGGATCATGTGTAACAAAAGATAAGAACATGTCCAAATCATAAATTTTTACATGTATATCAACTAAGAAAAATGACTTATGAAAAGCCATGATGATATATTTTCTTATGGTGGGTGGGTGGCATCAAGGAGGTATATCAATATGTATGCCTAAACCCTAATCAAAGTATGATAAGTATATGAAACAAAGGTGGATCCAGGATTCCAGATCCTAGTTAAATTTGAAATAAAAGGATAAAATTAGATTAAAATCATATTTAAAAGCTTAATGGAGTAGAAACTCTAAGTGGATACCCTAGGTAATGCAAGAAAATGTCGAGTTCACCTATAATGCAATGAAAATAATTGCACCACGTTAGATTATCTAGGCTGAATAAATAAATGCAATCAATATGCACAAATTAACCTAGATTAAACCAAAGCCGAGGTAGATAATTACAATAAATACATGAAAATTAATTACAATGGATAGGGGTACTTAACTGTTAAACTAATGATGGATGAATGATGTTGTTCAAGCTATGCAAGATGAGTTTGCCACTATCCAAAATTCGATGCCCTTGTTTTGATGACTATCTCAAAATTTGTACTATCTCACAAAAAATTGTGGTTTAATCCTACACACTACGAAGTCGATCCCAAGTGGTGCATACTTGATTTGATGTGTAAAATTGATTTGTGTTGTGCAAGAATGATCTAATAGAATGTCGACTTAAAATGTTGTTCACTTTATCCTTCTTGACATTTGAATCTATTAAGGTGGTGTCTAGGGACACTATTTAGGAGTCTGTCAACTTAATAGGTGAATGGGTTCTCCTAGGTCAAACCCCTTTAACAAAGCAAATTAATGGCAATGAGTGATATCAAACACAACATGTGTAGACATATATGGCCTATATGATGATGTGGATTTGATTCTAAATATAGACTTTTAAAAATCAAAGTGTGCTCTAATGAATTTCTCATTTTCTTACATTCTTAGGTAATTCCTAGATCAAATTAAGTGCACATTTTAATGGCTTTGATTACCATGACATAGCAACATGTTGCACAAATGTGTGTTAAGGCTAGTAGAAAAGGGTGGGAAACTTAGATTTTGAAATTTTAAAATTTAAATTTCAAGTTTATTTCCATGCACCTCAGGATTAAACGTAGTCAATCTTAAGCCATTTGGAAATGAACCTTGAGGTAAAATGATAATTTTGAGGCAACGAGTGAATTTATAGAAATGAGTGTGAACAAGGGTGCAATGATAGTGAGTAAATAACAAAGATATAAGAACATATGTAAATGAAAATAAATAAAAATGATAATTTTGAGGCAATGAGTGAATTCATAGAAATGAGTGTGAACAAGGGTGCAACAATGATGAGTAAATAACAAAGATATGAGAACACATGTAATGAAAATAAATAAAAATGATAATTTTGAAGCAATGAGCGAATTTATGGAAATAAGTGTGAACAAGGATACAATGATATGAGTAAATAATAAAAATGTGAAAACATATGTAAATGTAAATAAATAAATACGGATAGAAATTAGACCAAAAACCAAACTAAAATCAAGAAAATACCACTCAATATATTATTAAATTAAAACATTCTACCAAAATAAACAAAGACTAAAATGGAAAATGACATGGATATACTAATTTCACCATTAAATTTAAAAACAAAAAAATATTGTCCCACAATTTTGTTGAAATAAAACAGGTGCTCCAAAGAAATTTGGTTTCATGGGTGGCCGCGGGGTTTTCGGTCAACGGGGGAGTGCAAATTGAATAGAAGTTTGAGAGCTCTTGCAGACCAGAAAATTTCATCACTATTTCGACTAATGAGCGTCACAACGCGTAGTTTGTGTTTGTGTGCAAATTGATCTCCTTTACCTCCCACAACTTCGCCTCGAGTCAACTAAACAAAATTCTACGCAAGTTGCACGTGTTCAAGACTTACCAACGCCCGGATTTATCGTCTTGCAGCCTTCGTACATTTTATGGCCGTATGGCAGTATTTAGAGATATTTTTTAATAAAATATAATCAAAATTTTTAGAAAATTATATTATATGAAATGCAAGATTTTTGTATAGACACTACAGAAATATAGTTAAATATATGTACTTAAACATATATTTAATTTATATCATATATGTTATATATGTTATGTTATATGAAAGGGAAGATTTTGTATATTCTGTATAGAAATATAGTTACATATATATTTAATCTAGAATAGAATAGAATAGAATAGCTTTTAACGTCCACGAGGTTAAAAATAGTCTATGAGATAGCCAACCCCATCAAATTTGTCTTTTGCCTTTTAGTTCTACTTTTGTGCAAAGATATTATGAGCTCTCCCATCTTCTCCATAGCACTCTCGACAAAAAGATCATTCCAAGAAACTGCTACCAAGATATTTGCATACTTTGCTATGATGTTAGTGTAAGCATCACATGCTAAAATAAAGTGTTTCTCTGATTCCATTGCCCTAGAATCATGGGGATTCTTCCCATACTATATTTGCCATCATCATAAAACTTTTATGGTCAAATTTATAATAGAAGATCTGACATTAAAATATATATGTTATCGTATAGGAAAGGGAAGATTTTGTATATACTGTATAGAAATATAGTTAAATATATATAATCTATGATATATGTTTTTAAAATAAAATATGTTGTTGATAAGGGCGTCGTTCGGTGGTCAAGTCGCACAGTTGTTGTGGCGGCCACCAAAGTTCAAGCCCTCATTGCGCTGAAGAGCTCGCAGGCCTTGTGCCTTCTCTGGGCTGTCGTGCTCGCAAGCTATGGATCTTCGCTAGGCCAACGAGCTCGCGGGTTTAAACTTGGCGATAATGCCTTGGGGTCGAGACCCCCAGTAGTGGTCTCGACGATAAAACCATGGGAAGAGATCCCTGTAAGGATCTCTGAACTTGGCCCAGGGTAAAACCCCAAACTTCCCAAATTAAAAAAAGTATTGCTTTGACTGGCAGAGTCGACAGTCAAATTTAGGCTCTAGTTATGATAAACTCCCGACCTAGCTGATATTTGGAACTTCCCTGAATGATCCCTTTGCCCACCATTCCGGTTTCTTTGTTGTGGCCCAGCCGTACCTACTACTCTTCTTCTTGCTGCCTCCCCACAAACAATGCTTTACCACGTTCACAAAAAGTAACGCGTGCTTTTTTTTCCACAGCTAGTCAAAATTTGATGTATTAAAGGGCAGCAGGACACAGTCGATCCAGATCACATAAAGCTTTCAGCTGCTGCATCTTACACAAGATACGCCTATACAAGAAAAAGAGGAAATTCCAGTATATCCTGCGATGGCCCATACTCTGCATGCAGCAACCATACCTTGGCATATCAAGCCAAGCACAAGCTCAAACTATTTGAGTTCCCCCAAGATCCCCAAATCCAGAGTTTCCTACACCCTTTCTCGCCCCAAACAAAAGCTTACCATCATCCGCGCATCCGTGTCGGAAAAAGTATCGCAGACAGAACTACCGGCGAAGGTCGTGAGGGAGATTCCGGGCACATACGGACCACCACTCCTCGGAGTGATCCGTGATCGGCAGGATTTCTTCAATGGCAGAGAAGAATTCTTCAAGAGCCGAATGGACAAGTATCAGAGTACCGTATACAGAGTAAACATGCCGCCGGGCGGGCCATTTTTTCCAGATCCGCGCGTCATAATGCTTCTCGACGCCAAGAGTTTCCCCGTTCTCTTCGACACGAGCAAGGTCGAAAAGAGGGATCTTTTCACCGGAACTTACATGCCCAGCCTTGACTACACCGGAGGTTACCGGACTCTCTCATACCTCGATCCCTCCGAAGAAAATCATGCAAAGCTCAAGAATTTCTGCTTCGAGGTACTCAAGATGAACGGCAAACGCTGGATCCCTGAATTCAACAAAGCCACTCAGGAACTCTGGAAAGTTCTGGAGAAAAACCTGGCGGAACACGGCCGGGCAGTTTTTAACGACGCCTCAGAACACATGACGTTTAATTTTCTGTGCAGATCCGTCATGGACAGAGATCCGGCGGATCCCGGAGCGGCGAGTTTGGGTTCCGACGGGCCGTCACTGATGAAGAAATGGATCTTCTTTCAACTGGCGCCGATTACTAGCATTGGCCTTCCCAGAGGTGTGGAAGAGCTCACAATCCATTCACTTCCCCTGCCCTTTGCGCTAGTGAAAAGGGACTACGAGAAACTGCACAATTTCTTCTCAAATCACGCTACCCGAGCTCTGGATGCGGCGGAGAAATTCGGGCTCACCCGCGAGGAAGCTTCACACAATCTGCTCTTCAATATCTGTTTCAATACATGGGGAGGAATGCTGCTACTTTTTCCGTCTATTGTCAGACTGATTGGGCGTTCGGGCGCGCAGCTGCATAAGGATCTGGCGGATGAAGTCCGGGCAGCTGTCCGAGAACATGGCGGCGGGCAGCTCACTATGCGGGCGCTGGAAAACATGCCTCTTGTGAAATCGACAGTGTGTGAAGTCATGAGATTGGAGCCCCCTGTTCCGTTTCAATACGGGAGGGCGAAACAGGACTTTGTGCTGGAGTCCCATGAAGGGCTTTTCCAGGTTAAGAAAGGGGAACTTCTTGGAGGGTACCAGCCCTTCGCTACAAGGGATCCTAAGGTTTTTGAGGCCCCTGAGGACTTTGTGCCCCGTCGATTCATGGGCGAACAGGGCCAGAAATTGCTGCGCTATGTGCTCTGGTCTAATGGTCCGGAAACAGAGAATCCGTCTGTTAATAATAAGCAATGCGCTGGGAAGGATTTTGTGGTTATGATTGCTCGGCTCCTCATTGCAGAGATGTTTTTGCAGTATGATTCCTTTGATATGGAGGTGTCTGCGGGAGCTCTTGGTTCTTCCGTCTCTTTCACTTCTCTCAAGAAGGCCGTGGCCTGAGATTGCAATTGTATAAATATATACTGCCTTGCAATGTTCTGTGTTCTGCTTACAGGATTTGAAAGTGAACACTTTGCATCTGGTCGTTTAACGATCGAACGATTTCAGTGTTGAAGTAGTAAATTTTGTTGCCTAGGGTTTTAGTTTTATACATTTAGGTAGTTTGTATTTTCCTGTGTCGAAACTAGAATTGTAAGAGATTGTGTTGTAATTTGAGAAGCAGAGTATCTCGACTGCATTTCATTCATTGTGTACAGATTACTATTGGGTAATTGATGTTCGCTTTGATCTTTCGTAGGAAATTGTTTGTGCCTGCTGCTCGCCAATTTTATTGAATCTTTGTCGGTCACGTTTTTTTATCAGATGCAGCATAATTTCAGTGTGAAAGTTTGTATGCAAAATTAAATGAAAGGTCAGCCATCAAATACAATATAGTACAAATGAGTATAAGACAACGTAATCACGGGAAACCTTTATAATGTCTTATCTATAACGAGGAGAAAAGGACAAATAACCAGTCATCGGCAATGTCTTATCTATAGCATATTGGATGTCTTGTTCTTTCTCGTTTTTTGATCATAGAGGGATTGGTAGTCTAACTATCTCTAGGGCAAACTCCGTATAATTTCATAATTTCTGGGCTGTACAGGCAACCCTTAAGTAAATAGTAGGTATTGAACCTATGATTATTGTCTGTGTTTTTCCACAGCTCAATTCTCTGGTCTATACCTGGAGGCTCATTTAAAACATAGAAATTGAACACATGGTGGGACCCATATCTTTCAATCCTCCGGTCAACATGGTTGTTTTTAAACATCATCTACTTTAAAGTCAAAAGTTAATTTTGGTGAATAAAAATAAGAAAAATATCTAGCACTTTTTGTTTTGGATGAGGTGTAAAATTGCTATCGATTGTTTGACCATTGAAATGATGTTTAAATAGAACCGTCTACACCTAGGGGCTTATTTAAAATGTAGAAATCGAACACATGGTGGGACCCATGTCTTTCCACTGCTTAGTCTACACCTAGGGGCTCATTTAAAGTGCAAGAATCAAACACATGGTGGGACTTGTGCTGCGAGGTCCTAAAACACACCACTATAACCTTCGTATGCATTAGTTGCCCATGCGACGAGTAAATCTAAGAAATCGAACTCATAACCATCATTCGTGATTTTCAATGACTTAACCGTTTGGTCTACCCCCAAGAACACAAGAATTTTATTTTTTATTGTTTTAGTCAAATGTACATCCACCACAAATCTAAAGAGTTACGTGTTATTGAGTTGGTTGATACTTGTAGGATACAAGCATTTAAAATATTAACACAATCCTTTTAAAGATTTATTTGTAGGTATATTTATTAATTAATTTATATTTATTTTTATAAGATTTCATTATGAATTTAGAATTAAATATTTGCAAATTTATATTTATATTAAAAAATTAAATTAAATTTAATATGAAATTTATTTTTTAGAATTTTTTAATATATTAATATGAATAAATTATGTAACGTGCATCACATGGTTATATTATAATTTAGAAGGCAATCTTTTTCATTTTAAATTAAATATAGGAGACTCTACTCCATACTCTAAACAATAACTCTTGTAAAACGTATATAACCTTGTGTCATTAACCATGATATAATTAAAGCAATCTCAACCTTTAAGGATTTACTACATAAAAAGTCTTGTGGTCACCTTTCAAGAAACAAGGTGGTCCATTACGGGAATCATGATACCACTCACTTCATACAACGTAATAAGTTTGTAGAAGAAAAGATATAAATTATTTTTTAAAATATGTTATTGAGAGTGAAAAGTTTATTTTAAGAGTATAAAATGTGCTAGAGAGGCATGCGTTATTGAATTCTTTTTATTTAAAAAGTTTATATAATGTATTATTCAAAAAATAGAAATCTTACAATCACATCAACGAAATGTATTATAATTACATAATTTATTATGAAAATAAAATGTCTTTTCAAAAATTAAAAATAATTTGAAATTTGAATTAGAAGTATTTATATTTTTAATAATGCATTTAAGATAAGAATGTTGTTAAAAAATATAAGTATTTTATTTTTAAATTACAAGTTTTGCTTTACTTTTTGTTTTATATATTGTTTACAAAGTTGTTTTTATATTTTTAGTTTGGAGAGACTTTCCTCCAAATATTTAGTGTATTTCAAAAATTTCTCCTCCCTATCTTCTTTCTTGGTCATTCTAAAGTGAAGTTTTACACATATATGAGCTTTGAAAACTTCTTTTAAGACTTCTCTAATAACCACATGCCAACTCAACCATATTTTTCTATATTATTATTCCTTCTTGTTGTGAATTGAACTTTAGGGTTCTCTTCCCAATCTTAGGTTGGGTATTACTTTTCCCAACCTCAAAAATTTAAGCCCTAGATATGCTACTCTTTTTTCTTCTAGTGTCATTTAGCAAAGTGTTCATCTCTTTTCTTCATTGTCTTAAATATTTTTGTCCTCCATGTGTTTCTCTAGAACCTATGTGTGCCCTTCCATCTTAGTATCATTTACATCATCTTCCTTTAGTTTTTTGTTAGCCACCAAAGATTCAATGTTTGTTCCTTATAAATTTTTTCCATCTTCCATAGCCTTTTCTCCTTTTTCGGCTCTTGTATGCTAGGTTCCCATAATTTTATTGATTTGGTATTTAATCAAATGCTTTTTAGCCTTTGGAATCTACCATCTTCTTCTTCTTTCCATAAAATCTATTTAGGCTTATTGCTTTGTTCAATTGACCATTGGATATTCTCTTACTAAGTGATCATACTCATGACAATTTCTACATCAAGAAAGGATACATTCATAATTAATGGGTTGGAACCATTTATGACCTCTAGCTTTGAGGGTAAGATCTTTTATCAAAGGTTGATCAAGTCCTAGTTCCACAAAGATTCTTGCATAGTAAGTTGAACCTTTTCCTCTAAATGACTGGGATGTACTAATGTAACTCACAAGGAACTCTTTGATAATTTTGAAGATGCGTTCCAACCATAGCGAGCATGTAGGGGAGTGTATAGTTGTGTCTATACAAGGGCTTTTGAAGGAATTTATTTGGTTAGTTTAAAACTTATATGCATGTCTTTCATAAATAATTACACATTTTGATATAATAAGCCCTCCTAAAAAATTAACTCATATTTGCCTTGTTCATGAAGGTTATAATGAAGTATCTCTAAGGATAGTTTGAGCTTGTACTCCATGAAAGTCTTCCAATTTATTTTATCGTAACCATATAATTTTTTCTCTAAAATTTACATGTCCAAAAATCTATAGATGAGCTTCCTAGTAGCCAATTAGTACATGTTTCCTTCTATATGCTTTGTATCTATCTCTAGGATAGTGTTATGTACCTAGGAATATGGTATTATAATGTATATAGGTTGATGGAGATGCCACCATGTCATCCATTTTTAACTTCATTGTAGTACTCCCAATAGCCATAACAAGGTGGTCTCATGAATCTAGAAACAAACATAGCAAATTCATACACAAATCCTCCTCCTCCGTGTTCACTTTAATAGAGCGCAACTAGGTCATGATCATATTGAAAGCATTTAGATGTTTAGCCATATATCCACAATCCTCCATCTTAAGGGTATACAACTTCTTTCTTAAGAAAAAATTATTTACCAGGGATTTAACTTAATAAATCTCACTCAAATTCTTCCAAAGGTTCACTACAGTAATCTTTTCATGCATATTAAGCAATATTAAATCAATCAATAGAGTCTAATGAGACCCTTTACTTTTCTATCCATTTTGCCACAGTCTTATTGTGATGTAATTATAGGTTTAGAGCTGGGTATTATAGCCCATAGATATCTATCCACAAGCATATCCTCCATCTTGAGCTTCCAAATATTAAAGTTTATGCATAAGAACTTCTCCATCTTTATCCTTGATGTGATTTCCACTTTTCTTGCAACAAAATCTTTTTCTGTGTAAGCTCCCACTCAATGTAGGATCAATACAAAAAACCCCTGTCCCTAACACCTAGAATATGGGGTGATCAAGCTTTGATACCAAATGAAAGGAAGTAGAGGTGCCAAATACACTCCCTACACTAATCTATGAGAGGAGATATATGAAAAATTAAACTAATCACATAGTTGCAACTAAATAAACACAAAAGTAATATACCATGTAACATAGTGATATATGTGGGAAAAACCTTTTTGGGAGAAAAACCCCCCAGTCCAAAGTAACTCAATGTGTTATTAAGTAATCAAACGATTACAATATACTTGTAATGTCTAAGCCTTTATAGGAGTATCACCAACTAGAGATTTGGAGCAATTCTGGGATCATACTAGTACCTACAAAACTCACTATCAAAACCTTCATTTCAAGTACCCAATAAATAGGATATATAATACATGAAACCATCAAATGGTAATTAGGAGACCATGAGATAAAACCACCCAAAATTTGGCACTCAAATCCTTAATTAGAAATCCAACATCCAAATCCCAAGATAACTAAATAGCATAATCCTTCCACCTATCATATAATCTCCTCGTAATCCACTCACCAACCTGGGTGCTCCATTTTGGATCCATTCTATCCATCCAAATATGCCTTATGGCATGCCATAACATGTGTCATAAGTTGGTCAACAAGTGCAACTCCCTCTTACAACTCTTTTATTCATCTTAGATGTTTTTACATTTCCAATACATAGGAGGCCCAACTTCTAGAGGCCATAAATTTTGATCTGGGAGGTTGATTGGACCTTTTTTTAAATTGTAGAGATCAAAGAGGTCCATGTCAGAGGCATCCAAGAACTGATGTTGAAAAACCTAGAATTTATTTTGGCTAGAAACAACTTGGCCCAAAAATTGAGTTTTTCTACTCTATAGCTTGGAAATCACACTTTTTGTAATCTTAACATTAGGAGAAAGGTTGAGACACTTTCCTTACACATGATACAATGATGAATTACATTATGTTTTAACAACACAACTTAATGCTTAAATCAACTATATTTATTCTTTCCATTTAAGAGTAATTTCAACTATTCAATGCATGAGAATAATACTATTAATCATTCTACAACAACATATTAATTTGATCATAACTTTATGATAATATTGAAATAACAAGTGCAAGACGTCCATTTAATAAAATTTCACTTTTACATGTTTTTCAAAACTCACGAGGGTAAGTGCAAGAAGATGGGGGGCCAAAAAGGGGTCTTAAGTGGCCACTTTTTTTCTGAAATCAGGAAATACTGGCCTTGGATGAGAAATTGAGCATAGTTACACTCAAAATTTGGAGATGCAACCAAAACAATGTTCGTAGTGCTCCAAGTCTACTTTCTAAACTACTATTTTGTTTTAAAAATGGCATAGATTAAGGGGTTCAAAAGAGGGAGCCACAAAAATTGGTGTTGTTTCTGTCAAAAAAATATAACATAGCATGTTTTGTGGCTCCCTCAAAAGGTCAACTTTTTTTTGGTATTTTTAAAATCACTTCGGTGAGAAATTAGCTAATAGCATGTAGTTTATGCCTGATTTTTCTGATAATTTTTTGATGAATATTTGATTTTTTACTAATTTTTAAAGTGGACACATCCTAAAAAATAGAATTTTGGCCGTGCTACCCCTATAAATTTTGAAAACTAATAGAAAATCATTTTTTTATTTTTTAAATATTTGTAGAATGGAGTCTAGTTTCTAAATATGTAATTTTTTTTAAATTTGAATGAATAGTTATTTTACAATGAAAAAAAGACCAAACAGTGGTTTTTGCCTAAAAACGGACACACAAACAAAAGAAATTAAAGATGAAAGGCTTAACATTGTTAAAATGTGAAAAAAATCACATCGTCAAATAGCTAAGAGAAAGCCTAACATTACCCATGTGTTCGATTTGTTCAACCTTGAAACACGTGCAAATCTGAGGGTTAGCACGAACGAAATTATGTGAAATTTTGAAGAATATAGAAAAACACGTCTGTGACTGTTCCTAAGGCACTCCAAGCCTTTGGGTTGGAAATCCAAAGCAAATCCCAAGCCCAAGGCTTGGGATTCCCAAAGCAAGAAATAACGCGAGCGCGTTATAACGCGCTCGCATTATGTTTTGCCTTGCATTTTTCTTTCCCGCAAGTCTGTCTTTTGCCATGTTTGACATAATGCGAGCGCGTTATAATGCGCTCGCGTTATGTCCCACTCAAATTTTTTTACGTTTAAGGCTATTAATCATGAGGGTTAAGGCATAAGGGATAGAGTTGGAGGGTTTACGGATAAGGGATTAGCGTTTAAGGTATAGTATCGAGTCCATTGAGGGTCTAGGAATAGGGATAGCGTTTAAGGTTTAGGGATGAGGGATGACAGATTACGGTTGAGGGTCGAGGGATCAAAGTTAAGGGTTGAGGGATTAGGGTTTGACATTAAGGGTTGAGGGTTGAGGTTCAAGGGTCAAAGGTTTAGGGATAGGGTTTAGGGTCGAGGGATTAGGGTTAAAGTAAAGTGTGGAGGGTGTAAGGATTAGGGATAGGGTTGGAGGGTTTAGGGATAAGGGATTAGGGTTTAAGGTATAGTATCGAGTCTGTTGAGAGTTTAGGAATAGGGATAGCATTTAGGGATTAGGGATGAGGAATTACAGTAGAGGGATGATGGATTAGGGTTGAGGGTTGAGGGATTAGGGTTTTGGGATAATGTTTAGGGTTGAGGGTTGAGGGATTAGGGTTTAAGGTATAGTGTTGAAGGTTGAGGGTTGAGGGTTTAGGATTAGGGTTTAGGGTTGACGGATTAGCATTTAATGTCGAGGTTAGGGTTAGAGTGTCGAGGGTAGAGGGATTAGGGATAGGGTTTAGGGTTGAAGGTTTAAGGATTGAGGGTTGAGGCTTTAGGGATGAGGGTTTAAGGCTTAAGATATAGTGTCAAGTGTTCAGGGTGTAGGGATAGGGTTTAAGTTTTAAGGGTTAAGGGTTGAGGGATATGGATTAGGGTTTAAGGTATAGTGTTGAGTGTTGAGGGATCAGAGTTAAGGGTTGAGGGATTAGGGTTTGACGTTGAGGGTTGAGGGTTGAGGTTCGAGGGTCAAGGGTTTAGGGATAGGGTTGAGGGTCGAGGAATTAGGGTTAAAGTAGAGTGTGGAGGGTATAAGGATTAGGGATAGGGTTGGAGGGTTTAGGGATAAGGGATTAGGGTTTAAGGTATAGTATCGATTCTGTTGAGGGTGTAGGAATAGGGATAGCATTTAGGGTTTAGGGATGAAGGATTAGAGTTGGGGGATGATAGATTAGGGTTGAGGGTTGAGGGATTAGGGTTTAGGGATAAGGTTTAGGGTTGAGGGATTAGGGATTAGGGTTTAAGGTATAGTGTTGAGGGTTTAGGGATAGGGTTTAGGGTTGAGGGATTAGGATTTGACATTGAGGGTTGAGGGTTTAGGGTTTAGGGTTAGGGTTGAGAGATGAGGGATCAGAGTTAAGGGTTGAGGGAATAGGGTTTGACGTCGAGGGTTGAGGGTTGAGGTTCGAGGGTCAAGGGTTTAGGGATAGGGTTGAGGTTGAAGGGATTAGAGTTAAAGTAGAGTGTGGAGGGTGTAAGGATTAGGGATAGGGTTGGAGGGTTTAGGGATAAGGGATTAGAGTTTAAGGTATAGTATCGAGTCTGTTGAGGGTTTAGGAATAGGGATAGCATTTAGGGTTTAGGGATGAGGGATTAGAGTTGAGGGATGAGGGATTAGGGTTGAGGGTTAAAGGATTAGGGTTTAAGGTTTAGGGTTGAGGGTTGAGGGATTAGGGTTTAAGGTATAGTGTTGAGGGTTGATGGTTTAGGGATAGGGTTTAGGTTTGAGGGATTAGGGTTTAGCGTTGATGAATTAGGGTTTAATGTTGAGAGTCGAGGGTTGAGGGTTGAGGGTTAAGGTTGAGGGATAAGGTTAATGGTCAAGGGATTAGGGTTAAATAAGAGTGTCGATGGTAGAGGGATTAGGGTTTAAGGTATAGTATCGAGCCTGTTGAGGGTCTAGGAATAGGGATAGCGTTTAGGGTTTAGGAATGAGGGATTAGAGTTGAGGGATGACGGATGACAGATTAGGGTTGAGGGTTGAGGGATTAGGGTTTAGGGACAAGGTTTAGGGTTAGGGTTTAGGGATAGGGTTTAGGGTTGAGGGATTAGAGTGAAAGGTTGAGGGATTAGAATTTGGCGTTGAGGGTTTAGGGTTTAGGATCAGGGTTGAAGGTCGAGGGATCAGAGTTAAGGGTTGAGGGATTAGGGTTTGATGTTGAGGGTTGAGGGTTGAGGGTTGAGGTTCGAGGGTCAAGGGTTTAGGGATAGGGTTGAGGGTCGAGGAATTAGGGTTACAGTAGAGTGTGGAGGGTATAAGGATTAGGGATAGGGTTGGAGGGTTTAGGGATAAGGGATTAGAGTTTAAGGTATAGTATCGAGTCTGTTGAGGGTTTAGGAATAGGGATAGCATTTAGGGTTTAGGGATGAGGGATTAGAGTTGAGGGATGAGGGATTAGGGTTGAGGGTTAAAGGATTAGGGTTTAAGGTTTAGGGTTGAGGGTTGAGGGATTAGGGTTTAAGGTATAGTGTTGAGGGTTGATGGTTTAGGGATAGGGTTTAGGTTTGAGGGATTAGGGTTTAGCGTTGATGAATTAGGGTTTAATGTTGAGAGTCGAGGGTTGAGGGTTGAGGGTTAAGGTTGAGGGATAAGGTTAATGGTCAAGGGATTAGGGTTAAATAAGAGTGTCGATGGTAGAGGGATTAGGGTTTAAGGTATAGTATCGAGCCTGTTGAGGGTCTAGGAATAGGGATAGCGTTTAGGGTTTAGGAATGAGGGATTAGAGTTGAGGGATGACGGATGACAGATTAGGGTTGAGGGTTGAGGGATTAGGGTTTAGGGACAAGGTTTAGGGTTAGGGTTTAGGGATAGGGTTTAGGGTTGAGGGATTAGAGTGAAAGGTTGAGGGATTAGAATTTGGCGTTGAGGGTTTAGGGTTTAGGATCAGGGTTGAAGGTCGAGGGATCAGAGTTAAGGGTTGAGGGATTAGGGTTTGATGTTGAGGGTTGAGGGTTGAGGGTTGAGGTTCGAGGGTCAAGGGTTTAGGGATAGGGTTGAGGGTCGAGGAATTAGGGTTACAGTAGAGTGTGGAGGGTATAAGGATTAGGGATAGGGTTGGAGGGTTTAGGGATAAGGGATTAGAGTTTAAGGTATAGTATCGAGTCTGTTGAGGGTTTAGGAATAGGGATAGCATTTAGGGTTTAGGGATGAGGGATTAGAGTTGAGGGATGAGGGATTAGGGTTGAGGGTTGAGGGATTAGGGTTTAGGGATAAGGTTTAGGGTTCCAGGTTGAGGGATTAGGGTTTAAGGTATAGTGTTGAGGGTTGATGGTTTAGGGATAGGGTTTAGGTTTGAGGGATTAGGGTTTAGGGTTGATGAATTAGGGTTTAATGTTGAGGGTTGAGGGTTGAGGGTTGAGGGTTGAGGGTTGAGGTTGAGGTTGAGGGATAGGGTTAATGGTCAAGGGATTAGGGTTAAATAAGAGTGTCAATGGTAGAGGGATTAGGGTTTAAGGTATAGTATCAAGCCTGTTGAGGGTCTAGGAATAGGGATAGCGTTTAGGGTTTAGGAATGAGGGATTAGAGTTGAGGAATGACAGATGATAGATTAGGGTTGAGAGTTGAGGGATTAGGGTTTAAGGTATAGTGTTGAGGGTTTAGGGATAGGGTTTAGGGTTGAGGGATTAGAGTGAAGGGTTGAGGGATTAGAATTTGGCATTGAGGGTTTAGGGTTTAGGATCAGGGTTGAAGGTTGAGGGATCAGAGTTAAGGGTTGAGGGATTAGGGTTTGATGTTGAGGGTTGAGGTTCGAGGGTCAAGGGTTTAGGGATAGGGTTGAGGGTCGAGGAATTAGGGTTAAAGTAGAGTATGGAGGGTATAAGGATTAGGGATAGGGTTGGAGGGTTTAGGGATAAGGGATTAGAGTTTAAGATATAGTATCGAGTCTGTTGAGGGTTTACGAATAGGGATAGCATTTAAGGTTTAGGGATGAGGGATTAGAGTTGAGGGATGAGGGATTAGGGTTGAGGGTTGAGGGATAAGGTTTAGGGTTGAGGGTTGAGGGATTAGGGTTTAAGGTATAGTGTTGAGGGTTGATGGTTTAGGGATAGGGTTTAGGTTTGAGGGATTAGGGTTTAGGGTTGATGAATTAGGGTTTAATGTTGATAGTTGAGGGTTGAGGGTTGAGGTTGAGGGATAGGGTTAATGGTCAAGGGATTAGGGTTAAATAAGAGTGTCGATGGTAGAGGGATTAGGGTTTAAGGTATAGTATCAAGCCTGTTGAGGTTCTAGGAATAGGGATAGCGTTTAGGGTTTAGGAATGAGGGATTAGAGTTGAGGGATGATGGATAACAGATTAGGGTTGAGGGTTGAGGGATTAGGGTTTAGGGACAAGGTTTAGGGTTAGGGTTGAGGGATTAGGGTTTAAGGTATAGTGTTGAGGGTTTAGGGATAGGGTTTAGGGTTGAGGGATTAGAGTGAAGGGTTGAGGGATTAGAATTTGGCGTTGAGGGTTTAGGGTTTAGGATCAGGGTTGAAGGTCAAGGGATCAAAGTTAAGGGTTGAGGTATTAGGGTTTGATGTTGAGGGTTGAGGGTTGAGGTTTGAGGGTCAAGGGTTTAGGGATAGGGTTGAGGGTCGAGGAATTAGGGTTAAAGTAGAGTGTGGAGGGTATAAGGATTAGGGATAGGGTTGGAGGGTTTAGGGATAAGGGATTAGAGTTTAAGTTATAGTATCGAGTCTGTTGAGGGTTTAGGAATAGGGATAGCATTTAGGGTTTAGGGATGAGGGATTAGAGTTAAGGGATGAGGGATTATGGTTGAGGGTTGAGGGATTAGGGTTTAAGGTATAGTGTTGAGGGTTGATGGTTTAGGGATAGGGTTTAGGTTTGAGGGATTAGGGTTTAGGGTTGATGAATTAGGGTTTAATGTTGAGAGTTGAGGGTTGAGGGTTGAGGTTGAGGGATAGGGTTAATGGTCAAGGGATTAGGGTTAAATAAGAGTGTCGATGGTAGAGGGATTAGGGTTTAAGGTATAGTATCGAGCCTGTTGAGGTTCTAGGAATAGGGATAGCGTTTAGGGTTTAGGAATGAGGGATTAGAGTTGAGGGATGACGGATGACAGATTAGGGTTGAGGGTTGAGGGATTAGGGTTTAGGGACAAGGTTTAGGGTTAGGGTTGAGGGATTAGGGTTTAAGGTATAGTGTTGAGGGTTTAGGGATAGGGTTTAGGGTTGAGGGATTAGAGTGAAGGGTTGAGGAATTAGAATTTGGCGTTGAGGGTTTAGGGTTTAGGATCAGGGTTGAAGGTCGAGGGATCAGAGTTAAGGGTTGAGGGATTAGGGTTTGATGTTGAGGGTTGAGGGTTGAGGTTCGAGGGTCAAGGGTTTAGGGATAGGGTTGAGGGTCGAGGAATTAGGGTTAAAGTAGAGTGTGGAGGGTATAAGGATTAGGGATAGGATTGGAGGGTTTAGGGATAAGGGATTAGAGTTTAAGGTATAGTATCGAGTCTGTTGAGGGTTTAGGAGTAGAGATAGCATTTAGGGTTTAGGGATGAGGGATTAGAGTTGAGGGATGAGGGATTAGGGTTGAGGGTTGAGGGATTAGGGTTTAGGGATAAGGTTTAGGGTTGAGGGTTGAGGGATTAGGGTTTAAGGTATAGTGTTGAGGGTTGATGGTTTAGGGATAGGGTTTAGGTTTGAGGGATTAGGGTTTAGGGTTGATGAATTAGGGTTTAATGTTGAGGGTTGAGGGTTGAGGGTTGAGGTTGAGGGATAGGGTTAATGGTCAAGGGATTAGGGTTAAATAAGAGTGTCGATGGTAGAGGGATTAAGGTTTAAGGTATAGTATCGAGCCTGTTGAGGGTCTAGGAATAGGAATAGCATTTAGGGTTTAGGAATGAGGGATTAGAGTTGAGGGATGACGGATGACAGATTAGGGTTGAGGGTTGAGGGATTAGGGTTTGATGTTGAGGGTTGAGGGTTTAGGGTTAGGGTTGAGAGATGAGGGATCAGAGTTAAGGGTTGAGGGATTAGGGTTTGACGTCAAGGGCTGAGGTTCGAGGGTCAAGGGTTTAGGAATAGGGTTGAGGTTGAAGGGATTAGGGTTTAAGGTATAGTGTTGAGGGTTGATGGATCAGAGTTAAGGGTTGAGGGATTAGGGTTGAGGGTTGTAAGGATTAGGGATAGGGTTGGAGGGTTGACAGATTAGGGTTGAGGGATTAGGATTTGACGTTGAGGGTTGAGGGATTAGGATTTGACGTTGAGGGTTGAGGGTTTAGGGATAGGGTTGAGAGTTGAGGGATTAGGATTTGACATTGAGGGTTGAGGGTCAAGGGATCAGAGTTGAGGGTTTAGGGATTAGGGATCTATAGCAGGACAAAACGCAAGCGCGTTATAGCGCGAGCGCGTTATAACGCGCTTGCATTTTGTATTTCTACTGAAACGGCAAAAAAGTGGTTACCCCCGTGATCCAGGCCCACATGCTCTGTTTTCTTACTGATTCTGCGCGTGCTCCGACAAAAAAGAAGTGCTTTCATGCTATTGGGAAGTTCACATGCACATTTGACACATTGTACCACCTTTGCATGATCTTTCCACCACCTTTTCTGCTTTGCCAACTTGAGGAGGAAATAACATAGTTTTCAAACCAAGTTTGATATATATCTATTCAAGTTTCAATTTTTGTAGTATTGCAATGTTAATTGTGATTCAATTTTAAGAATTTAACATTGAAAAGGAAGCAAGTGGTGAAAAACTCAAATTGTTGAGGAGTTTGATGCAAGAAGATAAAAACACTACATAATTGGGTACTCTCTCCATTCAAATCTTTATTTTTTAGGTATGTCAAGTCTTTACATGCATGTTCTTTACATTTTCCTTATTTCGGATTGAATTACTTTATCATGCTTTATCATACATGTTTAAAATAGACACATTCCCAATCAAGAAAGCAACCTACAATCTCACATGATGCCATGTATATTTTCTACACTTGGGCTCTTTAATAATTATGTGTAATAAACAAACCTTAGTTCATACCATGATGTCAAACTATACAAGAATAAATCCTTACAACATAAAAAAATACAATCCCACTATTATCATGTATTCATTTCTTAGGAACTAATATTGGTCTCTTTATCATGCTACAGACAAATTCTCTGTCATGCCGAGGAAACGATCAAGAATTAAACCAACACAGGAAGAGATAGAAGCTAAGAATGCAAAGAAAGCAATGGTTATGAGGGAACTTCGTGAGAAGAGAAAATTGGATACGATAAATGAAGACATACCAATTGAAGAGGAACCACAACCATCACAAAGAGATATGGTATTGGCGGCACAAAGAGAACGAATGCAAAAACTTCGTGGTACGAGAGATTTGAATACCATAGTTGGAGACACATCCTTTACCGCAAGTCAACATGTAGGGACACCATCTACCACATCTCAAGTTGAGAGTACATCATCACTCACATGTGATGAAGGAGGTACGCCATCGTTCCCACCTCAACCTCAAGGTATGTCATCTATTCCATCTTCGATCGAAGGTATGCCATCTAACCCATCTCATTTAAATATTGATAAAATTCCTAATGTTGAGATGAATTTACCTAACTTGACACCACCTAGAATTTTGCATAGAAAGCCAAAGTATTTGATTGATATTGATAGAATATTTTGCAACCAATGGAAGGTAAGATTCCAAAACGCACTTGTAGAAGATATGCTAATAAGATTTGGAGATTGTTCTTTGAAAAGTTAAATGAGACTGCAAGATGTCAACTATTTGTTGAAATGATGCGAAGTATAAAGTATAGGTCTATCATGAAGATTCTTGGGCTGAGAACATCAGAGGCTTCAAGTGAAAAATCTATTGTCAAGAATCTAATGAGTGCGTATGAGAGTGTGGGTAACACTTCACGCACAAAAGATAGTAATGCAACACGACGTGTGATTACATCGACTATAGTAAGTAGTCAAACGAGGAAAGCTCGTCTCATTAGAAAGACAAGTCAAGAATTGAGAATTAATAGGAAAACTTTATCAAGAGCCGTTGGAAGACGCCAAAGAATTGAGGACACTAATGCCAATGAATTATGGGCGCTCTCGAGGAGACTACCACGAAAAGATAAACCAATTGTTGAAGCATTGAGATCACTAATTGAAGACTTTTGGAAGAATTACACAAGGGTATCTCCGAATCAAAGGGATGTGGTAAGAAGGAGAATTGGTAGTCAGAACCGCGAGCCACATCCAAAGCATTTTTTGGATGAGACTCAAACACAGTTTTATGGTAAATTTCTAGAGAAGTATCCTCAAATTAAAATTTGTCAAAGATATTTTGAAATGCTAAAACCTTTCTATGTTAAGATAAATCACACACGCACTACTTGTTGTTGTAGATTACATATTGAATTTTCTAACCATTTTGATGCTTATAGGTCTATATGTTTAGATATGCATACTAACAATGATTTGCAGGGTTGTGCCATATGTGCCCCACCAACATCTTCAAGAGACTTCATATCAAGAATTTTATGTGAAAGAGAGGAAGGTCAAATATTCTACAAGAAATTATGCTTGGATGGCACATGTCATCGTTGCGATGGCTTGCAACATTTGCCAATATGTGAACATATGGAAATAACACATGCGGTTGGAAATGAACTAGTAAAGTTTGGCAAGTATAAAACAGTGGCATACAATACAAAAGATGGTAAAGAAGCAAAGAGGTGTGAATTAGTTATTGAAATGATTCTAGTGTATCAGTTTATGCCTATATTTCGTGACAGCATAGTGTATGAGTATGCAAGACATGCCCATAGAGCTCGATGGTTGGACTTGCAATTCAAGTTATGCAAGGACACATTTTCGATTGGTAGCATTGTTTCAGTCATCGACTTTGCAGAGAACTACAGTCTACAGCCATAGCGTGAGGTGCAATCACAATATTACAACTCCACACAGGTTTCTATATTTGTGCACATCGCATTCATTCATGCGAATGATAGTACAGAGGATGACAGAAAGATCATAAGGGAGTATAATTTCTATATTAGTGATGATCGCACGCATTCTACGGAGTTCGTGCAAGGTTGCTTTCAGGTGTTCTACAATGATTTGGCTAGAAGGGGCATATCGTTCAATCAGCATATCATATGGTCGGATAATTGTGCATCACAATTCAAGAACTCGTGGAATTTCTATTGGCTGAGTAGGAGGCATAATTTTACAGGTATTCAACATATGTGGAACTTTTGTGAGGCCGGGCATGGAAAGGGGGAGCATGATGGTGCAGGAGCATGTATCAAAAGAGCCATAGCACGAGAATAGTTAAAGTATAAAGACAATGCAAAGTTGACAGATGCAAAATTGATTGTCGAGTGGTGTAATGCTTCCATGGGTCCAGGTAATGAAGGTAAGTCTTTAGTTCGTAGATTTTTTTGGTTGATAGATGATACTAACATTGCACCATATGAGGATTGTTGTACACTGACAGGATCAAATGAGATGCACTCTTTTAGAAGCTCAATTGCAGGTTCATGGAGTATCCATACACGAAAGATGTCATGCTTTTGTTCTTCCTGTACAATTCAAGTCTGGGATGAGTGCGAGTCAAAGGAGTGGGTTGACGAATGGCAGTTAAGTTATCTTAGCCCACTTGACACGTATCGACCCCCGACGGCACTGGAACTAACACAGATGGAATCGTCAGTTGACTTTGACCACATATCAGATTTAGTTCAACCAGGTAATATAGGGCACGTATATGCATCTAATTTCATCTAGTTCAACCAGGTAATGTCATCTTACTTTGTAGTGTTTTTGTAATGTTGACTAATTTCATCTAATTTGCTACACATATCAATGTAGGACACGTATATGCAGTTATTGCAGATGAAGATAATGAAGAGGGAACAGATTATTACTTATGTCATTGTGTTGAGGCCAAAAAGAAATTGGAGGCCCCTGTTACAGATGGAGAAAACATCGAATACCCTACAGGATCAGTGGTTATTACTGGAACATGGCTTAGAAGGTACCCACATAAGAGTGTTAATATTTGGCTATTTCAGGACTTTGACATGCATCGAAAGATTCTTCATTATTCGAACCTTATCGTGGCATCCAATGTTCATTTGATAAAGTATCGGGGTAGACCTTTGAACAAAATATTGTGGAAGGTGTGTGAGTCTGACCATGAAGCAATACTTGACACAATAAAGAGTAGAGAAGATCTAGATGGTTCATTGGATTAATTTGTAAGTATTCACATTGATTTTGTAAAGTTATGTTACATTGAGTTGTAAGTATGCACATTAATTTGTAAGGTTTGTCTTTTTTATTTCCTCTTGCATTTTTACACATATGTACACATTTTTACATCATCATGTTATGCATTTTTAGTGTCCTGCTCCTGATGCGACCAAACTCATAACTCACCCTACTAGACACCATTTGATGATCTCTCCAACACTCTGGATCCAGGGCGCCCAATCATGATGATGACCTATATACCATTCTCCCAAGGCGCTCATAATGAATGAAAAGAAGACCAAGGGCGTCCAAGCTTAATAGACTTATTTCTTTCAATTTTGATGATCCAAACTCTTGCAATATGACATCCACTTTCATGCCTTTAGATCTTCCTTCACATATAGGGCGCCAAATCAATGCATTAAAGTCTCTTGATATTAAGCGCTCATGATGATGAAACTTAGAGCTTTTTCCTTTCCTATGTGCTCATCTAAGATGTTTGAATGATAAGGAGCGCCTCGACCTCTATAATGTACATTGGGCACCAAATCAAGGTGATTTTAAGTCACTTTGAGTCATTTGGGGTTAGTTTGAGTCTTTGAGTCATGTTGCAAAAAAGTGTCAATGTTGTCAAGTTGCACAAAGCAACTTTTGCATTTTTGGTGTACTGCTCGTGATGTGACCAAACTGACTATTCCAACGCATCCGGATGGGTACATTTACGCTAGGCATGGTCCTGTTTTTCACCCAAACATGTCAAAACAGTCTGAGCTACATTGTACCAACGATATCCCTGAAGAGTCCAAAGTGCATAAGGCTGCAATCTTTGACGAGATGTTACTCGAAAATTGTGTCACTGAGAAACATTCTGTCTGAGGCAACAC
Organism: Cunninghamia lanceolata; assembly: GCA_027924645.1. Taxonomy (NCBI): domain Eukaryota; kingdom Viridiplantae; phylum Streptophyta; class Pinopsida; order Cupressales; family Cupressaceae; genus Cunninghamia; species Cunninghamia lanceolata. The sequence continues at coordinate 5,117,636 of BSBN01000784.1, read as the reverse complement.
TATCATGTAGAGTGCCTCTACAATAACCTCTCTCAGTTTTTTATAGCTCTGAGGCATTTACCCGTGGTGAAAGGTTTTCTACTGCCCCAAAAATTGTCAGAAGGAGGCAGTGTAAAGTTGCAAAGGGGTGTAACTTTTGTCCTGCTCCTGATGCGACCAAATTGACTATTCCAATGTGTCTGAATGGGTACATTTATGCTAGGCATGGTCCTATTTTCACCCAAACATGTCGAAACAGTCGGAGCTACATTGTACCGACGATATCCCTGAAGAGTCCAAAGTGCAAAAAGGCAGCAATCTTTGACGAGATGTTACTCAAAAACTGTATCACTTAAAAACATTCTGTCTAAGGCAACGGGATCACGTAGAGTGCCTCTACAATAACCTCGCTCGATTTTTTATAGCTCTGAGGCATTTGCCCGTGGTGAAAGGTTTTTTGCTGCCCCAAAAATCGTTAGAAGGAGGCAGTGTAAAGTTGCAAAGGGGTGTAACTTTCGTCCTACTCCTAATGCGACCAAACTGACTGTTCCAACGCGTCTGAATGGGTACATTTATGCTAGGCATGGTCCTATTTCTCACCCAAACATGTCGAAACAGTCAGAGCTACATTGTACCGACGATATCCCTGAAGAGTCCAAAGTGCAAAAAGGCAGCAATCTTTGATGAGATGTTACTCAAAAATTGTGTCACTTAGAAACATTCCGTCTGAGGCAACGTGATCACGTAGAGTGCCTCTACAATAACCTCTCTCAGTTTTTTATAGCTCTAAGGCATTTACCCGTGGTGAAAGGTTTTCTGCTGCCCCAAAAATCATCAGAAGGAGGCAGTGTAAAGTTGCAAAGGGGTGTAACTTTCGTCCTGCTCCTAATGCGACCAAACTGACTGTTCCAACGCGTCTGAATGGGTACATTTATGCTAGACATGGTCCTATTTCTCACCCAAACATGTCGAAACAGTCGGAGCTACATTGTACCGACGATATCTGTAATGTTCCATTTTTGGTGCATTGAATATTGTGAGTTTTGTGCTTGTTCCTAGTCTCTTGGAGGCTATCCGACATGTTTGAAAAGAACTCCAATGTTTTTGGAGTGGTCTTGATTCAGTCTACAGAACAAATTAATTGGGTTTTCCTTGTGTAAATGGATTATTTCTCATGGTTTTGAGCTCAGTTGATGTTCCGGGTAACAGTGTTGGTTTCTGAAGTTTGATTGGGCTTCTAATTTGCTCTCCAAGATTCTTGGAGGAATTTTCTATTTTTGGAAAGTCATCCAAAATGCATCGTTGCTCATTCCAAACCTTACAGAGCATATTGGTTCAGTTTATTTGGCATTCGGAGGCCGTTTGGGATTTCCCGCAAAATTTAATATTTAATGAGCTATTTTAATTATATTTTTCACTTAAGTTCCTAAGGGTGAAAAATAATTAAAATCTTATTAAGTGTTATAGCTCATTTGAAAGGGGAAAACATATTCTTTTATGTAGGCACATAAAAGTGAGCACTTAAATGGAGGAAAAAAGAAATAAATTAAGTTAGAAGGAAAATGTTATTATTTTCAAGAAATAATTCATTTCCTTTGTAACTCCTCCAGTGCCTTATAAAAGAGAATGAGCTCTCATTTGAAGGGTTATGCTAGGTTATAAATTGAATTTGTTTGCAGATGGATGGAACCTGTGAGTTCTTCCATATTCTCTTGAGGACGAAAACCCTCTTGTAGAATCCTCTTGAGGACGAAAACCCTCTGGAGTTTGAGTGTGGTTTCACACAGAAATCACCATTGTGCTGAAGATGGATTTGGAGCAAGCTCATTCAGAGTTTGCCATAGAGCTTAATGGATTTGAGTGTTTTTGTGAAGTTTCATTTGTATTCAGTTTTGAATGGAGAATAATGAATGCCTATGCAAGTTTGTGGTGATTTTATAGTTCTTTGTGAAGATTGTTTCTTTTTCTTCCTTGGCCGTACCATCTCAGGCCGTACATTTGTATGTGGATCAGATTTTCCAAAAAAATAAAAGGAGAAGTTTTTGTGAGATCTTTTGATTGCATTTGAATAACCTTGCATAAACGCCCCCTTTATAAGTGTTTTGAGTGAAGTAGAACTGTTTAGTGATTTTTTGGGAGCATCCGTACTTGTACCTAGGCCATACCTCTATATGGAAATAATGATCAAAAAAAATAAATGGTGGAATCTTTGAAGTAAAGGTTGATTGCATTATTTTTGTCTTGTCCCAACAATCATTTTGCAAGTTATTTGGTGGAGTTTGAGGAAGTATTGAATTTTCTGGGAAGTGCCGTACCTTGCATTGCCGTACATGCTGCAAAATGGTTTGAAGATAGAAATTAATAATAGCAGTTCTTGAGATCATTGTAATTGTTGAAGGCATTGTATGTATAAAACACTTCATTCAAGCCCATTAGCATTGGTTTTAAAGCATGTTCTAGATTGTAATGATGGAATCCGTACATGAATGGCCGTACATCTGCAGAGGAATTGAGGATCATAGTAAATAATAGCTGAGGTCTTTGAAATATATCTTGTCGCATCATTTTTGCTGGCCTTAGATGCTTCATTTAAGGGTGATTTGAGAGAGTTTGATGCTGATTTGAATTTTTTATGAGCAGCCGTACCTGTACCAGCTCGTATGGTCTTGATCAGAGGTTTTATTTGCTGTTGGTTCTGTTATCATGATTTCAGTGTTTGACTGCTCAGAATCATTTGTGTGATCAGAATAATCAGTTTTGTTGTAGTAGAAGTGGATCAATTGTGTATCTTGTTGATTTGTTATTAGCTCATTGTCTTGGTGCCGTACCATTCTAAATCTGTGTTTATACCTCTGTCTGATGGTCTTTGGGAAGTCTTGTGTAATAGTTTCCATAGGTGATCTCTGAAAATAATCTAGTCAATGCTGAAGAAGACTGATGGGATTATGTCTTCTATGTGATTTTCCTCCTCCATATGCTGTCGTGCTATGAAGAGCAATCCAGGAAACTCAGATTTCTAATTAAGTAGTGGCCTAAATTGATTTACAGTGATCATTGAGATAATATTGTTGTGAGCAGATTGAACTTGGTCTTCACTTTAGACACATACAGTTTATGCTAGGCTGCCCATACTATAAGGAAAAAATAGAGATAGGCTTCAACTTGCTCATCAGTTATCAATTGCAGTGGATTCCAGATTTGATTATCTATATCTTATGCAACTTGCTGAACTCTCTTGTGCAGGTTATAGTTTGATGTCAATCATCATTCCTTTGGAGCTTGGATGTATATTGTAATTCAATTGATATAGTACTCAGCTGATGCACTTTGTCTCTATTCCTTATATGTTGCATAAACACGCTATAACCCCTGGATGGTCCAACCGCCAGTGTGGAGGAAAAATATTGTTTATCTTTTTTTTCCCACCCACTGAACTAGTGGAGTATTCCCACTGCACAAGTGGATGCCTGCATATGCAGATGAATGTTTAGTTGTTTGCACAATGTTTAAAATTATAGTCCGAAGCACATTATGCTCTCACCTCGCCCAGTTGGGATCTTGGTGATCAGAAGTGCGGAGGAGTTTAGTTGTGCTAACACTGTTTATCATTGTTCTATATTTTAGAAAAAAATTTGGGGTTGTATATTACAATATCCCTGAAGAGTCCAAAGTGCAAAAAGGCAGCAATCTTTGATGAGATGTTACTCGAAAATCGTGTCACTTAGAAACATTCTATCTGAGGCAACATGATCACGTAGAGTGCCTCTACAATAACCTCTCTTGATTTTTTATAGCTCTGAGGCATTTGCCCGTGGTGAAAGGTTTTTTGCTGCCCCAAAAATCGTCAGAAGGAGGCAATGTAAAGTTGCAAAGGGGTGTAACTTTCGTCCTGCTCCTAATGCGACCAAATTGACTATTCCAACACGTCCAAATAGGTACATTTATGCTAGGCATGGTCCTATATCTCACCCAAACATGTCGAAACAGTCGGAGCTACATTGTACCGACGATATCCCTGAAGAGTCCAAAGTGCAAAAAGGCAGCAATCTTTGACGAGATGTTACTCGAAAACCGTGTCACTTAGAAATATTTCGTCTAAGGCAACAGGATCACGTAGAGTGCCTCTACAATAACCTCTCTCAATTTTTTATAGCTCTGAGGCATTTGCCTGTGGTGAAAGGTTTTTGCTGCCCCAAAAATCGTCAGAAGGAGGCAGTGTAAAGTTGCAAAGGGGTGTAACTTTCGTCCTGCTCCTGATGCGACCAAACTGACTGTTCCAACGCGTCCGAATGGGTACATTTATGCTAGGCATGGTCCTATTTTTCACCCAAACATGTCGAAACAGTCGGAGCTACATTGTACTGACGATATCCCTGAAGAGTCCAAAGTGCAAAAAGGCAGCAATCTTTGACGAGATGTTACTCGAAAACCGTGTCACTTAGAAACATTCCATCTGAGGCAACATGATCACGTAGAGTACCTCTACAATAATCTCTCTCGGTTTTTTATAGCTCTAAGGCATTTGCCCGTGGTGAAAGGTTTTCTGCTGCCCCAAAAATCATCAGAAGGAGGCAGTGTAAAGTTGCAAAGGGGTGTAACTTTCGTCCTGCTCCTGATGCGACCAAACTGACTATTCCAACGCATCCGAATGGGTACATTTATGCTAGGCATGGTCCTATTTTTCACCCAAACATGTTGAAACAGTTGGAGCTACATTGTACCGACGATATCCCTGAAGAGTCCAAAGTGCAAAGAGGCAGCAATCTTTGACGAGATGTTACTCAAAAATCGTGTCACTTAGAAACATTCCGTCTGAGGCAACGTGATCACGTACAGTGCCTCTACAATAACCTCTCTCAATTTTTTATAGCTCTGAGGCATTTGCCCGTGGTGAAAGGTTTTCTGCTGCCCCAAAAATCATCAGAAGGAGGCAGTGTAAAGTTGCAAAAGGGTGTAACTTTCGTCCTGCTCCTGATGCGACCAAACTGACTATTCCAACGCGTCTGAATGGGTACATTTATGCTAGGCATGGTCCTATTTTTCACCCAAACATGTCGAAACAGTCGGAGCTACATTGTACCGACGATATCCCTGAAGAGTCCAAAGTGCAAAAAGGCAGCAATTTTTGACGAGATGTTACTCGAAAATCGTGTCACTTAGAAACATTTTGTCTGAGGCAACGTGATCACGTAGAGTGCTTCTACAATAACCTCTCTCATTTTTTTACAGCTCTAAGGCATTTGCCCGTGGTGAAAGGTTTTCTGCTGCCCCAAAAATCGTCAGAAGGAGGCAGTGTAAAGTTGCAAAGGGGTGTAACTTTCGTCCTGCTCCTGATGCGACCAAACTGACTGTTCCAACGCGTCTGAATGGGTACATTTATGCTAGGCATGGTCCTATTTTTCACCCAAACATGTCGAAACAGTCGGAGCTACATTGTACCGACAATATCCCTGAAGAGTCCAAAGTGCAAAAAGGTAGCAATCTTTGATGAGATGTTACTCGAAAATCATGTCACTTAGAAACATTCTGTCTAAGGCAACTTGATCACGTAGAGTGCCTCTACAATAACCTCTCTCGGTTTTTTATAGCTCTGAGGCATTTGCCCGTGGTGAAAGGTTTTCTGCTGCCCCAAAAATCGTCAGAAGGAGGCAGTGTAAAGTTGCAAAGGGGTGTAACTTTCGTCCTGCTCCTGATGCGACCAAACTGACTGTTCCAACGCGTCTGAATGGGTACATTTATGCTAGGCATGGTCCTATTTTTCACCCAAACATGTCGAAACAGTCGGAGCTACATTGTACCGACGATATCCCTGAAGAGTCCAAAGTGCAAAAAGGTAGCAATCTTTGATGAGATGTTACTCAAAAATCATGTCACTTAGAAACATTCTGTCTGAGGCAACTTGATCACGTAGAGTGCCTCTACAATAACCTCTCTCGGTTTTTTATAGCTCTGAGGCATTTGCCCGTGGTGAAAGGTTTTCTGTTGCCCCAAAAATCGTCAGAAGGAGGCAGTGTAAAGTTGCAAAGGGGTGTAACTTTCGTCTTGCTCCTAATGCGACCAAACTGACTGTTCCAACGCGTCCGAATGGGTACATTTATGCTAGGCATGGTCCTATTTTTCACCCAAACATGTCGAAACAGTCGGAGCTACATTGTACCGACGATATCCTTGAAGAGTCCAAAGTGCAAAAAGGCAGCAATCTTTGATGAGATGTTACTCAGAAACTGTGTCACTTAAAAACATTCCGTCTGAGGCAACGGGATCACGTAGAGTGCCTCTACAATAACCTCTCTCAATTTTTTATAGCTCTGAGGCATTTGCCCGTGGTGAAAAGTTTTCTGCTGCCCCAAAAATCGTCAGACGGAGGCAGTGTATTAAGTCAGGATGAAAACCTATTCACTCTAGGCGCCTATTTTTGACCAAATCACAGATGCGCCTTGAACAACTCTGTCTTCAAGGCGCTTTTCTCTAATCTCTGTAACTCTCCAAATCCACTAAGGCACAAATTTTACCTCTTGGGCTCAAGATATAGGTTCTTCATCCAAGGCGCCAGAATGGTCCAAAGGCGCATTTCCCCTCTAACCTCACCTCTGACCTTACTTGGAGGCGCTAAACCTTTTGACATTTCAAGTAACTTCAAGAGAACTATTTTTCCTTAAGGTGGTTCACTCCTTGCAATTGGATGTATGGTACTTGTAACTCATTTGATTGACTTTGTAATGTTTCTTCTTCTCGCAGAGTAGATAAGGATGATATAAGCTTACTTCATGAATCGGAGTAGAAATCTCTCTTGGACTTGCTAGGTGAAAGGACTTGAACTTGAAGGACTTGAAGTTGATGAAGTGATCCTTCATGATGGCCTTTGACATTACCTTCTCGGAGTGTAGATGATAACACCTTCCTTGGATAAAGTGGATAACCTCTGACCTAAACTTTGAAGCTTGATGAATCTTGAAGATTGGGTTTCCTCCTACTCCCCTTCTGGGCTCCATTCCATCAAAGGCGTATTTAGTTGTCCAAGGCGCCAACATTCACTCAGGGGCGCCCAAAGAGAAAGTTTACAACTCTAAGGCGCTAAACTCTTATGCAAAAATGGCCATCATCAAAGGCGCAAAAATGGGTCTCTAGGCGCCAACCTCTACAAGACATTCCATCTCATTGCTCTCCTCCATTACAAGCGCTCACTTACCTCAATCTTGGGCGCATACCAACATCCCAACATCCAAATCACCTAGGCGCTCAAAACCTTCAAGACTCAAGGCGTATTTTATGATCAAACAAGGTATCTCCTAAACAAGGTGCTCATAGTCTCATCAGGGCGTTAATCATCATCATGAGCGCTCATATTGTTCTAGGCGCACAGTTATTTCTGGAATGCTCAAGGCGCTCAAGGCGCACATACCCTTCTCTAGGCTAGTTTACACTTATTCAAGGCGCTCATTCCAAACTTACATGAACTCCTCATTACAAGACGCACAAACTAGATGATCCTAGGGCATAAGGGCGCTCAAACTAGATCTTTGCAAAAACTCCCCAAGCATTCAAACTTTTAAGGCGCCAAAAGTGGTCTTTTCTACAACTTCTCTAGCCATATGCCTTGGGTGCTCAAACCTTCCTTGAACTCCAATTATTCAATCTAGGGCGCTCAACTACCTCCTCAAGGCGCTCTATCTCAAGTATCATTACTCTTCTTAAAGACCTAGGCGCACATTGTGGGGTATTCTACTCAACAAGACCTAGGTGCTCATTATGAAGACTCTAATTATCAAGGCTCACTTCAACTTTCAAAGGCGCATTTTGGACTCCAAAGGTGTTAGGTTAAAGCCACTAGGGCGCTAGATACCAAAGGGGGCAAGGTGTCAGAACCTCCTTAAAGATGTAAGAAAATCTCCTCAAGGCACAGCTAAAGGCACTCCAAACCATACGAAGGCGCTAATATCCACTCTAGGCAGTGTATTAAGTCAGGATGAAAGCCTATTCACTCTAGGCGCCTGTTTTTGACCAAATCACACATGTGCCCAAATCACACATCACCCCATCAGATTGGGGACCCCCTCTTTTCTTGCTCAGGTGCTTTGCACAGGAGTTGTTATGTGTCATTTTGGCCAAGGTTTTCCGGAGCAGTGAAGACATTAGGAAGGGGATGATCGTTTGGATAGTTTTGAATGCTTTATTTCTCCTTGTTTAAACTAGGCGCTCACTGAGGATTGGAGTAGCCTTTGTACCCTCACATCACGTTAATCAGCGTTTCAGAGGCAATCATAGTATAGGAAGATTTGCGCCTTGAAGAAGAGAGTTAGCTGGTGAGCGCTTAGGAGTTCTGGCGCCTAGGGGAAAGGTCTAGGTAGAGCGCCTTCAGACTTTGACAGTGAAGTGCCTTAAGGAGTTGGATGATGTTTTTGCCTAGAGTGGAGATGATGTTTTTAGTGCCTTAAGGATGATGATGGAGTGCCTTAGAGTCAGGTTAGTCTGGAGCACCTTACGAAGGTAAAGCACTTCAAATGTAAACACAAGTGTTTTGAGCGCCCTAATGAGAAGTTGTCTTGGCACCATAAGTTGTTCAAACCAAGATATGCACCTTGGATAGTTGCAAAGACCTAATTTAGTGCCCAAGGTTGGAAGACTCTTTGTGAACGCCCAGTGTTTGAAAGCTCTTTGTGTTTGGTGCATTAAAATGAATTTGGCACCTAAGTAGTATTGAAACACTCAACTGAGCGCTTAAAGCCCATGAGAGAAGTGATATGCGCCTTGATAGGAATATCATGGAAGATGAGTTTACTGAATGGAGCCTTGAATGACTTGGTTGATTAAGTGTTTTAGCGCCTAGATATGGGATGAATCATTAAGCGCCTTTGGTTGAGATGATGTCAGCACCTTTGAGATTATAACACCTTGGAGTCAAGTTCGAAGGAGCACCTTGAGAAGGTAAAACACTTCAAATGTTTTCAAGGAATTAGAGAAGTCACTTAGTGCCTAGAAGGAATTCCAGAGCAAGAGGGTTGGAGTGCCTTGAGCTTTAAGTCAGATATGCGCCTAGACCTCTACCCTTTAGCAAGTTGAAGCCCTCTAAGCCTTGACAAAGTGAGAATGCCTTATAGTGAATATGCGCCTTGGGCAAGGTTGAATACAAAGTTGAGGAGTATATCATAATGAGTAAGTGCACTGTAGGGTTAGATGATAAAGACTAGCGCCTTGAGTGTCTTGGTCAAAATTTTGATGTGAGAAGTCTTGCAAGATCAAACCCTAGAGTGCGCCTTGGAGAGAACCTATTGATCCTTTGCTTTGACAAGATTTGGGCGCCAGAATGATCCTTAATAAATGGAATGTATCTACACCAATTTTGCACCTTTAGGGAAGTGATGGTGTCCAGATGAGTTTTGAGTCCCTTTGAGTGTTGAGATTGTTAGAGATAGGTGCCTTGATGAATGAAATGCGCCTTGAAGACCATGTGCGCTTAGAGAAGATAAGTGCCTAGTTGAGATAAAGAGGTGTTTCTGGCGCCTAGGGAAGAAGAGAGGTAAGTTCAGGGAGATAAGTGCGCCTAAGAGTTTTAGCGCCCTCAATCAAATTGCACCTTTTTGCCTTGGAGAATATAAGGTGAGGATTTGAGTTGAAAGTTTGAGAAAGTAGATTGAGCACCCTGTGTTGGAGGAATCAAGTTGGATAAGCACTTGAAGAACTTGCATTAAGTGTTTTAGCACCTTGGTATGGTTTGGAGCGCCTTGTTGAGGAGATACCCTGATTTAATCCAAGATAGAGCGCCCTAGAATTGAATATGCGCCTTGTTGGAGGAATATATGTGCCTTGTTGGAGAAAGATATGCGCCTTGAATGAGAGTTTGTGTACCCTAACCAAGAATGATGATTGAAGTCACAATCTCATGTTTATGCGCCTAGGTCTAGAAGCAAGATTTGAGCACCTTAGGATAGGGTTTTTTGCACCTTGTCTTGGAGAGTGAATTTGCGCCTTGGATGATGTTGAAGCGCCTTGGGATGAAATGCGCCCAAACTTACAGAGGGCCTTCAGTGAGGGAGTTGAAGAGAGTGCTTAGAGGAAGGATAGCCTTAAGATCAAACTAAGTACTTAGAAACCTAAGATTAGCGCCTTATTTGAAGTTATACACCTATTCTGGCACCAGAGAGTGAGTTTGAGTGTGAAGAAGTGAATGTCTGCGCCTTGAAGGGGATACAAAGGGAAGATGATGCACCTTGATGGGTTGATGATGGAAATTTGCGCTTTGGAGCTAACTGTGCGCCTTGAATCTAAATGATATTTGAGTGCTTAGAGGTAAATAGGGGCACCTTTGAGAATTCTTTGTGCTTTAAGGAATGGATTGTGGCGCTTTGGACTAAGGTAAGTCCTGAGCATTTCCAATGATTTTAAGGAGTGCCTTGAAGGATATAGTACCTAGAGAAGAAAAGATGTCAAGTTTTAACACCTTGGAAGAAATTCCAGATAGTGGCGCCTTCACAGGGTTTTCCAAGTTGGCGCCTTGGTTTGGGATGATCATGCTAAGAAAGAAAATGCGCCTTCAGCAAGGTCACATCAAGTCCAACATGTCAATACTTTTCATCACTAACGTCATGTTGAAATTTCAAGGCATCTATCCATTCAAGTTCTCTGAGGAATATCTTGCAAGTGTACTTCATCAATGATAGACATTCATCCATTCGAGTTTCAAGATCTCTCAATCTTCAAAGTTTCAAAGTCCACAACTCCAAGAGGGTCACTCCAAGGGTCGTCATGAAGGATCACTTCATCTTCATCTTATCATCAAGCAAGGCTTCATCCAGTCCTAGAGAGATCTCTACTTCATGTCATCATCATCTACTCTTACATGAAGATAACAACATCACATCTCTCTTATTATTCAAAGTAGATTAGAAGGCGGAACATCATGGAGTTAGGCGCTTATAGGTATCCAAACTTCTCTTTTGGGCGCCCTTAATATGAAGGACAATCCATTTTGGTGCCCTCTTTGGAGAAGTCCATACACTTTGGCGTGGAAATAATTTCAAATCTGGCATCCAATTCTGGCATCCAGAAATCAAATCTAAGTAAGGCGCTCTTTCCATTTGTAACTATGACGTTCATCCATGCAACAAGCAAGGTGATGTTCCCTTGTGATATTGTGAGGTGTTGACATTCAGTTGACATCATTGAGTTTGATTGAGTTGATCAAGTGTAGACGCCATTGTAAACATCAAGGCTTCAAGGCCTTTCTTTTGTATCTCCATTGAATAAGTTGTAACTTCATACTATTGAAAGCATTATCCATGTAATAAGACATTGCAAGTTGATTGAGTCAAATAACTAGACAAGTACCCAACTCTAAGGTTGATTCATTCAAATAGTTATCTTTGATGTATATCTTTGTGTTGTATAGCAAGTAAAATTGTTTAAGGAAAAATTTTCGTAGAACTAGTTGGGTATCTTACACCATGCCTATCCATCAAACATCACAATGCAATCAAAATCCTAACAACATGCCCATGATCCAAGATCAAGTGCAATCATGCAAAGATATTATCAATCACAAGCCTATTAAGAATGAACTAGAGTCTTCTAGTACCATACTTTTCTATCAAACACCATCATGTAATCCATGGCCTATCAAGCCTATCAAAGAAAATACAAACATCCTATGTAATACAATCGGACTTTAAATATTTGAAGTAGCCATCTACAAATATCCATTCAAAAGTGGATTTATAATGCAAGTATGGACGCCATCAATAAAAAAGATTTGTATTAACCAAATATCCATATAGGCATACATCAATATCTGTCGATATAAGTATAACATATATACAAAATAGCCATATAGGCTTATAAGAATGTCATATAGGCATACAATGTCAACTATGTACAATACAAAATATATGTCCACAAATGCCATATAGGCATACAACAGAGGAACACAATAAAAAGTCATTCCCCTCTAGCTGGTGAAGAGAATAAATCACGAGCAGCCTTTGATCTTCTAGGGGATGGAGACATGCATGTGGGTGGTCTACTACGAACCCGAGGGCTACTCCTCCTATTTAGTTCTTCCTACACCTTTACCTGTTACAAAAAAAAGTATAGACATTAATATATAGAAATTACATGTTATAAAAAAATAAAACATTTAACAAAATAATCACTTACCGCTAACATATAATCTGTCTCCTCGCTTGCCTCAGTAGCAGGAATAGGCCCTGGTGATGTCATGTCCTATAGAAACCAAATGTCCAGATAGAAATTAAACTTCAAATCAATAATCTTTGATTTTTCAAAAATAGACAACTATAACAATGAATGTAAATTAAAATTTACTAATCTGCCTCATACCCCTGTCAATGCCATAGAGCTATGAATCGCAGAGGCCACACCCTGCTCCATTGCCCTATAAACATGGGGAGGTGTATCCGCAGCCTGCATCATCTGGAAATAAAACAACATTATTCAATTACGAAAACTATAATAGTGATGCAAATCATGGCTCCTAACATACACACACGTTCATCTAAACATGGAAGTACACACAATAAAACACACAAATCACATACAAAAATTTAGTAAGTACAATTCATTCATTAAACTATTTATTTTATTACCTCCGTAAAGCTTTGAAGTCCACCACCGCTGGCAGGTGTTGCCATGAAATCTACAGTGTTAACCTATTCAACATCCAAAATCAGAAATTAGAATACCATTCATATAACGATGCTATTCACATGTAATATTTATAATTGTTTACTAGTTACATACCTCGACAGTAGATGATCTAGTGAAAAATGTAGGTGGAGAACTACTGAAAACTACATCGACGCTATGACCCTGAAATTTCATTAAAATCATCAACTTAAATTAGTTAATCTTGTATTTCAAAAATGAAATTTAATAAATTAAATTCAATAAACTTGCTAATATTTACCTGAGTATCAAGGCCGAAAGTCTCACTCAGGAGGGTATCTGTCATCACCATCTGCTCAGCTGCAGATGTAGCCTGTGCACCTGCGTCTTGACTGTCCATGGGGTCATAACCACAGGCTGACCCGCAAGCCTGGCAAGTATGCGGTGGGACCCTATTCCTCGCACTATCTCCCAACCCACTCTGTGTTGCAGGATCGGCATGCTCTATGATGCTCTGGGTCAAGGCACTAATCGACCTCAGTGTATCGACCTCAACACTCTCCTTCACAATGGAAGGGATAGAAACATACTCGTGGGCTAGTCTGCTGATTACTCGTCTCACTACCCGCTGTGGGTCAAGACGTGCCCCTGGTCTATCCTGTGCTGAGCCCCCACCTCTACCCTGGAAGTCCCGCATATCAAAATAGTTTGGCACTTTATTGAGGACAAACTCGCAGTAGAGTTTCCTCAAAAAGTATTGCGGGACCTTATTATTATTGCATGGAGGATGGTAAAAAACCATCCACCACCTCTGCCCGAAATTGTCCCTTATCGCTTGGTTGTTGCACCAATGGATAGGGAACCTCTTGCATGTAAGGGGTGGAGGTTGATTTGTTTGTGGGTTTGTGAAAATTAAACACAAGTCTAATTTTGTAATTTGTAATTTTTTGACATCTTGGTATGACAATTTATCTGCATAGTAATCTCTAAACTCTCTCTTTTTATCGGTCCAATTAGTTATTTACTTGCTAATTGAATTTACATTTGATAATATAGACTCAAGAGATTCAGCAAGCGTGGACCTATGCAAGGTTGAAGTGGAAGGATCTTTCAACCTTGCAATTATATCTTCAATTTATTTTTTGTTGTTTTCAATTTCCCCCATTATATTATCTTGTGTTCCAGGGGCATGTCGAGGAATGAATGGAGGAGGTTGTTGTTCTGCAGGTATTTCCTCCTCAGGATTTTGTGGATTTTGAGGAGGAGGAGGAGGAGGAGGAGGTGCATTAACATTTCCTACAATTAACGAAATATACATTAAAAATCAACAAAAACCTACCTATTTAAGAAGAAATTCAAACAAAAAAACAAAGATAACTCACCCCTTTGGCGTGCTCGACGTCGCGGCGGCATTTTGGCAATGAATCGACAAGCTTTTTGTGTTGATTGGTGTTTTGTAGAACGCGAGCACGTTTTTGGGGGTTTTGAAGCCGCGGGCAGAGGAGAAAATAAAGAAAAATGAAATGAAATGAAATGAAATGACGTTTTTTTTTTTTATTTATGGCAAGTTATAACGCGAGCGCATTATAATGCACTCGCGTTATGGCTCGGTAATGACGAGCCTGAGGCTTGTCATTACCAAGCCATAACACGAGCGCGTTATGACTTAAATTTTTTTGAAAATTTTTTGGCCACTTTTTGGCCCCCCATCTTCTTGCACTTACCCATGAATTGCACATCTATGATGCTCAAACAGAATTGCATCCCAACACATGCATTTTCTACCAAAGTATAAAATACAATAATATATGTAGTCTCAAACTCACATATGATGAATACAAGGATGGACATATTTTGAAATCAAATAGAAGATAAAATAGAATAATTACATGGTTACAACTTAATTACTAATATACAAGGCATAAACATAAACTAAACAAGATGTGGGTAAAAGCATAAAGCTGTGTCACACTTTCAACTGACTTATCAACACAAGTGAATTTAAGTATTTCTAGCTAAAAATCAATTTTGGTCAAACATATGATCTTGTAAGATTCATTCTAGCTAAGTTAGATATGTCCACAACTTTTCCAACTAAAATTGTTGGCTAAATGCATATATAGCACCACTATGAGGCCAATTTACCAAAAAAAAAAATTCTTTGAAAAAATTGATATTTCAACAACTTCTACTCATGTAAATAACATTTTTTAAAAAATATAAAAATACCATTTTGTAGATCTATAATTTTAGTTTTTAAAAATATATATAATTTAATGGTTTAATTATTATTTATGTTTTCCTTTCTATTTTTACTAAAAGTAGGTTATAGCACAAAACATTAGGTCGATTACCATGTTAAGGAAAAATAGTAAAACTTATTAAAAAAAATTGAAAAAAATATGATGCACTAGATAAAATAATCTATATCAAGAAGGTATAATTTTTTTTCTATTTTAGATAAATAGTTAATATGAAAGAAACAACTACGTTTTAATACATGCACATTTTATTATTTATTTAAAATATATATTTATCAAAATTGGAAGAAAATATATCCATGCACTAAAGTTTCAAGTTATAAATACACACAAAATAATTGAAGAAAAAAAAATAAAATTTACTATATAAAGATTGACGTCTCATGTAACTTCATTTTTCAGCATTTTATTAGCAACTAAATTATGGTGTCAATTTATTAAAAACTATATTCAAATAATTTTTAAATTTTTTTCAAAAAATACAAACATAAAATATACTAAAAATATATTTTATTAGTTTACATAATTTCAAAATTCAAAACATATGTCACTTTTTAGTGATTCAAGTTTAAAAGTTGGATCAGCGTTGGCCGTTTCCTTTATAAAAGTGTGACACAACTTTGTGCTTTTACCCATGTACTATTTACTAGGAACTCTTCAAGCTCCTAAGAGGTCTTCAAGAAGGGGATCAATGGAGGATGTACTTACCATACTACCATATTACCATTGTTGAGTGCAATAGATTCCTATTCCACTCTAAGAAACCCTCGAGCTATGAAGAGAAAAAAACATGGATACACCACAAGAAAGGCCATCTCACACACATACAAGGGTCTCAAGAAAGACACCAAGATCCAAAAAAGGTTCACACATGGTCCTCTCAACACCATTCAATGCATAACACACTATGAATACACAATCCAATTTATATTCAATGCACAACACACTTGAATATACAGACCATCAAGGATTCAATACACAATTTAAATCTTGGGTTCACACATCTCATTGCAAATAAAGGAGAATAAAATAGACTAGACACTTGAAATGACATCATTTTAAATTAAATAATATTCTCCTTCTACCCATCCACTACCCATTTCATTACAAGAAAGTTGAGGAAAGAGGGAAGACCACTCCAAAACCATATTACTTCTCAACCTTAATCTCATGCTAAAACTATCATTTTGCATGATACGATCATAACACAAAAAATACAACATGACATCATCACATCAATATCCAAACACTATATAATTTTATTTTCCAATAAAAAAGCATAAGGCTAGAAAATAACATCACCTTAAACAATCATATTCTAAACTTTATCTTTTAAAAAATTACCAAGAACCATAAATACCAAGTTCTACCATTAATGGATCTTAGCTTTTTTTTTCTAAAATAATGACTTGAAACTTGAAAAACTAATTATACCCTTTAATCCAAAAAGGGAAGGGAAATCCATTTTCACACTCATAAAAAATTTAGAAACATTTTTAAGGGCTCCTAAGCAAATTTATGTTTTCCAACAAAATTGAAAATACTCGTAATTCAATTTATGACCCTACCCATTACTTCCCAAAATAACACAATGCCATGAAAATACATTCACATGAATTTTTAGAGAAATTTTTCCATAGTTTTCATGCAATTTATGTTCTTTCAAAAATATGAAAGCCTACAACAAGAATTTCTCAACAAAACTAAATTTAATTTTAACTCTATATTTGGCAATACCTACAAAGCCATATGCAAATCCACATAAGGAGGAGAATGACCGAATAAGGAAATCATATAAAGAAATTACATTCATTGGTAAAAAGGAAATACTTTAATAATGTGTAAGCTTTAAAAATGGAGATTCTTTGGACTATAAAAGTAAGCCCAATACAAAATATCTTCTTTTTATTTCACATTGAACAATAAACTTTCTTTTCAAACTAGAAACACCCTTTAAGTGAAAATGTATAGTATCCTTTCTAATATTTTTCAATTAAATATTTTCAAATAAATCATATTATCTTTTCAACTATAATTTAGTTTAATGCAATAAACCATATTTATCACAAGCCCACATAATAATAAAGTCCCTTTCAACCCTAATTGCATCTCAGACATTTCAAACGAATTACTTGACATACCTGAAATTCACATAGATGTAAGGACATACAGAGGCTCATTGATCTCATGAAAAGCACTTCATTTCATCATAAGAAAACTCACTAATAAGAACCCAATGATCCTTTGTTGAACCAAATTGCATATTAACATTCCTAATAAACTATTAACTTATTCCAAACCCTTAAGGCAACTAATTTGCACTTAGTACTAAAATAATGCACAAGGAAAGCATACATTTTACAAGTTTCACACAAAAAGGATCCAAAACCATGGATAATTTGGAATAGTAATAAACTAGATAAACCATAAAGAACATCCTTTCATTCACAACCGAATAGGATAGACAAACATACCCACAAGATTCACAAGGTCACCAACTCGACCATAGGGACTGGCCAAGGTGAGATGGTTAAGTGATATTCATGATGTTCTCCTCCACATTTCTTCCATTGATCACACATTTGTAAATTTCCTACAAACTCAAAGCAAAACATCAAATCCAATAATGGAGATCATTATAAAAACCAATGAAAACATGTAATCAAACGAGAAATACATCCATCCTACAATTACATCATATCACAATCAAATTCAAATAAACCTTTTTAATCTAACATAATAAAAATCAAGACAACTCAAAAATTATCACATAATGGGCCTTATAATATTCACTTATTTATCTAAATTTAAAATCAAGACAACTCAAAACTGATCACATAATGGGCATAGATCTTTGGTCTTCAAGGCGTATTGGACTGAAAAGGCAGATATTTGGGGAGACTTCTTTTCTAGTCACCCAAACTTAACAGTTTATATATTTTGAAGCTTTTCATTTACAAGGAGTAACTTCAGCACCCTGTTAAAAGTTGCAGCAAGAAGATAGTGTTCAGAAGTTGATGACGGAACACATCCTGCGAATCTCACCGCCATCGGCTCGCGTCTTAACGCCAACATTGGCGAGCTTGACCATGGATTTTGTAAAGGCGTCGTCAAATGAATCGGCTGAGGTTGCGAAGGTGTTAACGAGGGAGCGAGTGAAAGGATCGGCCGCCAGCTCTTGGTCCGATTCCAACACTGCATTTCCTGCCAATATGTTTTGAAAATAGCTGTTGTCCCATCTATTCCTGCTGCCTTTGTCAAGAGCCGCTGCTCGCCCATTGTCGTTGCCGTTCCGAGGGCAAATGTTTTGAAGTTGCCTTAATGACATCGAATTTATGGTCGGATCTGCCATGCCCGTGGCCTTGTAGTTGTACAGCCGGTAACTGAAGAATTGACAGTCCGCCTGTCCGATTGTGTGCCCACCTGCTCAAACGCCATTTCACTTCATTCTCAGTGCCTAAACCAACATTTTTTTAATTTGTTGCGAATTCTTAGCTACACGTTATCTATTTCATGAACGGTTCTCTGAATTTTTTAAATGAACTTCTATTTCATGTGAATGACGAGTAACTAAGGTCAGGTATTTTTCTGATATAGAAACCCTGCTGCAAAATCATTTTCAGAACTGTTTTCATAAAATTGAAGTTCAGCTGAAGCATTGTTATGATGCATCTCATAAAATATTTAAAAAAGAATTGAACAAATGACAGTAGGTAGATGGCTTAAGGTTGTTTTTAATGACATCGTGAATGAAAGAAAGAAGACATGGATGAAACAAAACAACAAATGGATGAGCAAATGGAATATCTACTTGAATGCATGTCCCATGAATAACAAAGAGATAAAGGCTTTTGTAATAGATAAGTTCCACTCTATTTAAACATCATCCACTTCAATGGTCAAACAATCAATAGTGAATTTTTCACCTCATCCATATCAAAAAGTGGTATATATTTGTCCTATTTTTATTGGCTAAAATTGACATTTGATAAGTTTTGCAAGCGTACATGGAGGAAAGTGCTGGCAATTCTTAAATATCACCCACTTCAACAGTCAAAGATCAATTTTGTCTAATAAAACTAATATAAGTATTTATCGCTTTTTGTTGTGAATGAGGTATAATATTGCTATTAATCATTTGACCATTGAAATGGATGGTATTTAAGCAGAGTGGAAAGTGTTAGGAGAAAGAAGAAATATTATCTTGAAGAATTCAACCCCACATGTGATCATCAACAAAAAAAACACATACACACACAGATATATATATATGGGCTAGTATTCCGTGGCGAACAAAAATTCTTATTACTCAATTAAGAACTAATTCTCATCAACTCCAATGTGAAATGGGGCAGTGGAAAAGACCTAAAGAGGCACGCTGAGCTTAAACAACGCACACTAAGCTTTGACTTGCATAGGTCGCTGGTGGGCCCTTTCTCTTACTCTGTTTTGTTAATGTGTCAATAAGAGAAGGGCCCACCAGCCACCTAAACAAGTCAAAGCTTAGTGTGTGTTGTTTAAGCCCAGCCAAAGAGGCATGGGAAGAAAAGGTGTGTATTTTTTGTACTACCAGGGTAGTGGAATCAGAAAAACACTTTATTATGGACTGTGATGCTTTCAAGGGACATCAGGGGCAAATATGTCAGTATCTTGACAGTTGTTTCTTGGTACAATTTATTCAGAAAGGAGACTGTTCAGAAGTTAGGGGAGCTCATCATCACCTTGAATAAGAAAAGGATTGAAATGCAAAAGACAAAAAATGGTAACGCTGGTTGTCCCATAAGCTATTTTTAACTTGATTTGACCTACTAGTGAAAAACTTGTCCTCTCGAAAGAGAAGTCACAAGTTTGAATCCTGCAGGGGTAGGGTATGTATGCCTCATATTGAAGCACAGTGAGGTGCCTCCTTCAACACCGGTGAGAGCATGCAGTAGTCCCATATACTACAAGCCACCCATAAGTTAGGTCGTGAGGTATCGTGGACTATAAAAGGATTCCATTTCCATTGATATAGAAAAAACGAGTGAACATACCAGAAAGAGCAACGAGGTCCCTGGTAGTGAGACCTCGTTCAGCGAACTTTTGGATGAGAAGGGCAAGAGAGTCGGTGGGAGAGGGAATGTTGGCGACATCGGAGGCGAGCGATCTTCGACCGTCGAGTCGTCCCAAAGGTACATCCCACGAGGGCCCATTGCTCAACACCACTGCGTCACGAGCGGCGAGGGCAAGTATGTCAGCACACGATACCACTCCGGGGCACACCCCTTCCATTCGAGCTTTTGCATCCATTATCACCTCAAATCCACGCAATCCTGTATTACCCCCTGCAGTTTTTTCAGTCGACAATCCTTCTACCAGTACCGATGCATCGCAACCCTACGCAAACAAAATCACACATTAAAAACCGCAACAACGGACATGAAAAACTAAAAGAAAATAACATATCCCTACCTGTACAAAGCAGTCATGAAAGTGCATGCGGACTAGAGCCGGGGCAAGCGTAGCATCAGAGTCGATGAAAAACTGAACACTAGATCTGACCAAAGATTCAACATTGGGGCATGTAGATGAATAGAATCCCACTCTCGTAGCTCCTTGTGCCGCTCCCACTACCGTAATCACAATCATGAATATAAACATGCTCTCATCTTTCCTATCCATGCCTTTGTTTTTCGCCCTGCTTATAACTATCCCATTGAAGTAGAGGATTTTATAGCTCGTAAAAGGAACGTTGTCTGCCATTGTATTTGGATGTACATCTAAAATCTCCTATTATAGAAACAAACGAAAAGAGATATCCACGTTGGGAGTGGATTCCAATTCGCAAAGCACTTCCAGTGATGCACATTGCACTTACCTTATCAAATCAAATGGAACGTACAATATACATCAAATCAAATGGAACGTTGTCTGCCATTGTATTTGGATGTACATCTAAAACCTCCTGTTATAGAAACAAACGAAAAGAGATATCCACGTTGGGAGTGGATTCCAATTCGCAAAGCACTTCCAGTGATGCACATTGCACTTACCTTATCAGTCCCTCGACTAATTTGTTATAGTCGGCGAAGATGAAGGTAATCCAAAACTTTAGTCCGTGGGATTGGGTTTAGGAATGATTAATTCACAGTGTTAACATACTTAAATTCTCTCTTTTTTCAGAAGCATGAGCATAAAAGGCATATATTTTTTATGCGCTGGTTTAAGTGGTGAGTGGCCCCCAGTCCCACCATGCATTAAAGTAGAGCCATGAAAAATGAAAGTCAAAGCTCCCATTTCAGCACAGTTAGGATACCATTCTACTTAAACATCGTCTATTTTAATGGTCAAAGAGCCAATAGTAATTTTACACCTCATTCACAACAAAAAGTGGTAAATGCTTGTCCTTATTTTATTGGCTAAAATTGACCTTTGACTATTGAAGTGGATGATGTTTAAGAATAAGCAGCAGGATACTGGCGAAAGTTGCAGGCTTAAAACCCTAGATGGATGCATTTCGATGATTGCTCTATTATTTAGAGTATTTGTTGTGATAGGAGGGATTTGTACAAATTGAGGTTTAGTTTAATGACAAAAAAATATTTTAACTATAGTTTTGGAAATTCTTTTATTGGGGCATTGCGGCCTTAAGCAACTTACTTATTGGTTTTTTTTGGAAATGCATGCTGGTGTATGAAGGTTTTCTTTCCTTTAAATTGGATACATTGGAGCCAATAATGCTCTTCTATATTTCATTTTCAAATAGAACATAGGGGAGGGTGCACGAAACTCTGCTATACTAAGGTGATGGGACAAGGGAATGAATGCAAATTCTAGTGCAATAGAAAACGACACATGCCTAACTTGGGTCCCTAATGCCATTCCACAAGTAAAATTAAAAAGTGGTCATGTATTTGGATAATTGTTTTAGTGTGTTTGTGTTTTACTTTGTAATGTCCCCTCCTAGTATGCTGAAATTTTTCACTATCTAACACAATTTTCAACTTAGTAAAAGAGAACATTAGAATCTACTTAACCTTTATTTCAACATGGAATCATTAAGACCATAACATATTAGATCATATTCACATTATATTTTATATAATCTATTTCATCATCATGCATTATAACATTTCCAATTCATAAATATATTCACATATATGTTATTCCTTTTTATCATTTGTTCATGATATGACTTGTGAGGGACTTATGGTAGACTCTTGCGTTAACCAGCTCTAGATCACCAAGTATGATTTCATTAAGGAAATAGTTCCACCATCTCTTACGGAGGCCCAAAGGTTTCACTCACACACGGAGTCCCTCACCATTTGGCTCGTGGGATTTCACTCACACACGGAGTACCTCATCCAGACGAGAGTCACCATTCGTAGAGAAAAATTAACTTTTACAAGTTCTTCTAGGCCCAAGGATTTCACCCTAGGGTTCCTCGTCACTTGGCTCGAGGGACTTACATCCAGTCGAGAGATACCTAGGCTAAAACAAACTATTCCAACTACGTCATACCTTAAAGGTGATAGCGGGGTTAAAGGGAGAGTCCTAGTCAGGTCCAAGCATATCACCAACTTATCCTTTTATTGATTTCATAAATATCATAATTGTTCTTATTGGCATTTAACACAAGATGCCTTATATTAAAATTGATCATATATCATTACATTTATTCATCATATTAGTTTATGCACATTCATAGTTTTGTCTAAGTTAAGTGCATTTATTTATAGTTAACATCATAATTATACCTATTTAACTTGACAGCCCATTTATATTCATAATCAGAAAAAACAACACTATTATATCCTATCATTAATCTAGATCATCTTAAACCACAAGCCCGATCATATATGTGATAAAGTTCACAATCATATATATATATATATATATATATATATATATATATATATATATATATATATATATATATATATATATATATATATAATGATCGTTAGTATTAATCTTTAATTAATATTTAATTATACTTATTTCTTGCTTCTTATAATATTTAAATAAGTATTATTTATATTACTAATTATATTTATATTGTTTTATATACCTTTGTAAATAAATATATTATATTTGTATTAATGATAATATATATATATATATATATATTTTCTAAAGATAATGCACTTGGTAAACTTTCTAACATGACCAGTGACGCTGGCGCGACACGCCCTCCGGCTCCACACTAATGCTTTTGCCCGGAGCGATGAACTAGTGAGGCCACAACATGAGGGACCTCATCCCCAAGAAGGAACACTTCAAATGCGAGAGCTCGTTGGCTTAGTGAAGGCGTAAAGCCTGCAAGCTTGTTGGCCCAGCAGGGGTTTGAACTCTGGTGGTCGCCACTACAACTGAGTGACTTAACCACCGAACCATGCCCTTAATGACGATAATAATATTTATATTATCATTAATTATATTTATATATTATATTATAATTATTATAATTGATAATATAATATATCTCATTAGAATATTTATATAATGATAGTATTAAATGTTATATGTATTAAATATTAATACATACCAAATTATCTCTAACACTCAAATTGACTAATCATCGCATTTCGTGGAAGTGACTTCACTGTCTTTAATTGAGACGTTTAAATCTTTAATTTAAACAATGTCTTAATATCGAAACATGACATACTTTCCCTCTACAAATTTTGTTTTAGGCATATACTAAATATATGTGTTTGTGATGATTGATGCATGATACAGCCTATGCAAAGCTTGTAGATTTATCTTCCTTGATGGGACCATAGTGAGTAAATAATTTGTTTTAGGCATATGCTAAATACATGTGTTTGTGTCAATTGATGTAGGGCATAGAGTATGCAAAACTTACAAATTTGCCTCCCTAGATGGGACTATGTCAATATTGCTTAGTTGTTTTTTTGTATACTTTTATCACTTTTTATTTTGTTAAGTCCATATTAATATGCATATTTCCTTGTAAAATTAGGTTTTGCAAAGTGAGAAGCCAATTATTTTTCTAATAATAGGTCTACTATTTTCTAACAACTTTGGATCTTTGTAAATTCCACTTAAATTCTATGACCTATTTTGGTTGTTAGTTTTAGGACTACAAAGCTTTGCAATTAAGGTAGGCTATGGGAAGATCATCACTAACTTCTCAAACACATTTCTTAAACTCATCTAGATTACTTTAGACCATTTTTTAGGGAGTGGATATATGTTTTA
Organism: Cunninghamia lanceolata; assembly: GCA_027924645.1. Taxonomy (NCBI): domain Eukaryota; kingdom Viridiplantae; phylum Streptophyta; class Pinopsida; order Cupressales; family Cupressaceae; genus Cunninghamia; species Cunninghamia lanceolata. Next base: position 5,093,571 of record BSBN01000784.1, on the reverse strand, counting down.
AAAAAATATTCAACTAGAGTGCTTGAGCTTAAATTGAGTAGAAACGAATTGTGCTATGTATCTTGATTTAACCTTTTGTACTATTCTACTAAAATTGTCCTCCTGTAAGAATTTTTCTCATATATAATATAAATTGCTCAAAATGCACATCAGAAACTAATAAGGAAGATAAACTAAGGACCCAACAAAACAACAGAAATGTGCCACCAAAACTGTTATGTTTACACTCTTCATTAGTGTGAATTTAATGTATGTATAATGATGAGGGTATGTGCTAATTGGGTAGGGTCCAGCACATACAAAGAACAAAAAGCTTAAAAATTGATAACAAAAATATTTACAATTGTGAATCTTGTCCATATTGCATATTGGATTATGGGATATGCTATACATGTACATCTCCATGTATCACATTAGAAGACAATTCTATTGGGATAGTTCCTTTTTTTCATCATCAAATTTGGATAGCAATTGCAAATATGTTATTAAGTACAAGACATCTAGGAATGGGATTTATGCTCTCCTGAAATAAAGAGAAAGGAGTAGTTTATGTTTTCCTTGTTGGTCTATCATGAATTAGAGGAAAACACCAAGTTTTCATTACATATTGATAAGTCTCTAAATTGTCTTATCACAATTTTTTTTATTTGATAGTTTTTTCTTTATAGAAGGATGTCTTGGTAGGTGTTATATAGAAGCCTTCATTTCTAGAACAAGTGACAAGATCCATGGGGTTAGTGTGAGGTAGGAACTATTTAAACAACTCTTAATGCATGCATGCAACTACAATTGCACACTATGGTTATATACATGTACTGCTATATAACTAGCCATGAGATATTAAATGTCTTATGAAGCAATATGGTACATTCTTTGAGTGTCAAAAATGACTCTTTAATACAAATTTTAGTTGTCAAAGAATTACCTCTTTTGGTTGTCAAATAGGTTCAAACAACTACCTCTTAAATGCATATTCTTGTTGTTAAATGCATATATATATATATATATATATATATATATATATCACTTGGAAAACACCTCATTGTAGTTATACTACATTCTTGTGCATAATTAATTGCATAAATACCTTTTGCAAGTAATAATCTATAATCCCCAATTATTATCAATCGACATTTCAAATGTCAACCCTCAATTCAAAAGTGAACTACTATACCCCCATGAACATGGTATGTGATTTGTTAACAAGCTAGATATTTTGTGTATTATGTTATCCACTATGAGAAATATCTTTTGCAATAACAAATAAGAACCATTCTCGAAGCTGAAATTATTCCACACTATTTTATAAAAATGATAAGATGTCTTTTGGGTTCCACTAATTCTAGTGTTGGTATGCTTGTTGAGACATTAAAAGTGTCACATTTGCACATCTATCATGTCATTAAGGGAAAAATGCTTGTTGGTATGCATATATATATCACTTGGAAAACACCTCATTGTAGTTATACTACATTCTTGTGCATAATTAATTGCATAAATACCTTTTGCAAGTAATAATCTATAATCCCCAATGATTATCAATCGACATTTCAAATGTCAACCCTCAATTCAAAAGTGAACTACTATACCCCCATGAACATGGTATGTGATTTGTTAACAAGCTAGATATTTTGTGTATTATGTTATCCACTATGAGAAATATCTTTTGCAATAACAAATAAGAACCATTCTCGAAGCTGAAATTATTCCACACTATTTTATAAAAATGATAAGATGTCTTTTGGGTTCCACTAATTCTAGTGTTGGTATGCCTGTTGAGACATTAAAAGTGTCACATTTGCACATCTATCATGTCATTAAGGGAAAAATGCTTTTTGGTGGGTTTGGACTCTTAGAACTCAAATAATTTTCATTCCTATGATACAAACAATTTTTATAATTGAAAGCAAAAATATCTAAATTCTCTTATAATCATAACTAGTGCCAATTTACACAAAAGCATGGTTGTAGACACAAAATTAAGTTCTATTTCAATTTGCACAATTTTCATAGACTATTAGAGTGACTTAATTTTTTTAGTTTATGTTGTATTCTATTATAATTTGAAATTCTTCTCTCTTTCTAGAAAAAAAAAACATTTATATCTTTCTAGTACATGATTCTTATCATGCATTTTCATTTTTATGTTTTGTTCTATCCTTAATTTGCCTATTGGATTCTCTATAGTCAATTAGAATGGCAAAGTGTTTGACTACTCTTGGAATATTATGAAGTAAAAGAAGCTTTCAATGCCTTCTGCTCTCTTATGTTTTGCTATGATCCCTTCTATTCCATCTATAGAGTGTGATCTATAATTTACACGAGAAAAGATGTCACTATCTAGTAATATTGACACTTTTAGTTTCTCTAACATGAGTATCTAGAAATTTTATGAGGTAGGTCTTGTGTCTTTATTTACAAATTAACTTATTTCAAAAGAGAACATATTTGAATATGATGTAAAAAAATCTTGTTATAGTCTCTTTGCAATGGAAATGCTTTATTTTTAGATTCTAATATATTTATGACAATAGAAGAGAATTATAATATTTAACAAAATATTTTTACAAGTGAGGTTATACAAAAAGATGGATTTATTTTATTTAAAATAATAAATATTAACAACTTCATTTTTGTTTTATCTCTACTCTCATTAAGTATTATTGATCTTTGAATGGTCTTACAACAGTGGGTGCCAGAAAACTGTTGGCGTTTCAATTCGCACCTCTGGAATGTGATTTGGAAATGGACAGCTATGCACAGATAAACTGCTCTCCTATTGGAAGGGGGAGTTCCCTTTCTTGCTGATGTTTGCTGAAAAGATAAATTAAATGAAACTTCGCCAATCTCATTTTTGATTTTCAGCTGCGAGCACAAGGTTATAAAACTCTAAACGCTGCAGAAGAGTTTTTTTTCTTTTTTTAAAACTTTTACTACAACTAAGCATAGACTAACGACGCTTTTAATCTCCTGCGTAAATTCAGAGCAAAGGAAATTAAAAGTGAACAAGGAATGATTGTTAACACAAAAACTTAAGCAATTTTCTTCCAGATTAACATCACAAGACTAAAAGTACTTTAATGATGAAATCTGAAATGAAGCTACAAAAGTTACACATCTAACAACGAAAAATTGATGAATTGAGATAGAATATCAGAGCAAAATAGGCATGAAACTTCTATTCAATATCACAAAGTTGGCACAACTCTAAGACAACAATGCTGCAACAAAAGGTAGGCATACAACAAGCAATCAAACACCGGAGAACAGAATACACAAAGTGAACATACACTTGGAATATCAAGATTTGCAGGCTAGAATAGGCACAACAAATTTGCTATCACAATTACCATTACATACAATGGGCAAGGATGCCCTTATTTATACTAAAATCAAAGGAGTAGGGAACCCTAAAATCTCCTTGATTAACCCTAACTTGTCAACTCGCAAGCTTTATTACTATTCTAAGACAAAGATACAATAAAAAAAATGCTTTAAAGCGATCTACTTTAAAGCAAAGAAGATTCCAACTATCACAAGGTGATTTCTTTCTAATTATAGAATGGATGAGCTTAGGAGGAAAGCACATGCCTTTAAAACAAAAAGCATATGTTTTAAAGCTATTTTTCTTAAATGCATCCTCATCATCATTCATGCTTTTTGGTGATGTCATCCATTGATATTCTAGGAAACAATATCTTCTAAAAAGTGAGTGACTGCATCTCTGCCAGGAACACTGATACTCTTTAGAATGATATTATGATTCTCTAACATTTCTTCGCCATTAGCAACCGTCTGAAGAAATTCGTGAACTTCACCCGCAGCCTTGTCGAATTTCATTGTCATTGTAGCAAAATGACTCATCTTACCAGCATTGATATCATCATTAAAATTGTTGCAGACGAGAATCTAGAACTCTGCTTGCACTTCCCTGAGATAGTACAGGGTACCATCTTCTCTTTCATACGAACATAGAATCTGAGAAATAAAGGATCTGACAAACTTGAGGATGTTGACTACCTTTCCTTTCCATTCTGTCAATTCTGAAATTATATTGTCATAATTTTTTTTGTGAAAATAAATTATGCTTTCCAAGTAGAAACTGTCTTCTCATCTTCAGCTGAATCAACAGAATCATGTGTAAATCTTCAAGTCTGAGATAATGATCTCAAACACCCGTCTATTTTCTGCCATGGTTTGCTGCGCAAAAATGTATGAACTTCATAGGCTTGCCTTAAAAGTTCCATAAATGCTATTTCATCTGTAGGATATCTCGGTAACATGGCTGGCTCTCCTGAGAAGCCATATACTATGATGTAGGAAAAAATGGGAAATTGGATAAACCAATCAGCCCATTCTGCCATTGCTATTCTAGCGTCAGCTGAAAATTGTATATGCAACTCGTTGTCCATATCTCACACTGCATGCATCAAGAATGCATCATTCACCTGCCTGTAATGTCGTCCAGCTTGAGAGATCTCTAACTATGGGAAATGATGATACACATGCTGAGTACCCAGAGTTCCAACAACATTCAAACCTCTAAATTGACCCTGAAAAGCCATCAAATACACAAGGTATGATATCATGTGGAATTCATGAGCTCTTTGAAAATCAATTATTTGTTGGTGGAGACTATCACTGATGAGTGCCGACCAGTCATAGAATTCGGTTCCGTCAACAATCTAGGACATGATGTAAGACATCTAAGGCTGGAACTTGTTAGCATTTGCTTGACCCGTGATCCGACTTAGCAGAGTAATCGTTATTGCATGTTCCTCCTTGAATTCTCCACGTCCAACATTCTTTGGCATAACATTCTGCTTCTCTTTTAACCACCTCTGACCAATCTTTTTTCGATATTTTTATTTATCATTGTTCCAAACCCTCTTGCATTCTTCAAGTGAAATAGTTATGTTTTCTCTCCAAATAGGTATTGTAAAACACTTCTCTATGTCATTTGGCCTCAAGCTGCAGAGCACACGTCCATCTCTTGACTGGATTTCCCTTGTGACTGAATTGTAATGTGTCATGCAAGCAATTACAAACTCGATACTTTGCACTATGATGGGAAAGGATGCCGCTGCAAGCCAACTGGAGTGTCCTAGATTCCTGATAGCATTATTTCCTACATCCTCCAAGAAATGTAAATTGATTACTGGAAGTACTTTATGCAAGTATGTTTCAAAAGTTTTCAGGTAATCATGAACCAATGTCATTTTGTGCCTGATTTGTGTTGGAGAGTACTGCATATTGGAAGATTTGAAAATCGACTATGAACACGCCTATGTTAGAAAAATCTTGGACAAATGGCTGAAAATTATTTGCTAATTTTTAGAAAAAGCAGAGTGTGAGCCAAAAAAGTTGGTACATGGGTTTTGTAGGCAATTCTATTTCGAAGCAACCTAGATTGTTGAATTTTGAAAAAGCGGAGATTTTCCTAGAAAAAAGAAGCAAAACTCCAATCTTCAAGAGGATAATAATTTGGATGGAGCCATCTCGACGAAAATTGAAAAAGCTCCGGTCAGCTAAAAAATGATCCCCTTGAAACAAAGACCCTGAAAAAGTGAGCCTCCCTGCTTCCTCAACCCGAAACTATGAGGAACGCTGAAAAAGCACTTCGTTTGGGTCTTCGAATCTTCGTTGAAAGAAAAATAAAAATCTTTCCTCTGGATGCAACCTGCAAAAGATAATGAAAATAAAGAAGCCAAATGCTTGTCTTTATAGATCTTTAAGGCGAAAAAGTAGCTTTATTTGTGTGAGAATAAAACTTCACTCTCATCCATGAAGAAAGCAACTTTTAAAACATAAATCCAAGTGGATGTCTTCGAATAGGAAGAATCCCTATTTTCTAGCTGCCTATGACATCATGTGTAAGATGACGAAAAATATCTTCTTTTGATGATGTCATCGAACACGTGAGTTGAAAGAAGTGCTAGCCAATTTTCCTTCATTTTCGACACTTCAGCACTCGTTTTGACTTAAATATGGCCTGTCTCTAACTTCAACAAGGTGGAAAAATGTCATTGATGACTAAAAAAACTGACTGATCCTGACATTTTGGAGACCTATCAACTGAGATTCCATCCCCTGCCTCTTACTGACGATTTGACATCATTTGACCAAGTTTGACCCCCTGAAAACTGTCAACGGGCGAAGATCGATAACAAAACATGTCAGAAAACACTGTGAATCAAGAAAAATTGTAACATTGAGCAAGTTGGGCGCCCCAAGTCACCTGGGGCACCTGGTTTCACCAGGCTTAGCCATTTTTCTTAATTTTTGCAACTTCTTCAATTTCTTGATTTGCGTGCATGTTTCCAATGGCAAAGGACCCCTGTTTGGTTGTCGATTTCTATCAACGGGCATAAAACTGAGTCTAATGATCTGGTAGATAGGCAAGCTTGATGAAAACATAGCTAATTGTAACTTCTGTTCACCTCAAAAAATGTGCCAAACTAATCAACTCTGAACCAAACTGACCTGACGGAAGGAGATTCACGTTTTTCGAGAAAAACTTCAAAAATAAACTAACTCTGAAGAGTTTGGGCACCCCAAGTCACCTGGGGCGCCTGGTTTGCCATGCCTTAGAAATTTTTTTGAAAAACTCAATTTGAACCTTTTCTTGTTTTCTGTGCCCACAAATCCTGTTCGATCTTCGATTTCGGTCGTTCTGATGACTGTCGAGGTGGGATGGAGGGTGATTTGAGTAGTCTAAACACATATGTGATGAAATCCTAGTTTTGACTGACTTTGACCTAGTTTGACCAACTAAAAACAGGCTGACTGAAGCATTTTTAACATTTCTCGAAAAATGTGAAAAAAAATTGACACAGGAAAGGTTGGGCACACCAAGTCACCTGGGTTGCCTGGTTTCACCAGACTTAATCAAATTTATGATTTTCCAACCTCTCATTCCACCTTAGATCCATCTTGCATCGTTTTGCGTGCATCGTCGAGTAGATGACTATTCGTCGGTTCTGCGTCGTTGGAACAACATTGAAAACTTGTCGATATGCTCTGACAGATGAACTTTCTCTATTGATGACTTCAAAGCTTATGCTTTGCCTTCTGAAAAAGCAGAAATGACTCAGTAGAGAAAACTTGGTCGTTTGAAGATTCCGTCTGAACCACACCGATCGTGAAGCAAAATCAACCAATGAGAATCAAGCGCGACACTTGAGTCAGAGATTCTATTTTTAGAAAGTTTTACTAGCATCCATATCTCAAGAAACCCAGAAAACCTAATTTGATGTCTATTTTTAGAAAATTCTAAAAATAGAAATTTCTATTTTTAGAAATTTTGCTTTTTTGACTTTTTGACGAAAAATTTTCTAGACTTGTTTCAAAATGCCTTAATGAAGCAAAATTTTTGATTGGGTACAACAATTGGCTTTGTCTGGGGACCATGGCAGATACTTATGGCATAGAAGAACCAAGAATCTCTAGATTTTTTAAAGCTTGGAACAATGCCTTATCCATTGGGCAATAGAGTCAGGTCACTTTCCTAATCACCTACAACAAGACTTTTCCCTACATCACCTAAAACCAGACTTCCTAAAATCACCTAAAAAGTTGGAACTTCCAGAACACAAAGAACACAACTGTCACATTATGGAAAGGGGAAAAACATTACGACATAACGATCACATTACAGAAAGGGGAAACACATTACGAGAACAAAAAGTGTTTCACGCGCTTTTTTTCCTAAGCAAGGATGAAATGAAATTAAGACTGTCACATAAAACCATCAGTCGACTCAGAAAAGTAAGAACCATCTCTCTTTAGCTGTGAAGATTGTCTTGATAGCACAAAACTTTTCTTTCTCTGCAATATCTCCTCAAAGAGCCACGGTTCAGGAGCGTATTCACGTTCAAGCCATGAGAAGTTCATGAGGAACTAGTTGATATGCCAAAGATTAGGTGGAGCATCTTCTTCTAAAGCAAGCAACCTCTGCAATAGGTGAAGGTATAAAACCTCCTTCTGAAGATATGCAGGAAAGTCTTGTGGCCAAAGTATATCTGTGGGAATGGTTATCACCACATATTAAATATGGGTTTCATTTATATCTTGTACACATGCAACTTTATACTCAGTGAATGCATCATCTTCCGAAAAAGGTGCAAGCTGCTCATAAGCAACCCCCACTACTGATTCTTGACTTATAGGGTCCACAACTGTCGTTGCCCATTTTTCAAGTGCTTCAGGAGCTTCTTCTTCTTCATTTGTTGTGTTTTCGTCCATCCACTCTTCAGAGTGTAATGAATCATCAAGATCTGAATGCTCAAACTCTGGATCATTATTGATAACATCTTCACCTAACAACTCACTTTCCCATTCATTATCTTGACTCTCGTCATCCTCTGTAGAGTAATCTTCTTCAATGCAGATATCTAGCATCGTTTCATCTTCAACATTCATGTATCTTTCTTCTTCTGTTAAGTGAGTAGAATCAAAGAGAGATCCATCTGAGTCATATGCTTCCTCTTCTTCTTCTTGATCAATCTCACACACGGCGTATCTCACAAAGCATTTGTCAAGAATCTCTAACTTTTCAATATCATCCTCTTTAGTGACCAAAACTAAATATTCCATGAAATCTTCTTCTCCATCAACCTCTTCATATGTTGCATTTTGCATTGACTTCATAGTATCAGTGACGTCCTTTTCTTGCACAGGTTCATAGACGGATTCAACATTGTCCTCTTCACTAGTATATATGAAAGATTCTTGAGATGCAGGTGAAGACGGGCTATATTGTAAAGAAAAGTCGCAGTGTCTTCTGTTGAAGAATCACTTTCCCACTGATGTTGAAAACAATTTAGATCTGATAATGAAACTTCCATATGATCTTCAGTTCTAAAAAATTCTTCCAGGAAGAAATCATCTTAAAAAAGATCATGCTCTTGCTCCACTTGTAAAACTTCTTTGGTCTCTTCTTTGGATGTATTTGACACAGATTCTTCAAACCAGCCTTCAAAAGACGAGAAAAAGAAATCTGATTCATCATTATTTTGTCCTTGAGAAGATTGTCGTACTTCTTCTTCCTCAAAGAAAGTTTGTAAGTTGTACATTTCTTCGGTCTCTTCCTTTAATTCGTCAACCACATAGACATCCTCTTGATTTTCTTCGGTTATCTCAGACAGCGTAACATATGTACCAGGACCTGTTTCTTGATATAGCACTTGTGCTTGAGGATCCTGAGATTTCACCACTGTGAACCATGACTTGGTTTCTGGTTCCAATTTGAAACTGCCTTTCTTTAAAGGAATGGTCGCAGATGACCAATCCAATTGTATTTCTCCTCCAAAATCTTTGCAGAAGCTTCTACTTAGCAGCGTCCCGTAACTGGTTGGAATGTCGACTACCAAGATAGTCATCATTATTTTCTTTTCTGGGCAAGCCGCATCGTACTTGAGCATCCTTCAGTTGTCCAACCAATGACACTGACTTAGACTCAAGCGAATAACACTTGTCATGTGTTTTGGTGCACGAGAGTCCCAAAGCATTCATTACCTGCAAAGGCATGACGTTGTCTGAGGCTCCTGAATCAATGATACAATTGCTCAATTTATAGCCTCCTATATACAGAGAGATATAGAAGGGCTTTGGCTTCTCTCCTACTGGAACGGAAGATTCAAGCAATGTAGGTTGTACGACAATCTCTTTCTTGACATACTTAACAATTCTATCCAGCTGATCTGGATGGTCCTGAAGATACTCCAGCTGAGAAATCTGTACCTTTGTCTTCATCATGGAATCCACTATATCAAAATTTGTTGAAGACGAATTTTGAGTAGCCTGGACATTTTCATGTGGTGGCTTAGCATTGGAAGTGGAAGCCATTTCCTTCTCCTTTTCTTTTGGTCTTTGTCTATCCTCTCCTTCCTTTTGTGATTTAAAATGTTGAGTATGTGTAAACACAGGAGTCATAAGATTTTCATGATTCACTGCAAGAGTATATTGAAGAAAACCGTCTTGTTCTTCCTTTATTATAATGGGTTCATTCTAGAAGTATCCCGTAGTAGAGTCACCATCGAAGTTGTCCATATGTGGTAATACAACATTCACACTTGGGGAAGGAACAATGTTTGAAATAGGTGCAGCATCAGCATATCCCATGATTTGATTCATTCTTAAATTTTTAGGACATGTGGCTCCGGTATGCACATCAGTCTCATGAAAGGAACAAAACACTACATTTTGAGCAGCATCAACTGCTTGTCTTGGTGGTGGTGCTGGCAATCTGGGCCTATAATTATTGAAAGGCTAAAAATTGTTCCTCTTAGGCTGATATGGTTGCTGAGGTTGGTACTGTTGTTGTGGTTGGTATTGTTGCTGTGGTGACTAATATTGTTGTCGCGCAGGTTGCCCCTAAGTAGGCAACTATCTCTTCATGATAGTCACTTCACTTGCTACCTTATGTAGCAGTGGATCTGCAGAACTCTGAACTAGAGGCCTGATTGAATCCGTCTTCATCTTGCCAGAGGTAATCATGTCATCCTCTAACTTGATGGCATTTTCTTGTGTATTGGATAATTCTGTTTCATTAGCCGATCTCAAAAAGAAGGCTATCTCAGAAGGTAGAGCATTAATGAAATTGCTCAACAGAATTTGTGGAGATGGATTAAGTGTATGAGAAAGACACGTAAGCAACCGATTAAACCTTTCCACAAACTCCCTCATTGGTTCATTGTTTTCCATCTTTGAATTTGAAAGTTGGGCTAACAATCTGTGACCATCTTCGGCAGGCTTGAACCTTGCCAAGAATTTCTCGCTCATAGTTGCCCAACTTGTAATGATTCCTGGCTCCAAATGATTGAACCAATCAATAGCATTTCCCACGAGAGTTTCAACAAAGAGACGCACAGCAACATCTTCATATGATACATGCAAAATAGCGCAAGCCGTTGTGAATGCAGAGATTGTTCATCAGGATGTTGAGTTCCATCACCGTGGAACCGGGGAAAGTGCTTCCTTGACCCCTTTGGTAACTCATGATGTGCTTGCAGGGCCAAAGGTCCAATGTTATTACCCCAAGGCAATGGTGGTGGTTGCCTTTGATTTGGATCATTGTGATTGTTGTTATTTGCATCACCCATTGCTCTAGGCTAGGTTACTGGTTCTTCTTGTAATTCTTCCTGCTTGACTTCAGGAACTATCTGAACTTCTCGAACTATGTTGGATGATTCTCCAACTTCTGCAGAATCAAGATCTTGAAAGAAAGGATCTGTAGCACAGCCTTTTCCCTTTCTTGAATAAACCCTGTGAGCCAGGATTATCTATTGCCACACGGGAAGTGGTAGTACTAGTCTTCTTGCTGCAAGATCCGCTTTGTGTTCTTCTTTGTCAAGGATAGTAGTTGCGTTTCTCCACTGATCAGGACTTTGCTTTTGTGCAAATATGAAACTCCTTAGGCTGCTAATGATGTCCGTTTGCTCTCCTTCCACTCGTACAAGATTTGGTTGAATAATAGGTGGTGTAAGATTTGGTTGTTGAACTGGAGCAGGATGCCAGAGAGTCATTCCCGTGACATAAGCCTAAGCTTGCTTGAAGTTTTATGCCTCATGCCCCACGGTGGGCGCCAGAAAACTGTTGGCATTTCAATTCACACCTCTGGAATGCGACTTGGAAATAGACAGCTATGCACAGATAAACTACTCTCCTATTGGAAGGGGGAGTTCACTTTCTTGCTGATGTTCGCTAAAAATATAAATTAAATGAAACTTCACCTATCTTCTTTTTGATTCTCAGCTGCGTGCACAAGGTTATAAAACTCTAAATACTGCAGAAGAGGTTTTTTCCTTTTTTAAAACTTCTACTACAACTAAGCATAGACTAACAACGCTTTTAATCTCCTAAGTAAATTCAAAGCAAAGGAAATTAAAAGTGATCAAGGAATGATTGTTTTAACAAAAACTTAAGCAATTTTCTCCCAGATTCACATCACAAGACTTAAAAGTACTTTAATGATGAAATCTGAAATGAAAGCTACAAAAGCTACACATCTGACGATGATAACTTGAATTGAAATAGAATATCAGAGCAAAATGGGCATGAGACTTCTATTCAGTATCATAAAGTTGGCACAACTCCAAGACAACAATGTTGCAGCAAAAGGCAGGCATACAACAAGTGATCAAACACCGGAGAACAGATTACATAAAGTGAACAAACACTTGGAATATCAAGATTTGCAGGCTAGAATAGGCACAACAAATTTGCTGTCACAATTACCATTACATACAATGGGCAAGGATGCCCTTATTTATACTAAAATCAAAGGAGTAGGGAACCCTAAAATCTCCTTGATTAACCCTAACTTGCCAAGTCACAAGCTTTATTACTATTCTAAGACAAAGATACAATAAACAAACGCTTTAAAGCGATTCGCTTTAAAGAAAAGAAGATTCTAACTATCACAAGGTGATTTCTTTTCTAAATATAGAATGGATGAGCTTAAGATGAAAGCAAATGCTTTTAAAACAAAAAGCATATGTTTTAAAGCTACTTTATTTTGAAATGCATCCTCATCATCATTCATGTTTTTTGGTGATGTCATCCATTGATATTCTGGGAAACAATATCTTCTAAAAAGCGAGTGACTGCATCTTTGTCAAGAACACTGATACTCTTTAGAATGATATTATGATTCTCTAACATTTCTTCACCATTGGAAACCATCTGAAGAAATTCATGAACTTCACCCACAGCCTTGTCGAACTTTACTGTCATTGCAACAAAATGACTCATCTTGCCGGCATTGATATCATCATTAAAATTGCCGCGGACGAGAGTCTGGAACTCTTCTTGCACTTCCCTGAGATCATACAAGGTACCATCTTCTCTTTCATATGAACACGAGATCTGAGAGAAAAAAGATCTGATGAACTTGAGGATGTTGACTACCTTTTCTTTCCATTTTGTCAACTCTGAAATCATACTGTCATAAGTTTTTACTATGAAAAGATATTGCACTTTCCAAGTAGAAACTGTCTTTTTATCTTCAGCTGAATCAACAGAATCAAATGCAATCTTCAAGTCAGAGATAATGATCTCAAACACCGGTCTATTTTCTGCCATGGTCTTTTGTAATCCCTGTATGGCTTGGCATAAATCATGAGCGTTGTACTTCAATTGACAAAGCTCTGAAAGCACAACTCTCCCTTTGGTCACAAAATTTTCAACCCAACTGTTCATGTGCCTCCCATAGAGAACCAACTGACTAAAATGTCGCTGATCGGCTGGTGATTCAAGATTTGGTGGAAGAAGTAAATCAGTCTGTGAAGTGCCATGGAAAATGTTAGAAATATACTACCGAAGCTGTCGAACTTTAGCTTTGAGAGCTGCCTTGTCTTCTCCATCTTTCAACACCCTTTCCTCCAAATTATCCGCTGCAACCTCGAAGAGATTGACGTCTATATGGTGGGTACTTCTGCCAAGGTTAACTTTGACAACTGTGAAGTCATCAACCTCGACATCATCAGCACTTCTATTTTCTGGCGCTGTTGCAGTTTCAAGAATTATTTCTCCCTCTGCATTCTTCTCAATGCGAACCAGCTTCTTCGGCTTCTTATCTGGTGTGTCTTGGTAGATGATTTTAAGCTGTGTTAAATATAGCTGATATGAGGGCTTTCTCCTCTTCCCTCCTAGAATGTTTTCAAGCCATGTTGAGCCTTCTTCTCTTTGAAACTAGGTTCTAACCTCATCAGCTCCTGATGAATCAATGTGTGCATCAGAGTTATGAATCGGCGAATTTGGCTCTGAATCTATGTGGATAGAAGAAGTGATTGGTGATGAAGGAGGAGAAACATGATGTGAAGGTAACACTTCAACATGCGGCATTGTTTCAACAAGAACTTCTGGTTCAATTGGTGGTTGTTCCTGCTGGACATGAGTTGGAGACTGATCCTTTTTCCTCTTTAACTTAGCCATTTTTGTTCCTTCTGGAAGAACACTCATAGCTTTTACCCTTCGTTTTGGATTGGAAGTGGAAGGCTCTGATGGTTGCACAACTAGTGGCTCTGCTAATGGAATATCATCCTTCCACTTAGTCTTCAAGAATATCAAACTATTTTTAACCACTCGACTTGTTCTTTCTTCAATGGAAGTGCTCTCTTTTACTGGCCAATTAACTGGTGGCAACGGTTATTGCTCAATTTGGTCTCTGAAATATGTGGGAAGTAGAACTTCACCACTCTCTGTCAAACCCTCTATATCTTCTGATAGGATATCAGACATCTGTTGAAGAGTGAACCTGCCCTAACTATGTTCTCGCACTTCTAACTCATCAGCACAATTAGCCCAGAAGTCTTCAACCGCAAACTTGTGCATACAATTCTGACCAAGATGTGATGCATAAACACCATGATGATCATATGAAGACCTCTTGTCGAAAAACTTAAGACCATATCTGGATGATTCATTACCGATTGCCTTGGCATCTGCTCCAGATCTACATCTATAAATACTCATCCCAAGTGGAAAATTGAAGGCTGTCTTGCGTCTTCTACGCAAAAATGTATGAACTTCATAGGCTTGCCTCAAAAATTCCATAAATGCTATTTCATCTGTAGGATATCTCAACAACATGGCTGGCTCTCCTGAGAAGCCATATACTCTGATGTAGGAAAAAGTAGGAAATTGGATAAACCAATCAGCCCATTCTGCAATTGCTATTCTAGCATCCGCTGAAAACCATATATGCAATGCGTTATCCATATCTCGCACTTTGCACTGTGATAGGAAAGGATGCTGCTGCAAGCAAACTCGAGTGTGCTAGATTCCTGATAGCATTATTTCCTGCATCCTCCAAGGAATGTAAATTGATTACTGGAAGTACTTTATGCAAGTCTGTTTCACAAGTTCTCAGGTAATCGTGAACCAACATCATTTTGTGCTTGATTTGTATTGGAGAGTACTGCATATTGGAAGATTTGAAAATCGACTGTGAACACGCCTATGTCGAAAAAATCTTGGGCAAATGACTGAAAATTATTTGCTGATTTTAAAAAAAAGCAGAGTGTGAGCCAAAAAAGCTGGCACATGGGTTTTGTAGGCAATTCTGTTCCGAAGCAACCCGGATTGTCAGATTTTGAAAAAGCGGAGATTTTCTCGAAAAAATAGGAAAAAAGCAAATTCTTGAAAAAAAAGCAAAACTCCAATCTTCAAGAGGATAATAATCTGGATGGACCTATCTCGATGAAAACTGAAAAAGCTCTAGTCGGATTTCTAAAAAACGATTCCCTTGAAACAAGGACCTTGAAAAAGCGGGCCTCCCTACTTCCTCAACCCGAAACAACGAAGAATACTGAAAAAACACTTTGTTTGGGTCTTCGAATCTTCGTTGAAAGAAAAATAAAAATCTTTCCTCTAGATGTAACCTGCAAAAGATAATGAAAATAAAGAAGCCAAATGCTTGTCTTTATAGATCTTTAAGGCAAAAAAATAGCTTTATTTGTGTGAGAATAAAACTTCACTTTCATCCATGAAGAAAGCAACTTTTAAAGCATAAATCCAAGTGGATGTCTTCGAATAGGAAGAATCCCTATTTTGGAGCTGCCTACGGCTTCGTGTGTAAAATGACGAAAAATATCTTCTTTTGATGATGTCATCGAACACGCAAGTTGAAAGAAGTGCTAGCCAATTTTCCTTCGTTTTTGACACTTCAACACTCATTTTGACTTAAATATGGCCTGTCTCTGACTTCAACAAGGTGGAAAAATGTCACTGTTGACTAAAAAAGCTGACTAATCCTAACATTTTGGAGACCTATCAACTGAGATTCCATCCCCTACCTCCAATTGACGATCTGACATCGTTTCACCAAGTTTGACCCCCCCTGAAAACTGCCAACGGGCGAAGATTAGTAACAAAACATGTCAGAAAACACTGTGAATCATGAAAAATTCTAACACTAAGCAAGTTGGGTGCCACAAGTCACTTGGGGAACCTGGTTTCACTAGACTTAGCCATTTTTATCAATTTTTACAACTTCAATTTCTTGATTTGTGTGCGTGTTCCGGTGGCAAAGGACCCCTGTTTATCTATCGATTTCTGTCAACTAGGATAAAACTGAGTTTGATGATCTGGCAAATAGGCAGGCATGATGAAAACTGAGTTGATTGTCCCCCATGTTTGCCTCAAAAAATGTGTCAAACTGATCAACTCTGAACCGGACCGAACCGACGGAAGGAGATTCACTTTTTTCGAGAAAAACCTCAAAAATAAACTAACTTTGAAAATCTTTAGGGGCCCCAAGTCACCTGGGGTGCCTAGTTTGCCATGCCTTAGAATTTTTTTTGAAAAACTCAAAATTTGTACCTTTTCTCATTTTCCGTGCCAACAGCTCCTGTTCGATCTTTGATTTCGGTCGTTCTAATGACTGTCAAGGCGGGACGGAGGGTGATCTGAGTAGTCTAAACATAGCTGTGATGAAATCTTGGTTTTGACTGACTTTTGACTAAGTTTGACCAACTGGAAATAGGCTGACTGAAGCATTTTTGATGTTTCTCGAAAAACATGAAAAAAAACTAACACAGGAAAGGTTGGGCACCCCAAGTCACCTAGGGTGCATGGTTTCACCAGACTTAGTCAAATTTATGATTTTCCAACCTCTCATTCCAGTTTGGATCCATCTTGCATGGTTTTGCATGCGTCGTCGAGTCGATGACTGTTCGTTGGTTTTGCGTTGTTGGAACAACATTGAAAACTTGTCGATGAGCTCTGACAGATGAACTTTCTCTATTGGTGACTTCAGAGCTCATGCTTCGCCTTCTGAAAAAGTAGAAATGACCCAATAGAGAAAACTTGGTCGTTTGAAGATTCTGTCTGAACCGTGCCGATCGTGAAGCAAACTTGACCAATGAGAATCAAGCACAACACCTGAGTCAGAGATTCTATTTTTAGAAACTTTTGCCAACATCCATATCTCAAGAAACCCAGAAAACCTGATCTGACGTCTATTTTTAGAAATTTTGCTTTTTTGATGAAAAATTTTCTAGACTTGTTTTAAAATGCCTTAATGAAGAAAAAATTTTGGTTGGGTACAACAATTGGCTCTGTCTGGGGACCATGGTGGATACTTACAGCATAGGAGAACCAAGAATCTCTAGATTTGTAAAGCTTGGACCAATGCCTTATCCATTGGGCAATAGAGTCAGGTGACATTCCTAATCACCTAGAACAAGACTTTTCCCTACATCACCTAAAATCAGACTTCCTAAAATCACCTAAGAAGTTGGAACATTCCAGAACACAAAGAACACAACTATCACATTACGGAAATGGGAAAAACATTACGACATAACGATCACATTACAGAAAGGGGAAACACATTATGAGAACAAAAAAGTGTTTCACGTGCTCTTTTTCCTGAGCGAGGATGAGATGAGATTAGGACTATCACATAAAACCATCAATTGACTTAGAAAAGTAAGAACCATCTCTCTTTAGCTGTGAAGATTGTCTTGATAGCACAAAACTTTTCTTTCTCTACAACATCTCCTCAAAGAGCCACGATTCAGGAGGGTATTCTCGTTCAGGTCACGAGAAGTTTCTGAGGAATTGATTGATATGCCAGACATCAGCTGGAGCATCTTCCTCTAATGCAAGCAATCTCTGTAATAGGTGAAGGTACAGAACCTCCTTCTGAAGATAGACAAGAAAGTCTTGTGGCCAAAGTGTATCTGTGGTGATGGTTATCACCACATATTGAATATGAGTTTCATTTATATCTTGTACACACGCAACTTTGAATTCAGTCAATGCATCATCTTCTGGAAAAGGTGCAAGCTGCTCATATACAACTCTCATTACTGATTCTTAACTTATAGGATCCATAACTGTCATTGCCCATTTTTCAAGTGCTTCAGGAGCTTCTTCTTCTTTGTTGGTTGTGTTTTCATCCATCCACTCTTCGTAGTTTGATGAATCATCAAGATCTGAATGCTCAAACTCTTGAATATATTCACCTGACAGCTTACTTTCCCATTCATTACTTGGAATCTCGTCATCCTCTGTAGAGTGATCTTCTTGAATGCGGATATCCAACATCACTTCATCTTTAGCATTCATGTATCTTTCTTCTTTTGTAAAGTAAGTAAAATTAAAGAGAGATCCATCTGAGTTATATGTTTCCTCTTCATCTTCATCTTCTTGATCAACTTCACATACGGTGTATCTCACAAAGCATTTATCAAGAATCTCTGACTTTTCAATATCATCCTCTTTAGTGACCAAAACTGAATATTCCATGAACTCTTCTTCTCCATCAACCTCTTCATATGTTACATTCCATACTGGTTGCATAGTATCAGTAAAGTATTTTTCATGCACAGGTTCATAGACGGATTCAACATCGTCTTCTTGACTAGTATGTATAAAGATTCTTGAGATGCAGATGAAGACGGGCTATATTGTAAAGAAAATTCTGCGGTGTCTTCCATTGAAGAATCACTTTCCCACTGATGTTGAAAGCAATTTGGATCTGATAATGAAACTTCCATATGATCTCTAGTTCTGAAAAATTCTTCCAGGAAGAAATCATCTTCAAAAAGAACATCATGCTCTCGCTCCACTTACAAAGCTTCTTTGGTCTCTCCTTTGGATATATCTGACACAAATTCTTCAAACCAGCCTTCAAAAGACAAAAAAAAGAAATCTAATTCATCATTATTTTGTCCTTGAGAAGATTGTCGCACTTCTTCTTCCTCAAAGAAAGTTTGTAAGTTGTACATTTCTTCAGACTCTTCCTTTGATTCGTCAACCACATAGACATCCTCTTGATTTTCTTTGGTTATCTTAGACAGCATGACATATGTACCAGGACCCGTTTCTTGATATAGCACCTGTGCTTGAGGATCTTGAGATTTCACAATCTTGAACCGTGACTTGGTTTCTGGTTCCAATTTGAAACTACCTTTCTTTAATGGAATGGTCATAGATGAGCAATCCAATTGTATTTCTCCTCCAAGATCTTTGCAGAAGCTTCTACTTAGCAGCATCCCATAACTGGCTGGAATGTCAGCTACAAGATAGTCATCATTATTTTATTTTCTGGGCAAACCGCCAATCATACTTGAGCATCCTTCAATAGTCCAACCAACGGCACTAACTTAGACTCAATCGAATAACACTTGTCATGCGTTTTGGTGCACGAGAGTCCCAAAGCGTTCATTACCTGCAAAGGCATGACGTTGTCCGAGGCTCCTGAATCAATGATACAATTGCTCAATTTATAGCCTCCTATATACAAAGAGATATAGAAGGGCTTTGGCTTCTCTCCTGTTGGAACGGAAGATTCAAGCAATGTAGCTTGTACGACAGTCTCTTTCTTGACATACTTAACAATTCTATCCAGCTAATCTGGATGGTCCTGAAGATACTCCAGCTGAGAAATTTGTACCTTTGTCTTCAT
This sequence comes from Cunninghamia lanceolata, assembly GCA_027924645.1. Lineage (NCBI taxonomy): Eukaryota > Viridiplantae > Streptophyta > Pinopsida > Cupressales > Cupressaceae > Cunninghamia > Cunninghamia lanceolata. The sequence continues at coordinate 5,074,154 of BSBN01000784.1, read as the reverse complement.
CATGGCATCCACTATATCAAAATTTATTGAAAATGAAGTTTGAGCAGCCTGGACATTTTCATGTGGTGGCTTAGCATTAGAAGTGGAAGCCACTTCCTTCTCCTTTTCTTTTGGTCTTCTCCTATCCTCTCCTTCCTTCTGTGCTTTAAAATGCTAAGTACGTGTAAACACAGGAGTTGAAAGATTTTCATGATTGACTGCAATAGAATATTGACGAAAATCATCTTGTTCTTTCTTTATTATAACGCGTTCGTTATGGAAGTATCCTGTAGTAGAGTCGCCATCGAAGTTGTCCGTCTGTGGTAAGACAACATTCGCACTTAGGGAAGGGACAGTGTTTGAAATAGGTGCAGCATCAACATATCCCATGATTTGATTCATTCTTAAATTTTCAGGACATGTGGCTCCAGTATGCGCATCTATCTCATGAAAGGAACAAAACACTGCATTTTTAGCGGCATCAACTGCTTGTCTTGGTGGTGGTGCTGGCAACCTGGGCCTGTAGTTATTGAAAGGCTAAAAATTGTTCCTCTTAGGCTGATATGGTTGCTATGGTTGGTACTGTTGCTGTGGTTGGTATTGTTGCTGTGGTGACTGATATGGTTGTTGCGCAGGTTGCCCCTAAGTAGGCAATTGTCTCTTCATGATAGTCACTTCATTTGCTACCTTATGTAGCAGTGGATCCACAGATCTCTGAACAAGAGGCCTGATTGAACCCATTTTCATCTTGCCAGAGGTAATCATCTCATCCTCTAACTTGATGGCATTTTCTTGTGCATTGGATAATTTTGTTTCATTAGCCAATCTCAAAAAGAAGGCTATCTCATAAGGCAGAGCATTAATGAAACTGCTCAACAGAATTTGTGGAGATGGATTGAGAGTATGAGAAAGACATGTAACCAGGCAATTAAATATTACCTGACACTCCTTCATTGGTTCATTGTTTTCCATTTTTGAATTTGAGAGTTCGGCGAACAATCTGTGACCCTCTTCGGTAGGCTTGAACCTTGCCAAGAATTTCTTGCTCATAGTTGCCCAACTTCTAATGATGCCTGGTTCCAGATGATTGAACCAGTTAGCAGCATTTCCCACAAGAGTCTCAACGAAGAGATGCACAGCAACATCTTCATGTGATACATACAAAATGGCGCAAGTTGTTGTGAATGCAGAAATGTGTTCATCAGGATGTTGAGTTCCATCGCCGTGGAACCAAGGAAAGTGCTTCCTTGACCCCTTTGGTAACTCATGATGTGCCTGCAGGGCCAAAGGTCCAATGTTATTACCCCAAGGCAATGGTGGTGGTTGCCTTTGATTTGCATCATTGTGATTGTTGTTATTTGCATCACCCATTGCTCTAGGCTAGATTACTGGTTCTTCTTGTAATTCTTCCTGCTTGACTTCAGGAACTGTCTGAACTTCTCAAACTATGTTGGATGCTTCTCCAACTTCTGTAGAATCAAGATCTTGAAAAAAAGATCCGTAGCACCACCTTTTCCCCTTCTTGAATAAAACCTGTGAGCCAGGATTATCTATTGCCACACAGGAGGTGGTAGTATTGGTCTTCCTGCTGCAAGATCCGCTTTGTGTTCTTCTTCGTCAAGGATAGCTTTCGCGTTTCTCCACTGATCAGGACTTTCCTTTTGTGCAAATATGAAAGTTCTTAGGCTGCTAATGATGTCTGTTTGCTCTCCTTCCACTAGTACAAGATTTGGTTGAATAGCAAGTGGTGTAAGATTTAGTTGTTGAACTGGAGCAGAAGGACGCCAGAGAGTCATTTCCATGACATAAGCCTAAGCTTGCTCGAAGGTTTATGCCTCGTGCTCCATGGTGGGTGCCAAAAAATTGTTGGCATTTCAATTTGCACCTCTGGAATGCGATTTAGAAATGGACATCTATGCACAAATAAACTGCTCTCCTATTGGAAGGGGGAGTTCCCTTTCTGCTGATGTTTGCTGAAAAGATAATTAAATGAAACTTCGCCTATCTTCTTTTTGATTCTTAGTTACGAGCACAAGGTTATAAAACTCTAAACGCTGCAGAAGAGGTTTTTTCCTTTTTTAAAACTTCTACTACAACTAAGCAAAGACTAACAACGCTTTTAATCTCCTAAGTAACTTCAAAGCAAAGGAAATTAAAAGTCAACAAAGAATGATTGTTAACACAAAAACTTAAGCAATTTTCTTCCAAATTAACATCACAAGACTAAAAGTACTTTAATGATGAAAGCTGAAATGAAAGCTACAAAAGCTACACATCTAACGATAATAACTTGATGAATTGAGATAGAATATCAGAGAAAAATAGGCATGAGACTTCTATTCAGTATCATAAAGTTGGCACAACTCCAGGACAACAATGTTGTAGCAAAAGGTAGGCCTACAACAAGCGATCAAACACTGGAGAACAGATTACACAAAGTGAACAGACACTTGGAATATCAAAATTTGCAGGCTAGAGTAGGCACAACAAATTTGCTATCACAATTACCATTACATACAATGGGCAAAGATGCCCTTATTTATACTAAAATCAAAGGAGTAGGGAACCCTAAAATCTCCTTGATTAACCTTAACTTGCCAACTCGCAAGATTTATTAGTATTCTAAGACAAAGATACAATAAACAAATGCTTTAAAGCGATCCGCTTTAAACAAAATAAGATTCCAATTAACACAAGGTGATTTCTTTTCTAAATATAGAATGGATGAGCTTAGGATGAAAGCACATGCTTTAAAACAAAAAGCATATGTTTTAAAGCTATTTTTAAAAAAATGCATCCTCATCATCATTCATGCTTTTTGGTGATGTCATCCGTTGATATTCTAGGAAACAATATCTTCTAAAAAGCGAGTGACTACATCTCTACCAGAAACATTGATACTCTCTAGAATGATATTCTGATTCTCTAACATTTCTTCGCCATTGGCAACTGTCTGAAGAAATTCATGAACTTCACCGTATCCTTGTTGAATTTCACTGTCATTGTGGCAAAACGACTCATCTTGCTAGCATTGATATCATCATTAAAATTGCTGCGGACGAGAGTCTGGAACTCTGCTTGCACTTCCCTGAGATCGTACAAGGTACCATCTTCTCTTTCATATGAAAACAGAATCTAAGAAACAAAGGATCTGACGAACTTAAGGATGTTGACTACCTTTCCTTTCCATTCTGTCAATTCTAAAATTATATTGTCATAAGTTTTTACTGTGAAAAGACATTGCGTTTTCCAAGTAGAAATTGTCTTCTTATCTTCAGCTAAATCAACAGAATCATATGCAAATTTTCAAGTCTGAGATAATAATCTCAAACACCGATCTATTTTCTGCCATGGTCTGCTGCGCAAAAATGTGTGAACTTCATAGGCTTGCCTCAAAAATTTCATAAATGATATTTCATCTGTAGGATATCTCGGCAACATGGCTAGCTCTCCTGAGAAGCCATATACTCTAATGTAGGAAAAAGTGAGAAATTGGATAAACCAATCAGCCCATTATGCCATTGCTATTCTAGCATTCGCTGAAATTCGTATATGCAACTCATTATCCATATCTCGCACTGCATGCATCAAGAATGCATCATTCACCCACCTGTAATGTCGTTCGGCTTGAGAGATTTCTAACTGTGGGAAATGATGATACACATTCTAAATACCCAGAGTTCCAACAACATTCAAACCTTTGAATTGACCTTGAAAAGCCATAAAATACACAAGGTATGATATCATGTGGAATTCATGAGCCCTTTGAAAATCAATTATTTGTTGGTGGAGACTATCACTGATGAGTGCCGACTAGTCATAGAATTCGGTTCCATCAACAATCTGGGACATGATGTAAAACATTCAAGGCTGAAACTTGTTAGCATCTGCTTGACCCGTGATCCGACTTAGCAGAGTAATCATTATGGCATGTTCCTCCTTGAATTCTCCACATTCAACGTTCTTTGGCATGACATTTTGCTTCTCTTTTAACCACCTCTGACCAATCTTTTTCCAACATTTTTCTTTATCATTGTTCCAAACCCTCTTGCATTCTTCAAGTGAAACAGTTAAGTTTTCTCTCAAAATAGGTATTGTAAAACACTTCTCTATGTCATTTGGCCTCAAGCTGCAGAGCACGCGTCCATCTCTTGACTAGATTTCTCTTGTGACCAAATTGTAATGTGTCATGCAAGCAATTACAAACTTGATACTTTGCACTGTGATAGGAAAGGATGCTGCTGCAAGCAAACCGGAGTGTCCAAGATTCCTGATAGCATTATTTCTTGCATCCTCCAAGGAATGTAAATTGATTACTGGAAGAACTTTATGCAAGTCTGTTTCACAAGTTTTTAGGTAATCGTGAAACAATGTCATTTTGTGCCTGATTTATGTTGGAGAGTACTGCATATTGGAAGATTTAAAAATTGACTGTGAACACGCCTATGTCAGAAAAATATTGAACAAATGGCTTAAAATTACTTGCTGATTTTTAGAAAAAAGTAGAGTGTGAGCAAAAAGGGTGGCACATGGCTTTTGTAGGCAATTCTATTTCGAAGCAACCCAGATTGTTAGATTTTGAAAAAGTGGAGATTTTCCTAAAAAGCAGGAAAAAAGTAGATTCCTAAAAAAAAGTAAAACTCCAATCTTCAAGAGGATGATATTCTGGATGGACCCATCTCGACGAAAATTGAAAAAGCTTTGGTCGAATTTCTGAAAAATGATCCCCTTGAAACAAGGACCCTAAAAAAGTGAGCCTCCCTGCTTCCTCATCCCGAAACTATGAAGAACGTTGAAAAAGCACTTCATTTGGGTCTTTGAATCTTCGTTGAAAGAAAAATAAAAATCTTCCTCTGGATGCAACCTGCAAAAGATAATGAAATAAGGAAGTCAAATGCTTGTCTTTATAGATCTTTAGGGCAAAAAAGCAGCTTTATTTGTGTGAGAATAAAACTTGGACCTTATCCATGAAGAAAACAACTTTTAAAGCACAAATCCAAGTGGATGTCTTCGAATAGGAAGAATCCCTATTTTGTAGCTTCCTATGGCTTCATATGCAAGATGACGAAAAATATCTTCTTTTGATGATGTCATCAAACACGCGAGTTGAAAAAAAGTGCTAGCCAATTTTCCTTCGTTTTTGACACTTCAACACTTGTTTTGACTTAAATATGGCCTGTCTCTAACTTCAAGAAGGCGACAAAATGTCACTGTTGACTAAAAAAAGATGATCGATCCTGACATTTTGAAGACCTATCAACTGAGATTCCATTTCTGGCCTTCGACTGACGATCTGACATCGTTTGACCTCTCGAAAACTACCAACGGGCAAAGATTGGGCACAAAACTGTCAGAAAACACTGTGGACATGGAAAATATTCTAACACTGCTCAAGTTGGGTGCCCCAAGTCACCTGGGGCGCCTCGTTTGACCAGACTTAGTCATTTTTTCAATTTTTGCAACTTCTTCAATTTCTTGATTTGCGTGCACGTTCCGGTGGCAAAGGACCCCTGTTTGGATGTCAATTTTTGTCAACTGGGATAAAACTAAGTCTGATGATCTGGCAAATATGCAAGTCTGATGAAAACTGAGTTCACTGTACCTTTTGTTCGTCTCAAAAAATGTGCCAAACTGATCAACTTTGAACCGGACCAGGCTGACTGAAGGAGATTCACGTTTTTTGAGAAAAACTTCAAAAATAAACTAACTTTGGAGATTTTGGGTGCCCCAAGTCACCTAGGGCACCTGGTTTGCCATGCCTTAGAAAATTTTCTGAAAAACTCAAAATTTGTACCTTTTCTCATTTTTCGTGTCCACAGCTCCTATTTGATCTTCGATTTCGATCGTTCTGATGACTGTCGAGGCGGGACAGAGGGTGATCTAAGCAATCTAAACATATCTGTGATGAAATCCTAGTTTTGACTGACTTTTGACTGAGTTTGACCAACTGGGAAAGAGCTGACGGAAGCATTTTCAACGTTTCTCAAAAAATGTGAAAAAAAACTAACATAGGAAAGGTTGGGCGCCCCAAGTCACCTGGGGCACCTGGTTTCACCAGACTTAGTCAAATTTATGATTTTCCAACCTCTCATTCCACCTTGGATCCATCTTACATCGTTTTGCGTGCGTGATCGAGTCGACGACTATTCATCATTTCTGCGTTGTTGGAACAATGTTGAAAACTTGTCGATGAGCTCTGACAGATGAACTTTCTCTGTTGATTCCTTCAAAGCTCATGCTTCACCTTCTGAAAAAGCAAAAATGACCCAGTAGAGAAAACTTGGTCGTTTGAAAATTCCGTCTGAACTATGCCGATTGTGAAGCAAAATCGACCAATGAGAATCAAGCACGACACCTGAGTCGGAGATTCTATTTTTAGAAACTTTCTATTTTTTTAAACTTTCTATTTTTAGAAAGTTTTGCCAGCATCCATATCTCAAGAAACCTAGAAAACCTAATCTGATGTCTATTTTTAGAAATTTTGTTTTTTTGACTTTTTGACGAAAAAAATTTCTAGACTTGTTTCAAAATGCCTTAATGAAGCAAAAATTTTGGTTGGGTACAACATATTTGTCTTGTGATCATTGGCTCATGGGTGCAACCATACGTACAATACTATTGGGGAAGATTAAGTTCAAATGAGGGAAAAGAAATCTTTTGAGCACTACTTCATATCTTGGACATACTATGGTTTTGGTGAGAAGGTAAATGTAGTGTATTTGTACATATCTTTACATTTGGCAAATGATGTTATAGTGAAATAAATTTCCTTTGAATTGCAACACTTGTCTCATTCTATGCTTGATGATCTTTGTTGGCATATCAAACTTTTTTTCCTAAACCCTCCTTTTTCCCCTAATTCACAGCATAAAATGTATTACATTTGATTATAATTACAAGCCATGTTTTGTGCATTGTCTTTGCAACCCTTTATAGGGATTACAACTATCGTGCAACCCTTATGTTTTAAATAGCATTCCAAAAAGAAAAAGAAAAAAATTGTGAAGCATTAAGTGGTTGTTGGTCTATGGTAGAGTTTAATGATGAAGTCTTGTTGACTGTAAAGGTTTGATATTGGAAAACTGATACTTATTGCCTACATAATTAGTTCCTCTTAAACACCAAGTTTTTTTGAATTGAAGAAGAGATGAATTGATCGTATCATCCATGCTTAACCACATTAGAGTAGAAAGCTTACCAAAAACTTAGAATTATTGAAGAGACTTTCTTTGATTTATAATGCTAATGCATTTACCCAGATCTACAACATCTTTATTGTTAGTATGTGGCACAAAAAAAATATATTTTATTTGGCCACAATGAATAGATTACACACAAGAGTGGGGAATAGGCCAATTGATAATGGGTTATAGGAGGAGAAAGAGGATTCAATGCTTTTCCATGTTTACAATTTTTATTAAAAATAAAATAATGAACAAATATTTTTGTAGGTTCGCAAGATAATAGAACAAGTTGTTTATTATCTTTAGAAAATAAGGTTTTATGAATTAAAACTATTTTAAGATAAAACCATTCAAGGGCATGACCAAAATCTAAAAGACTTGGGGAACACTATTATTTTTGTGGTTGTGATAGTTGAAATAAAAAGTATGTTGTTGTTGCAACAAGATAATAAACTACTTAAGGGTAAAACTAAAGGAAACCTAATTAAAGGAATGAATAAAATATTAAAGGAATAAGGAACACTTTTTTGTTTTTGTGGTTATTAAAATCAAAACCATACTATTGTTGGATCAATATAAATCTTCTTTACATCATTAACTCCATCCCGAAGCATTATCCAAATATTTTCCTTGTCTCTCCTAACACAACTATTTACCGTCCACGGTAATTATAGAGTTACTGCACGGTAAGTCTCAGAGTTACCGACGATAGTTACGGGATGTCATTTACTATGGTAAATGGTAATTGGTCAAAGTGGGGTGTACATGTGGAGGAATAATCTATTTTTAGTGTTATGATGCACGTCATAGATGTTGTAAGAAGGTGTAAGAGATTCTATGACAACTGTAAGTTGTCATAAGAATCTATGACACTTATAATAGCATATGATGCGCCATAAGATGTTGTAAGTGGCTATTTTTGGCCCCAATGCGTTTAAGCTTGCATGGTCACATTTTTCCAAGTGTAGGATGCATGTATGACAACATTTATGACCCCATAAGAGCCTATTCTTGGCCATGGATGTCCAAGGTTGTATCGTTGACTCTTGCAAGTGTTATGGGCTTGTAAGAAGTCATTTAATGTATTGAGGTTGTGTAAATTCTATATAAACCATAGCATAGTAGATGAGAGGCATAACAGTTTACAGGTACCCAGGTTCTGCTGGAGTGAAGGTTGGAGGATAGAGGAAGCGAATGTATTTGTAATCTCCTTTTGTAAAGATAATACAACTTGACCTCTTTTCTTGGTGAAGTTTTTTACCTGAAAGGGTTTTCTCCACGTTAAACACTTGTTATATGCTTCATTCTGCTTCTGGTATATTTATGTATTGTGGGTTTATGTTTTGTTACAATCTCCATTGTTAATAGCACATAGTTAAAGATTGCTAAAATTTATCTCGAATCAGATTTCCATTGAAGTAGTGTTGCTTTCATTTCTAACATTCGGTATCAGATCCTAGCTAGCTTTGACTGTTGGGTGGTAGTGTGGAAGCTGTAGCTATAGTGGGAGATTTGGTTGTGTTTGTTTTGCAAATCTTATGTTGTTATTATGGCTACATCCACTATTGCATCAACCTCTCGATTGGACATTGAGAAGTTCAACAGAACGAGGTATGAGTTGTGGAAGCTGAAAATGGAAGATTTGTTGGAAGAAAGAAACCAATGGTTGGTTGTTCAAAAAGAGAAGAAACCCAATGATGTCTCTCAAGATGAGTGGGATAGACTCGATAAGAAGGCACGGGGAACCATCCAGTTATGTCTTTCAGACTCTGTCTTGTTGAATGTCGCAAAGGAAGAGACTGCATACAAGTTGTGGAAATGGTTGGGTGAGATCTATCAAGACAAGAGTATGGTAAATAAACTTTATTTCAAAAGAAAATTGTTTTCCATGAAAATGGGAGAAGGTGAATCAGTTGCAGAGCATTTAAATTCTTTTAATTTGTTAGTGAGTCAACTTGATTCAATAGATGTTGAGGTTAGCGAGGAAGATAAATGTATCTTACTTCTTTGTTCTTTACCTAAGTCTTGGGAGAATGGTATCCTTGCTATTACTGCTAACCTTATGGATCTAAAGTTGGATGCTCTTGTTTCAGTGCTACTGTCACAGGAATTGAGGAAGAAGAGTTCAGATAGTTCAAGCGATGCTCTTAGTGTCAGGGGAATGTCTAAGGAAAGAGGACCTAAAGGAGATCATAAAGGAGCTAAGGACAAGTCTAAGGGCCGGTCTAAGACTCCTGGTAAGAAGAACAAAGTTAAGTGTTGGAACTGTGGTAAAAGGGGACATGTGAAGGTGTGTAGAAACCCCAAGAAACAGTGAGAGAGTGCTTCGGATAAGTCCTCGAATGCAGGTGAAGAAGTTTTATTTTCTACATGTAATCTTGTTTCTAATGATCACTAGTTGGTTGACTAAGGATGCTCATTTCATATGACTCTGCATAAGGAATGGTTCTCCTCATATGAAGAATATGATGGAGGTAATATCTACCTTGGTGACAACTCTTCATATCCGATTGTCAGGAAAGGAAAGGTATTGTTGTGTTTCAGTGATGGGAGGATTAAAACCCTCCTAGGTGTTTTGCATGTTCCTGGATTAACTAGAAATCTAATTTCAGTTTCAAAGTTGAATGATTTGGGAATGCATGTGACATTTGACAAGCATGGTTGCAGATTAGTGAGAGGGAACTTGGTGGTAGCGAAGGGGAAGAGATTTGTGTTGGATTTAGGACAGACAACTGAGAGGGGGGGTGAATCAGTTGTCCAAACTTGCTTCTAATTCAAACACTTAAATCCTCTTTGTTATTTAATAGCATATCAATTAATCATTCATGAAAGCATAAGGCATAAACACCAGAGCAGATACACATCAACACATGAGACACCAAGATTTTGACGTAGAAAACCTGGTTAAGGGAAAAACCACGGGGTGATTAACCCAAGGATTATTCTCTGTTAGAAGAATAAGAGGCATCTATTTTTCTTATTCTTCTCTACCTTATTATTCTCTGTTAGAAGAATAAGAGAAATAGATGGCACTTCGCACTTCTATTTTTCTTCTCTGCCTTATTTTTCTCTTATTCTCTGTTAGAAGAATAAGAAAAATAGATGGCACTTCGCACTTCTCTGCAGAGAGGCAGTGATTAACCCAAGGATTATTCTCTGTTAGAAGATTAAGCCCAAAAACTCATGCTCTGCCTTTCGCACTTCTCTTCGCTATGCCACACTCATCCGCTCCAAGACACACTTCAAAATGAATTCACAATCTCTTATTTATACAAGCCATCAACTTAGGAACAATCATCTAAGTCGGCAAACACCTATAAGATCATTCGCAAGACATGTAATACATCCGGTCAGCCAGTCTCAGGAAGAACACCAACAACTGATGGTCTTTACATCAAATCCAAACTCTAACTTCAATGCGGACCGCCAATAAGAATTGTGCACGATCCAAGGATCACCAAAACTTTTCCTAAGTCACCAAGAACATCCGCACTTTATCAGCTTACTAGAATTCTTCTTTTCTTCATCCGAAACTTCAAGAACATAGTCTGTCGCCACTATCACAATGAGAAAGGTGATTCCGGACCTCCAAACCATGAACAAATCTAGTTGTCACTTCACACTGACTTCTTCAACACTCCCTCCAATCCGCAGAATGAGATAATGCAATTCTGGAGCTCACCGGACCAATCTGTGACACTCTGTCACCACTGAACATCTGCCGAAACCAGTTCTACTAGAGCGATCATAACTTCTTCATATCTTCATGCGGACTTCTGAAATCTTGACTGGAGCATCTCAAGACTCATATCTAAAAACCCTTTAAACCGTATCCTCTTATCTTCATCTTATCTTGGCCTTTTACCTTAAAGTCATCACTGTTCTTCACTGTTCCTGATTGAGACTAATTTTCTCAATATCCTCAGCACACAACTCATCTAATCCTTCTCATTAAAGCAATATGAGTATGTTGACATCAATGACAACACTGGTTACCCTCATACTTGCAACAATCTCCCCCTTTGTCATTGATGGCAACATATGATGTGAAAAACCATCAAGACAAGAACTTCTCCTTTCTGTCATAGCTCCCCCTATCTCAGAATCATACCAGTTGCTCCCCCTGAGTAGCAGCTCCCCATCACCAATCTAGATCACAAGATATGGCTGTGATCTCCATCATCTCAGAATCATACCAGTTGCTCCCCCTGAGTAGCAGCTCCCCATCACCAATCTAGATCACAAGATATGGCTGTGATCTCCATCGGACTGATGCACATCAGTGCATCCTAGTTCATCACCGGAGGGGCAATGACCCCTAACTTTTCCCTAAGATACTCAAAAGAGTCATTGGGAAGAGGTTTAGTAAAAATATCTGCAATCTGATCCTTGGAGGGTACATACTCCAATCTGACTTCACCCTTATTCATTTGCTCTCTTAGAAAGTGAAATTTGATAGATATATGCTTAGTCTTAGAATGCAACACCGGATTCTTAGAAATATTTATTGCACTTGAATTATCACAGAAAATTATGATGGGCCCCTCATATTCTACTTGAATATCTCTTAGCATCTGCTTCATCCACAAAAGTTGAGTGCAACTTCCTGCTGTTGCAATGTATTCTGCTTTAGTTGTAGACAGGGATATTGCTTCTTGTTTCTTGCTTAGCCAAGAAACCAACCTTCTTCCCAAAAAGAATGCTCCTCCGCTTGTACTCTTCCAGTCATCCACATCTCCTGCCCAATCTGCATCTGTATATGCATGAAGAGAGAAATCATGATCTCTAGGGTACCATAAACCATACTCAACTGTCCCCTTTAGATATCTAAAAATCCACTTGATTGCCATAACATGAGATTCTCTAGGATCAGCTTGGAATCTAGCAACAAGACCAACAGCCTGCATAATATCTAGTCTAGTTTGAGTGAGATACAACAGTCCTCCAATCATTGACCTATATTTTGTTTGATCCACCTTGGGAGAGTCATCATCTTTACTCAACTTGCATCTGGTTGCCATGGGAGTATTCATTGGTTTTGAATCTTCCATCCCACATTTTCTCAACAATTCTTTCACATATTTGGTCTGAGAAACGAAGATCCCTTTCTTTGTTTGAGTAATTTGCAGACCCAAGAAGAAATTCATTTCACCAAGCATGGACATCTCAAACTCACTTTTCATTTGATTTGAAAAATTTTTACACATGCTATCTTTTCCTCCAAAGATGATATCATCAACAAATACTTCAAGAATCAAGATGTTTTCATGATCAATTTTAAAATATAAGTTACTGTCAGCAGTACCTTTGTTGAAACCAATCTGCACAAGATGCTTATCCAACCTTTCATACCAAGCTCTTGGGGCTTGCTTCAATCCATAAAGTGCTTTCTATCATCTTTCTCAGTCTCTTATTGTAACACCGGTATGCTTTGCTTTGAGTGGAGTAACCCAAGAAAATTCCTTTATCACTTCTAGCATCAAACTTTCCTAGATCTTCATCCCTTTTAATGTAACATTTGCTACCAAATACTCTGATATATCTCACAGTAGGAGTTATACCAAACCAAAGTTCATAAGGAGTCTTACCGGTATTGCTTCTAATTTGAACTCGATTGAGAGTATAAACTGCAGTGCTGACAGCTTCTTTCCAAAACATTTGGGAAACATTTGCTTCCATCATCATTGTCCTGGATGCTTCCTAGATGGTCTGGTTCTTTCTCTCTACTACTCCATTCTGCTATGGAGTCCTAGGAGCAGATAACTCTCTTTATACCATGCTTCTCACAAAAGTCTATGAATTCACCAGATGTGAATTCACCACCTCTATCAGACCTCAGACATTTCAGTTTTAATCTGGTTTGATTCTCTACCATAGCCTTGAAGATTTTGAACTTCTCAAAAGCTTCTGATTTCTCTTTTAGAAAGGTAACCCACATCATCCGGGAATGGTCATCAATCAGTAACATAAAATATCTATCACCTTGCATACTCTTGATTCTTGTTGGACCACATAGATCAGTATGAATTAATTCCAATAATCCAGTAGAGGATTGATCCATGCTTTTGAATGAGACTCTGCTCTATTTACCCAGCTGACATTCTTTGCACAAACTATTTGTAGGTTTCACCAATTTTGTAAGATCTCTTACAGCCTAAGTATTGCTTATCTTGATGATGTTATCAAAATTTACATGACACAACCTTCTATGCCATAACCAACTCTGATCAACTTGAACAAATAGACAACTTTTATTAGAACCAACTAGATGGAAGATATTACCTTTTGATTGAGTGCCGGATGCAATCTCAGTTCCGGAGCTCTCAAAGATCCTGCATCTTCCATTCTTAAACCAGAGATCATAACCTTTATCCACCAACTGTCCAACACTGAGAAGATTGTGTTTCAATCCTTCAACATACAGTACATTACCAGTTTTACTTTTTCCATCAAAAGAAATAGTTCCCCTTCCTCCGATTCTACCGGTAGTATTATCACCAAACTTTACCATTCCTCCTTCATACCTTTCCAAGTCTAAGAACTTGTTTTTGTCACTTGTCATATGGTGAGAGCATCCACTATCAATAACCCAATCATCCTTTTCTTCAACTTGGGTAGCCAAAGCTCTTTCTACAACCTTATGATTGACAGATTTAGAGGATATTGGATCTTCTTCCTTTATGGAAATAAACACCCATTCATTTCTGGATTTGTTTCCTATTTCTGATTCATCATCTGTTACTCCTTCATTATCATCATCTTCATGAACATAATAACAATTCTTTTGGAACCTTTGTCTGTTAGAATTTGACCTTGTAGATCTTTCCGAACATCTTGAGGCAAAATGACCAATCTTATTGCAGTTGAAGCACTTAAAGGGTAATTTTCCTTCATACTTACCGGATCCTCTTGGCAGTCTCTTTGTAATGAGGGCTTCAAGATGAATTGTTTCTGCTTCTTCCTCTTCCAAGTCTCTTCTTGCTTGATCATACCATGACAGCTTCCTTGAAGAGTTTTCTCCCGGATCAAATCTTTGTTTACCTTTCACAAAGGCACTGGCTTTGAATGCAGATTTAGTTTTGGGGGGATCATCTCCAAACTTGGTCATTTCAAATGTAGCCAGTTTGCCAGCCAATTGGTCTTTTGTGACAGTTGTATGGGCTCTGAATTCATCAATGGCAACAACCTTGATTTTGTAGACAGCAGGAAGGGATCTGAGAATTTTGCCAACAATCTCATTTCCATCCAAAACTCCACCAGCATTCCTAATTCCACACACCAGCTCATTTACTCTTGGCATATAGGTAGTAATATTTTCATCATCTCTCATCTTGAGTCTTTCAAATTTCCCTTTGAGACTCTGCAACCTTGCACTCTTAACATACTCATCTCCTTCATGCAGAAGTTCTAGTTTAATCTAGATCTCATAGGCAGTTGGTAGGTCAATGACATTTGAGAGTTTTGAGTCAGTCAATGCGCTTAGAAGAGCCTCTTTGGTTCGCAGATTATTTTCAGCATTTGTGATTTCATTTAGAGTTGTCGTACCACCCTGTGGAGGTACATATGCTTTTGTGACCATGGACAAGTACGCATTTCCCATACATTCCAAGTGACATTTCATGCGACCTTTCCAAAGAGAGAAGTTGGTTCCATCAAACTTCGGACTATCCTTCTTATATGACGACATCCTAGATCACCTCAAGTGGTTAAGCTCCTTCAGAGGAACTTGGCTCTGATACCAATTGTTGGATTCATGACAGACAACTGAGAGGGGGGGTGAATCAGTTGTCCAAAACTTGCTTCTAATTCAAACACTTAAATCCTCTTTGTTATTTAATAGCATATCAATTAATCATTCATGAAAGCATAAAGCATAAACACCAGAGCAGATACACATCAACACATGAGACACCAAGATTTTGACGTCGAAAACCCGATTAAGGGAAAAACCACGGGGTGATTAACCCAAGGATTATTCTCTGTTAGAAGAATAAGAAAAATAGATGGCACATGCCATTTGGGGCTCACTGTCCGAGCACACTGCTCATAAGAGGCACACTGCCTACAAGAGACAAACTGTCTACAAAGTAACAAGTATTACAAACTTGAACTAGAGATTGACATCTTTACCATGCCTAGATTAGTTCCATTTAAGCCCAAAAACTCATGCTTTGCCTTTTGCACTTCTTTTCGCTATACCACACTCATCCGCTCCAAGACACACTTCAAAATGAATTCACAATCCCTTATTTATACAAGGCATCGACTTAGGAACAATCATCTAAGTCGGCAAACACCTATAAGATCATTCGCAAGACGTGTAATACATCCAGTTGGCCAGTCTCAGGAAGAACAACAACAACCGGTGGTCTTTACATCAAATCCAAACTCTAACTTCAATGCGGACCGCCAATAAGAATTGTGCACGATCCAAGGATCACCAAAACCTTTCTTGAGTCACCAAGAACATCCGCACTTTATCAGCTTACTGGAATTCTTCTCTTCTTCATCTGGAACTTCAAGAACACAGTTTGTCGCCACTGTCACAATGAGAAAAGTGATTCCGGACCTCCAAACCATGAACAAATCTAGTTGTCACTTCACACTAACTTCTTCAACACTCCCTCCAATCCGCAGAATGAGATAATGCAATTTCGGAGCTCACCGGAACAATCTGTGACACTCTGTCACCACTGAACATCTGTCGGAACCGGTTCTACTAGAGCGATCATAACTTCTTCATATCTTCATGCGAACCTCTGAAATATTGACTGGAGCATCTCAAGACTCATATCTAAAAACCCTTTAAACCGCATCCTCTTATCTTCATCTTATCTTGGCCTTTTACCTTAAAGTCATCATTGTTCTTCACTGTTCCTGATTGAGACAAATTTTCTCAATATCCTCAACACGCAGCTCATATAATCCTTCTCATTAAAGCAATATGAGTATGTTGACATCAATGACAACACTGGTTATCCTCATACTTGCAACAATTTGGAAGCCTGTTCAAGCTTGAAGCCACTATAGTTTATAATGCCTCCTATGTATCTGAGGCTAATACTGAAAATGCATGTATGTTGTGGCACCGTAGATTGGGCCACACAAGCAATAATGTATTAAAAACTATTGAGAATAAAATTTTTTTGGATGGTTTCTCCTATTCTGATGAGCACTTTGATTTCTATGAGCATTGTGTGTTTGGTAAACAAAATAGAAAATCATTTCCTTCAGGAAGCAATAGAGCAAAAGAGAAGTTAGAAATTATTCATACGAATGTGTTTGGACCTATGGATAATGAATCTATCAGAAAATCTCATTATTTTGTAACCTTCATTGATGATGTATCCAGATTTACATGGATTTATTTTATAAAGCATAAATCTGAAGTTTTCACTAAGTTTAAGGAATTCAATGTCTTAGTAGAGAACCAATCAGGTTTAAAAATAAAAATATTAAGATCTGACAATGGAGGGGAATATTTCTCTAAGGAATTTGATGAGTTTTGCAAGCATGCAGGTATAATCAGACAAAAGACAACCCGTATACACCACAGCAAAATGGTGTTGCAGAAAGGATGAACTGAACAATTATGGAAAGGGCCAGAAGTATGCTTAGTGATGCACAGTTGGATAAATGTTTTTGGGCAGAGGTTGTGTACTACTTGCTACTTGATAAATATATCTCCTTGTAAGGCTCTTGTTTCGACACCTTATGAAGTGTGGACAGGTAAGAAACCTTTTGTTTCACATTTAAGGGCTTTTGGTTGTGAGGCTTTTGTTCATGTGCCTAAGGAAAAGTGATCTAAGTTGGATCCAAATATTGAAAAGTGTACATTCATTGGATATGGTGATAATGTGAAAGGTTATAAGCTTTGGAATCCACTAATCCACAAGATTATCTTTTCTATAGATGTTATTTTCAAAGAACTTAAAGCTTTTTCTGAACCTGATCAGCGAAAAAAAAAGATGAAAAGGTAAAGAAGGTGCACTTTGATTTAGAGCAGCAAGGTGCACCTCAGGAAGAATAGAATGATGAATTGGGGGGTGAAGAAGAAGAAGATTCAAGTAGTTCTAATGAAGATGAATCTGTTGTTATAGAAGAAGTTGGTGTAGATGATCATGCAGAAGAACGAGTAGAGTCTCTTAATCCACCCTTGAGGAGATCCATGAGACAATAGAATCCATTTGATAGGTATAGCCCACCAGATTTCTGTTGTGTATATGCTTTATTAAGTACTAACGATGAACCTAGATCCTACAGAGAAGCTATTTCTGCAGATGATAGTGAGTCTTGGCATTTAGCTATGCAGAGGGAGATGATAGCTTTAGACTCTTGTAACACCTAGGATCTTGTTCATTTGCCTAAAGGAAGAAAGGCCATAGGATGTAAGTGGGTCTTCAAGAAGAAGTTTGGAACAAATAGGTCATTGGAGAAGTACAAGGCTAGACTAGTAGCCAAGGGCTACTCCCAGAGAGAGGGAGTTGATTTTGATGAGATATTCTCTCCTGTTACTAAATTGAATTCTATTAGATTTCTCTTATCCATTGTTGCAGCTTATGATTGGGAGATTGAGCAAATGGATGTTAAGACTGCATTCTTGCATGGAGATCTTGAAGAAGAAATTTATATGCAACAACCTATAGGTTTTGAGGTAAAAGGAAAAGAACATTGGGTTTGTAGGTTAAAGAGGTCTCTTTATGGTCTGAAATAGTCCCCCAGAATGTGGTATCAAAAATTTGACTCATTTGTTTTGAAATTGAGTTTTGTTAGAAGCGAGAAGGATCACTATATTTACATTTATTGTGTTGATGATTCTATACTGGTTATTGCTTTGTATGTTGATGACATGTTTTTTAGCAATACTAAGGGTATGATCAGTGAGCTTAAAGCCCAACTTTCATGTGCATTTGAGATGAAGGATCTTGGTGCTGCAAGGTATATTTTGGGAATGCAGATCAGGAGGGACAGAGTTAACAGAAAGCTATGGTTGTCACAAAGTAAGTATGTGAATACTATTTTGCAACGATTTAGTATGCAGGACTGTAACCCAGTTAGAGTTCCTTTACCCATTGGTACTAAGCTTTCATTAGATATGTGTCCAAAGACTAAGGATGATCTTGAGGATATGTCTAATGTGCCATATGCTAGTGTTGTAGGGAGTTTGATGTATGCAATGGTTTGCATTAGACCAGATATTGCCCAAGCAATGGGAGTTTTGAGCAAATTTATCTAACCCTAGTAGACAGCATTAGAACTATGCGAAGAGGGTGTTTAAATATTTTGCAGGTACTCCTGATAATTATTTGGTTTATTCTAGTACTGATAGTGCTGATAAATCTTTGGACATACAGGGTTTTGTTGATGCAGATTGGGCAGGTGACTTGGATAGTGGAAGGTCCACTAGTGGCTATGTGTTTACTTTGTTTGGAGGTGCAGTGAGTTGGATGAGTAAGAGGCAGCCCACAGTTGCTTTATGGCTGCTACTCACGTCTCTAAGGAGGCAATTTGGTTGAGAAGACTGTGTACAGGTATTGGTTTTGATTGCAAGATCATTCAGACTGGTTGTGATAGCCAGAGTGCTATCTGTTTGGCCAAAAATCCCATGTATCATGCTCGGACTAAGCATGTTGATGTTCAGTATCACTTTGTTCAAGAGTTGGTTGCAAATGGAGAAATTGAACTGAAGAAGATAGACACTCAGGAGAATGTTGCAGATTCATTGACTAAGCCTGTGAGCACAGAGAAGTTTGTATGGTGCAGAGAGGTCATGGGCCTTGTTTCTAGTGCCTGATTTTTTTTCATTTGATTTCTTATGGGTTGATTTACAATGTATAATGTAAAGTGGGAGAATGTTGGGATAAGGTGCCATTAACCTTGTAAATCCCATTATTGTATTATTCCATTTATTATTTGTAATTACCCATAAGGGATGTACAAGTTTCACCAGTAGAAGTAAAAATTATTTACTGTCCACGGTAATTATAGAGTTATTGCATGGTAAGTCCCAGAGTTACTAGAGGTAGTTACGAGATGTCATTTACTATGGTAAATGGTAATTGGTCAAAGTGGGGTGCACATGTGGAGGAATAATCTATTTTTAGTGTTATGACGCACGTCATAGATGTTGTAAGAAGGTGTAAGAGATTCTATGACAAATGTAAGTTGTCATAAGAATCTTATTGTTATATGGAGCCTAATTAGACTCAGAGGTTATATTTACCCCTCTTTCATCGGCGTAGTTTCCCCCCCAAATCCCTACGGGGTCAAGGGGCAGCGCCCCTTGCGGGGGTTTGGGGGCAGCGCCCCTTGCGGGGTCTAGGGGCAGCGCCCCTGGCGCGTTCCCTGTCATGATACAGGGCGAGGTCGAGGGGCAGCGCCCTTGTGGGGGCTCGGGGGCAACGCCCCCAAAACCTCACACAGTTTTTTATTATTTTATAATGCACCGAGAGTTATTTTTTCATTGACCGACATAAGAAACCCCTATTTTTGTAACCGACAAAAAAGGCTTGATAAAAAGCGGCTAAGGGTTAGGGTTTTGGTATTGTATTGTAGCATTTTGCAGCGGTATTGAGTTGCAGGGATTACTGATTGTAATCGGTTTGATTTACTGGATAATAATATTGGACTCTCTGTTTGGTGGATGTAGCCCGAGTTTGGGTGAACCATGTTAAAACTTGTCTCTCATTATTATTTCTGTGTATTTCCATTTCTCTGTTTAATCTTTATTTGCATTTAATTGATATCTTCTGCCGGCTAACCCTAACAAATCTGACACTTATAATAGCATATGACGCATCATAAGACGTTGTAAGTGGCTATTTTTGGCTCCAAGGCGTTCAAGCTTGCATGGGCACATTTTTCCAAGTGTAGGATGCATGTATAACATTTATGACCCCGTAAGAGTCTATTCTTGGCCATGGATGCCCAAGGTTGTATTGTTGACTCTTGACAAGTGTTATGGGCTTGTAAGAAGTCATTTAATGTCTTGAGGTTGTGTAAATTATATATAAACCATAGCATAGTAGATGAGAGGCATAATAGTTTACAGGTACCCAAGTTCTGCTGGAGTGAAGGTTGGAGGACAAAGGAAGTGAATGTATTTGTAATATCCTTTTGTGAAGATGATACAACTTGACCTCTTTTCTTGGTGGAGTTTTTTACCCGAAGGGGTTTTCTCCACATTAAACACTTGTGTTATGTGCTTCATTCTGCTTCTAGTATATTTCTGTATTGTGGGTTTATGTTTTGTTACAATCTCCATTGTTAATAGCACACAGTTAAAGATTGCTAAAATTTATCTCGAATCAGATTTCCATTGAAATAGTGTTGCTTTCATTTCTAACAATGAGGGTATTTATAAACCCTCTTTCTCTCTTTCCTCCATTTCATCCTTCCTTATTGCCATCATCTACAATTAGGCCTAGGACTTTTGATCAGACATTGACATGTCTAAGCACTATCTTGGAGATGCTTGAGCATTTTCTCGTTTATGAGAGGTCTTTATGTACATGGTACTTCATCAAGCTTAGTTGTTAAGAACCATTTCTATTTTCTCATAAATTACACTTGAGGGGTTATTGGTGTGAAAAATTATTCACCTAGGATAGTGTTCATCCTAAGTGTAATATTGCACCTAGTTTTTAAGTTTACATAGAATAATAGGAATATTTAATTATTCTCTCCTAGGTAGTTAATATTAATAGGTGTTCACCTTGACTTGAGGTACACAAGTACCACCACTACCTCATCAATCTTTGATTGATGATAGTTAAATGCCACCTCTGTTTAGTCAAGGCCACCTCTATCTCAGTTAAACTAGGTTGACTCACCTCCTAATTAGGAGTAATTGAGATTTAACACATACCTCTTGGGCATGTCATCTCCTTAATTCATGCATCCAAAAGGCTTATATATATGTATCCTCCTCTAACTAGTTAATTCATTCATGTTATTGTGAGATCTCTTAATGCTATTTTATTTTTTTGAGCATTTGCATTTCTCTCTTGGGAAACATTGTTATACTATTTTGATTTCATAATCATCTATATTTATAGTTCATAGTTTTTATTATTTGCATTAGTTTATGGGTTATTCTTTGTTTTGTAGATTCTAACACTTTATGCATTCATGATGGTCATGAATTTCTTGTCATTCCATTTGGCCTCACTATTGCACTATCAACATTTCAAAGCTTGATGAATAAGATTTTCCACCCATTCCTTCACCAATTCATCATACTCTTCTTTGATAATATCATTATTTATAGTCACACCTAGGAAGAGCACCTATTACACTTGGACCACACTCTTCAAATCCTTTCCGCCAACCAATTATGTGCAACACTCTAAATCCTTCTTTAGTCAAACCAAGATCAAGTACTTTGAGCATGTTGTTTTCGAAGATGGAGTTAAGGTGGACCCTAAAAAGATTGCAACCATGAAGAAACAAGAAAAAGCCATAACCCTAATGAGCCTTCACATATTTTTTGACTTAATAGGATATTACCACAAATTTGATAATGATTATAGGAAAATTATCACCACCTAACAACGATCCTAAAGAAACATTATTCCAATGGTACCCAACTGTTGAAGTAGCCTTTGAGATACTTGAGTAAGTTATGTGCATGACTCTAGTTCTTGTAATGCCTAACTTTTCCAAAACATTTGTCATTGAAAGTGATGCCTCAAGCTATGGATTTGGTGTTCTAATGTAAGAAGGGTGACCCCTCGCTTCCACAAGGCCTTAACTAGAAAAAATCTCACTCAGTCTACCTATGAGAAAATAATGCTTTTCATTCTTCATGAAGTCCACAAATGGCATCCATACCTTGTCGACAGACACTTTTGCATTAAACCTAACAATCACAACCTCTAAGTATTTTCTAGACTAGGGAGTCTCTTCTCCCAAGCAATAGAAGTAGGTCACCAAATTGTTGGGTTATGACTATGATATTACCTACAACAAAGGCCAAGACAATGTTGTGTTCCATAATCCTAACTATTTCTTCTTAATTAACTACTTTTGTATTAAGTTTTATTAATAAAAACATGGAATGCATATGTTTTGTAAGTCGTCCCTTTTGCTAAATTGGTGTATCTCACATGCTAGGGAAGTAGTAGTTCCTTTGGGTATAATTAATATAAATAAAGAGTATGATAGTAGAATAAATCATCCATGAATTATATTGTATTGAGGCATTGCTTCGAGAGGTTTCCCCCTCAAAGAGACCATGATATATTGTAATGTTAATTTATTATTTCAATGCAATATTATTCTTGTGTATCCATTTGCAACATATATTTTTGTGTTTTTATTATTTAACTAATCTCTTGCAATAATGACTATATCAATATGTGACACCATGACACTTGATTCTAGTTACATAATCCTTGAACATCCCTTCCTACATCATCACCAAGGTGTTTACAATCAATCCTCCAAACATGACCATATCATTGGGTTCTAAAAGATATTGAATTCCTAAAGTGATTCTGCAAGTCAAACATGTTGCACAAACTCCATGTTAGATTGCACAAGTATCCTTCAACACAATCGAGGCAATTATCTTTCAAGAAGAGAATGATCCATGTGCTATCATGCAATCGTGCACATCAAAAGACATCAACACCATAATGTGCAACACTGCACACATCGCCTTGCACCATGCACCATACATAGTATCAAGAACCATGCCAAACATCTGCATGCAACTCCTTGCTTCATGTGTCATCCATATTGTTGGTTCTCAAACATGGAACTTCACAAATCCTAAAGAGTTGCACCAAAACTTAAGGCCATGGATGTTTTATCAAAGGTGATGGGTAGGATTTATGCTCAGATAGTGGCATAAATGAACCAATTACTGTGAGTGGATAAACTCACCTTTAGGTTTAGACTCTATAAGACCAAGGGGGAGATTCCCTTGGGCCCTTCAACAACAAAAATAACAACTTGAACACTAGGCCCTTAAGTAGCCATACCTAATGCTCTATGACCCCCAAGGTTTGCCACTAAGTTCATGTCAACACTAGCTACATACATGCCTATAGGACCTCTGATAAATAGATAATAGTTCCACTCTTACCCTGAACCCAAAGATTATTGCTACATAGTATTTTCCCCAACAAATGAATCCACTTAACATTGCATTCACAATGGTAAAAGGGAGAGACACACTAGCATGATTCTCTAATGATGTTTTAGTTTAATATTGCATAAGATATAACAATTTACAATACTAAATCATGCAAGAATGGTGGAACCTAAACCTACTCCTACAACTAACAAGAGAGAAGGATTATTAAAATGAAAGATGTTGGCTCTTCACCAATGAAACTAGTGTCTACTCCATTGGGCAACAGAGCCATGGAATGCAAGGAAAAAGGGAAAAGCGTCCACAAAGAATAACATAAATGGAACCAAATGTGCATCCTCATATAATTCATACATTACACTTCATGCAATAGACATCCTAAGTAATCCAGAGCAGAACTGCAAGAACCCACATGAAACTGAAGATAAGACTGCCACAAAAGCTTTGCAATGAATTAAAATGTTCACACCTCTATCTAACCTTTGTTACATTCATACCAGCAAGTGTGACAAGAGAGGATGAACAACTAGGTTCAATCACCCTCTTTAATAATTACAAACTACCATGGAGACATGACACACAACAATTGATGCCGTAGAAACATCTTGAAGCATTTATAGACATGAATTGGCTCTATGACCAACCCTTTTAACATCTTACAAACATGTATATATAGCATTACATCAATCTTGTTCTGACAAGATTACAAGGGTGGTCAACAAATTTGCAAGTTGCCCATGCCTTTTGAATCATCTTCACATGGATCGCACCTAAAATTGTACTCATTTAGAGTGTTTGTCCATGCCTTCATGTAGAAAATCCATCATTATGGGGACCACTGAAGTCCTGAAGCACATGGAGTTCATTTACCTTGTTACCGTGCCTCAAAATGATCATTAATGACAGTCCTAAGAGTTGCAAGGGAGTGGTTGAGGATGGTGAGGTAGTCTGGAAGAAATGCGGGGATTTCAACATTTCAAGGAACTGGGGGACCAAGGAACATAGGGACATGCAAAGTTTGGGATTTTGGGTTACAATGAATCAGGCAACTGAGGAACATAGAGACTCGAGGACTTTGGGATTTTGGGGTTCCGAAGAACGTAGGGAAGTTTGGGGTTTCAAGGAACCGATGAACAGGAGAACATAGGGACTCAAGGCCTTTTGGATTTCAGAGTTTGGGATCCCCAGGGAATTTGGAACCCCAAAACTTTGTGCAAAGGTGCCCGAGACTTTAAAAAGTCCATGAGTAGGAATGAGGGACATTAACCCAAGGCAACCTGAAACCTCAAGGTTTGGGGGTTCCAAGGGAACTGGAAAGTTTGGGGTTTCGGGGGAACTAGGGAGTTTGGGGTTTTAGGGAATCAGGGAATTGAGGAACATGAAGACCCTAGGGATAGGGGAACATAACGACCCTAGAGATAGGAGAACCAAGGACCTTGGGATTTCGTAGTTCTAGGTTACCAGGGAACAGAGGAACCAGGGGACCAAAGGACTTTGAAGCCATGGAAAAAGTTATGGGGAACCGAGGACTTTATAATTTTGGGGTTTCGAGGAATCGGGGAACCAGAGGACTTCATAATCATGGCGAAGGTTTCATGAAATTGGGGACTTTAGAATTTTGATGTTCCAGAGAACCAGAGGATAGTGGGGACTCAAGGACATGTTCCAATGTCCCTAAAACCTCTGAAAACCCAAAAACCTAAAAAGTTAGAAAAACCAAAGGAAAAACCCTCTCGACTTATAATAATTTTGGATTTTGCAATCTTAACAAAAAAAAGGCATGGGGAAGATGAAGGACCACTTCAATACAATTTTAAAACCAAGGTAAACCCATTGAAATTTTATTAGGTTGGCTATCAGTAATGAGTCAAAAGTAACTCTCTAATTTGTGTGCCACCCTTTACATCATGTACCACTCATGCAACATTAAGGATCATGCCACAGAGCTTTGCTAACAACAATGTCTACATTCTATGCCACTCTTGTGCCTCTACACATTAGCACACACAAGGTGAACAGTTCAAATTCTAGCACAAAACATTGCACTTCTCATGGCACCACACAACAATCTGCCACACCCTCTTGAGTTGTTTCATGGCATGCCACTTGTCAGCATCCAAAATCCTAACTATCAGAAGATGAAGCATGATGACACACGAAAGGCCAACTTGTTCAACTTTCAAAATGGCCTTTGTCTTCACAATCATGTAATCTATAAATGTACATTTATAATAAGCAAATAGACAAATATTTTACATTAGATAGAAGTAAATACACTGATGAGCACACAGTGATACTGAGAGGGGGGTGAATCAGTATCTAACAATCTTTTACTTTTCAAACTCAATCAATTACATCAACTACACATATGCAAGATCTAGCAATTAAGTACACAATGAGAACACATGATTTACATGGAAACCCTTTTGGGAGAAAACCACGGCACAATATTGTTTATATATATATATATATATACTTCTTCTTCTTGTTGTAGGCTCCAACCTACTAGAGACTCCAATCTCCACTTGACAAAATTATAGGCTCCAACCTATTAGAGGCTTCAACCCCTACATAAACTGAGCTCCAACCCAGCAAGAGGATCCAACCTATTGGAGGCTCCAACTCGCATACAAACTGAGCTCCAACCCAACAAGAGGCTCTAACCTTTATTTGATAGGCTCCAACCTATTAATCCTTCAATGGTTGATCTAGTATGCTTCTTCATAGAATCTTCCTCTCACAAATCTGATTACAACTGATCACATAATATCCTTCTTCCAAATCTAATCACAATCCACACAATAACCTTCTCGCACAAATATGATCACTATTTCAGATTTTGTATGATGTAAGTCTTTTCTTTTCAAATCAGGGTCACACACACAAATACTTTCTTCTCTCACAATTCTGATCACAAACTTTCTTTCCTCACAAAACTGATCTAACTCATGCACAACTTCTTTACATTAAATTAATCGTAACATAGAAATATCTTTCTCTTAATTCTTACACATATCCTTCATATAATTCTGCATTTATACTTCATATAATTTGCTCATATTCTCTACATTTCATCACACATTCTTTCTCTTAGAACAAATCAGAATTACACTTCATTTTCTACCCCTTTCTCTTTTCTCAAATCTACTTTAATACTCAGAAATATATCACTGATTCTTGTTTTCTATCTACTTTTCTTCTTACCTTTTATGTCTTCAATAAGGGTAAAGGGCATACTCTTTCACAATGTCTATCACCTTTCACAATGGATACAACTCTCCAAAATAAACACATACCTCTTCACATATATTCGTCATATATATTTGCATTTATCATTCATACATGGGTTGCATATACACTCAAAATAAATCTGAGTTACACTTCATATTTCTACTCTTTACTTTCTTTTTGATCTACTCTTATTTTCATAATATTCATTACACACTTGTCTTCAAAAGTTCCTATCATTTACCTCTTATACCTTTTTAATAGATATGTCTTTTGTGGATGGATATGTCTCTTTATAATATGTCTCTAGTTGATTTGTCTTTACTCATAATTCGTCCTTTGTGACTTTTGTCTTATATGCTTTTGTCTTCTTCTCCAATTCGTCCTCTAGTGATTTTGTCTTCTTCCTTAAATTGATTTGTCAAGTTATTTGCTAACACAATTTGTCTTCTTGTTGCCTTTATAAAATAACATCATATATACTAATGATTGTTTTTCCTCTTTGCAAAATATAACACTTGAAAATTGCTGGTATCCACAAAGTATTCACACCATACAAAACTAACTGCTACATGTGTATATCAAAGTATGGTTCTTTGGAAATGTCTTCAAAACGTCTTTTATATCATCCTTGTCTCTTTCCTTCAAGGAGTCCGCCTCATATGGATTTAAATCTATACTTTAAATTCTTCCTCTTTCACAAGTCAGCCACCTTGAATGTATAATTAAATTTGAACTCCATTCTATGTCGACCCAAAACACTTATATCTCAAATGTTTAAATCTTTAATTTAAACATGCAATCTCCCAATGGTAATGTGTAATGGATGTATGCTTTGCTCTCCAATGAGGATGTATAACAGGCACCTCTTATTATAATGGTCCACTCTTTACCTTGACATCAATAGCATCACTTAATGACCTCATGCCTTTGACATCAATGACAACATATTTCAACAATCTCCCCATTTGTCATTAATGGCAACCCAACTATGACTATAAATCTTCTTTTCTGCATTGCTCCCCCTTACTCTATCTCTTCCCCTTTGACATCAATGGCAAAGGGACACTCAGTATACTTCTTTCCTTCATGATATGATTCTTCCACTTTTCTGTGATGCTCCCCCTTTCACGGGCTCCCTCTTGCTCTAATTCTCCCTTTGTCTCTTTGTCGCTTGGGGTGATATGCTTTCTCTATAGCTATCCAAATAAATAATTTGGATGATCTTTTGAGGTTTAACACATCAAGAACTTGTTTTGCTATCCATCGTTCATTATGCATGTTACAAAATAGAAAATGCCTTTAGTTCTTCACAAATAATCTCCCCCTATTTGTGTTAGTGAACAAATTTGTCGCCTTGAAAAGTCTTTGTATATTTTGCCCAATTTGAGGTAGCAAAATGATGCAGAGGTAGGAGGACCAAAACTATCCTCAATAACATTAACAAATCAAAGAGCTAATCCAATTGCTTTTGTCAGACTTAAGAGAACATTAATACAGACTTTTCATCCAATTTTCATGAAGATCCAATGGTAGGAGAGCAAGTTATGACTCTTTTCCCAAAACTACAAACCCTAGGCAGCATTCAGACCTGCCCTCACCAAAAATGCCATAACTTATTCAAATCTTAATAAAATTTGATGCAACAAAAAGAAATGGAAAGTAGACTCAATACTCTTTCCAACCATATATAGTTTGCTCCTGTATATGTCCGTACAAAACCGTACCAAACGCTGCAATGCGACTGTTGCAGGAAAAATCAGAAAATTACAGTCCATAAAACACTCATATCTTTCACAAAACTAAATAAAAATGCATGGGACAAGAAGCAAATGGAAGGTGGTTGAAGGATATAAAATTTTCAATCCATTAGACATCTATTCAATTCCATATAGGGCTGTACAATAGCAAAAGACAGCAAATTTATGAAGGAAAATACAGGAAAACATTATTTTTTCTCATTCAATGCTCAAATCTTCAACCACCCACGAATTCTTCATGGTTACAAGGCCTTTTAAAGGCATTAAAACATGTCTCTTCAGTTCATAACTGATTTTGAGCAAACCAAGAGCCAAATGACTCTTCACCTTCCAACTTTGCATCTTTTTTCTAATTTTACATTGACAACCTTTACATGGTTTGCAATATTTTGTATTTTTGAAAATCCTAATGACCTAAACACATAAAAATGACTTCATAAACCTCATTACAATGTGGAAGCATACAAATTTAATCAAACTCAAAGATTTGTCCATGGCAATATTAATTTGCCAAGGTGCTCCTGCACCATACAACCAACCAACAAAATTTCCAAGTCCCTTGGAAATGTATCTGCAACAAAAGTCTCTTTCCTCTGTCTTTATCTTCAATCTTCTCAGCTACAATCTTCCAATCTATAGAAATGGTGACCAACCAACCAGCAAAACAAACTACCATCTTCACAAAGCATCCTCAGGCTCCTTCTACTCCCATCAGTGGAGTACTCTTCGAGTTGCAACATCAAGTGCTTCTTCAGGTATCCATCTCTCTCACTGCTTCACAACAAACCAACTCATCAAACCATTCATCTCACCCAACAGCAGATCCTGGTGATGCACTTACCACTCTCTCCTCAGTGGTTTCTCTATGCATCCTTCTCCAGCCAAATCTCTATTGGAGAATGGTCATGACAGACCTCATCTTGTCTGCCCACACACAACCTCAGAAAACATCTTTCTGCAGCTAGATGGATAAGCACCTGCAACCAAACAACTGAGCAACACAAAATCCAAAAGGTGTAGATTGCCTCCCTCGGCGATCTATCTACACAATCAAGATCTTCTCGCTGTTCACCTGCCTTCTCAGTGACAGGAAAAAAAAAATACACACCACCCAAATCTTTCGCCAGCTCTGATACCAAAATGATGCAGAGGTAGGAGGACCAAAACTATCCTCAATAACATTAACAAATCAAAGAGCTAATCCAATTGCTTTTGTCAGACTTAAGAGAACATTAATACAGACTTTTCATCCAATTTTCATGAAGATCCAATGGTAGGAGAGCAAGTTATGACTCTTTTCCCAAAACTACAAACCCTAGGCAGCATTCAGACCTGCCCTCACCAAAAATGCCATAACTTATTCAAATCTTAATAAAATTTGATGCAACAAAAAGAAATGGAAAGTAGACTCAATACTCTTTCCAACCATATATAGTTTGCTCCTGTATATGTCCGTACAAAACCGTACCAAACGCTGCAATGCGACTGTTGCAGAAAAAATCAGAAAATTACAGTCCATAAAACACTCATATCTTTCACAAAACTAAATAAAAATGCATGGGACAAGAAGCAAATGGAAGGTGGTTGAAGGATATAAAATTTTCAATCCATTAGACATCTATTCAATTCCATATAGGGCTGTACAATAGCAAAAGACAGCAAATTTATGAAGGAAAATACAGGAAAACATTATTTTTTCTCATTCAATGCTCAAATCTTCAACCACCCACGAATTCTTCATGGTTACAAGGCCTTTTAAAGGCATTAAAACATGTATCTTCAGTTCATAACTGATTTTGAGCAAACCAAGAGCCAAATGACTCTTCACCTTCCAACTTTGCATCTTTTTTCTAATTTTACATTGACAACCTTTACATGGTTTGCAATATTTTGTATTTTTGAAAATCCTAATGACCTAAACACATAAAAATGACTTCATAAACCTCATTACAATGTGGAAGCATACAAATTTAATCAAACTCAAAGATTTGTCCATGGCAATATTAATTTGCCAAGGTGCTCCTGCACCACAAATGCACTAATAGTTAAATCAAATTGTAAATGAATTCTACAATTTGTTCTCTAAATTCTTTTAAAAGGAGAAGCTTCCTTTGTATGATGGGGGTTTGTATTTTGTGTACTTTTAACCAGAAAGCACAGAAAGGCAGCACAGAGAGAGAGAGAGATCCAATTGTAGACATATGAATACAACTATATCTCTCAAGAGGAAAGAAAAAGAAATAAATCAGGAGCATTAATTCTCCCAAAACATGCACATCAAGAACTATCAAAAGGAATAACTAATATGAGAAGAATTGATTTAACATAATAAAAACCAATCTAAAAAAGACTGTGAACATAGGAATGACAACTCTTTATTAAAAACAAAATAGCAGCTCAAAGTCTATTATTTTCACTTACATATAGTTCTCTTTGCACAGGGTAGAAAGAAAAAGATAAAATTTTGGGAACCCCTTCATAATGAACTCCCGATGAGTTTTTAAAGGTCTTTTCTACTTCCACGTAACCGTTTCTTGTAAAGATTAATTTATCATTATTTATAATTCCATTTTGAGAAAAAAGTGATTTTTGGAATTCCATCAAGTCTAATTAACATTTCATACTTTTCCCCTATTGATAAATTGTTTCCCCAGCTTTCTCATGTAGTCCTCATTAGTCCATTATACCAATGCTCCCGTCTCTTGACAAAAGAATTATTTTTCTTCCCATTTTCTGAAACTTGAAAACTATAGTCTTAGTATCATCGTGTAAAACACCATCTATAAAACTTGTTCCAAGGCCATAGAATATGCTCGTGGCAACCTCATATGCAGTTGTGTCAATACTTGTAATGAAATTTATTGTGTTCTACTTGTATTTCTCCTCTCAGACCTATCGTTCCTTTGACCAACCTTTGCTCGGCTCTTGCCTTCCATGCCTCTTAGTATGAAGATTGTACAAATTCAGGCCTTCCTCCAAGATATGTTTAATTGAGTTAGGCAAAGGATCCCTATCATATTTCAGCAAAGGCCTTTTTACAAGCAAGCCAAAATGTTCATGTAGCTCCTCCTCAAATTCTCTCCGGCTCTTTGCTTCATAGAGATTGTAAAACATCAAAAGGACATGGCTTGCATTCTTCTGAGTCGGTTACAACTGGTACTATAACTGCTCTAGTGCTCCTACTCATGTCTTTAATCTATCTCCATACTTCTTCATTTGGAGCATTTTTATCAGCAAGAGTTATTTCACATGGCCTTCTTTTTCGCTCTTCGGCCACCTTCTGCCAGTACCTTTCTTTAATAAGATCACCCATTGGACTACGCAAAGGCCGGTCATCAGCAAGGCCACTAGGAGCATTAGTAATCTCTTTGCAAACAATAAATTTTTCACAGCCAGGTATTCCAGGAAAGAATACTATCATTTGCTAAGCTTTGGAGATTTTATCCATAGCAGGAGGTGTCATAGGTAATTGCTCGTCTCCAAGGACTAAGTCATCTTCTTCAGCGAGACCAAAATTTTGGAAATGTGAGATGAGAGAAACTTTTCCCTGAATTTGTGTATATGCTAAAGAAGCAACTTTCTCATTGTAAATGAGAAATTTGGATAAAATATGAAGATAAAACAATAAATGCAATTACCTTTTTACCCAAACCTTTCGAATACCTCAAATGATGAATGCATGATTGCTTGCTCGATTCGATTGGATGTTGATTGCTCACATTCGTAGCGTAACGATAATAGGATAAAGATTTGATGAAAGAAGATAGATGAAAATGGATGAAAATAGATAGATGATGGATGAAGAAGAATTATTTCAGCAGCATAAGGATATTAAAATAAAAATGCATACCAAATGGCTTGTGAGAGGCCATATTTATAGACACGGGGTTGAAGATAAGATAAGGATTGAATTTGATTAGATTTTGCATTAAAAGACAAAAGAGGGAATAAAACAAGATAAGATCGGATAGAAAAGATATAAAGCGATTTTATTTTCTACTTTAAAGGAAATACATCCTAAAAAGATGAGAGGAATAAATCAATAAATTATCTAATTAAATAAATTAATTAGATATGCATGAGTTGTATTTTTAGAAAGAAAGCAAGATGATTTTATTAGGATTTTATCAATTAAATAAATATTTAATTTATTTAATTAATTTGGATTGTGATGGAAGATGATGTGGAAAGATAATTAAATAAATAAAAATTTATTTAATTATAGAAAATAGATAAGTGACTAATTAAACAATTAAAAATAATTATTTAACTAGGGAGGATTAATGGCCATGAATAATTAAATAAATAAAAATTTATTTAATTATAGAAGATAGGATTATGGGATTGACAGGGGATAAAATAAATTAGTCAAATAAATAAAATTTATTTAACTAATTAGGTGATGACATGGGTACCTAGGGCAAAAAATGCTAATGACAAGGTGTTGGACATTTTTAGGTGTCTACACTCACTATTGAACTTCTCCCATTTCTTTACATTGAATGCTTGTTTGGTATGTTCTTGATCATAATAGTTGTCCAGGTATCTTCACCGTGCATAAATTTCTCCAAATCAAGTTGATATTGCTTCTTATTATCTGTTCGACTTGTACTGGAATCACCACCACAGCTTCACCCACAGTCATTTAGTCCTTCTCCAAAGTTTGCCATTGTACCGATAAGGCCGGCACCAAGAAACATCCAACATTTATGCTATGGGAAAAGAACCCCAATTAGAGACCCACATTCGATGCTTCCATTGGAAATCATACCAGCAATACCAATATTTACAACACCATGTCCACCAAAACCCATTACAAGACTCCCACTCATACAACTCATGGTTGAAAGTGAGCTAGGGCTCACAAAAGGCAAATCAGGTGACTCCATGATATAACCAAAGTGTCTTTCCAGTGAAGGCTCACTTGAAGGAGCAGAACCAACATGATAATGACATGACGTCATGGATGAACTCATATAGGGTATCTATCTCATTAAGTAGGGATGAGATCCGCCAGCATTGAATGGGTGTCTGTGTGATGGTCCAAACCACGGAATATGATGAGAATAGGGACTTGGGCTGCCCCACAAATAGTGATGCCCTGAGAAAGTAACACTTCCAGCTGAACTTGGGCTTCGTATGCTGCACTAAAGTTGTTAAGGTCCACAGTTGCATACCTGATCCAAGCAGGTATCCTATCAATCCATATCCCATCAATAGTTTCCATTCAGATTTTCATCCTTGAACCATGTGGAATAGCAGGTTATCCATCTTTATCTAGAATGTAAATTGACTAAACACCAAACTGATCCCTATTCATTTGGTAGTGAGATCCATTCCAACCATTGAAATCTCCAATAAGCTGAGCTTCCCGAGTAGCAGGTGCCCATTCTCTATAAATGATATTGTTTTCTTCTCTATTGAACCCATATTTTGGATACACTTGAGAAAATTCCTCACGGCTTCCTTCATGCTTCTCAATTGCTTTCTTTCTCAACATTCTAGTAACTTTCTCTGGATATGTAAGTCGAACTACAAAATATGGAGAAATTCCAATCTCATTTACTTTCAAGTAAGGATCTGGTGTTGAGCGAAGAAAAATAATACAGAAAAAAGCAAATAATTAAATTAGACACGAACAAACATAGAACAGATACAAAAGAGAAGAGCCAAGTTTTTTAACGTGGTTCACCAATTGGCTACGTCCACATAGAGCAGGGGATAGCTTTGTTCTATTCAATCCAGAATAAAAACTCCATTACAAAATATATCTGCAGCTCTTTTCTATGTCACCAGCAGTTCACTATCAATAATAATCACTGTTGTTCCTATAGCTATATCCATTTAACTCCACTCCAAGACTAACAATAGTCAATACACAATAACATGCGAAAGGCACTAATTTTAACCTTATCGTGGAAGAGAAAGCATGCAGTGGATGATACAATAAGAGGAAGTAGTGGAGATGTCAGAGGCATTACACCAACGTGAGGATTGGTCTGCAATAAAGGATAAGTGTTACACCAACAATCTCCCACTTGAAGTCCAATCCTGGCTGCAAGAGAGTTGCGCAAAGATATCCCCCACTCAAGGCTTATTGTTAGAACTTGACAATGCTAAGAGAAGTCCTACAGAATTCAAACTTCTCCCTTGGAACAATCTTCGTCAAAGCATCTGTCAGATTCACTTTCATGTCAATCTTATTTACCTACAACTTACCCTCTTCAAGTACATGCTGAATAAAATGATACTGCAACTCTATGTGTTTGGTGCGATTATGAAAAGCGGAGTTCTTTGCCAAGTGAATAGCGTTGTTGCTATCACAAAAGAGAGTAAAAACATATTGCTTACACCGCAATTCGCCCAATAACCGTTGTAACCATATCATCTCCTTTGCTCCTTCAGTGAGAGCAATGTATTCAGCCTCAGTGGAAGAGAGTACAACTACCTGTTGCAAATGTGAAATCCAACTAATTGCAGCTCCGGCAAAAGTAAACACATACCCTATTGTAGACCTCCGTTTGTCCAAGTCTTTGGCCATATCGGAGTCAACATACCCCCACAACTGAGTATCCTATCCTCCAACACATAAAGCATGATCTGAAGTATCTCTAAGATACCTGAATATCCACTGTACCACTTGCCAATGAGGTTTGTCTGGATTGCTCATAAATCTGCTCAACTCCCACTGCATGGGCAATATCTGGACGAGTACAAACCATGGCATACATGAGACTACCAACTGCAGATGAATAGGGAACACTCTTCATGTGTTCTTGGGCTTCTTGAGTTTGAGGACACATGGCTGATGACAAATGAAAATGATCAGTTAATGGAGTACTAACAAGTTTTGCATGCTTCATGTTGAACCTGTCCAAGATTTTGTCAATATATGTCTCTTGAGACAATCTGATTTGTCTCTTTTGTCTATCCCTGATTATTGCCATGCCAAGAATCCTCTTGGCTGCCCCTAAATCTTTCATAGCAAACCGCTAAGCTAAATGTTGCTTCAATTCTCTAACAACCCTCATATTGCTATCAGTGACCAACATGTCATCAACATAAAGTAAAAGTATGACAAACTCACCATTTGCAAGCCACTTGAAGTAAAGACATGGATCAGATTCACAGGGAATGAAGTTATGCTCAACCATGAAGCTATCAAACTTGCGATACCATTGCCTTGGGGCTTGCTGAGCCCATATAAACTATGCTTTAGTTTGCAATATAAATGCTCTTGCCCCTGTTTTATAGAACCTTCAGGCTGCTCCATATACAAATCTTCTTCAACATCTCCATGTAGAAATGTCATCTTGACATCAAGTTGTTCAAGCTCAAGATCCCACATAGTTGCCATACCCAAGACTGCACGAATGGTGGTCATTTTGATGATGGGTGAGAAGATTTCATTAAAGTCAATCCCCTTTTGTTGATCGAAACCTTTCACTACCAATCTGGCTTGGTAGCGATGTTTGTCTCCATCTTCCTTTTTCAGCTGATATACCCACTTGTTCTTTAAAGGTCTTCGATTAGGCGGGAGCTTCACCAAATCCCAAGTATCATTGGTCTGCAAAGAGGCCATTTCTTCTTGCATAGCTTCCATCCACTTCACTAAATTTTCATCTTTGCAAGCTTGTTTAAAAGTTGTAGGCTCTGACTGATCGGAAAGCAAAAGCTCATAATCATCAAGTTTAGTTGGAAGCTTCTTCAATCGGGTAGACCTCCTTAATGGAGGAATTTGATGCTCTATGTCAATAGTATCCTATAGCTCAACATTTCTCTGCGGTTGAACTTGCTGCCTGTTGTTGTGTAAGAGTCCGACGAGACACCTCGAAAGGAAGTAGGTAAAGAAGAACTTCGATGTAAATGTGTGTTGGCAAGTATTGTAACAGGGTGCGTTGGTAGTGTAGAGCGCACCCTGGAGTCAAAGTCTTGCTACGGTAGATTGTAGCCTAGTGTGAGACGTGAGGAATCTTCCTTAGTCAAAAAGGATCAAATAAACTTTGCAAGGGTTCTGTTGAATAGTTCGCACACTGTCCAAGAGCTGAGGCGTTTAGCTTATCCCGTGGAGACCACAGATTATCATCCATCAAAGCAGCTGACGTGCCATTCAACATATGCTGCGTGGGAATAAGCTCTGTAGAGTCTTTGATAGGCTGTGCTGAATTGTGAACTCCCCTGCAAATCGATGCGATCTCCTCTGTGAACTCTGTGATAGTAGGCATGGAACCTTCAACTGGCATCAATTTCATATGAGATGGTTGCAACTGGAAATGCATATGTTGTTGTACATTCTCCTCTAGCAACGTGGAAAAATTCCCAATAGGCTGGAGATTTGAAGTAGAGCCTCCCATGTCAAACTGCGTGAGTCTTTGACCAACTTGTGTATAGTCTCCTAAAGCCTGCATAATGTCTCCAACAGGCATCCTTTGATGATGTGAAATACGCTGAGAAGATAGCATGGGAATTGATGTTGCAGTTTCAAACAACTGCATGGGATATTTGGGGGTCTACGTACCAATTAAAGTTTGTGCACCAATTGTGGAGGCATGTGTATGAATTGAAGGTTGTGTGATAAGATATGATGGCAACGTACAAGAATGAAGAGGAGCACCAATTGTTGACTGCATTTCAACATTTGCAGGCACCACAAAAGATTGAAGAGAGGCACCAAAACTCTCAGGCTGGACAAACATTTGAAGGCTGAAAACTAATAGTAGGAATAATTATCTATGTCTTAGGCGTATGAGTGCCATTATCAAATATGTCAACCTGTCTATAATCATTTGAAGAGACGCTCTATTTTTACAAACATGGGAAAACATTTTCATTAAAAACCACATCCCAACTGTGGATAAATTTCTTAGCAATTGGATCTCAAAGCCTGAAGCCAAACTAGTCCTCACCATAACCAATGAATATGCACCTGTGTGATTTGGGGTCGAGTTTTGTTCGCTGCTCCTTAGGAATATGCACAAAGGCTTCATAGCCAAACACACACAAATGATTGTAAGAAATTCGTTTCCCAAGCCATCTCTCCTCTGGGATATCAAAATCCAATCAAGACGAAGGAGCTTGATTGATCAAATACACTGTTGTATTACAAGCCTCTGCCCAAAACTCTTTTCCCAGACCAGCATTTGAAAGCATGCACCAAGCTCTCTCAAGAATCGTTCGATTCAACCTCTCAATTGTACCATTTTCCTGAGGGGTGAAAGGAACTACCTTAATGCAATGAATACCATTATCTGCACAAAAAGTGTCAAAATCCGAGGAGAAAAACTCTCCCCCATTATCAGTTTTAAGACATTTGATTTTATGCCCAATCTGATTCTCAATAATGACCTTGAAAGTTTTAAATTTCGAAAACACCTCTGATTTTTTATGCATCATATAAATCCATACTTTGCGAGTGCAATCATCAAGAAATGTAACAAAATAATTAGCACCTCCAATGGAGGTTACCTCTGTGGGACCGAAAACATCAGAGTGAATGAGCTCCAATGGTATGGATTTCCTGTCATGACCAGTCTTCAAGAAGCTGGTCCGAGTCTGTTTGCCATAAAGGCAATGCTCACATAACTCCAAATCAACAGATGTGAGGCCTGGTAGTTGATTCCTTTGAAGCATGACTTCAAGTCCCTTTTGGCTCATATGTCTGAGCCTCTTATGCCAAATATCTGAACCACTGTCCACAACCGCCATTGCAGCTCCCACTTCACCATGACATTCTAATACATAAAGACTATCCAATTTGCAACCTTTTGCAAGCACCAATACACCCTTGGTTACTTTCCAAGTATCTAAAGAAAATTTGACATCACACCCTTGAGCATAAAGCTGACTTACAGAGATGAGATTTCCTTTTAGCGTGGAACATGTCTCACATCTTTCAAGATCCATTTATTTCCATTTTTCAAAAAAAATATCACATCACCTCTTCCTACTATTTCACATTCTATATTATCACCAAGAAAAACTTTTCTGAATATACCTTCTTGATAATTTGTGAAGGCACCCCGGCATGGAGTAGCAGAAAAAGAGGCACTGGAATCGAGCACCCACGAGCCTGTAGTAGTGTCACTCGCTGACAAAACCAGAACTCCTTCATCTTTGTCATATGTAGTGTTGGCTTTGTTATTGCTCACCTTTTCTTGTGCCTTTTTGTAGTTCCAACAGTTCTTTTTTGTGTGACTCGCTTTGCCACAAAACCAACATTCTCCATTTTTGCCCCTGCCGAACTTCGATCTTCTGGCAGATTTGGAAATTCTTCTGTTATTATTTCTACCTCTGTCTTGACCCCTTCCTCTATTGCCAGTACTTATAGCAGTCAAGGCATCACCGGATGGGGGTTCTTGATTTTTTCTCCGCATGTCTTCACTGAGAAGAGTGGTTGCAACATCATCAAATTTTAATGTACTCTTGGCAGCCACGGAAGTGCTAACTACCATCACCACTCCTTCCTAGTTGTTAGGTAGAGAGCATAATAACAAAATCGCTTTGATTTCATCATCTAATTTTATACCCACTGAAATCAATTGAGTGACCAAAGTATTAAATTCATTTAGGTGATTAGACATTATACCACTTTCTTTCATTTTTAAATTGTATAACTTCTTCATGATGAATACCTTGTTCAATACTAATACCATGTCGTACATATCTAAAAGCTTATCCCATAGCTCTTTAGATGTCTTCTTAGCTGAAACGTTGAAGAGGACATTGCTTGACAGCGAGAGAAAAATAGTGGCCCTTGCTTTCTTATCCAATGTCTCCCACTCTTCATCCGACATCGAACCTTTTCCTTTGGTTTTCCCTACCAGTGCGAGTGAGAGATCCTGCTTGATTAGCAGTGATTCCATCTATACCTTCCACAGCCCGAAATTGTGCCTTGAAAACTTTTCAACTTTCCACTTATCTGCTTCATCCATGCTTCTAGAAATTCTTCACCGATTTTCTTAACCTAGCTCTGATACCAATTGTTGAGCGAAGAAAAACAATATAGACAAGCAAATAATTAAATCAGACACAAACAAACATAGAATAGATGCAAAAGAGAAGAGCCAAGTTTTTTAACATGGTTCACCAATTGGCTACGTCCACATAGAGCAGTGGATTGCTCTGTTCTATTCAATCCAGAATAAAAACTCCATTACAATATATATATATATATATATATATATATATATATATATATATATATATATATATATATCTTTTCTATATCACCATCAATTCAGTATCAGTAATAATCTCACTGTTGTTCCTACAACTATATCCATTTAACTCCACTCTAAGACTAACAATAATCAATACACAATAACCTGCAAAAGGCACTAACATTAACCTCATCGCGGAAGAGAAAGCATGCAGTGGACGATACAATAAGAGGAAGTAGTGGAGATGTCAGAGGCGTTACACCAACTTGAGGATTGGACTACAATAAAGGATAAGCATTACACCAACATCTAGAGAGATCACATACCGACATGCATAGAGTTCCAATTTCGTTTACAAGATGTAATAGTTGTAGCCACTTGATAATCTTTACTCCTGCCTTTAGTTCGCATTGATAAAATTTCAAACATGTTCAAAAACTCCCATTTTCTTCATCCGTGGGAAGCATCGGCAAAAACGAGGGTTTGAAAACCCTAGAAATCTCTGACGAAGAAGGTATCAATGAAACATAAAGTTTTGAAACTCTTGAAATTGTCGATAAGAGTGCTTGTCAACACATAACAAGTTTTTGAAACTTTTTTAAATAGTCGATTACAAAAGGCATCGACAAGTCAGTTGCTTTTAGAAATCCCAAACTTGTCGACAAAGAGGAGTTGGTGAAACATGAAGCTTGTTGATTCATAATTCTTTTACTTCTGATAAACTTTTACCTTTGATAAACTTTTTCATCCAAACGTAAACAATATTTACCCCGGCTTAAAGCTCATTTAAATAATTTACCTTTTTTTTAAACTTAGGGAAAATTATTTTAAAAAAATATTTTATACTTCATGATTTTAGACGTCTGAAACTGTCAGGCAACGGGAAGTAAATAACTTTATAACTTTGATTGAGAATAAAATTTTATCCAAACACCAGCTGAATAATGCAAAATGATTCCACATCATACCTGTAAAACAATTATGCACCAACACCGACAGATCTCCGCATTTAATTATTTCTGGGAAGGACACTTTAATTTGCGCAACTGCCCTCCAAATGTAGACGAAGAAATTTCTCTTTGAGCACCAGTAGTGAAAAGTTCAAAATTTTCCAATTCAAAAATTTGGGTAACAATTTGTAATACTCCTTGACATTAATGGCATCATTCTTCTTATGCTTATAACTCTTCCTTGTTGTAGCTTTCCGCCTTTCTATAATTCTCCCCCTTTTTCATTAATGGTAATGGGACGGGATATTCATTATACCTCTATCCACTGTCTTCTATGGCATCATTACATCAATAGGAACTCAAACATAAGTATAACCATCCAACTTACCACTATCCATTTCTTTTGCTTTTGCCAACAAATGCGTGTGTGTTCTATCATATATACTCTTAAGGCAAAGACTCCTTTGGATCATTCTCGTCATCTTGTCAAGTTTTTGAAAAGTTTTAAAATGTAGTCTTACAAAACATCTTTATCACCTCTTCCTTCTCTCATTGTCTCAAGTCTTCTATTCAAGAATATTTTTGATCTTTTTAACTATAACTTCTGCGACTTTTCACACTGTTCATCAAATACTTTGTCACATTTTGTTATTCATGTATGATCTTTCTTATTTGATTGTTATTCTTGCATATTGTCATGTTATAGCATTCCTCTTCAATATTCTATGAAAATCATTGTAGGCTACTATCTCTGATTTGAAGACTATCACCATTCTTAATGTGTCATACTTCTTATGCCTTTGATGACTATATTGTCACCATTCCCGTTGTACCTTGTCTTTCAAAAAATGTTGCCATGCATCATTTCTCAACTGTCCTATCATACATGCTTTGAACTATACTTTGCTAGAGTGTATGATTTTTACATCTCATGTTTTTAATCTCCATCATCCCAAGAACATAACTCAATAATCTTGGTGTATGCCTAGCCATTCTTTTAGTCTCTCTTTCTTTT
This sequence comes from Cunninghamia lanceolata, assembly GCA_027924645.1. Classification (NCBI taxonomy): domain Eukaryota; kingdom Viridiplantae; phylum Streptophyta; class Pinopsida; order Cupressales; family Cupressaceae; genus Cunninghamia; species Cunninghamia lanceolata. The sequence goes on along the minus strand of BSBN01000784.1, from coordinate 5,032,780 downwards.
CTCCAATCATATCTTCTCTTTCTCTAATAATTCTTGCCCTTTGACCAATGATAATGGAATGCTCATATGGAGTATGCCTTAGCTGATCTATCTTGAATTGTCTTCACCATGGAGCTAAAATAATGCAATGGTTAGCTCCCCCTAAATTCATACTTCTCCTTAAGGATTTAGTGAAACCTCTTGTGCATGAAGCACAGTATGGATTTTCTCCCTTCAACTCATTATCTTGCTCTAGTTTCCTTCTCCATACCTTTGTAGATGCTTTCTTTTCTTCATCGTGGATATCTACCTTTTTGTATTGTCTAGGAGGTTCTACAAAACCATATCTACAGAATGACCAAAGTTATTGCACTTATGCAACACAACAGTGTAATCCAATAGAGGAGTAAAGGAGTTATAATTTCTGCTTGAGAACCCATAAGTACTTCTACTCTTGTTCCAACCATCGTTTCTTGCTTGTGTTCTACACTCTTGCCTTATAACCAAGGTCGTTGCATTTATAACATAGGATATTGCCCTTTCAATTTGGCAACCCATAAGAACCTCTATTCTTGATCCAACCACTATTTCTTGCATGTGCCCAACAATCGACCACTTTATGACCAAAGTTATTACATGAATAGCAATAACCATAAAATGAATGTTGAGACTTGTCCATTTGCACTTGCCTTGGAGGAAATGATCTTGTGAATTTCTCCTTGTTGTCTCTATGAGGAACATTAGTTTTCTGCAAGACATTGTTTTCCTTCCTCTTATTATTCTCATTATTGATTGAGCCTTTTAGAACATCTACATAGCCTTTTGGTTTTTCCTCATTTCCTTTCTTTTGTTACTCATTTGAAAGTTGATCTTCCTTTGTTTCATGACTAAGACTTGTTTTTATGCATGATGACTTTTTCCCATCTATAATATCATCCATGGTTTCAGTACTTTTATCAACCTTAAGGCTCTTGTTTGGCTTGGTAGTTGTTTTCTCTAATTCTGTCCTCAAGTAACTAATCTTGAACTCATACTTCTCACAATCTTCTTCCTTTGTCTTTAGCTGAAATCTTATTTCCTCTTTTATCTTCTTTTTTTCTTCACATTGAACTTTCAAGTCTCCGATTGTTCTCTCAGTTTCTTCCTCAATTTTCTTTGTTTCCTCATCTTGTACTTTCATTTTTTCAGCTTCTTCAAGGGCTTGTGAAACCTTAGCCTTGGAGTCAATCTCTTCATGAACTTTTGATCTTAGATCTAAATTTTTTCTTTTGAGGGAATGAACCTCTTCATATGCAAGGTGAATTTCTTCCAGAAGGTCTACCTCTTCATCATCTTCTTCAATGTCCTTATCACCTTTTGCTTCCATCACCATGAAAAGTATTTCTTCTCTTGAATCTTTCTCTTCTTTTCTTTCGTCTTCGATTTTAACCTGCACACATTCAAAAACACAATAATTAGTTTTATCACAATTAAAACATTTATACTTACCTTTGTATATGTTGGATTCTTCTTTGAGCTTTCTATCAACATGGGCTTCCTTTGTATTCGATTCATCGCTGGAGCTATTGCTTGATTCATGTTTTTTATTCTCCATCTCCTTTGATGCTTTGAATGTTTCCTCTCTTATAGATAAATTTTCTTCTACTAACTTCACAAGACTGTCTTTGTTTGTCACAACATCATTGTTTTCTATTGTCATGTGTATTCCAAGTGCTACCTCATCATTTTTCACCTTATCACCCTTTCTTACTTTTGTGTTATCACTTGCATTTTATCTTGTTTGTGCTTGTTGATCAATATTTTGCATGGTGTTTCATTTTCTTTTTGCCATATGTGCTCTTAAGATTTACCTTCTAACTGTTAGGCTATATCTGAAGGAACCCACTCTGATACCAATTGATGAGCACATAGTGATACTAAGAGAGGGCGTGAATCAATATCTAACAATCTTTTACTTTTCAAACTCAATCAATTACATCAACTACACATATGCAAGATTTAGCAATTAAGTACACAATGAGAACACGCGATTTACATGGAAACCCTTTCGAGAGAAAACCAAGGCACAATATTGCTTATATATATATATATATATATATATATATATATATATATATATATATATATATATATATATATATAGTGATACTAAGAGAGGGCGTGAATCAATATCTAACAATCTTTTACTTTTCAAACTCAATCAATTACATCAACTACACATATGCAAGATTTAGCAATTAAGTACACAATGAGAACACGCGATTTACATGGAAACCCTTTCGAGAGAAAACCAAGGCACAATATTGCTTATATATATATATATATATATATATATATATATATATATATATATATTCTTTCTTCTTCTTGTAGGCTCCAACCTACTAAAGACTCCAATCTCCACTTGACAAAGTTATAGGCTCCAACCCAACAAGAGGCTCCAACCTCTATTTGATAGGTTCCAACCTATTGGAAGCTCCAACCCCCACACAAACTAAGCTCCAGCCTAGCAAGAGGCTCCAACCTCTATTTGATAAGCTCCAACCTATTAATCCTTCAATGGTTGATCTAGTATGCTTCTTCATAGAATCTTCCTCTCACAAATCTGATTACAACTCACACAATAACCTTCCAAATCTGATCACTACACAATAACCTTCTCTCACAAATCTGATCACTATTTTTGATTCTGTATGATGTAAGTCTTTTATTTTCAAATCAAGTTCACACACACAAATACTTTCTTCTCTCACAATTCTGATCACACACTTTCTTTCCTCACAAAATTGATCTAACTCATGCAGAACTTCTTTACGATAAATTGATCATAATGTGGCAATATCTTTCTCTTAATTCTTACACATATCCTTCATATAATTATGTATTTATACTTCATGTAATTTGCTCATATTCTCTATGCTCAATCACATATTCTTTCTCTTAGAACAAATCAGAATTACACTTCATTTTTTGCCCCTTTCTCTTTTCTCAAATCTGCTTTAATACTCAAAAATATATCATTGATTCTTGCTTTCTATCCACTTTTCTTCTTACCTTTTATGTCTTCAAAAAGGGTAAAGGACATACGCCTTTCACAATGGATACAACTCTTCAATATAAACACATACCTCTTCCCATATATTCGTCATATATATTTGCATTTAGCATTCATACATGGGCTGCATATACACTCAAAATAAATTTGAGTTACACTTCATATTTCTGCCCTTTACTTTCTTTGCAATCTGCTCTTATTCTCATAATATTCATTACACACTTGCCTTCAAATGTTCCTATCATTTACCTCTTATACTTTTCAATAGATTTGTCTTTTATGGATGGATGTCTCTAGCTGATTTGTCTTTACTCACAATTAGTCATCTGTGACTTTTGTCTTATATGCTTTTGTCTTTACTCACAATTCGTCCTTTGTGACTTTTGTCTTATAGGCTTTTGTCTTCTTCTCCAATTTGTCCTCTAGTGATGTTGTCTTCTTTCTTAAACTGATTTGTCTTTATTTGCTAACACAATTTGTCTCCTTGTTGCCTTTATAAAATCACATCATGTATACTAATGATTGTTGTTCCCCTTTGCAAAATATAACACTTGAAAATCGTTGGTATCCACAAAGTATTCACACCATACAAAATTGATCGCTACATGTGTATATCGAAGTATGGTTCTCTGGAAATGTCTTCAAAACCTATTTTATATCATCCTTGTCTCTTTCCTTCAAGGAGTTGGCCTCATATGGATTTAAATATTTAATAAGCCAATAGGCTTTTATATGTGAGCATTATAGTGCTTGTAAAATTGTCTCACGCTGTAAAAAAAATTCACACCCGAAAATTTTCTAAATTTGTCGGTTGTTATTATCAGCGTATTCCTTGAACCTCCTATGGGTGCAAGTGCTAGTTTAAATTCTTCTTTCACAAGTCGGTCACCTTGGATGTATAATTAAATTTGAACTCCATTCTATGTCGACCCAAAACACTTATATCTCAAATGTTTAAATCTTTAATTTAAACATGCAATCTCCCAACGGTAACATGTAACGGATGTATGCTTTACTCTCCAACGGAGATGTATAACGGGTACCTCTTATTATAACGGTCCTCTCTTTACCTTGACATCAATGACATCGCTTAACATCAATAACAACATATTCCAACGTACACAACCATGCATCTCACTCAAGAATATCCCATGTATAAAACGTGTAGATTAATAAACCAATTTGTTCTAATTCATGTATTCTTCTTTGTCTAATCCTTTGTCTCCATATTGCTTCTACTTGCACGCAATGCATCTAGGTCCTCAACTAGAGCATTGTCCCCAAACTACCTAGGATTTACATCAAGCAAAGTGCTTTTGTGGTAGCGGCCAAAGTTAGAAGTCTTTATAGCTTTGGAGTTCACCTAGCCTTGAGATGTAGATTGACCTTGAAGATCAATCGCAGTCAAACGTTTTTAAGCTTGTTAATGCACAAGCCTCTCTTGAACTCTATGATTGTGATATGTCACAATGTCATAGAATGGTGGTTAGCAAAAGTTTGAAAGTGCCCAAGTAGAAATATATGTTGACCTTACAACTATTCTATTATTCAAGGCATCAAGCTTGGCTTACACAAGGAGATGCAGCTCCACCCAACTAAAACTAACCATGTAGGATTATTACACTACAAATTTGCCATGTTGTGCCATGTCTACGTTGTCAACAAGATCAGAGTAATAACCATTGATAAATATCACCCATGGAAATTGCCTAGTTGCCCTTAAGTGTGCAAAACTTTTCAAGTCTAGAAGAAAATTTTGCAGTTTTAAGTTTTGAGAAACCATAGTTAGTGGGTTCAAGTAATAGAAAAGAGCTTAAACAGCCAACACATTGTGGTTGTGTTGCAGTTTTAAGTTTTGAGAAACCATAGTTAGTGGGTTCAAGTAATAGAAAAGAGCTTAAACAGCCGACACATTGTGGTTGTTTAGGTGGGGAGGAGGTCCCCCCCCTAAAGAACATGCCAGTTGTTTACATACAACTGAGAAAGAGCACTATGGTGCCATTAACATAGAGAGTCAAAGCTAGTTCCCAGTGCTTTGTACTAGAACTTGGCAACATATTTTCAAGACTAAATAATTTATTGAGTTTTTTGAATCTTGCAATTGCTTTTACTTGCTCACCGTAAACAGCCGACACGTCGTCGTGTTGGTTGTTTTAAAAAAATCGACTCTACCTAAATTCGACAATCTTGCTCGACTTGTTCGACTAGAGCTAATCGACTATTTCAAACCTCGTGTTTTTGGATAGGGTCGATTTGTGTCGACCAGTCGGTGACAAATCGACTGTCAATACGTTTACAACGTAACAGTTGTTTAAGCTCTTCCCTTTTACTTGCCTCGGGCCTACTTGAATGGTGTTGCCCTTTGTTAGAGCATGTACTAGGAATGGGCTTTGCTCAAAAATATGCTTCTAGTTTTTGGGTGAGTTCAACTTGTGGATATCTATGGCCCAAAATATAAAAAAAAAGAGAGTTCGACAATGTATAAAATGATGGCACTTACAAGGTGCATCTATAATTTCTTGATGCCTATCTTCTCCAATAGTGTGGATTAAGGGTAGATTGCCACCACCAAACTACAGGTCATGCTCTCATACTAAGCGGGCTTATAAATCATCCTTGCATTTATGACCTCATGAATAAACTATCTAGTTCCTATCAGTCGACAGCCCTTCTATGGAGCCTCTACCTTTGCCCTAATCAACAGAGTACATCAATGACTGATGATTTTCCCATATTCCGGAACAATAATGTGTCCTCTATGTAGAATCTCTTCTGGCTATTAAAAAACAAATGAGATAAATCTTTGTTCTACATTCTTTACCACCAAGAAGATCAAAGATAACTAACGTATTTCCATGGCAAAGATCACACTAATGAAGTATATTTCAAATGAGCTGTATATAAATAGGCATTTCATGAGTACGCTTAAAATGATATTCAAAAAGTCATAAAAAGATTTAATATAATTTTAAATACTGTGGCATATTGTTTGCCTGAAATGACTTTCTTTCTCAATATTTTATCCCGTGAATTTCAATCCATTCTATATACCACCTAACTATGCTTCCAAGTTTAGATTAATCTCCACATTCTAGAGTCTGTCATTGAACATCCTCAACTATCACAGAACATTACCGATTGATAGAGTAAAGTGATTAAAATTTAATTGTTATAAATATATATCATTTGATTAATCAGTCAGCAGTAGAATGGGTACTTCTCCACCGCAAAGGAAATTCTTATTCTCTTGTTGTTTAGCTGTCAGAAAAATAATGGGAATAGGATACCACGTTCACAGAAATGCCACTCGATGAAAATCAACAAGTTCATGTAAGTAGTGTTAAGCTAACGCTAGATTTGGAGCTTAGTTTTATAATGTAAACAGCACTGAACGTGTCTATTTACACACAAACATATGCTCTGGAACAATAGATGTGGGTTCACAATTTTGAAGTTCTAAATTCGTGCTTCAAAATTGGGCGAATGTATTCCTCATACCCTTTGGGTACAACAGACTCATTAAGAGGATCCTTGAAAGCTTCTTCATACAGATGTGGATAAACATCTCCATCGTATCGTCCAAGTACTGATCCCAAATAGTGATCTGTGTAATTAAATGCATCCACCAGAGCCACAGCATTTGGGCGGACCTACAAGCAAGGATGCAAACATGGCTGAATAAAAAGATGTGAAAAGTTATGTATGCATGCACGAACCTAAAACCTATAGCTCTAAAAAGCAATTGACATGAATTCGATTTCTTGGTACTTAAGTGAGCAAACCTGTGAATAAAGGGCACGAAGCTGATCACTTGCAAGTGTCAACTGTTCAGATGTAAGGTAACCAACTGAGAGGAAATCACCCCGATGTTTGCACAGTAATGACAATGAATACACACTGCACAACATCTCAAGCTGATGCTTCACCCCCTTTCCTGGAATGTCTTGCTCTAGTTTCTCAATAAACCTACAGAATAATAATCAGTATTAGTTGTGAATTCTGAAGTGCCTTACTTTCTACATATAACAACCCAATTTTAGAGAAAATCTAGTATAAAGTTCCAGGCCAAATTTATTTTATTCTTCCTTGGATTTAACGATATACTGAATCCAGACAACAAAAATAGCATCATTCAAAAATTAGGCTCAACAGATCAGAGGGTTGGATCTAGAAGAAAATTGATAAGTACAAAACTTGTGTCATAGATCATTTGAAGTGAAAATTGTAAGCCTTTTGTTAGAAAATAAAAATTGGCCACAAAGTCTCCCAAGATGCAGCAAGCAGCAGTAAGTCCAGAAATTGGTTTTCCCAGAGGGCTGAGGCTATGTTAAGACTATTGAATGGAAGTACAAGATAATGTTGAAAGACAGAGAAAGGGCAATATCTTCATCTAAAGATGCGAGTTAAAAACCCTTTATCTCAAAGAATGTACTTAACTATCAATAATTAGCTATCTTGGAGGGTGTTTAAATACTCAATAGACCCCTATCTAAAGTATCAGGAGCAAGAATAATTGTGTAACATAGTAATCTTGGTGTTCTCTGCTCGTAAGAAATCAAAGAGTTCAGACTTAAGTGATCCATATATTCATCATGACCCTGTGCCTAATCTTCTGGACATAAAGAATTCTGTCACGACTCTTCCTTCTCTTGAATGCTCTGTTGCAGGGTTCAGCAGGACCACCCTTCGTACCCGTATGGGTCCAGTTCGGGGCTGGGACAGCCTGGGGTTCACCCAAGGTCCACCCGGTGAAGGACCCACAGGGAATCCAGGGTGCCCAAGGCGGAACCCCATCCAGACCCGAGCGAACCCAGACATACCCACAGCTTCCCACTCATTAAAATTTTTTTTTTTAAAATTCTTTTTACATTTTTAAAAGCAAAAAAGTGTCTCAACACCTAATTTTTCCCTAAAGTGAGGGCTTTTGACCTCTTTAGCCTCATGTCACAAACACAAGTGAGTAAAACAACATTTTTTCCTCCAAGCTGCCATTGTTGATTTTTGAACGTTGCTGCATTTTTCTTCAAAGGTGAAGGATATAAGAAAGAAAGACCTACACCAATAGGAGAGAAAGAGTTGCATGGGGAAGATTTATCTATCAAAGGTAAGTAAAACTTGTAATTTTTTTCAAGTTTTTTTTAATGTCTTGAATTTTTTTTAACCTTTTAATATTTTATACATAATATAGGGTTATAAATGCCAATATTTTTATTATCATACAGAATGGCTAGTAGTTCTAGTTCAGTTGCCCCACATGTAGAGAGCTCGTTAAAATTTGACACAACGTCACCTCTTTGGTGGCATACAACCATGATTGAGCAAACTTCCTAGTGGTGGGGGTTATCATTGGCGTTGTAGCCAATGTGAAAATGAGTATAAGAGATCTTATAGTCGAGTGAAAGCTCACCTATGCACTCTAAGCAGCTTAGGAATAAGAGTTTGTCCATGGTCGAATAAAAAGGGTTGCCAAAAGAATAAATAATGGGATTTATTAAAGAACAAGAGGATGCTGACATGGTAAGTAACAAATCAAAGGAAATAGTACATCCTCTTTCCAATAAAGAATTGCAAAAACTTCCTGGTGGCTTAACACAACTGGCTGGCCCACATCCTTTCATGCCACTATCATATTCCTAAGAATAGAATACCCCCTTTCCTTCCCATAAAAGAGGCTCATTGGAAAAGATCTTAACGAATGAGGCAAGGGAATTGCTCGTTGCATTTATAGCAATGGGCTTCCTTTCAACCTTGTTAGATCATCATATTGGTAGGATATGTTGATAGCAAATGCCAATGCACCTACTAACTACATTAATCTTGGGCATGAAATGGTGCACACCTCCATACTGGCCAAGGAAAAAGCAAGGCATCATTGAGAGCAATCAGGATACATGTTCTGAAACAGGAGTGTCCATCATTTTTTATGGATGGAAGGATTGCGAAAACAAACCACTATTTAATGTCATTGCAGTGTCCCCTAAAGGGACCATATTTTTTAATGCAGTTGATTGTGAAGGGCAAGTGAAGGATGCAACCTTCATTGCCAATATCCTCATACAAGCCCATTCAAATGGTGGGCGCTGAAAACGTTGTCCAAGTCATAATGGACAACACTAAAAATTGTAGGGCAGCTAGTTCAATAGTGGAGGGCACATATGGGTATATTTTTTGGACACCATGTGCCGTCCACTCTCTCAACTTGATATTGCAAAAGATTGGCATAGAGATTGAGTGGGTCAAAGAAATCTACATGGAGGCCGAGGAGATTCAAATGTTTGTGACAAATCATCATGTCACAAGCCATCTTCAAGACCTTCTCCAACTCGGAGTTTTGAAGGTAATCTTATTTTTAAGTATATTTATTATTTTTAAATTTTGTTAAGTTGCTACTTTTTAATTTTTTTTTAATTTGTTTTATTTTTTCCACCATGTTAGGTTGTCGAGACTCAATTCGCATCGCACAAAATTGTCTTGACATAACTTGTGAAGGTGTAAGAGGCATTGGACGCCATGGTCATCAACACTCTTTGGAGTGTATAGAGGCAATCATAGATAGAGCCCAAAAAGTCAAAGGATTAACCCTAGATGATGAGTGGTGGGCTAGTGTCGAATATGTTTTGAGTTTCACTGAACCCATCATGTGTATGATTAGGTATGCAAATACGGATTGACCATGTTTGGGTGAAATTTATGATGACATGGACTCCATGGTTGAAAAAATAAGGACCATAATAAAAGCCAAGGAGCATGACTGTGCAGAAGCGTTTTTCAAAAGAGTGCAAAAGATCATTGTTGAACATTGGAACAAGATGACCACACCTTTGCATCTCCTAGCATTTGCTTTGTCCCCAAAATATTATAGCAAAGAGATACTTTCCTTGCCAAGGAGGGTCGCACCATATAGAGATGAAGAGGTTGCTATTGGGTACAAAACTACATTTAGAAGAATATTCCCAAATGTAGATATATAGAGTGTTGTCTTGATTGAGTTTGGCCACTTCATATCTTCAAAGAATCATGATGTTTGCACTCTTCAATACAAATATATGAAAGATGCACATGAATGGCGGTACCTACATGGCCAAGGCTATATTTACCTACAGCCTCTTGCAATAAAAGTTCTATTTCAAGCATGCATCTTTTTATTTTTAAACTTCCTTATTTTTCTTCCACTACTATATATCACAGATGCAAAACTCACAGAGTACTTGCAAATCAAAAACAATGGTGAGTTACTCACTTAAAAACTCATGGACGAGTTTTTCAAAAACTCGCTACGCTTTTTTACTAAAAACACACCAATAAATCGCTGAAACTCACGATTTTCCAAGAAAAACTCGCCCAACTGGGTATAATTTTTTTTTTACCTAATATTAAAAACTTTTTATGATTTTTAAAACATTTTTATAACAAAAAAGTGCCAAATACCTAATTTTTCTCTTAAGTGATAAAATTGTGAAAATGGTGTGCACCATGAAAGTTTGTGTGGGTTTCAAAGGCCTTAATTTGACACTGCCCCCATACACCACGAGGGGTGCTACCCCTCGACCCCATTGGGGCTGTTGCCTCCAAACCTCCACTAGTTATTGAAATCTCGTCACATAAGAAACTTGATTACAATGAGAGGGTGATGAGGAATTGGGACATAACTCTTGAGCGTGCTGACTTAGACGTTATTATTGCACAACCTTCCAAAAATCTATTTATATGAAGCAACTTCTACATATGACATGACTAGTGGAAGTGGCATTGTAATTCATTTTTTAGTCTATGATATGTATTAAACTCTAATTTTTATTTATATATGATGGAAATTAGTAATGTGTTCTACAAATTCAATAATGTGTGTTTTTAAAGAATATTTTTAAAAATTTATGTATTTTCAAATGTTCGATAAACTTGTCGAGTTATTGCCGAGTTTTCCTTGAGTTTTTGCTGAGTCCCAAGTTTTAAAAAAATTTGGGTCTACCGATTAATTGCCGAGTCCGACTTTTCAACTATGCTATATATTATAATTTTTGTTTTATGATTGTAAATGTTGTATGCAAATTCAACAAGTTGCAAGTTCTTTAGTTGAGAAAAATTGGAGCACACACTCCTTTATCCATTCAATTAAATGCAACTGATTGGGTGCGAAAAAAGTTGAGAATTTGGTCTTTGCGCAATCCAACTTGTGTCTCTTGTCACATAACAAACCTGATTACAATGAGGGGGTGATAAGGAATTGGAATAACTCTTGAGTGTGCTGACGTAGATGCTACTGTTGCATAGCTTGCTGAATTCTCCATAGATGAGGTAGCTTCTACATATGACATGGCTAGTGGGAGTGGCATTGCAATTTCAAATGTTGACTTTGATGCTCTCAATGAAAAGTCATATGAAGATTATTGAATATTCATTGTAAATTTCATTTTGTATTGCTATTTGACAAATCACTTAATTATGAATTTCAATTTGAGTATTTTCTTTATTGCAAGTTACAAGGTATTTAAACATTTTGTTTATTGGCAATTATGAGTATTACTCTTTTTATAATTTTTAATCTATATATATACACACGAATTCATACACAGGGGAAAAGCTTGTCATACCAATGTACCCAAACCCCAAACCCATACCCATCCATGTACCAAGACCAGAAACATAGCTTGAAAGTAAACTGGTCTTTTAGGTTGCTTTTTCCAACATAAATGAAGTTTAATTATCAAAACGGCATTCATATAGCTCAATTGGTGTTTGCAAAAGCTTTAACCCAAGTTATTAGTAAACACATACATTAAATATAAAATATAAAGAAAATTAACCATTATTGCAATGTTAAGTACTAAATCAATATCAAAATAAACAAACATTAACAGAGGTTAAGAGGTAGTTGCTTTTCAAAGTTTCAACAAAGTCTACCATGGGTTCAAAAGCATCGATAACCCAAATCCAGTGAAGAATGGACACTCAAACCCTTATTCAACAAATGATACAATAATCAAACTAGCAAAATAAATACAACTTCAAAGAATGAGAGACAATCGCAAGATTGCTAGACAAGAAATGGCTCAACACAATATGCATTAACCAAAAAGCTCACAACACATGAATGAATCAACAAGCTAGATGAGCGAATACATAAATAGAAAAGCATGGAGACAAATATGACCAATGAAATAAGTAACTCCAACTACTCAAAAATAGGCGAGAGTCACACATATGAAAGATGTCATCTACCCTCATAATGACCCACTCACCACTACCTAACCAAGTTAAACAACCATGTAAGAAAATACATAATATACAACTAAGGAATATAATAAATCTACACTAACACCCCCCTTAAGTGTAGCTTAGATGAGTGAAAAAGATAAGTCCCAAAAAATGAAACCTAATGAAGCACTCGTGTACATAGAAATCCCCTCCAATAAAAGAGAGATGGACCTCACCCTTTTGCCCCTCTGCCCTCCCTCTCCTAGCCTCTCATCCAATAAAAGAGAGATAAGCCTCACCTGCACCCCGGCCACCCCACAATTAGAGAGAAAAAAGACCCTCCCCCCCAAAGTAGAGAGAGAGAGACCCCTTGAAAGAAGTAGCACCCTCAATAAAGCTCGTAATTGGAAAAACTTTCTTTCTATCAAGGGTTTGATGAAGATGTCAGTAATCTACTCAAAAGTCGAGCAATATTAGAGATCAATGACATGTCCATGAATAAGCTTCTAGATATAATGCATGTGAACCTCATGTGCTTGGTTTGCTAAAGGTGGACCAAGTTCTATGAAATATAAATAGCACCCTAGTTGCCGCAAAAGATAAGAAATCGCTGTTTGAACTAGATGCCAAACTCGATGAGCATGTGTTGAACCCAAAGGGCCTCAGTAGCAACATTCATAGCCCCCTGATACTTGACCTCAATGGAAGATACAACAATTGCATGTTGCTTATTGCTTAACCAACATATAGGATTTTAACCAAGTGAAAAAATGTAGCCTGAACTGCACTTATGATCCTCAAAATTGCTTGCCCAATCTAAATCAGTATACCCAACCAAGTCAATACCAATACTTGTTGCATAATGAATTCCATAACCATGAGTACTCTGTATGTAGTGGAGAATCTACTTGTCTACTCTCTAGTGCAACTCATGGGGCTCCTGCATAAATCAAGAGACCATGCCAATGGAGTATGAAAAGTTGGATTGTGTATGAATCAGGGAAATGATGCTACCAACAAGTTGTTGATACAAAGTAGTATCAACCAAAGGTGAAGAGCACTATGCCTCAAATTTGACTCCAAAAAGAAAGGGAGTCAGAGCAAGCTTGCAATCAACCATGTGGAACCACGAGAGCAAATCAAAAGTATACTTGGATTCTGCAATAGTAATCTCGAAAGCTATGTTATTAGAAATGACATGTTTCACCCTTGGTACAAGACCGGATAGGAGCAAGTACAAGAGCGAGCATGGGAGTGAGGACAGGGTACGCCCCTGCCACCTTGGGTACCCTGTGGGTACATCGTATGAAAAGTTGGATTGTGTATGAATCAAGGAAATGGTGCTACCAACAAGTTGTTGATACAAAGTAGTATCAACCAAAGGTGAAGAGCACTATTCCTCAAATTTGACTCCAAAAAGAAAAGGAGTCGGGGCAAGCTTGCAATCAACCATGTGGAACCACGAGAGCAAATCAAAAGCATACTTGGATTCTGCAATAGTAATCTCGAAAACTATGTTATTAGAAACGACATGTTTCACCCTTGGTACAAGACCGAATAGGAGCAAGTACAAGAGCGAGCATGGGAGTGAGGACAGGGTATGCCCCTACCACCCTAGGTGCCTTGTGGGTACATCTAGGATGTACCCACAGGGTACACAAGGTGGTAGGGGCATACCCTATCCATCCCTAGATGTGCTTGGATGCTCTTAGCCAAACCTAAAGCCAAAGCAGAATTTTCAAACAAAAAATGTTTTTTAACTTAGAAAAAACATTTTAAAAGCCTACAATACCCTAAAAGTGACTAATAACATTCATTTCACAATCACGAAGCACAAAAACAACCAGTATCATTCCCCTTTGCCATTTTTGCATTTGTGAAGCTAGCTGGGTTTTTTGAAAGGTGAAGGATTGCAAATGTGTCGAAGACATTTGTTAGGAGCTACAAGAAGGAACTAGCTTGCACAAATGAGATTTATTGATCAAAGCTAAGAATTTTGTAAGATTCTTTCAAGTTTTTGAGGAATTTTTTCAACTTTTTTCTCAAAAAAAAAAAATTAAAGATTTTTTTAAAAACATTTTAGATGTTTTTTTAAAATTGTTTTTTGTTTTTATTATGTTTATATGTATTGTAAGGGTTACATTTACATTTTTTTTAAATTTCTTGTAATAACAATCTATTCAAAATGGGTACTAGTTCAAGTTCAAAGGCCCTAGAGACAAGTAGACACTGCAAATGCGATCAAGCATCACCTCTATGGAAATATGTTACAGTGATTGAACAACTTCCAGGAGGTGGGGTTATCTTTAGTGTTGTAGTCACTGTGGAATCGAGTATAAGAGCCTATATAGTCGAGTGAAAGCTCACCTTTGTGCTATGATCGGGCTAGGAATTAGAGTTTGTTAAAGGGTGTTGTACGCAATCTAAAACCGGATTGTGTTCTCTATCATCGTCTTCAAATTATCCTATGTCAAGTCACGTAATCGGCCATATTGTCATTTGTGCATGTCAATGTTGAGATCGAAAGTCATTTTCACTCAATTCATCGTAAAATGTTTGCATCATCAAATCCACCACTAGTTTATTGTCGTCATCATAAACCATGTTATGAAAGTCCAAAATGCTGAAGTTAATGTTCAAAGTGTCGAACTTGGCATTCATTCTAGTTGTCGTCAAAGGTCAGAAAGATCATCTTCGATCGATATTATCAACGTTCGCCGTGTCCCAAAAAGTCGAATTGTCATCTTTGTTTATGTCCATGTCCATAAGTTGTCCGCAAAATTTTGATGATTTTAAGATATAATTAATAATTTATTATTAATTATTTGTTATTATTTTTAAAATTGAAATTTATGTCAGTATTTATTATTATTTAAAAATTAAAAATGATTATTATTCTTAATACTTATTATTGTTAATAATTATTATTAAAAATAACAATTAAAAATCTAAAAAATGTATATAAAATAATAATACAAAGAGCGCATGCCTTTGTAAAGGCATGCAAGAAGGAAAAGCTCCTAAAGAAATAAAACAGAGCACCCATCCAAAGACAAGGCGCATCAAGAAAGAAGACCCCGCATTTTTGTAAGGAGTGTCAAGATATTAAAAATGAAGGAAGACTTTGGTAAGTGCCTTCCACACGCTTCTCATGCACCTTGTAAGGCAAAACAAAAACGTATAAGATGAAATGCTGGTAAGAAAGGATTAACACACCAGTAGGAGATACAACACACCCATACAAAGGAAGATGCCTCCCATTCAAGCACCAAAAGCACCAATTTAAAACACAAAACGCCAAGCAAAGATTTTAGATGCGCTATACCAAAGGAAGTCCCAATACCTATGCAGAAATTCAACGCCCAAAGCTAGAAACCAGGATAGAATCAAATCAAATACAAAGTGCCTCATGCCAGTCAAAGACATTTAAAAGAGAAATCAGTGACACCTCTTAAAATCGCACCTCTGCCATCCATATTAAGTGCTCAATCAGCAAGAAAGTCAGCGTGGAGATTTAGGAGAAAAGACAATTTATTATCAAGACAAATGCTTGATTCAGGAAGTCCAAGTCCATCGCATCGATAAGAAGAATCACTTTAGACCATCAAGGACGTCTATTGAAGAAAAGAATATGCAGCGACCTTTGTGTTTTGAAGAAGTGGCAGATCTTTTGAAGATAACATTGCTTGTTGACAAAAAGTTGCACTGCAAGATGATATATATTCCCAATTCAATGCAAATAAGAGGAACAATGTTTGCAACTCTGTAATTCATGGAGGGTTGGTCAAGATTTTTCAGATTCGAGTTACCAAGATTCTTGAATTGCAAGGATCTTCAAAAAGTTTGCTAGATTTCGTTGAAGGATTCATCGTCAAATCAGAATCGTCACCAAAAGCCACCACAAGAAATTATATTTTTAGCTAGCACTAAAAATAGATCATCATCAATGAGGAAAAGCGCATTCAAATTTTGCTATTTTTGGTGTTCTCTATTTTTAGCGTCAACTCGAGTTGGCACTTGTTCCACTATCATGCAGAGGATGTGAGCACGAAGTCATAGTTTGCAGCAAATTTGATCTTCAATTCAAATGGAGTTTGCATGATTTTAATCATCAATTGGGCTACAGTTACATGGTTGTAGTTTTAGTTTAAGTGGAGCAAATAGTTTGTAATAAAGTTTGCATGTAATGCAAAGACCAGTTAGCTACAATTAGGAGTTCAATTATTATTTTAATTTATTTTCATGCAAGTCTTTGTAAACAGTATAAATAAGTGTTTTTTGCACATAGAGAAGGGGGAGTAAGTATTCAACATTTAGATATCAGTGTTGTATTATGATCAGTCAATGAATAAAGAGCAATGACAATTCTCATCCCTACAATTTGCTGAAATTGTTATTAGTCGTATATTCATGTGATTGTGATTTTGTTACTCGTTCAATAGATTTCATTATGCATGTCTTGCTTCAAAGAATCTATTGGAATGTGTTGTCATCAATACTAAGGTTAAGTCAATTCAATGAATCTGTGAACTTTGTGTCACAGCGAAATTGAAGATATAAGTCGTCGCTTTGTATCATCTTATGTATGATTTAATCATAGTGTTCATAATTATGCCTTTTTGTGTTAATCAATCCAAGTTGTGTGTACTTGCCCTACTCAGCCTCCGGATTTAGTTGAATAGTGCAAACGTCTAGCAATAGGTTTTAATTCAAGTCAAAAAACTCAAAATCCTTGCCTCGTGGTTGAAAGTGCGTCTCTACCTTTTGCACATCGCAAACCCAAAAAGAACGCATATTTATGGTTTTATTCAACATAAACAAGAAATGCCTCTGAACACACTGTAAAGTCTATATATTGCCAGTTCATTTGTATAGTTTTAAGTTAGTTTTATTTTACAGAGAACTTCCCCTGCTAATTTGAAGAGTGATTTTACTACACATCTGTTCCATTTTATGTCACACTGAAAGGTGCGAAATAAACGCTAACAAAGGGTCAAACAAGGAGTTGCCAAAGGAACAAAGTTTGGCATATATTAGAGAATAAGAAGTTGATGCTATGAGTGAGAACAAAATTAAAATCTCATCCTTCAGCCAAGAAAAGAGCAGGGAAGCCACCTACACCATCTCCTTCAATAGTGGCTACCCCACATACTTTCTTGGAGACACTATCTACCCAAGAAGATCCCTCTATTTCATCCAGCAAAAGAGGCCCATTGGAGAAGCCGTTCCAGGATGAGGCAAGGGGCAATGCAGATGAACACATTGCATGTTGCACTTACGTCAATGGTCTTCCTTTCAACTTGGTGAGATCACCATATTGACGGGAAATGGTGACAACAATCAATCAAACACCCTCTGATTACACAAGTCCTAGGTATGAGAAGGTGCGCACCACTTTATTGGCAAAAGAAAAAAAATTGTAGAGACATCACTAAAACCAATCAAGGATTCATGGGTTGAAACAAGAGTGTCCATTGTTTCTGATGGATGGAAAGATTGTAAAAACTGGCTTTTAATAAATGTCATTATAGTGTCCCCTAAAAGGATAATGTTTTTTAAGGCGGTTGATTGTAAGGGGCAAGTGAAGGATGCAAACTTCATTTCTTAAAATCCTCATTGAGTCCATAGAGATGGTGGGTGCTAAGAAGGTTGTCCACGTCATAATGGACAATGCAAATAAGTGCTTTGATTAAGGAAAGGTACAAACACATTTTTTGACAAACACATTTTTTGGACACCATGTACCACCCACTTCCTGAACTTAGTGATACAAAAGATTGGCACTCAAATAGAGTGGGTGAAAAAAATATACACTGAGGGCGAGGAGATTCAGATGTTCATGACAAACCATCATATGTCACAAGGCATCTTCAAGTCTTTCTCCAATTTGGAATCATTGAAGGTAAATTTATAAAATTTCAATATTTATTGTAAATTTAATTTATGACATTTACTTATTTGAATTTTAATTGTCATTAACTATTTTTTACACTACATTAGGTTGTTAAGACTCGTTTTGCATCGCATACAATTGTTTTGAGACAACTTGTGAAGGTGCAAGAGGCATTGAGTGACATGGCCATTAGCAACCAATGGAGTATGTGGAGCCAATCAAATTCAAAAAGGCCCAAAAGGTCAAATCATTGACCCTGGATGATGATTGGTAGGCTCGTGTGGACTACGTCTTGAGTTTCACCGAACCCATCATGAGTATGATCAAGTTTGTTGATACACACCAGCTGTCATGTTCCGATATTAAGGCATTGTTTAAATTAAAGTTTTAAACATCGTGATGTTGACGGTAAAGTTGCTTTCTTGAAAACGTGATGTTTAATGATAGAGTTTTATATTAATATTAAATAATGTTATAAATAATTGTAATATAATATATAGTATAACAAAATATATTATATTATCAATTTAAATAATATTATGTATGTTAAATATTATATAATATAAATAAATACTAGTAATAAATAACAATATAATACATATGTTATATAATAATAATACATGATTATAAATACAAATATTAAATATTATATATATTATTATATATCATAAATTAAGGATTGATATCCTCCAAAGAACACCTTCTTCCTCATGCCACTATTGATATCAATAAAACAAAGATCACCACAACTATTATAAATACAAGCTCAAGTAATTTTATATGAAGCTCTAGCTCTTAGTGGGATTTGGGACCCACATCCCACTATTCCTCCAATATTCTAAATACTGGAAAAAGAAACCAACGCAGCTGCTTATTATCAATATTCAAATATATAAGTTGCTGACTGAAATGGGTTGTCAGATTTTGTCTCCCATTAGCCAACACAACATAGATAACTTCAAATCAAAACAATGCGCTTTTGGTTTTATAATATGAACTCACTTGAAATTATGCAATTCCCTCAGCTTTCAAGTATTTTCTCCATTCCTCTATAAGCTACGTCACTTTTTAAACTCATGGAATAAAAGACAAGATAAACTAAATAAAATATAAGGAGCGCCGATTACCACAAACCGATGATGATTTGTTAACTATGAAATGGTGCGAATAACTAAAATTAACACCCGTTGGGAAAAACACACCTGATTGTTGTCTTTATAAGGGACGGAGGAAAAGAAGAAAGGATGGAAGAAGATATCTGCATATCAGACATCAGCAAAGGGAAGAACTCACATCTGAGAATTACACAGCTACGAATCATCTTTGTAATTAAGAGATCGATTCCTATAGCTTATTCTCAAAGCCATCACATATACGATTCTACCCAGCAGTCTGCCAATTATTCAAAGGTATGTGAATTATTAAGAATTAAATAGCTGTCATTGTTATATGAATCTGAATGGTAGAACTGAATATATATATGAGTTGTTGCATGAAAATCTGAATACTATGCTTTATGAATTCGAATGTGCTCATGAACATAATGTGCATTATTCAAATAAAGAAATGGGTCATGAATATAATTCATAAGCTGAAATAGTATCATCATGAGCATAAAGTTTAAGAATCAGTAGATTGTTAGAAGATAATGTAGAATGTTTAATATTTAATGTCTAAAAGATAATGAAAAAATGTAAAAGAAAAATAGTATGATCATCATGGTATAAATACCAAATGTTAAAGTGTTCATCATATAAATGTCTAATATAGAATAATCATGTATGTAAATGTCTAATATAGAACAATCATCATATGCATAGAATGTTAGGACAGTCATAATGTGCCTAAGTGTAGAATGATCATAATATGAATGATATTGTCATGAACATGATCAATAATGATAATGAAATGTGATCATATGAATATATGATGAGCCAATTAAGACATGAGGCCAAAATGATCAAACATTGTATGAGAATGTCCACAAGGACTTAGAAATCATAGGATTGTGCTATATCCAAGAGAAGGATTAGCCTCGCCATTAATCATCTCGTTATCCTAGGTGTATGGGTAAGTTAGAAGAATGTATTTTAGACCTAGGTAACCCTCAAGTGGATGAAGAACACTGTGTGGGTGTGAAGTCCCTTGAGCCAAGAGACGAAAAACACTGTGTGGGTGTGAAGTCCTTGGGCCTATGGTAATGATGAGCTCATCAATGTTAAATGTGCCCAACGTGAGGTGACTCTTGATTGGGATGAAGAATGTTGTGTGGACATGAAGTTCCCATCAAGCCAAATGGTGAAGAACTCTGTGTGGGAGTGAAGCCTATGGGCCTACATATGGGATGGTTAGTGTCTCCTTAATGAACCATGCCTATGGAGTTAGAGATGGATTAATGACAAGGCGACACATGATCCTCTCAAGGATAGAGCATAAGGCCTTTGATCATGAATATGAATATGAATACAAATATGAATATGAAAGTGAATATAGAATAATTATGAATATGAATTATGTGATTATGGAATTATAAATTCTAGGATAAATATGGAAAGAATATGGATCTATGTTAATTATGATATGAAAGAGAAAATTTTGGAATACTAATGTTTTCATTTTGTAAGTTGAAATTGTGCAAGGTTGTGAACAGTTTGAGCTTACTAGAAGGGGACATTACACCGGCCATGTTGGGGAGAAATCTATGTTGGCATGGACTCCATGATAAAAAAAAAAATGAGCCATAATAGCAAAGAAGAAGAATGAACTCAAAGAAACATTTTTCCTAAGGGTGAAAAAATCATTCTTTAGCACTAGAACAAGATGACCACGCCCTTTCATCTCCTTGCATGTGCATTATCTCCAAAATATTACATGGAAATACTTTCATTCCCTAGGAGAATGACACTATATAGAGACAATGAAGTTGCTAATGGGTACAAAAAAGCATTCCGAAAAATCTTATCAAATCTAAAAGTGGTCGATAAGGTTAGGAATGAATTTGGTAGGTTCATCACAAGACAAGATCATAGTATTTGTGCTCTTCAAGACAAGTACAAGACAGATGCCCATACATGGTGGTACCTCCATGGGCAAACTTATATGATCCTCCAACCTCTTGCAATCAAAATTCTATCACAAGTAAGAATTTCTATTTTTTAATTTCTAACATTATTACCATTCTTTTTGCATTTTTAAGTTGTATTGACTTTCTCTCCAATTTCAACAAGTTGCAAGTTCTTTTGTTGAGCGATATTGGAGTACATACTTTTTGGTTCACTCGTCAGCTGCAAAAAAAAAAAAAGCAAAAGATTTGGTTTACGTCCATCATAACTTGTGCCTCCTATCACATAAAGATGTTGACTACAAGGAAGGGGCAACGAAGAATTGGAATATAGCCCCTGAGTGTGCCAACTTGGATACATCTATTTTAGAGCTTGCCAAAGTCAGTATTGATAACCACAAGGCTCCTACACTGTATTGTCCCTAATTGGACTATTAACACAATTTCACCAAATTTTTAAAATCAACACAAACCTAAGCTCTTTCTGATCACTTTCATCTCAATGTGGGCAAGGTAGAGCATACGAAGACTGGGATGCGAACAATATGCAACTAATTCAAACTCACCAGCGACAAGCCACACAGTTTACAATCAATACCCAACTTGCAAATAAGTATGTAGATATGATCAAAGCCACCACCAGACTATAAGCAAGTCCGATCAATGCCAACTTGGCAAATAACAAGCAGACCTGATCAATGCCAAACAAGCTAATTACAAACTACAAATCTAATCAATGTCAAACTAGCAGATAACAAACAGATCTGCATCAACGCCAAATTGGTGGATAATGGAATTCAAATCTTAGCAGTTACACCATCCAATCTCCATTGCAATGTCAATGCAAATATTGATGAGGAATCTGGTGGTAAAACCTTCTAGAATCCACTTACAAATATAAATTCCAATCTGGCGATGAACCACACAGATTTTAACAATGCAACAATGACAAATAATAACACACAAACTTAGGAATCACAGCTGTTGAAAACTCTTCTAATCAGCATAGGAATATCTAAATTACAATTCAACAGAGGGATCTGAATTAAGCAAATACTAGTGAGAAGCAACTGTAGCAGAATAGGGTTGGATTGGACAACAGATTCCAATGCACCAAACACCCAAAATACAAGTGTATAAAAGCCAAGAAGAAGAATATTATAATTTGGAATAGTTGCCAAACTCTCAACACTATGAACAACACTCACAAATAACTTGCTGCAATCCCAAATTAGATGAAACCATTCTCAATAAGTGCAGCAGGCTGAGTAGATGATGTTACAACTTACAAGCCATTGTAGCCCCTAGAAACCACAAAGGAAGCAGTGGTTTAACCTCCCAAGCTGTGCGGCCTTTTCTGGAACATATACAGACCAAAATAATGTTATACCAGCTCACAATGATCACAACAGTGTCTATACTTGGTGGTTTGTGTTTGAATGCTGCAACAAAAGATATTGACTAGCAATCAAAGGCAAATCTTCAATAAACAACCCTTAAAACTTGTATGACCCCTTACACCATGGTGCGGCTAGCATACAAAGAAGTATGGCTGCCATGAACAGCATTTTATAACCTAACAACCAGCCTGAATGAAGTTCGGCCAGCAATGGGGAATATACGGCCTTTCACAAAGAAATGATCAGCAATATTAAAATATGTGATCCCTCCTAATAATTCATTTTTCTTGATGTGAATCCCATTTCATCATAGGCTACGATCAGTTGTTAGCGACATGGCATGCAAATAACATTTCTCCTTTATCATACAAATAAAGTAATTCCTCCAAAACTGGAACAGCAAGCTCACAAACAACAATATGCAGCAAATATATTGATATTTGATTGAAAACCAAACTATAAACCCATAAAACAACTGCAATATGCAACTGTAGTCATATGGATCATTGTAGCAATGGTACGAATTACTATAGTAGCGGTACGAATTACTGTAGCAATCTTCAAAAATCAGAAAATCTTCAATATCTTAACACCAACCTCAAGAAATCAATTGGAACTAGAACTTTCAGCACAATGGTGACTACTAAATAAAATCCCTCGAATTGGAGTTGAGGGTTTTCGTCTCCAAAGCCCAGCTTTATAGTGCACAAATACTTCCTATATGGAATTACTCAAATGGCTAGGAGGGTTTTCATCCTCAAAATCATCTTGTCAAAGCATTTTCATCCTAGGGCAAAGGAAGAAAAACTCTTGCTCATTCTCAAGAAAAAGAAATTGATAATAAGATAGAATCCTTCTTCTGTGCATAACTCCTCCTTTTATAGGCACTTTTGAGGAAATAAAATATTATTCTTTTCTCCCTTTTCCCTCCAAAATATAATTCAAAGCAACTTAAGAACCTTTTAAAATAAAATTACTTTGTACCCCCATGCCTAGTAGCACTTTATAACATCAATTTATGCCCTCTTTTAAAAAGAATTTATCATATTGGACAATTTTTTTAAAAATATTCTTTTAATAATAAAGCATAAGTTGTCTTTTTAAAATACAACATAAAGTCAAAGTTACTGGATTCTTTTGCTTTACTTGCTGCACCCGTATTGGTACGGTTCAAATACAGGAGTAGGGATGGGACGCAAGGGGTTCGCCAAGGTCTGCCCTAGACACCCTCAGTTCCTTGCGAGGGAACCCAAGATGCCTTGGGTGACCCCCCCACGTCTCGTGAGGATCCAGATGAATGTCAACGAAAAAAATGTGAAAGAGGTGTTGTGATCAAGCGTTGAAAGCTCATTTTGCCATTAGTCATCACTATTTCTGCGTGAGAATTATTATTGCAGTTGAAGACTAGCGTGAAATAAAACCTTATTCTACCCTAGTTAAGGGGACACACCATGTTCGGTTCAAATGCAGGTGTCCATTTTGTGTGTTTTTTTATAAGATTGTTATTGGGGATTTCTCGTAGCCCCTATTTTCTAAATTATGAAGGATTTAAATATTTTGTTTATTGCCAATTATGAGTATTATTGTTTATATATATTATATATAATTATTACATAATATAATTATAATTTATTTAAGTCGTACCCGTACCCGAACCAAAAAAAATTGTCATACCGACGTACCAGAACCCCAAACTCATACCCATTCCCATACCAAGATTGACAACTTAGCATAAAGTTACTTTTTGGACAACTTAAGTTAAATTATTGTTATTTCCGTAGCTCGAAAAGGAGACATGACACACACATGATGTTCATGTAGCCAGTGGGAGTGTTCATGTAGCCAGTGGGAGTCGCACCATGACTACTTGTTCAAATGAAGTTGAACTAAGTGATGACTTAGATCTAGATGCTTTCGATGGAGAGTGTTGTGACATTTTCACACATCGCCCCATTGCAAATGGGGACCCCCCTTTTTCCTCGCTTTTTGTCCTCGTTTTTGCTTTAGGGTTTGAGTTTTTCTTTGAGTTTGTTGATTTGGTAGTATAAATTTGCCCAAGTCTTGCCGAGTTCCTGCTCAAAAGTCCCTATGGAAACTAAAATTGACTAAGGAGTGGAAAATTGGCCTAAGGGATGGATATTTAACTAAGGGTCCATATGCCTTCACCCTAACACGTCCCTGAAACCCTGAAATTGGCTAAGTCTGGTGTCCTGAAACCCTGAAAAACTGGCTAAGTTTGAAATCTGGTGGATCCTCAAAAATCTAAAATCTACATGTTAAATCCCTTGGATTCAGGACCTATCTCAAACATCCTGACAACATATTTCAAAATATTTAAAGTATAGGAAATTCAATCTATCAGGCAGGGACCTTTAAAATCTGGAAAAAAAAAAAGAAATTGTGAAATTCCTAAGGAAAATTGAGTCCTGGCCCTTGGGCGCAAAATCCTTGATCCCATGAAAAGTGCGACATGGAAAAATCCAAGGGTAAGTGAAAAGTGCGACAAGGAATTTATCCATAACATGATGTGCGACAAGGAATTTATCCATGACATGAAGTGCGCTCAAGGTATTTATCCACGACATGATGTGCGCTCAAGGAATTTATCTTGGACCTAGTGAAACATGCGACTTGGAATTTTTCCATGACTTAGCCAAAAGTGCACCTAATGATAATCCACCTTCACATGAAAAATGCAATCTATCTCAAGGATGAAAATCCATGATCAAGTGAAATGTGCGACATGGAAAGAATCCTTAACACCCTTGAAAATGTGATTTCCTCCAAGCAAGAATTCCATGATCTACCAAAAAGTGCAACATGGAGAATAGAATCCATGACATAAGGAAAAATGCAACTTGGAATTTTTCCATGACCCCATGAAAAGTGCGACTTGGAATTTCAAGGGAAAACTCTGGATGAACATGGAAATTGCGCTCCAAGACAAGGATGAAATCCACGACGCTATGAAAAGTGCGCTCAAGAAAAATCCAGTGCCAGAAAAGAAAAATCCATGATGAACATGAAACTGCGCCTAGGATTATTAGCCGACTTGAACCCAAAAATAATAAAATTCAATCAAAAATCTATGGAAAATTGTGAAATTCCTTACCTAGGTCAGCCCAGTTTGGATTAATTGCAAATGAAGAAAATCCTTCATTTATTCAAAAATTTGTGAATGAAATTGATCAAGATTGTGTATTTTTCTTCAATCATGCAAGTTTATTCATGTTTCATCTTAGTATTGCATTACGTTGAAGGATTTTGTTCGCCATGACTACTTGAGATTTTCTTTGTTCTGCAGGAATTGAGGACAAGGATAACTTCCATGAAGATGATGCTCAAGGATGATCAAAGCCATTCGAGAAGCATCAAGGAGACTATCTCAAGCATCAAAGAGTTCCAATGCCGGAGAAGGAGACTACTTCCAATAACAAGAGGACTTCACCTTTCAAGATACTTCAATGATACAAGGAAGGCTACCATCAAGATCATCCACAAGAGGAGATGCATTTCAAATCCAGCGTCGAGGAATCTAACATCAAAAGAAGATCAGTCCATGGAAATTTAAGAATGAGAAGAGGATCAAGCTTAAACATCATGAAGTCAAGGATTACACTAAGAAATCCATGCCAATACTAGAATCCAAGTGAAATGCAACATGAAGACAAAGTTCCCAAGTTCAAAGAACGTTCAAGAGATAACTGTTTGGAATATGCTGAGGTGGCATCCAGTCATCATTCAACCAATCCAAGTGTGCCACATCGACGTGTCCAGATTCATTGAACCTGGCCACCAAAGAAAGAGATAAGGGAGGCACCCTTCTAGAAGATCATGTGTTGTTGCTATTTCATTGGTCAAAAGTGGTGGTAGTTGTAACTACATTTCATTAGGGTTTTGTTGTCTAAATCTTGGCCATTGATTCTAGAATCAATCTAGGCCCTTGGTTGTAATTTTTGAGTTCTATATAAGGCTCATTCCTTTCATTTGTAAAGGAGATTTTTTTAGAGATTAGAAAGTTAGTTCTTTTTTAAAGAGTATAAGATTTTGAAGAATTGGAGAGACTATTGTGAAATTGTTGTAAAGATACTACCAAAATCAATACATACTCATTGAAGCCTGGTGAATATTATGTTATTTTGGGATGTTAGCATGGTTTCCAATTTCTCAAAGATAATTCAAAGCAAATTAGAAAGTTATATTGACGTTCATTGATATGGTGGATTAATGTGAAGATATTTGATGAATTCCTTGGTTCATACTTTTTGTGGTTTGCTGATGGTAAGCTACAATGCAAAGTTAACCTGAACCCCATTTTGCAATAGTTTGATTGTGGATATTTGTTCGAGTTACGCCAGCTGTGGGTATTTGAATGCATATTTGCAATATGAAAATCCTTCATTACTTTTGAAGATTGCACTAGTTTAGTGTAGTTGTTCTCATGGCGAAACGAAGCTCGGTTCGAAGGAATTTGTCTATCAAAGCATTATTCATTATCTCATTGTCCTTGGGAGTAGATTAGATTTCTCTTAACCCTTTCCTTTTATCATTTCTTTTTAGATAGATTGAAGAAGGTTTCATTCATTCACAAATCCAAGGAGTGAAGAGTAGATTTCATCCATGAGTAAGGAGTAATTTAGCGTAAGTCCCTTTGTGATTACCAGCAAAATCACATCATTCCACTGAGTCTATCCATGTGCACGTCGAGACCTGACATTCAAAGAACCTTGGAGTAATCTCATTTGATCACATAGTTTAGCATTTGAGATACTTTGTTCAAGAGAGCATAGAGCACTTAGTGTTTTATTCTAATGTTGTTGTCCTAAAAAACACATCAACAGAGAGGAAAACACACTTCTATTTTCAAGTTTTGTAATGATTTGACATATAGATATATAATATATTATATAATATAACATTGAATTATCAATTATCTTTTCGATTCAAATAATGAAATGTAGATTCATGATATTTACAAAATTACATGTTGTGAACTATGAAATGTATTTTCAATTCTATAATTTAACTTGTTTTTAGTATCAAGTATCAAATATATTTTAAGTTTTGTATAGTCACTACTGTATTTATATATATAGCCATACCCATACCCGAGGAAAAAATAAATTTGTCATACTGATGTGTACTTGAATCCCCAACCCGAGCCCATTCCCATACTAGTACCAACAACTTAGCTCAAAAGCAAACTAAGATATCTCAATCCTAAGAAAATAATGTAACTAACCCAAGTCAATCATAGAAAACTTGTCATGAAGGGCAGCTTTCACTACTACAATGGAAGATGAAAAATTCTCTGTTATCAATAAGCCATCAATATACAAAACCAAGAATAGGAATCATCCTACTACAAAATGTAGACATTCAGATCAGAATGGCATCTAAAGAACCCAACTGTGAGAAGGAAGGAATCCATCTTGGCATACCAAGCGCAAGCGACCTATTTCAAGCCATCGATAGATTTCTGAAGTCTATAAACCATGGAAAAATCTTGCAAAAAAACCAAAAAAAAACCCTACGTCTACTCCATATTTATCTCCTCCTCAAGGTCTCTTGTAATGTCCCTTTTTGGGATATTCCTGATTTTATGCCTTAAAACATTAATATTTACTCAAAATTATAATAGCTTTAACAAAGATCAAGAATTTATGATAATATTTGGATCAATAAATCATAACACAATTCTCAAAATCAATCATATCATGAATTCTTTGGAAATGGTTACAAATCTGCTGAATTAGAGGTTTTCATCCCTAACTCAACAATGGCAATATCAAGGGTTTTCATCCTTAACTTGCCAAGAGCATGAAAGGGTTTTCGTCCTTCCAACTCTTAGTCCACCTTGGAGGGTTTCCGTCCTCCTTGACCAAGATTTGGGTTTTTGTCCAAACTTGATAAAAGAAATAAAGGTTTTCGTCCTTATCCTCTCGTGAACTTGGAAGGGATTTCGTCCTTCCTATTTGCAAGAGACTTCCTCAAATTCAAAACTGATTGCTTGATGAAGTTGCTAGATTATTACTGATTGCTTTTGCTGATTAATATTTCTTGATGGATTGATGAGTAATTGCTTGAATTATTAATTGCTTCTTCGCTGATTTTTTCTTGTAAGCAGTCAATATTTATTTTTCCCAATTGATCCTTTCCTTCTAGATCCACCTTCTTACAAACCTTGTCTTGCTCAAGAGGCACAACCCTATATAGGTTGGTTGACCATCCATAACTAATTTACTTTAGTTTGTGTTTCCTTAATCTTTCTTTTTGGAGCACTCCTTGAATATCATTGTCAAGCGATTTCCTATTAATCGCTTTCTTCTTTTCTTTTTAAATATCTCATCTTGTGATTTCACCAGCATATGCATCGATTACTAATAATCATTTATAATAATAAGTAATTCAGCTATTGTCCATTTTAACGCAGCCTCCCAACATCTGACATGGGATGACTCAGCATCCAAATAGGAATAAGGCAGTCAAACTGCTAGCCATCAAATATACGTACAGCAGCAACAAGGAAGAATTGCAATCTGTGTTAAATGAAGAATAGCCAATGGGATCATGGGCTACAATGAATTCTTCTAATCCAATCACCTTACATCATGCTTTTTGACAAGGGTCTCCTATGCTGATATAAATACTCAGGCCCTAGCCATCATTCGTTTTCTTTCATAGAAATTTAAAAACTATCAAGGCCAATGGAAAAACTATAAATAAAAATAAATAATGTCTAGAGATCCATTCTTGAGTTTGACAACCAAGTGGTCTATACTTTTCTGCCAGTCAATTGGGACATTTGAATTCGTGGTGGCTTTATTTTCTAAAAAAAGAACGGGACATTACATCTCTGTGAAGAAAAGTACTCTTCACGTCCATTTGATGAACCTCCCAACAATGTGCTACAACAATAGCAAGTGTGAGTCACATAGAGTTCATCTTTGCAACTAGTGCAAAGGTCTCAAAGAAGTCAATGCCAGTAACCTATGAAAACCCCTTTGTGACCAGCCAAGCCTTGAACTTATCAACTAACACATCTGCTGCAAATTTTGTCCAATATATCCATTTACACCAAACAAGCTTTCTTCCCTTGGAAGGGGGACCAAATCCCAAGTGTGGTTCCTAACCAAGGAACTATACTCCTATATAGCTACATCCCACTCAAGAATGCTAGATGCCTCCCGAAAAGACTATGGATAGTAAGTAGAGGCGATGACAACATGTGGATTTTCCCAGAGCTGTGATCTCATTCGCTTAGTATCTAAAGGATCCCCAACCCAATCACCTACAAACTGCAGAGTTTGTCTAGCCCAAAGCGGATCGGAAGTCAAACAACTAGGAGATTCCTCAACATTGAGAATGATTATTGAGGGAGCATGGAGGTTGATCTTCATCATCAGTCCCATCAACAAAGTAGAGGAAGAAGAGTCCTCATCGTTAGGAATGTGCCTAGGTGGACTTGAATCCTCAAAAATACTATCATCAATCCCAAGTGAATCCAATATAATAGAGTTATAAACTGTTTTATTTTTTTCCTCTTCAAATTAGATACTTTATAACTTTGACAGCTAACTACAAGTTGAAACTTTGAAAGGGAACCTTTTTTTTTTAATTTAATTTTTATTAATATTGAAACTTGAAGTTCATATGTATTGAACTCGTTTTTTGGTTTATGATGTGTATTGAACTATAATTTTGATTTATATATTAAGGAAATCAGTAATATGTTCCATAAATTCAGTAATATGTGTGTTTTCGAGAATATTTTTAAAATATTTATGTATTTTTCAATGTTCAATAAATTTGTCAAGTTTTTGCCAAGTCCCAAGTTTCAAACTTTTTTGGGTCAGCTGAGTTATTGCCGAGTCTGAGTTTTTCAACTATGATAAATGGTACACCATTGCTCATGATAATCTTAATCACAAGTATGAATAAAGAATGTGTTAGTTGCCGTTGCACCAAAAGATCGACCTATTAATGCCCGATACAACCACTTGACTTAACAAGCACGGGAGGCGGTTAAGCCCTTGTCACAAACCACCGCAGTGTAGCGCTGAACAAGAAGACCAAGGGTCACACCTTGCAATAATCCCCCCCCCCCAGCGCAAGCGCGGGGTTTGAACCCGTGACCTCGGCTCTAATACCAACTGTTAGTTGCCGTTCCACCAAAAGATTGACCTATTAATGCCCGATACAACCACTTGACTTAACAAGCACGGGAGGTGGTTAAGCCCTTGTCACAAACCACCGCAGTGTCGTGCTGAACAAGAAGACCAAGGGTCACACCTTGCAACAGAATGCCCCTAGCAGCTCCAAATGTCTAGTCCTTCATTGTGACTGGAAACCCATGTCAAAATGTATCGGTTGTTCAGCTCTCAATATATTATATAATTCCAGCTCAATAAGGATGTTCTGCTGCCAAAACATCTTCAAAGCAACATAATCAATGTTTGCTAGGGATATTAATAATTATACAAGAACAACATTATGATTAAGCCCTAAATGATTTTACAATCCCACTTAGTTATAACTATTGACTCGTTAATAAGAAAGCAGAAGCATAGCCAAATATGTTCTCAGTGTCAAGCATCAATTTCATTCGACAAAATACTTAATATGGCACTCCAGATTAATGATTACTTGGTCAATGATTATAACTAAGTGGGATTGTAAAATCATTCAGGGTTCAAAGTGCTCTTTAAAAGTAATAATTTACATATAAATGTAGATTACAAGTGAATATTATAAAGAATAGGAACACAATGTATTAAGTTCCATCTTGTGGATCTGACTCCACTACAAGTTATGCTTTACAATCCAAGGAAGGCCCTTTTATAAGTTACCCAAAAGGTACAAGACTCAATAGTCATGATGCTAGGTGATACCAATTCAACCTTATCCTTATGCTCCTACATCTATTACCCCACACAACTACCTAGACTCCCAGCCAGCACATATAAAATATTAGCATAAGTAATTAAGGGTATTTATCATCAATAGTTATCAAACAAAATCTCTCAGTTTCACCATTATATTTCTTGTTCATTGTCACTCATTTCAAATTGGACATGTCCACCTGTCTTGCCATTCCACCACCTTGTTAGTGTATCAAGATCAACATTATCTCTCTAGGTGGTAAATATCTCATGCAAAATGAAGTATGACTATCAAAAAAACTTATGTAAATTTGTCATGTCCCCATATTAAGGCATTGTTTAAAATTAAAGATTTAAACATCGTGCTAAGACATAGAAGCCGCTTTGGATGGTAATCCCGTATATAATAATATTATTGATGATAATATTAAATAATATTATATATATATATTTATTGTATTTATGAATGACATTAAAATATAATTATTAATACAAAAAACAAATATTTTATATTATTATTATATAATAATATAATTATCAATATAAAAATAAATATTAAATATTATTATTATTATATAATAATAATATAAATTACAATTATCAATATAAATATAATATACTTATTGTATTTATAAATAATATATATGTGATAGCATTATTATTAATTTATTATCATCAATATAAATATAATATGTTATTATTATTATATAATAATCAATATAAATATAAATATAATATTAATAAAGATATTATATAATATAATTGAATATAATATATAACATATATATTATAAATATGAATATATTAATCATTAATATTATTATTATATATAATAATGTAAGTTATAATATAAATATTATTATAAATATAAAATAACTAAACTATACTATGCAGCACCTACATAAAGCTGCGGTTCATATTATCAAAGGAACCAGAGAATAAAGAAAGTTTATATAAACAAACTATAATAGGCAGCAAATGAATGTATTAACTAATCGATGTGTCTTTTGAGGCCCTTCGTGGTCTTTAAAAAGGCCTTTCCTATCCATTTAGGAGGCATGGCAGCAGCAAGAGAGAGTACGGGAGAAATAAGAGAGGA
Source organism: Cunninghamia lanceolata (assembly GCA_027924645.1). Taxonomy (NCBI): domain Eukaryota; kingdom Viridiplantae; phylum Streptophyta; class Pinopsida; order Cupressales; family Cupressaceae; genus Cunninghamia; species Cunninghamia lanceolata. Next base: position 5,000,216 of record BSBN01000784.1, on the reverse strand, counting down.
TACATCAGCAATTAAAAGAAAATCAAGTTCAGAAAATTTAGTAGCAGCAAACAGGTAAGTGGATTTATGTGTAATGTATGTTGAAAGAAAATAAGTAACAATATTATTAAATGTGTAGGCACCTATTTATATTTATAGATGTAAAGATAAATTTAAATTATAATAGAAATCTGTAGATATATGATTCAGATATTGGTCAAATAAGATAAATAAATTTATATGTTAAAATAGTGAAACCCACTATGTATCAATATAGTGAAATAGAACTATGCTATGTGTACAATATGAGTAATAGTTGAATGGAAAATACATTCTTATATAAAGAAACATGATTGGGTCATAAATGGACATACATTCTAATCAAAAGAATATACCGACCATAATCTAAGCCTATGAAATCTACATATCTCCTTAGTTACGATTTCTTACGGAATAATGGATATGGGGGGAAGTAGCGGAGTAATTCCTACATGGAATTGGTAACTTGGCGCCTTACATATCATGGATTGGATATGGTAAGGAGGGGCGGGTGTAATTCCTTCCATGTATTGGTATCTTAGCGCCACGCCATGTTAATCCTACCTTCCTAAGAAGTAACGAAGGAAGATATAGATCTCAACCTATACTCAATCATATACTTGATTCTCTATCACTCCAACTATACAGAAATAGCATAAGGAGGGGCGGTGTAATTCCGGCACATGAATTGGTATCCATGCGCCCTATGAGGTATCACAAGGAGGGGCATTGTAATTCCTTCCATGCAAGGGTATCCAAGCGCCTTATAACTAATTTTCCGATGGAGGTTAAGAGAAAAGGGATATGAACATTAGAATATGAATCATGATCACTTTGCATCACCTATAGGATATGAAGTCAAAGATGTTAATTAAAATGATAAGCAGGGAATAAGTAATCGTTTAACAAGTGAATGAATTCTTTTTCCATTAACATTGATCTTATCTAATCATATCATTAACATTTGATGATTTCTAATGTTACCAATGTTCTCTTTTACAAGTTGAATTTGTGTGAAAGGTTGTGAAAATTTGTCTTGCTAGAAGGGGACATTACAAAATTGATAAACCTCTTTGGTCACATCATTAATACTCCCACCATGAAAATATGACCATTTATGAACATGATAACATGGTCCCACTAAAAATGGGTAGGCAAAACATCTTGGTTTGTATTACTTGGGAGCTTACACCCCATTTTGAATATTGAATGAGTAATTAAAACTTAATCACGTAGCTTGGGAGATCTTATAAACAGTACACACATAAATTGGAGGATGTAAATATAATGAACAAGGTATGGTATAATGACTGCACATGACAACAAAATTTGAAAATAATGGCATTTAACAAAGAAGTCCTTCTCAAAAGAGATCAGCCCAAGCCTTTGACTAGAATTCATAATTACACTCAAACCCAAGTGAACATATACAAGCTGAGCACATATATAATATGAGGAAGCAAATAACTGAGTCACACACTACAAAGTGTCTGTGAGCATAACCATGGTTAGAACATCAAGCACAGCAACTCTGGAGGATTAATAAAGACTTACTTGGAAACAACTATCAACTGGCAATGAGCTATTGCTGCTTCCACTAGCTCACTGGATAGTTCACCAAAGCCTGCAACCATTTAAAGTCCAATGTAAATCCATATATACTTTTGATGTTATAATTCAACATGTAAAGTGTAAACCAGTTATACAGCTTTGACAATAGCAGGTAACCTCCACAGGCAGTGACAGATACAAGGAGAATTTTACTATTGTTAAATGAAAACTCTCTAAAATTGATAATTAAGACATAGACATAGCATAACGATTTTTGCAAATAAATCCAACTATCTAATTGGTTATATATGTTGCTCTTTTCTGAAAAACCATACAAGATATGTTCTTATAGCAGAACCAAACATGGATTTGGACTTAAGCGTCTTGTGCTTTAGAAGTAATGGAGTAAAAGCCCCAAGCATTCAGAGATTCAAAAAAATATTGTTCGTTAAAAAAACAGGGCATCACAAGGCTAAAAATTTATTTTAGACATGGGAAAAAAAAAACAGATTATATAACTAATATTTCAAATGTACATGGCACCTTTGAAGCATACTAGTGGGTTCAAACTGCTATTGAAAACAAAAGTTTAACGTAATGAAGATTCAAGTGCCCTTTGATGTAGGACTACTTTGCCTAACAACTTCAGCTATTCCTGCATATACTATTTTTTAATAATAGTTCTAGCACAACTAAGCCATTTAAAACTAACATGGATCATTAATATATTGCAAGGCATCATTAAAACACAGCCATATAACAAGTTACAAGCAACCCAGATCATCATCATAATAAGACAAAATACTTAAATTTGACACACCTTAACAACCATCCAGCAATAGGAAACAGGCATCATTAGCAGCACACCACAATCCACAAACAGCAACTCTGTGACCAACAACCCAAATCAGAGACCATCAGCATCATTCCCCACAAGAGTCTTCTTTATCACCACAGCCCGGCCTCCATAGCTCAAGGGCACAGATCTATGGAAGTTGGAGTTTACAACTGAACTAATCCAAGGATTATGTGCATGAAGGTGCACCAGAATCACTTGAGTAGCAAAGAGACAAGTTTTGAAGTTGTGGATGGGCTGGAGTGGCTATCCCATGCCCCATAATGTCCAGAAAATGCATGAATAACCAAGGAAAGGAACTCGCCAGTCCCTCCTTTATAGCTTTGAATATATCATCCAGCATTTTCTTGACCACAATGAAGACTTAAACATTATGGCCCGCCATCTTCTCAAGCTTTTCAATCACCTATTCTGATCCACAGGTTCATTCAATGACTTCATCTCCACAATCAGGTACCTTACCTTAATTGCATCCTTCTCCCCCAGCACAACTGTTGATTTAAGTGTAGCGGTTCAAAAGAACCCCTCTCTCGTGGGCATGAATGATCTCTTTAGCACTCATATTTTGGTGATGTTCATAAGGGTGAAGCACCAAGACTTTCTGAAAGTGTTGATCACTTATTAAAGAGCTCCCTAGCTCATTCATTTTTATACAAGTGGTACTTCTTGGTGCATCAAATTATGTGATGATTTATTAAGATTCATTTGCATAGTTTCAAGCCAATGTGCATCGACCTATATATCGTGAGTACTTGTTCACAAGAACCCCTCTCTCATGAGCATGAATGGTCCATTTAAAACTCATTTCATCTACAACTCAAAGGGGTGAATACCCGTCCCAATACTACAACTCAAACACACTTAATCATGGAGATTCCTGAACAACTGATACTACTTATCTTGCAATCCCTATTCGCAAAACCTTGAGCAAGTAATGTGCCTTACAAAATATTCATTATAGAGCTCCCTAGCTCATTCACTTTTATACAAGTAGTAAATGCACAACATTTCAAATTACGTGAACCTACATCGACCTATGTCTTGTTACTAGTGATTCTAAAGAACCCCTCTTATGAGCATGAATGATCCACTGAAGTTCTTAACACTCATCACATCTAGTTGACGCTCACATGGTTCAAGAACCAAGACTTCCCAAGAGATCAACCATCCCAATACTACTCTAGCTCAAGCATGCTTAACAATGGAGTTTCCCCCACAACCAATCCCACTAAACTTGCTACCTCACTTTCAAAACTTCAGCAAGTGTTCTGCCTTATGAACCATTCACTATAGATCTTCTTAGTTCATTCGCTTTCATACAAGTGGTACTTCTGTGGTGTTTCAAATTATGCAATAATTTTCCCAACTTTTATGGCATAGTTTCCTATCAACCTACATGGACCCATATTTCTTGAGTAGTGGTCCACTTAGCACTCATTACACCTAGGTGATGCGCACAAGCATCAAAACTTCCTAGGAGGCCATTCATCCCAATACTACTCCAGCTCAAGCATACTTTACCATGGAATTCCCCCACAACCAAGCCCAATTCTTGCTACTCAAGTCCAACTCTATAATAATGTTAACCATGGAGCTAGACAACTCTATAACCATGGAGCTCCCCCAAAACCAAGTCCACTTAGCTTGCTACTCTATTTGGAAAACCTTTAGCAAGTGTTATGCCTCATGAACCATTCATTATAATGTTTCCTAGCTCATTCATTTTTATACAAGTGATCTTCCTATATTGTATCAAATTATGTGATGACTTTTTCATAAAATTTGATCACATTGTTTCTAATCAATTTACATCGAACCATATTTTATAGATAATGGTTCATAGAACCCTTGTCAAGAGCATGCATGTCCAATAAGCACTCACTACATATAACTAAGGTCGCCCATCTCGACACTACTACAACTCCACACCTAACTACGGAGGTTTTACCCAAAACCAAGCCCACTCAACTTGCTATCCCATTTGTAAAATCTTTAACAATTATGTAGCAATTTTTTCGGATTTATCTGAATAGTATCAAGAAATTCTACATCCACTCATTGTATCTAAGTGATGCTCACATGGGTGAAGCACTAATAAATTCAAATAACTCACTAATTAAATTTCAATCTAGATGCATAATTTCCTAATACTGAAACAGCATTTAATTAAACATACAAATAATTGAAATTAAACAATGGAAACAATGAACACCAAACACAAATATTTTACACATGTAACCTGCTCCACATTCCTTTGGAAACTCACAAGGCAACCTCCACAATTGATGTTACTCATAGTTGCACGGAAATATTACACTGTACTGAGCTAATAATTTTCTATCTTGCCTCTACCTTTATACTATTTAGCTAAAAATCTAATCTTCCAATAAAGCTCATGAGCATGAATAGTATGCTTAGCACTCATTACATCTAGGTGATGCTCCTAAGGGTTAAGCACCAAGACATTCCCAAAGGCCATCAACCCAATACTACTCTAGCTCAAGCACGTGTAGCCATGGAATTTCCCCAACAACCAAGCCCAATTAGCTTGTAATATTTATTTTAATCTCTATTAGAAAAAATGAAGTATCACCTCAATATAGTCAATATCAAATAAATTATATACGACTTTTAATCTTGTCACCAAAACCTTGTGGTAATATTATGAATGAAATATCTTGTGAATACGTAGTGAACTACATACTTGCAGATTAGATCTTTGAAAACATGTAGTACAAGCCTTGTACCCATAGGATACTTTTGTATTTTGTCAAACTTATCAACTAAAATTTGTTAAAATTTTCTTCCCCTAATAAGTTTCGAATCTTGTTTGCTTCACTCTTTGTTGTTTATTTTCTAACCCTTGCCAGATCATAAATTCAAAAACTTGGAAAAACAATGCACCTCTGCAAAGGATGAGCAAAAGATGCATATAGGAAATTAAAAATGTGTCAAGCAGAGAAATGCACCTAAACAAAGCAAAAGGGTGTGTAGGGAGAGTTTCAATGATGCGTCACTGAAGTTAGTGTATTGACACGTGTAACGATGTTGGCCCACACCTCAACAAAGAATCAAAAGACTTTCAAAAAATTTCTACAGTGTAATGGCGCATGCCAAAAAGCTTAGGCATGCCAATACAAAGGCTCAATTTGTCCCGACATGAGTATTGGGTCACGCCTAGCGGTTGACATGCGACTATACTCAACAAACTTAAAAAAATGCAAAATATGAGCCTAAGGAAGAGAATGCATTGACATGAGGTGCAGAGAAGAATGGAAAAATGCTTGCACAATGAAGAACATGGGCTAAAGCAAAGAATGGTGATAAAACAATGTATAGGCACGTGGAAGAGGTTGCAGGCACACCATTCCAAAGAAGAAAAATTAAAAATTGTGATTGCCAGTGTATCGGTGCATGTCGAACCAATGGTACGCGCCAATGCAAAGAAGGTTTTAAAATTGAAATTTCTTGTCCAGTGTAAAGGCACATCTGGAAGGAAAGGTGCATGCTCAAACAAAGAAGTTATTTGATTTAAAAGATTTTCGACATGAGTATTTGTGTGTGCCATAACAATGGGTGGAATTTTCTAAAATTTACAACTAAGTATTGAGACATGATCAAGGAGAAAGCCATGCCATTACAAAGGAATTCCAGCATGTGTATTAAAAAGATCAGTAGTGTGCTTGTGAATTCAAAGATGCGCCTTGACAAGGGCACGTAAAGAATGGACAAGCATGGAAAGAAGACAATGTTCCAAGGAAAATTTATGAGCAATGACACACCCCTAAGCAGTGGTGCACACCACAACACAAAAGGGAATTCAAAAGCACAGCCTTCATATAATGTTTGATGTTATGATAAAAAAAAAGTTGCCATGTAATTGCCCACGCCAAGGAGCAGGCATGCACCTCATGAAAGGAGGTTTCTAAAGACTAAAGTCTTCCCTAGCATTGGTGCATCTACAGGAGTTGGTGCATGCCTAAATGAAGAAGGGGGGGGTTCATGTATAGGCATGCACAGGATCAAAAGCTTGTGCCAATATTGACAGACACAAGTTCAATCAAAAATCCTTTGGTAAGGCATGTGCCAAGAGACAGATGCGCGCCTTACATAGAGAGTCAGTGTTAACCATGATGGTAGTGTATAGGCGTACCCCAAGATATTGGCACATGCCAATACGAAGGAAGGCTTTTTTTAAAGGATTTAAAGGCTAGTGTATATGCCTATGCCTGGACACTGGTGTGTGCCAAAACAAAGAGACTGGTTTTTCCTAGTGATCAAGCACACGCTTGCCAACAAGGACACGCCAATACAAAGGTGAATTTTTGAAAATTTCAAGTCTAGTCTATTGGTGCATGCCAAGAAGCTCAAGCGCACCAATACAAAAAAGGTAGCTTTTTGAAAATTTCAAGTCTAGTGTATTGGTATGCGCCAAGAAGCTCAGACACGCCAATAGAAAGAAGACAATTTTTTGAAAATTTCAAGTCTAGTGTATTGACACCAGAGTTCCGAGACTCACCCGGACTTCGCGAGTCCCGGGTCGAGTCACCCCTACCGAGTCCAAGGGGCTCGAACTCGTACTCGGCCATTAAGTATATAATTTGCCAGAAGTAAATTGGGGCATTTCAATCTCTTAAAAAATCAGGAACATGCTTGATCAGTATATTTAAAAATATATTTAAGTATCTTTAAATATTTTGAAATATACTGTCAGGGTGTTTGAGATAGGTTCCGGATCCATGGGATTTAACATGCAGATTCTAGATTTTGGAGGATCCATCAGATTTCAGACTTAACCAATTTTACAAGGTTTCAGGGCTTCAGACTTAGCCAAATTCAGGGTTTTGGTTGCGCACAAAAAGAGTAGAGGACAAATCACTGGATCCTATTGATTTGGATGAGATAGATCCTATTGATTTGCCGAGTTTTTGCCAAGTTTTCTCCGATTTTTTGTTGACTCATCAATTTTGGGCTTGGCAAGTCGAGTTTTCCAACTATGGAATGGAGAATCTAGGGGTTACATCCTTTGCATCAAGAAAAAATTCTCTGTTTCACTACCAAGTTACATCCTTCTGGAATCTAAATCTAAAGTGTGGAAGCAATCAGTTGAATTGGCGGGTAAAATTCTGTATTGTGCTAATTGCAAATTGAGAAATCATATGAGAAAAGATTGTCTATACAAGCCTCCTCAAAAAATGTGGAAATGGATCAAGAAAGCTACCTGTAATCCTAATGATGACGAACAAAAAAATCTTGAGGATGAAAATTTAACTTTGGTTTTGGTGGGAGCCTCTTCCAAACAAAGTCCTCCCAAAGACAGTGATCGATGTATACTTGTGTATGTGATCATCATCAAATTAGCTTCTATTTGATGATGTTATTTTGTCTTTAAGGTTTATTTAATAAAGGGTGCATGAAACAAGTTTTAAATCCTTAAAAATCTCTAAATTTCTTGGGTTTTTCACTTTGTCGAGTCTGCGCCGAGTCTAGGCACCAAGTCCCGAGAACCGAGTCGAGTAACCCTCGCCGAGTCCGCGCTGAGTCCGAGTCTCAAAACTATGGTTGGCGCACACCAAGAAGCTCGAGCGTGCCAATACAAAGAAGACAAATTTTTGAAAATTTGAAGTCTACTGTATTGTCATGTGCCAATAGAAAGGGCAATGTTTTTTAAAGTTTGAACACGTCGGTGTATTAGCGCACGCCAAGAATCCCAAGTGCGCCAATACAAAGGACGTGATTTTTCTTAAGAATTATGTGTTAGATGCACCTATACAAAGGAGCAATGAATGAGTAGATTTTCAAGGTTTCTCAGAGGGTTAGCCATGATCAAAGAAAAAGCTACAAAGTCATCTAAAACCACCTGATGAAAAGTCTATTTTTAGCTATCACCATTTTCAAAGAGAAGAGCGTATTTAAGGATTTGCTATTTTTAGTGGGGGCTATTTATAGCATAGAAGCAGAAATCGCCAAAAAATCGCGATTTTTTGTAAAAATCGCGAATCACCAAGATAGGCGATTTTTACCCCAAAAAATCGGGTATTTTTATATAAATCGCAGGCGTTTAGGGTTTTAGCCTGCATCTAGGGTTTTCTTCTGTATTCGTCTAGGGCTTTCTTCTGTATGCGTCTAGGGTTATCAGAGTTTACCAAATATAAATACTAGCACTTTGAGGAATACGCCGATATAGGAGGTTCGAGGAATTCACGACTATTTTTCACGAGAACAACCGACGAGTTTAGAAAAATTTCCGGCGTGAATTTGTGAGACAGTTTTTCAAGCACTGTAATGCTCGGCTAATTAAACGACCTGATTTTTCAAACGATTTTTCCGGCGAGAACAACCAATGAAATTTTCTCCAGCGTCAAATTTTTTAGGGCGTGAGTCTCCACAATTTGTGGAAATTTTCGATGAAATACGAGAGTCCATATGACGAAACTTCCATACGACTGTTCTTTGGAAATTTTTCAAGGACTATTACTCATCCGACGAAATTTCCACAATTTTTCAAGCACTGTAATGTAGTATGGAAGCCTATCGGATGAGTATTAATATTTTAATATGTATAATATATTATTATTATTTATTATTTTATTTAGAATATTTATGTCATTAATGTATATATATTATAATAATATAATATTATTAATATTACATATATAATATATTATTACTATTTATTATTTTATTTATAATATTTATGTCATTATTATATATATATTATAATAATATAATATTATATATTATAATAATATTTATATATTATATTTTTCTATATTATTAATATTTATTATAATGTTTATATATTATATTATTATATTTCTATATTATTAATATTTATATATTATATTAATATATTTCTATATATTATAATGTCTATATATTATATTATTATATTTCTACATTATTAATATTTATTATAATATTTATAGATTATATTATTATATTTCTATATTATTAATATTTATTATAATATTTATATATTATATTATTATATTTTTTATATTATATTATTATATTTATATATTGTATTTTTCTATGTTTTTTGAGATCCAATTTTTTCACGATTTTTTCCCGATTTTTTGAAAAAATCTTATACTTTTGGTTTGCCAATTTTATCTCCAAACGATTTTTGCTTCCTTGATTTATAGCTCATGCTATTTTTAACAATCTCTATTTTTAGTGTGAGGTGCCTATGTTATTTTTAGCATTCACTATTTATAGCCTGGAGTTGACTATTTTTAGATCTCTTGTCATGCGAGCGATGTGAGCATTAAGTCATAGTTTGCAATAAGTCCAATCTATAGCTTAATTGCATGATTCTAATTTTAGAATTAGTGGATGAGATAATTTGTAATAAAACTTGCGCGTCATGTAAGTAGTCATAGTTAGGGTAGAAATGCAATTAGTTTTATTTATTTATTTTCATGCCATTGTTTGTAAACAGTATTTATAAGTGTCTTTTTGCACTTAAGAGGGAACAATGACAATTCTCATGCCTGCATATTGCAGAAGTTAGTATTCATCAAGTATCTAATGTTATTGTGATTTTGTGATTGACTCAACTACATTTATTATACCTATCTTTCTTATGAATGTTTGTTGAGATGTCTCGTTATGTGTGTTAAAGGTTAAGTTGCTTCAAAGAATTTGCAAGCTTTGTATTGTCAGTGAATTTGAAAGTGTAGCTTGTGGCTTTGTACCAAGTCCTACATTTAATTTGACTGTAGCATTCATGTATATGTGTTGATCTATCCAATCCGTGTGTACATGCCCTACTCAATCTTTGTTTTTAATTAGACAATCTAAGCGTCTAGTTGTAGGATTTGCTTTCAATCAATAAAACATAAAATCCTTTGCCTAGTTTTGAAAGAGTGTCTTAGCCTTTTACCCTTAGCAAAACCAAAAAAGATATGAATTTACATTTCATTCAACATAAACGTGAACCACCCCAAAAACCATTGTAAAAATTGTAAATTGCAAGTACATATTGCTCTATTTTAGGTTAGTTTTTACTTCATAAGGAGCTTCCCCTTCTAATTCAAAGAGTGGTTTTACCGCACATCTATACCATTTTGTGTTGCATTAAAAAGTGCATATTAAAATGCTAACAAGCCTCTACTAGGCAGCCAAAAACTTTGTATTTTGACCTGAATTCACTTCCTCCAATAATGGCTTGGTAGTTTTTGACATACTTTTGTTGGTTCCCTCTTTGTTCAACAAAAGAAAAAAAATTGACATCCAAGCAAACCTCCTCAAATTGCATTTTACACACCATGCAGTAAACATGTAATTAAATTCAATTATGAAGGTTTAAAACAAGAAAAACTTGAGAACTTAAAAACAATGTAATACTCATAAAACTAAAGGGAAAATAGCTAATTTTGTTACTTCCTGTCAAATATAGTGAATGGTTATCAATATATTATAAACATAATACCTAAGTTGTTGGTCCTAGTACGAGTACGACGGTACGGCAAAAAAATCCTTGGGTACGAGTACGGGTTCGGCTATATATATATATATATATATATATATATATATAATAAAATTTTAAAATTATAAATTTATAAAATATACAAAACATTGATATTCATAATGGCCAATAAACAAAATATTTAAATACCTCATAACTTGCAAAAATGAAAATACTCAAAAATTCATAATTCAGTGATTTGTCAAATGTCAATACACAATGAAAAGTCAAAATTATAATCATTATCAATATTCAATATTATTCATATTGCTCTTCATCTAGAGCATCAATGTCATAATGTGGTTCAATTTCATTTGAACCACAATCAACTGCAATGGCACTCCCACTAGTCGTGTCACACGTAGAACCTGCCTCATCTATAGAGACTTCAACAAGCTATGCAACTGTAGCATCTAAGTCAGCACACTCAGGAATTTGGTCCCAATTCTGTCATCCCCTCATTGTATTCAGGTGTCTTATGTGACAAGAGACGAAGGTTGGACTGCACAAAGACCAAATCCTCATCTTTTTTTGCACCCAATTGAAGGGGTATATGTACTCCAATTCTACTCAGTTGAAGAAGAACTTGCAACCTATTGAATTTCCATACAACATTTAGTTTTACAATTACAAAACATAAATTATAAATTATAAAATTATAATATATAGCATAATAGCAACGAAACAAAAATGAAAAAAATTAAAAAATGAGAAGATGCATACTTGAGAGAGAATTTTTATTGCAAGAGGTTGCAAGTAAATAGAGCCTTGGCCATGTATGTACCACCATTCATTAGCATTTTTTTGTACTTGTCTCGAAGAGCACAAACATCATGATTCTTTGAAGATATGATGTGGCCAAACTCGCTCAAGGCAACACTTTGTATATCTACATCTAGAAATATTCTTCTAAATGCAAGCTTGTATCCAGCAACAACCTCTTCATCCCTATATGGTGCCACCCTCCTAGGCAAGGAAAGTATCTCTTTTCTATAATACTTTGGAGACAAAGCAAATGCTAGGAGATGCAAAGGTGTGGTCATTTTGCTCCAACAGTCAACAATATCCTTTGCACTCTTTTGAAAAATGCTTATGTTGGGTCATGCTCCTTGGCTTCTATGATGGTCCTTACTTTTTCAACCATGGAGTCCATGCCATCATAAATTTCACCCAAACATGGACAATTTGTATGAGCATACCTAATCATGTTGATGATGGGCTCAATGAAACTCAAAACATATTCCACACGAACCCACCACTCATCATCTAGGATCAATGCTCTGACTTTTTGGGCTCTCTCTGTACTTGATTGCCTCCATACAGTCCAAAGACTATTGATGACCATAGCACTCAATGCATCTCGCACCTTCACAAATTGTCTTAAACACAACTGTCTGTGATGCAAATCAAGTTCTGACAACCTAACATGGTGTAAAAGAATACAAGTTAAAATATTAAAAGGTAGATGACATGTCACATATCAACAATTAAAAAATTAAAAAATATTCTAAAAAATATAATTTAAATTACCTTCAACAACTCCAAGTTGGAGAACGTCATGAAGATGCCTTGTGACATATTGTAATGTCCCCTTCCTAGCCAGTTCAGCAGGTTGACTCAATTGGCCTATTCTAGGGTTCTCGTAGGCTAATGGTTGATAGTTAGGGAACTTCAGTGGGGGTTACCAGCAATTGGGCATATATGGATGTGCTAATTGAGTTCCGATCTTTGGTTTTGAGCACATCTTCCCCTTCTGAGGTGTCTTTGGACACGTTTTCTAGAACTTGCTATTTTTAGTAAGTCAAGCGTGGTCACCAGTGGAGCCTGTATTGGTATTTCTATTTTTAGTAGCATCAGTGGGAGCAGCTTGCACTAGTTTCACAACATTTGAAGTGGCCAAGGAATATTGTTTTAAATGTCGATATATTTAAGTTAAATTACAATATTTTAAATGTATAAGTTACTTTATTTTATAAAGTGACTTAAAAGGGGATATGAGTGTTTTAAAGTTGAAGTGCTAGAAGAAGGGCGCGCTCAACCCATGGGAGTTATAAGGGGTTATACTATGAAATTAAATATTAAAAAAAAAAAAGACTCTCTTGGGTGTTTGGGAAGGAAGAAGAGATAAAATTAAAAAGGAGAACTCATTCTCTAATTCTATGGTCGTGCATTTTTTATCTCATGAGCTTTGGCTTTGGAGGAGCTGGTTATCCTCAAGGGTTTGTAGAGACGAAAACCTCTACAGATACCACTTCCTATGTGGTTGAAAGACACCATCTGGAGAGTTGCTGGTGATCTCGTACAAAAATTACGTTGGTGCTTCATTTGATAGTTTAATGAGGGTTTTTTACACAAGTTTAATATGCAGATTTTATGAGGGAGATTGAAGAACAGATTGCAAGTTTCCTAGGAGATTTGTGATAGGATTGAATGTTGTGTGTATACCAGTGCTGGTCGTACCTTTCCTATAGCAGGTCGTACCAGATATATTACTGATTTGGAGGATTTTAGACAGCAGATTTGCATCCATTTTGGACATTGAGGGCTCACAGCAGTCTACAAACAGTGATAGAATGGTTTTGAGCAGATTTCTAGAAGTGGCGTGAGCATGTGCTGATTGTGTGCCTCTTATACCAGGTCGTACATCTTCAACTGAGCAAGCGTGAGACCCTAGTGAGGAGCGCTTTACTTTGGAGCATGGATTTATGCTAATTCTATTCATTTTATACTTGCCATTTGTTGTCCATCAATTGTTGATAGGAGATAAGCTATTTTGGAGTAGCTGGAGTTGATTTCATAGTTTCAGATTTCTGATTTGTACATGAACAACACTGAACACAGAAAGTCTGAAAATGGGTATGTGTTAAAAGTATTGCAAATGCTATTTTATCATCTGGGTCTTGTTGATTTAATGGATTCATGTTCATTTTACTATATGGGTATTGTTGCATGTTAAATTATTCATTGTTAAAACTATTGTGAATGAGAAAACAAGCAAAAAACCAAACAGCAGTCAAACAGATAAACAAAACAAAAAATTGTCATCAAAAAAATACCACCACAGGGGTGTATATTACACATATGATGATTAGTCACAAACATTTGAATGTCCTCAGCCTCTATGTAAATCTCTTTGACCCACTCAATCCCTATGCCAATCTTTTGCAATATCAAATTGAGTAAGCGGACAACACATGGTGTCCAAAAAATATGCACAGACCTGCCCTCCACTATAGTACTAGCTGCACTACAATTTTTAGCATTGTTCGTTATGACTTGGACGACATTTTTAGGGCCCACCATTTCAATGGATTCTATGAGGATGTTGAAAATGAATGTTGCATCCTTCACTTGCCCTTCACAATCCACTGCCTTCAAAAACATTGCCCCTTTAGGAGACACTGCAATGACATTGATCAATGGTCTATTTTTGCAATCTTTTCATCCATCTGAAATGGACACACTTGTTTCAGGCCATGTTTCCTTGATTGCTCTCAATGATGCCTCTACTGAAGCTTTCTCCTTCGCCAATAAGGTGGTTCACACCTTTTCATACCCAGGACTAACATAATCAGCGAGTGCATTGGCAATGGTCGTCACCATATCCCGCCAATATGGTGATCTAACACGGTCGAAAGGAATGCCCTCATCTGCAACCTCCCTTGCTTCATTCTTGAAGGCCTTTCCCAATGGGCCTCTTTTATGCAAAACATTCTCTTCTCGAGAAGATGGTGGCAATGCCATGAAAGGATGTTGACCAGTCGGTTATGATAAGCCACTAGGAGGCTTTTGCAAGCTTTTCTTGGCAAGAGGACATGCTTTTTCCTTTGATCTACTACTTACCATGTCGACATCTTCTTGTTCTTTAATGTACCCCATTATTTGTTGCTTTGGCAACCCTTTTTTATTCGGCCCAAGACAAGCTTTTATTCCCAAGTTGGGAATAGCGCAAAAGTGAGCTTTCATTCTATTGTATGAGCTCTTATACTCAATTTTACATTGGCTACAATGCCAATGATAACCCCCACCACCAGAAAGTTGTTCAATCATTGTCGTATGTTGCCAAAGAGGTGACGCTACATCAAATTTAAATGAACTCTCTGCATTGTGGGCAACTAAACTAGAACTACCAACCATTCTATATGAACCTACAACAAAAAAATATTACAAATTTACAACCCTACAACTTCAAAAATTAAGAATAAAAAATCAGCATTATAACCCCTTTAATGGTTAAATGGAAGATTCACTCACCTTGGTCCTTTAATGGTTAAATCTTCTTTGTGCAGCTATTTCTTCCATGTTGACGTAGGTTTAACTCTTCCTATAGCCCTCACCTTTGATGAAAAATGAAGAAACCTTCAAAACCCAACAATCGCAGCTTGGAGGAAAAAAATGTTGTTTTGGTCTTTTGTCTTTGTGAAATGAGTGAAAAAAGTTGTTATTGACTCACTCTAGGGCGAAATTGTGCTTTCAGATTTTTTTTGGTTTTAAAAAATGTCAAAAAAGTTCTTTTTTTTTTTAGTTTTTAGCGCCCTAGTGCCGCGGGTCCCTCTGGTTTCACTCACCTATGTCAAAAAAAGATTCACTCACCTTGGTCCTTTAATGGTTAAATCTTCTTTGTGCAACTATTTCTTCCATGTTGACGTAAGTTTAACTCTTCCTATAGCCCTCACCTTTGATGAAAAATGAAGAAACCTTCAAAACCCAACAATCGCAGCTTGGAGGAAAAAAATGTTGTTTTGGTCTTTTGTCTTTGTGAAATGAGTGAAAAAAGTTGTTATTGACTCACTCTAGGGCGAAATTGTGCTTTCAGATTTTTTTTGGTTTTAAAAAATGTCAAAAAAGTTCCTTTTTTTTAGTTTTTAGCGTCCTGGTGCCGCGGGTCCCTCTGGATTCGCCTAGGCACCATAAGGAACCTTCGGCGAACCCAAACACCAACCGGCCCAGGACCCCTACCTGGGACGGACCCATTTCAGGGTGGGGGGGTTCCTAAGAGACCCAGTAACATAGCATAATGCATTATAAAAAAGCCCCAATCACAAACAAGAATATGGAGCTTTTGTAGGTCATTCCGTCATGAAGCAAGGCCCATTGTTTTAGGGGCAGACATGTTTTATCTTACCTCAAGTCTCATTAGTGTATAAATTTTACTAGAAAATAACTCATTAAAGTTTAAATTTTAATAGTTAAAATAAATATATTTAACATAGAAGTTAAAAATTATAATGTTCTAACCCTAACACTAAACTAATCCTTTCTTTATATATTTCTGCCTCTAAATATTAAAACGAACCAACAAAAATAAAGATTTACATATATCCAAAAAATTCAGAACCACTTTTTAAAAAACATAGAAGACCTAGGAAATGGCACAGCAACTGCAGAGAATCATGATTAATCCGGAGTTTTTTCAAGAGTAATGCTACTGTGGTTCATTTTCAAGAGTAATGCTACTATGGTTCAAAGACTTCAAACATTGCTGCAAAGACCTCTACAAATGGAGGCTAAAATGATTAACTAGTATTTACACGTATCAGAGGCTATCAGTTTGCCAAAGCCTTAGTCCATTGCTTGTTTATGCTTTTGCATACACAGAGACTAAAATGAAGTAAATCTAAACAAGGAAGGAGATTATCTGAGCATTTGATATTAAAGTCTTCTAAAGTATAATATGCTAAAACAAATTCAAAATCATTACCATACTAGCTGATACCAAAATCATTACCCTTGAGGCCAAATCATGTCCTATATCATGTGAATGCCTTTTGAGCAAGTTGCATGATGCACATTTGGGGTTCAGTTTCTTGCAACTGAGCAATGAGATGGAACTATAGCATTTGGATATGAGAGTTGCAACGGAGTATATAAAGATTGGAAAGGTTAATTGTAATCCAGATATTCTACAATTTCATTACATGCACTAACGATAATACAACTCAGCTTGTGGTTTTCATATAATGTGTATTTAGTATATCCATCATGTATGCTCGTCCATTAAAAGTAGTATCATTTTTTAACTTAAATCTTTTGCCTCATAACTATGCAAGAAAATTATTATAGCCATAAGAAAATGAAAGGAAACATCAAACTGATCTATTTTCTAGAAACATTAGTGCATGCTGCATACAATAGAATAACTGCTTTTTACCTGACTCTGGATTGGCTGCCTCTCTAAGTTGTGCTGCACACTTCACACCAAGCCTAGCTGACCTTGCTTCAAATGCCTCCAATACAACTGAAGGTTTCAGCCAATCCTTAGCTGTGATTTGCATATTTCAGAATCAGTACATGAACACCAAATATTGGTTAGAAGGCAGAAAGAATTTATATGCAAAAAATTAATCATTCTACACCAAAAAGAACTCTCACACATCCCTGCAGTTTTCCAATAAGCCAGGCAAATTTAGAGAAGATGGACACATTTGATTTTCACAATATAATTATATAACTGATACACAAAAAGTTCAAAAGATTTAGCATGCTATATATTAAAGTGTATAAGGCCTACAAATTTTATATCATTGGTGACTGAAACCTTAAGCTTAAAAGACATCCTACTATGCTTACTGATACACTATAGAAAATGGGCATGTATGTGTTATCAAATGGAACTGTTAGAAAGTTTGGATAAGGTTCTTCATGCACAAATTCAAAAAACACAACTGGGACATGTATGTGTTATTCAATGGAACTGTTAGAAAATCCAGATAAGCTTCTTCATGCACAAATTCAAGCCTAAATACTTCTAGCTAGGTCACTAAAGAGCACATGGCAACCATGATAACGAGCAATACTCCAGGAATATTACACACTGTCTTCACTAAACCCACATATATGCATTGAAGCAAGACAATTATATGTTGTTAACATAGTTCTGACCTTTTATTACAACCTTATATTACAATCCGACTTATTACTGACCCACAATAAAAAACACACCTGGAACATGAATGCATAACCAAATGAAACTGGTGGAAAGTTGGAGTAATATTCTACATGCATAAATTCAAACCTAAACACTTCTGGCTAGGTAATTATGAACTTAATCCTGCAATCATGTAAGCATGGCATCAACAATAACAACATGACTCCAAGAGTATTACACTCTGCCCTTACCATACCTACATGCATGCATGAAAGCAAGACAGTTATGACCATGTAACCAGTATATAATTTGATCTGTATGAATGCAGCTCCTACCTTAAAATACAACCATTTATTATATGTATAACCTACCTTGTTTCTTCTAAAACAACCTTCAATTCCACAAAGTATGTCAGGTTAAATATGGAATTCTTATACACCACTGAAAAACTCTTCCAATGCAGATTTCAGTTGCATGTCATTCATCTACTTTAATCGGGGTTAGTGAGTCACAACACAAAGGAAGTTAGTAGATCAATCATAACATTGTCTCCAACACGAAACCACGCCTAGATAGCACAACATCCCTATTGCAACACCATATCATAATAACACGGTGTGACTGTCATAAAACCACATCAACTATAATAAGTTATCTCTAGCATAGCATCACATCAAGAACAACACAATATCTTTAGTGTGGCATCACATCAATATAGCATGGTATCTACAATACAACACCACATCACATCAAGTATAGCATGATGTCTTAGGGTATCTCTATCAAGATACCTCATCTTGGTGTTTTATGTATCTCTCCCACAACAACACATCAAACATAACAAGGTGCCTCCAATGTGACACCACATCCACTATAACATGTCTCTCAACAAAAACAAGTATATCAAAGTAAAATTGTAAAACCTGTCTCTAAACTTCATTGCCTTGTTTCTTGTTCTCTAGTTTCTCCATTTATATTCCTAAGACCTACTACTTTTTCAATGCCTCTTCATCATATACTCTTTAACAATAAACTATCCAATAATTATTATTAATTAATTACTTATTTATTTTACTCAATCAATTATAGTCATACACATGTAATTATTAATTTGAGATTTATAAGCATACACGTAATTATAGTCACGTATACCCTCCCAAATAATTATGCATGTGACAACACCATGACATGGCAACATGGTGTCTCTTCCCCAAAACCTTAAGAAATACAACAAGGTGGTTTTCCAATGAAACCATAACATGACAAAAGGTGCTTGCCCACTGACACCATGACATGATCACCATAGGATTTCCAATGCAATCACTTGCCCATAATTCACCAAAATGGCCTGCTCTTGAGAAAGCTCAAAACATGCAAGATCAGGCTCTTTTTCATAGATTCTCCTACATTATGAACAGTTTGACTGTAAGCATGTTGTTGACAATTTTTATTTTAAGACATTCTTTATTGTTGTACCCAATCCGAAACTAGATTGCGCTAGCAAAGATTTTTGTCATCATCGAATCATCATTGTCATGTTGTTGCATCTAAGTCCAAAATTTCAAGTGATAGTAAAATGTTCTCTTCAAATCTGTTGTTTGTTCGTTCGTCCATGTCAAACTCTTCGTAAAAATGTTGAAAGTTGTGTTCAATAATTTGTTTGTTGTTGAAAAAGTTGAAAAATCATCTTTGTCAAAGTCCCATGTCTCAAAAGTCTTTAATCTGTGATGTCAAATTGACGATAGTCATTTTCGTCAAGTGTTTGTTCACATCTGTAATTTGTTCGTAAAATTTAGGTCTTTGTTATTGTCAAAAAAAAAAATTAAATTATTATTATTTTCAATAGTTATTATTACAGTGGAAAATCAAAAAATCAAAAAATCAAAATCAAAAGATATTAAAAAGGAACTTTCAAAATAAAAGTGCACCCCATAAGAGAGGACGCGCCTCTGCAAAGGCTAAAAGTGATTGTAAAGCGCTTGTCATGCACTTTGTTTAAAGGCATACCATAAAAAAAATCCAAAGTAAAAAGCACTCCAAACTCCTTTACACCGCGCCTTATCAAAGGCAGACTTTATGAAGGAAAAATCGGGACCTCTTTAGTCCATACGTGCCTGGTCATAAATCAACACGCTAACAACTCAAACAAAGTGCCTCTAAAAGGAGTCACACGCACCTTTGCAAAAGGAAGCATGGAAAATATTGCAAAGGCAAACTTATGAAGAGGCAAACGCTCCCAGTTCGCATCCATCTGCATCAAATCGTGCCTCACAAATAAAATCCATGCCCTCAAAGGAGATAACACGCTCAGCCAAGGGATTGAGAAGATCAAAAGCACACAAGTAGGAAGAAAGACGCACCATGAGGAGAAAGAAAGCACCTTATTCAAAGAAAATGGCACATGTATGGAAGCATGAAGCGCCCAATGTAGAAAAAGTCACACGCTCAATTCAAAGTCTTCAAACATGCCTCCAGTTTGAAAGCTTAGCACTTAGGAAAGGATGAAACAAAGTTCATGAATCGCTTCTATCTAAGCCTCAATGCATTTCAAAACGCCTTCAGAAAGAATGAAATGCATGCCTTGTAAAAATGCAATTGAAGGATGAACAACGTGCCTGGAGGAGAGTTTATGCACCTCGACATTCAAAGGTGCATCTGCCTGAAGAAATTGACATGTGCTATCATGAAGATGTCTCACTTTCATGAAAATGTAGAAGTGCGCCCTACTGAGCTCTCGCACACCGAAGATGTAGAAGCGCGCCCCATGCAGAAGAAACACGCTTTTGTCAATAAGGCGCGCTTTTGAGGAATGAATCGCATCCATAGCAAAGAAGGCAAGCTTATAATAGAATAGGCACGTCTATTTGTGGTTGAAGGCACTTGATCAAGTTGAAACTTCATTTTATACTCCTTAATCAGGCCGACAACTCCAATTCAAATGGACGTCTCCCTTCATGCAAAAGGATATGGCTTTCAATTCAAAATCAGACTGTTCACAAACGGAGTTTGCATCTTTTGATCTCCAATTGAGCCGACAATTGCATGATTTTATTTTTAGTTTCATTGGAGCAAATACTTTGTAATAAAGTTTGCATGTCATGCAAACAGTAGTCAATTAGATTAGACTTCAGTTAATTATTCTCATGCATTTGCTTTGTAATAGTATAAATAAGTGCTTTTGCACAAGGATTAGGAGATTCATTATTAGTTAGCATTTTTTAGTATTTAGTATTCAGAGTAGAGAAATCAATTGTACTAGTGAGTGAACATCAATGAAAATGGCAATTCTCGTGACTTCATTATGCTGAAGTTGTTAGTCACCTAGTGTTCGAATTGTGATTTTGTGTCTCATTCAAGAATATTTATTATGCATGCTTTTGTTGATGGATGTTATTGCAATGTGTCATTGTCTATATTGAAGTTAAGTCACTTCAACAAAATCTGTGAACTTTGTGTCACAACTCAGTTGAAGATATAAGTTGTCTTTGTACCGTCATATGTGATTTAATTATAACATTCATGATTATATGTTCTTATATTATTTGTTCAATCTGTCCAATCCAATCCGTGTGTACTCACCCTGCTCAACCTCTAAATTTAGCTAAATAGTGCAAGTGTGAAGTCTAGGTTCTAATTCCAGTCAAAAAGTACAAAATCATTGCTTCGCTGTTGAAAGTGTATCTCTGCCTTTCAGATGTCCAAAAACCAAATAGATTGCAGATTTCATTTTATTCAGCATTAGTGAGAAATACCCATGAAAACACTGTACATACTTTGTAGTTTTAAGTAAGTTTTATTTTACAGGGAGCTTCCCCTTCAAATTTGAAGAGCAGTTTTACCGCACATCTATTTGTTTTACGTTCGCACTAAAAGGTGTGAAATAAAACGCTAACATTTATCATATGAACCAATTTTGAATCTTTAAATACAAATGCTTTTACTTCCTCAACTACATCTTCTCTCTACTGGCACTTATGACTAATTCTTTGTGACTGCGTCTTTAAGTCATCATGAACCTTTGCCATGCATTGATTTGATGCTTCAGCTTCCAGACTTCCCTCCCTTAGGATCAACACTACTCCACTAGTCATTCCACTAACTACATTACACTGCACTTTGCAACACCCTTCTCGTGCAACATGATTCTAACTGGTGTTCCACTAAGTGCATCACAATCCACTTTTATAACATCTTTCTAGTGCAAAATAATTCCAATGGTTGCTCTACTAAGGGCATCACAAGACAATTCTACAACACCCTCACAATGCAACAAACCCAAATGATTGTTCCTCTAAATGCATTCTACTAAATGTAACTTTAACCTTCTTCAACACTCTTACAAGTACAAAACAACTTCATCTTCTCTCTACTCACACTTTTTCTTTCTTTCCAACTGCTTCTTTAATTCATCATGAACCTCTATCATACAAGAAACCCAAATGATTGTTCCTCTAAATACATTCTACTAAATGTGACTTTGCCCTTCTTCAACAATCTTATAAGTACAAAACAACTCCATCTCCTCTCTACTCACACTTATCCCCATTTATTTCCAACTGCATCTTTAATTACTTTGACCTTCTCTAACACTCTTATAAGTACAAAACAACTTAATTAATTGCTTCACCGAGTGCATTGCACTACCAAAACACTCTTGTACTTCAACATGACTCCAACTATTATTTCACTAAGTGCAACACAATGCACTTATGCCACACTCATCAAGTGCAATGCAGCTTTAGTGGTTCCCCTAAGTACGTTTTCTACACTTTACAACCATCTTCAAGTGCAGTACAACTCCAATGACTATTCCACTAAGTGCATCACCTTATAACATTCTTAATAAGGGCATTTTAAGATGGGTTTGATACTTTTTGGATTCCACACCAATCAATCATACAATTGCTTTGCAAGAAGGATAGTCTTCCACTCTTTCCTCTTCACTCTTCTATCTTGCACTTGCTTGCTTGCATTCTAAAACACATTTATCAAATCAATGGATAACACACACTACTAAATATTTTATAACTTCCATCTCCCATAAACTTTCTTTCCTCTCTAACTTCAACAACAATCCACTTTTTCAATTCCTCCCCTTTGTTGGGCAGCCTCTATTGCATCCAACATTCTTGCAGATTTTTTCCAGCCACTTTGCAATATCAACAACTCATTGTGATCCTCTTTCTCTTCTCCTAATTACTATCACTCTCTAAGCAATTCTGCAACTTCTTGGCTCAGCATCAACTCATTCTCCAATTTTCCTTAATTTTTGCTTTAACATCAAATTCCTACAACTTCTGCACATAACAACAGAAAATTTCAGCAACTTTAATACCATACTATAGTATCACTCTGCTAAATAATCCTTCTCTGACACAATATGATGTTGCAGTCTAGGATTAAATTAAAAACTACCAACCACTTAGCTTAGTTAGAGTTCACAACCATGTGGAAGAATAACCCACACGCATAAAGAATAGAATAAATGGCAGTCTTCATTAATATCTTAGACTTGGTGCATCAACTTTTTGGGATAAATACATAATAAACACACCACACATGTACACTCTATCCTCAAACTCAAATTACAACACTCACTACTCCTAGTTTGACTTTTGGGCCTTCTCATGATCCTTCTTCTAAGCTACCATGACTCGATTCAATCTTCTAACACTAAGGCATTCAATATAGTGTTTCATGTTATCTCTAATGCAAAACTAGAATATAGTTTTTCATGGTATTTCTATTGCCATCCCACAACATGATATCTCGAGGTGTCTCTGTTGAGATACCTCATCTTGGTGGCTTGTAGCGTCTCCATTGTGTCACCAATTCAAGCATAAAATGGTGTCTATCCTATGACACCACATTTAATATAGTATGGCAACTCTACCACAACACAACAAAAAACTAACATGGCATTGTCCAGAACAACACAATATCAATATAACATGTTGTCTCCATTGAAACACCACATCAAGTAGAACCAATGTTCCACAAGGTCTTGAAACAAGGGGACAAGGGGATAAGGAACATGATTTGGGGATGGCAATTTTTTCCCAAAAAATGGGGACAATGAGGGATGCCTACTAAATAATATATAATATTTGAAAAATTAATTATAAAAAATAGTAAAAGAAATTGCAATTTATCATTTATGTAAATAATTTAATATATGAATACATTTACAATAACGAAATAATTTTTGAATATATATAAAATTAAATATAAATATATCCCCCATTAATGGGGTAATCAATAAAGTCTCAAAGAAAAAATTATCCTATTGGATTCTTACAAAATGATCCAAATGAGCGAACTTTCAATCTCCACCAAGCTCAGCAAGTATCCAAATGAGTGAACTTTCAATCTCCACCCATATCTTCATGTGAGGAAAACTAACTATAGCTTCAGATGGGAATTGGCTTTGTTTAAACGGCCTAATGTGGAAATGATTATCCCAAAAAAAAAAATTGCATCAAGGTACACTTGTCCTTTTGCTTGTACTTCTCCAAGCTTGTATCTCCTACTTGATTCCCTCCCATCACAACAGTTTTTTGCCTTGTATCATGGGTTTTTCTCTATATAGGTTTCTACTCGTCCAATATGCAATAGGTGCCATGAAAAGGAGTTTTTCAACCATTGACTTTCCTTATAGTGGCATGGTCTCTGGCTGCTGCTTAGGAAAAACATTTTGTATGACAAACATTTTGACTCTGCATTTTGTCAAAGAGCTGTTGAGTGAAGAAGGGATTGCCCATTTAGGGGTTGTTTGGACAAGAGCATCTATTACTAAAGATTTCATTTTGGCATGCTTGGCTCTTTCCTCATCAAATTTGGCCTGGATAATCAATGGAACAATAGAAGAGTGTTTCTTAACCTCGCCCCCCTCCCCCTTAAGCACTTTAACACAAAAACTTTACTCATCCATTTATTTTTTGATAGACTCTTCATGGTCTATTGTTTCTTCTTTAAGGTGCTCATGTTGAATGAACAACTCTGATTGTTTGTTTTCAATTATGGAAATAGTCTCCTGGAGTTGCTGAAAATGTGCAGTGAGGGTATGAAAGGCGTGATATTTCTGAAGCACGATGATATGTGCACGTATATCGTTAATGCCCTCCTCTTATAGTTGTTGAAGTAAAATAAGTTACCGAAATTCAAAACCTAATGCCTCAACTTCAGAAATCCTGCTCCAAAGCCTATTGCACTAAATTTTACGTGTCCTACAAATCCAATTCTTGGCACCACTCAACTTGGGGTTTCCTTGATAATTTGAAACCCTCCACTATTACAGCAGAAAAACAAAAATAGGGCAATCCACACATAGGCAAGGATTGCCACTGAAAAAATGCAATATAGAATTGCATGCACAAAGGGTGTGTGTGCAAGGACAGACATGCACATAGGGCCAACAAATGAAAGATTGTAAAACCCTTCAGTTGATCTAGATTAAATAGGGTGCAAACCATTGTGAAAACCCAACAGTGGACTATAGGGTGCATGCAAGAAACTATGACTACTAAAATCAAACCAACATGCAACAAACTTTCACACAAAGCAGGGCACAAAGGTCTTGCTAATGTTGGCTCTGTCCACCAACCAATCTTATCGCAAAATGCAATGGCTCTGTTCATTGGCTTAGAGAATCCTTTTTTTGCTCATATAATCAGAGAATCTTCTATTTGATCAAATAACTAGCTCTACAGGACCATGGACCGAATACAATGTTCCCCAAGGATGCATCTCCCTAATTTTTAGCCATTTCCTCAAAAGGGAATGCACCAAGGGTAGAATGTCCCTCCCCCATTTCAAATTTTGCAGAAAATAGGGGATGTCCCCTCTACAAGGAGAACGTCCCCAGGTGAGAATGCCAAGGGGACACTAGGCCATCCTTCACATCCCCATAAAGTTTTGAGAAAAAAATTATAACATCAACAAATTTTATGTTTTGCTAGTATCACCATTAATCCTCATCTTACTCGCATGATTATATCGCCATACCCTCATAATGCTAGCATTTTCCACATTGCTTGTCATGTTTCATCCTCCTATAATCACTCTTAGTCTAGTTGATTTGCTCTTGGAGAAGTGGCTTTTCCATTTTTGTGGTCCATCCACTTTGTTTCTCTGTTTCAGTGAAAGCCCTGCTATATATTAATATTTTTAAAATGTAATTAATCAATATGAAAAGAATGTTGTCTTTTAATAAGAAGAATGGTGTCTCACTCAATGTACATTGTGTAATGTCCCCCATTTAGCCCATGTGTTCAGTTGATGGAGATTAGCCTATCATTGGACTCCTGTAGGCTAATGACAGTGGTTAGGGGGTCAAATTGGAGACTTACTATTTATAGTAAGTCAGGTTGGAGCGCCTTGATATTTATAGCAGGACAGATGCAGAGGGTCGTTGCACGAGATTCATGGTTTCGATTTACCCGGAGCATAAATTGATGAAATATAAGTTAAATTAAAGATTTAACTTATAATAAATTTAAGGGGTAACGTGACTTATGTTATAAAGTGACTTTATATTATAATGTTAAGTCACAACTTAAAGTTGTTCACCTAGGAGTTGGGCGCCCATATGGAGACTTGGGGACATAACAAAATAAAATAAAAATAATAAATTATTCCTCTCTTGGCTGTAGGAGAAGTGAGGAGATATAAGGGAAAAATGAACTTCATTTCATTAGGCTTGGATTATTGATTCTATTCACTTGTTGTGATATTCTTGTGCATTCCTAGAGCTGAGAGCTTTGAGGGTTTGATATTGACTGTGCTGAGACAAAAATCTCTACATAGTCCTCTTCTTCGTGTGTGAGAGACCACATCAGGAAGAGATTCTTGGAGGCCTCATTCAAGAGCTTCAGTTGAGCTTTCATCGATTCATTTTGGTCAAGTTTTGGGCAAATAGAGGAACATATCATATGCAGATTTCTAATGCAGCTGAGAGCAGATGGATTTATTGCAGATTTTGATTGGTTTTTGGGAGATTTAAGACTGCGCTGACTTCCTCTTGCTGGCCGTACATTCCAGCATATAGCCGTACCTGTCAAAATTGCATTTAGTAGTGTTTAGTGGGTCCTATCTTACTTGTCACTGCCATATTGGACTACTACTGCATTGGCGACCAGATTGTAGGGGGTTTTTGAAGATATCCGGATCCGTTTGGAGGTTCTTTTCACTACAGCAACTCTACTACAGGCCGTACAACAGCAACATGGTGGCATGAGCCCTCAAGGGTGTCATAAGTCTTCATTTGGGGTTCAATCTTTTTGTATTCTGGGCGCCTAGGAGCATAAGTTTGATTACATATTCTTGTATGCCAAGTCCTTACCATTGCTGGGAGTTTGTAGCAGTTTTCTATAAGCCTGTAACGCTGGTTCACCTTCAGCACCGGCATGAAGTTATGAATCTTGATGTGGTTATGTACTCATAATTTATATTTGGCCATAATACCATCTGGGTCATTGATATTTTGTTGATATATGCTTTATATTTTCTAGGTTTGTTTATATGCTTTATATTCCATATTTTAATGCAAAAAGCCTACATGCAAAAACATGCACATGAAACCTTAAACAACAACAGTCAGAAAACACAAAAAATTGATACAAAAACCCTAGCTTGGATAGTGTATGTTACAGTGGTATAAGAGCAGTAGTATCTTGCCATCCTATGTGGTTAGATCAAACATGCAAAAGTGTTTTTGAGACATGTTGCCAATACAACCTTTAACTCACCATTATAACCTAAGGAGAAACAGGTCACAGCCAAAAATCCAGGGACCGGAGATAGAGCCAGAGACCTAAGTACCACAGATAGATCCCTTTTTAGGCGAGCTTGAGGTGCCAGTTGAGGAGATGGGTGACAGACAGAATGCAGAACCTAGTTTGCGAGATATTCTGAACTCGTTGGCTAGGGGACAGCTAGCTATAGAGAGGACAATGCAAGAGTCACATACAGAGTTGGGTCGAATTCTTACCCAGTTGATACCCCGTGATGCCAAGGACAACATGGATAATAACAACAACAATGGAAGGAATAGGAACAAAGCTAATAATGGAGGTGACAGGCACAACGGAGACAGGAACAATGGAGACAGAAACAATGGTGACAGGCACAGAGATAGAGATGATGAGGGTGAAGCATCGGTCACTAACAGGAGAGGTTCCCAGTTGACATCGGGTGATAGACCCGGCATACCGGTATTTGCACCCAGAAACAATGTTCCTGAACAGGAGGCTACACAACTTGAGTTTCAGGATGAGATTCTAAGAGATTGGCAGGCATCTAGTGAAGAATTTAGAGCTGAAATGACTTTTGGAGAATACTCTGATCTCAGGATGAAACACAGACCCCGTAGGGAAAACAAAAAGCAAAACCAGGAACTCCAAAAGAAGGTTAGCAAGATGACTTTACCATATTTTGATGGTTCTGGTAAAACCACTGCCAGAGCATGGGTCCAGAAATTGGATAGTTACTTGTAGATCAGCCCTATGCCAGAAGCAGATGCTATAACTTATGCAGCTTTACACTTAGAGGGCAGCGCTCACAGATGGTGGAATAATGGTAAGGTAACCTTGGGCCACAACCAGGTCACTTCTTATATCGAGTTCACTGATAGATTGATAGACAGGTTTGGTAAGAAGGATCCAGAACTGCAGTTTAAGGAGTTGGCACAACTTAGACAGGTTGGATCAGTGGATTCCTACATCTTAGAGTTTCAGGACCTATCTGTTATGGTCCCAGATATCTCAGAGCGCAGGTTGGTCATATTATTTATAGATGGACTGTCAGATCCTTTACGTTGTTCGGTTAAGGGATTAGACCCATCATCACTTCAGGAGGCCATGAAAAGGACTCATGACATGGAGTCCTCTGTATGGAGGAATAAATTTCAATCTAAAGGGTTTCAATACAAGAGGGATAAGGAGAAGGACAGGGAGCCCTTTCAGAAGGACACTAACTAGCCAAAAGAAAAATCAAACCGATTGACTGATGACCAATTAAATGAGTACAAAAGGAAAAAAATTTTGCTTTCACTGCAAGGAACCATGGGACCCTTAACATAGGTGTGCTAATAAGGCAAAAGCAAATTTAATTGAGTACTATTCAGCAGAGTAGTCACAGTCAGAGGTATCAAATCAGTCATCATATAAGGAGGATAGTGGAGATGAGAGTGCCTCTCAGCATAGCAATGACAGTGATGGGACATTGGCACAACTTTCTAGTTTTCAGAAAGTTGGTTCCTTCAGAGAGAGAGGAATCCTTGGAGGTCAGCGCATCATCACCCTGATAGATACAGGTGCTACACACAATTTCATTGATGAGGGGTTGGTGGCTAGACGCAGACTGTAGGTGGAGTTTAGAGGCTTTAAGGTAATGGTAGTTGACAGCTTCAAACTCACTTGCACCAGAAAGATCTCTAGGCTAACTATACAGATGGGAGATTACGAGCTTCAGGATGACTTCTATGTGGTTGGCATTGGAGACACAGATGTAGTTTTGGGTATGCATTGGATGATCCAACTTGGTGAGTTCACTATGAATCTGAATAAGATGGAAATGAAGTTTGAATCCAATGGAAAGAAAATTGTTCTCAGGGGATTATCAGATGGTGGACCATGAGTAGTCTCTCTCAAGAGGATGGAGAGAATGCTGCGACATAACCAGGTAGAGTGGGCAGCAGAATGTCTTATTATGCCGGAGTCTCCACAGCAGCCAGCCGAAGAGTGCTTACCATCCAGATATACAGAAGTTGTTGACCAAGCACAATAAAGTGTTTGGTAGTATACCTCCAGGGGTGCCACCTGACAGAGGTATCTATTACACAGGTAAATGGCAGAATGCTAGATGCTATTCACATAGAGCAAAGGCTCTTAAATAGGTTACAAGTAATTACAAAGAAAGCAAGTTTCTATATTTAGAAACTGCCAAAGACTGCCAAAGATCAACACAGGATCTTGTCATAATTACATACCGTTACAAGAAACTGACCATTAACTAAAAATAGGAGATTCTAAGTATAAAAGAATATCTTAATACCCTCCCTTAATGGTCAACCTATTCACTACACCAAGAGACACCCTGAATTTTACAAACTTGTCAGGACTAAGGGACTTTGGTGAGAATATCAGTTGTCTGATCCTCAGTCGGAACATACAGCAACTGAACTGATCCGTCTTCAACCAACGATCTGATGAAGTGACAATGCGTCTCAACATGTTTGGTTCTTTCATGGAATACTGAATTCTTGGCAAGTTTGAGAACTCCCTGATTGTCACAAAACAGGGGAGTTGGACCTGCTTGAGATAGTCGCATATCTGCAAGCATCCGGCGAAGCCAAACTGCCTCACAAGCTGCCTTCACTGCACCTCGATACTCAGCTTCTGTGGAGGAGAGTGCTACAGCCTGCTGCTTCTTACTGGTCCATGTGATGGCACCAGATCCCAAATTGAACACATACCCAGAGGTTGATTTTCTGTCATCAACTGAACCTGCCCAATCTAAATCTGTGAAGCCTCTAAGGCTGGGATCAGAATTCCTTGTGTAAAGAATTCCAAAGTCAGAAGTGCCTTTCATGTACCGCAGCACATGCTTAGCCGCTACCCAATGAACAGCCTTGGGAGCTGTCAAAAATCGTGAAATGTAGCTGACTGCAAAACTGATGTCGGGTCTAGTAGCAGTCAAGTAGATAACACTGTCTACTAGCTGTCTAAACAGAGACTCATCAACCACTGGTGAGTCAAACTTAGCGAACAGCTTAAGTCCTTTTTCCATCGGGGTGGAGGCTGGTTTGCAGTCTTGCATTCGGAACCTATCCAGAAGACTACGAGCATACTTCGACTGAGAGATGAAGATGCTATTCTGAGTTTGCCAAACCTCAACACCTAGACAATAGTGTGAAAGTCCCAAATCTGTCATATCAAAGGATTTGCACAGGTCCTGTTTGATCTTATCGATCAGGTGTGCCGAGCTACCAGTAATGAGCAAGTCATCCACATAGACAACGAGCAACAATATATCATTGCCAGTATGTTTGATGTACAAATTTGGGTCAGATGGACTCCGCTTAAAGCCATGATTTGTGAGGTACTTGTCGATTTTGATGTACCATGCTCTTGGAGCCTGCTTCAAGCCATAAAGTGCTTTGACCAGTCTACAGACTTTCTGTTCTTGTCCGGCAACCTTGAAACCAGGAGGCTATGTCATATAGACTTCTTCCTGCAACTCACCGTTGAGAAAGGCACTTTTGACGTCCATCTGATGGAATTTCCATCCAAACTGGGCTGCTAAGGCAAGGACGAGCCGTATGGCACTCATCTTGGCTGTAGGAGAAAAAGTCTCCTCATAGTCGATGCCTTCTTTTTGTGAGAAACCCCTAGCAACAAGCCGTGCTTTGTACTTGTCCAGGGTTCCGTCAGCCTTGTACTTAACTTTATACACCCATTTGCAGCTAATGGGTTTCTTCCCTGGAGGAAGGTCTGAAAGGACCCAGGTGAGGTTCTTCTGAAGGCTCTGGAGTTCTGATTCCATCGCCGTATCCCACTCTGGAATAGCTTTAGCCTCTGAATGAGTCTAAGGCTCATAGACACTGTGCAGGTTGGCCATGAGAGCAAAGTTTACTGTATGCTGCTATTTGCTCTTATTCCGGGAGGATCTACCCTCAACAAGTTCATCATCATGAAGATCGGCAATCGTCTGAGACCACCATTTGGGGCGACGGGTAGATGGGCCAACGTCAGGTCCAACAGGAGGTTCTGGAATAGGGGCAACAGGTAGAACAGGTGCATCATGTAGAACAGGTGCATCAGGAGGATACTCAGGATCATCCTCAGGGATGTCAAACTGAGAATCATCAAAATCTGAAGAATTATCAGCATCCCTCCCATAAGGTGGACCTAATGGAAGACAGACACCCAAGTCAGGGGCCTTCAAAGGTTGATCTTCGGATTGCTGCACAGAAGAGGGAGAGAAGGGTCCCCGCTCTTCATCAAAAACCACATCACGACTGAAGATGAGACTGTCTATCTCAATGTCAATGAGCCGATAGGCCTTGTGGTTATCACTGTATCCTGTGAACATTAATTTTTGACTCTTGGAGTCCAGTTTAGAGCGCTTGGCATCAGGAATCCAAACATAGGCAAAAGAGCCAAAAAATTTCAAATGACTGACCCACGGCTTGTGGCCAGTCCAGACTTCTTCTAGAGTTTTATCCTTAACTGCATAGGTCAGAGACCGATTAAGAAGGTAAACTGCAGTGAAAACTGCTTCTGCCCAAAATTTCTTAGGAACACATCTGTGCTCCATCATGGAACAGGCTAACTCAGTTATAGTGCGATTGCGCCGCTCTACAACACTGTTATGTTGAGGAGTGTAGGGTGTGGTCAATTGGCGTTTGATGCCATGTGTATCACAGAAGTTGGAGAACGCATTTGAACAAAATTCCCCCCCATTATCTGACCTAAGAGTTACAATGGAACAACCAAACTCTTTTTCTACTAAGGCCTTAAACTTCTGAAAAACTGAAAACACATCTGATTTCTGTCTAAGAAAGTAAACCCATATTTTCCTATTGAAATTATCAACAAACAGTAAAAAGTATTTGCATCCAGTAACTAAAAGAGTATTCATAGGGCCACAAACATCAACATGAACGAACTGAAGTACCTTGGATGCGCGCCAGGAGTCGCCAGTCGGGAATGGCGTGCGGTGTTGTTTCCCAGCTTGACACGATCCAAAGACACCAAAGTTCTGAGCCTGAATCTCAGGGAGCCCATCTACAAGATGTTGTCAGGAGAGCTGAGATAGGTAGTGCAAATTCAGGTGCCCATACCGCTGATGCCAGAGACTAGTAACCGAAGAGTGTCGAGTTGCTAGCGCTGATTCAGGAGGACCATCCGAATCCACAAGTCGATAAAGACCATGGTCCTCAATGCCAACAGCTACAGTGCATTTGGTTTCCCAGTCGATGATCGAGCACTTGTGAGCACTGAACACCACATCAAGTTGTGGAGAGTGTTTCATGATCTGGCTGACTAAAAGCAAGTTAAGTTCCATACCAGGAACATAATATACGTTGAGGAATATGATTTTCCTCCCACCAGACTGAAGCTAAACAGTGCCCTTACCGGCAACTGTGTACACTTCTCCACCACCGAAGACCACTGAATCACTGAAAGGGGAGAGTTCTGTAAACCAGTCACAACAATGAGTGAAGTGACGCGAAGCACCTGAATCAATGTACCAGGCAGAGGATTTTGCATGATCTGCAGGTCTTTTAGCCATGAAGGCGTAAAACACAGACTCCTTCTGCTCAGTGTGCTCCGCACTGTTGGCCTTCTGCTGAGACCTTCCCTGCTTCTGTTCAGAAGCGATACGTGCGCGACAATCTTTCTTGATGTGTCCAAACTTGTGACAGTAGTTACACTGAATGTTCTTCTTACCGCCGTCCTGAGATGGCGCTGGCTAATTCTGCTGTGGAGGCTGACTTTTGCCTTTATTCTAAGCCTGAAACTTGGCTGCAAAAGTCTGCTCTAAAGAGGACAAAGAAGCACTACTACCAAACTATTGTTTCCAGCGATCCTGCTGCAAGAGGATAGTATAGAGTTCTGGTAACTTCAGATCAACATTACCTGATGTAATGTTGAGAGTCTCAATGAAATGTTCATAGGACTTAGGTAGATTTTTCAAAGTGATCACAACCAGGGCTTCTTCCTCCATTTTTCGACCAATAGACTCCAACTGATCTCTGATCTCCTGGATCTTGTTCAGGTGCGTCTGCAAAGATGTCTTCTCATCCATCATGATAGAAAACAGTATATTTTTCAGGAAGAACGCACAGCTCTTGTTGGAGGTTTCATGCAAACCCTTCAGATCGTCCCAAATCTCCTTTGTTGTCTTTCCAGCCAGAATCTGAGGTAGCTAATCATCTGTGACTGATAGCTTAATGAGCATGACTACTTCACGGGTTTGTTTGTCAAACTTATCCTGGTCTTTACCCGCCGTTGCTGGACGAGTGGTAGTGCCTAGAATGATCTGAGCGAGGCAACGATATTCAAAGATGGTCATCATTCGCTGCTTCCAAGTGTTGTAGTTGCGGCCATTGAACCGCTGACTGCCTTCCAACATAATATTGGACAAGCTCGCCATTCCACACGCTTTTCGAGGCACGAAAAACGACGAACAGAAGTGGATGCGAACTGAAATTCCGAACAGAACACTGCAGGTATGCCGAACTGAACTGAACTGGCACAAATTTCGAAACAAGTACGATGCACGAAAAAATGGTGCACAAAAAACGATGCACCCAAAAAAAACAGACGAAGACCCAGAAATCTGCTCGAAAAACCCACCAGGAATGTCTTCGAAAAAAAAACGTCAAATTTTTGAGGGTCAAAACCCTAGACGAAAAAATTTCGTGCCCTAGGCATTCAGAAATTTCAGAAAACCAGCAAAAATTCAAACGAAGACCCAAAAATCTGCTCGAAAAACCCACTAGGAATATGTCTTCAAAAAAAAATTCGTCAAATTTTTGAGGGTCAAAACCCTAGACGAAAAATTTTCATGCCCTAGGCACTCAGCAAATTCAAAAAACAGGAAGTCTGTAGAAAAAAATCTAGCCTCACCGAAAAAAACAAGAACCAACCAAGGAGCCCAAAACAAATTCGAGATTCGAAAAAAAACTTGAATAATTTCGAATGAAATTATGTTTTCAAAGTCGAAGCAAGCTCTGATACCATATTACACAGGTAAATGGCAG
Organism: Cunninghamia lanceolata; assembly: GCA_027924645.1. NCBI lineage: Eukaryota > Viridiplantae > Streptophyta > Pinopsida > Cupressales > Cupressaceae > Cunninghamia > Cunninghamia lanceolata. The sequence continues at coordinate 4,965,682 of BSBN01000784.1, read as the reverse complement.
AATGTTGGATGCTATTCACATAGAGCAAAGGCTCTTAAATAGGTTACAAGTAATTACAAAGAAAGCAAGTTTCTATATTTAGAAACTACCAAAGACTGCCAGAGATCGACACACGATCTTGTCATAATTACATACCGTTACAAGAAACTGACCATTAACTAAAAATAGGAGATTCTAAGTATAAAAGAATATCTTAATAGTATCGAGCTCGAGGACAGGACTAAGCCCGTAATGGTTACACCCTATCGTCATCCTACGAGGCTCAAGGATGAGATAGAAAAAACAATTAAGGAGTTGTTAGAGATGTGACACATCCAACCCAACAAGAGTCCCTTTGCCTCAACAGTGGTGTTGGTCAAGAAGAAAGACGGGACCATCAAGATGTGCATCGACTACAGGGCCTTAAATAAAAAAACAATTAAGAACAGGTATCCGATTCCCCGCATAGATGAGTTGATAGATGAACTACACAGGGCTTGTTATTTTTTCCAAAATAGATCTACGATCAGGATACCATCAGATACGGATGAGGGAAGAAGACAGAGAAAACAACCTTCAGATGTCACTACGGCCACTTCAAGTTCTTAGTGATGCTATTTGGATTGACTAATGCCCCTGCTACCTTCCAGAGTTGCATGAATCAGATTTTTAGACAACAGCTAAGGAAGTTTGTATTGATTTTCTTTGATGACATACTGATTTTCTTTGATGACATTGATTTTCAGCAGGAGTTGGGAGGAACACATGAGACATTTGGAGGAGGTTTTGAGCATCCTTGAGAGTGAGTCCTCTATGCCAAAGAGTCCAAGTGTGACTTTGGCATGACAGAGCTTCTATATCTGGGTCACATCATTAGTGCAGATGGTGTCCGAGTTGATCCAGAAAAGATTAAAGCAATAGTTGATTGGCCTCCACCAACAAACCTCATTCAACTTAAGGAGTTTTCAAGTTGTGTGGTTTCTACGGGAGGTTTGTTAAGGGCTTCTCACAGACAGCAGCACCATTGACAGATTTGACTAAGAAGGGAGCCTTTGTGTGGACCAATACAGCTCAACAGTGCTTTGAACATTTCAAGCACTTGATGTCTACCTGCCCAGTGTTGGCAATCCCCGACTTCTCCAAGCCTTTTGAGTTGGAGTGTGATGCTTCAGGAGAGGGGACAGGGGCAGTTTTAATGCAGGAGAAACACCCTATTGCGTTTGAGAGTAGAAAGCTTAGGGGTGTGGAGAAGAGCTAGTCGGTGTATGACCGAGAAATGTTGGCCATTATGCATGCATTTGCCAAGTTCAGTTCATATCTGGTTGGAGGGAGGTTTATAATAAAAACAAATCATAACAGCATCAAATACTTCATGAACCAGAAGGACTTGAAGGACAGACAGCAGAAGTGGGTCAGTAGGCTCCAGGCCTATGATTTTGACATTGAATATGTTAAGGGTAAGAAAAATGTGGTTGCAGATGCATTGTCTAGACGACCCCACTTGTGTTTGTTTGGAGAGATCTGTTGATTGGAGGGAGACAATTTCCGCTGAATATGCTAAAGACTCTTGGGCAGCAAGAGTCATTAAGGGCACTATACAAGACGACAGGTACACTGTAGTGAAAGATTTGATTATATATAAGGACAGGATATTTTTAGTGCCTAACTCCCAGTTTAAGCATAAGATTTTGAGGACTTTCCATGATGTACCAATGGCTGGCCATACCGGATTTTTCAAAACATACAGGCAGATTCGGGAGACATTTACATGGAAGGGACTTAAGAATGAAGTCCTTAAGTATGTTCGTGAATGCCCCATATGTCAACAAAACAAAAATGAACATAAATATCCAGCAGGTTTGTTACAGCCACTACCTATTCCCAATCAAAAATGGCAATACATCTCCATGGATTTTATCACATGGCTGCCTAAGGTCCAGGGGAAGGATTGCATATATGTGGTGGTCGACAGATTCACCAAATTTGCACACTTCTTCACCATTTCAAGGACATACACAGCTGTACAGGTGGTTGATTTATTCTTCCGGGAGATATTCAGACTTCACGGGATACCCAAGGGGATAGTGAGTGACAGGGACAACAAGTTCCTGAGTTTGTTTTGGCAGGAGTTGTTCAGGTTGTGTGGCACTGAGCTAACTCCCAACACTAGTTACCACCCACAAACTGATGGCCAAATAGAGATAGTAAACAAATGGGTGGAAGGGTATTTTCGAAATTATGTTTCAGGGCAGCAAAAGGCATGGATCAGATGGTTGCACCTGGGGGAGTACTGTTACAATACAACCTATCACATGGTGATTAGGATGAATCCATTCAGCGCTCTGTATGGGTATGATGCTCCATGCTTTATAGATTTTCTACTTGGTGATAGTCGAGTGCCGGAGGCAAAAGATATATTGCAGGAAAGCTAGGATATAATGAAAGAGTTTAAAGAGAATATGTAGCAAGCATAGAATCAGCAAAAGCTCTATGCTACTCAACACCGAGTAGAGAGAAGCTTTGAGGTTGGGGACATGGTGTACTTAAGGCTCCAACCCTACAGGCAGTCCACTCTAAAAAGGAGTGGAGCAGAGAAATTAAAACCCAAGTTCTATGGTCCGTTCAGAGTGGCTAGAAGAGTGGGAGAAGTAGCTTATGAGCTTGAGCTACCAGCAGATAGTAGAGTGCATAATGTATTTCATGTTTCCAGGTTAAAGAAAGCACTTGGCCACAATGTGATTCCTTCAGCTGAGCTTCCACCATTGGATGAGGAGGGGAAGCTAATATTGGTCCCAAAGGCTATCATAGACACAAGGGAAAGGAATCTGAGGAAACAAGTCATCAGGGAGTACCTTGCCAGTTGAGGATGCGACATGGGAGAGTGAGTAGATACTTAATCATCCTAAGCTGAGATTGCTTGAGGACAAGCAATCTTGGGGAGGGCGGACTGTAATGTCCCCCATTTAACCCATGTGTTTGGTTGATGGAGATTAGCCTATCATTGGACTCTCGTAGGCTAATGACAGTGGTTAGGGGATCAAATTGGGGATTTACTATTTATAGTAGGTTAGGTTGGAGCGCCTTGCTATTTATAGTAGGGTAGATGCAAAGGGTCGACTTACCCGGAGCATTAATTGATGTAATATAAGTTAAATTAAAGATTTAACTTATAATAAATTTATGGGGTAACGTAACTTATATTATAAAGTGACTTTATATTATAATGTTAAGTCACAACTTAAAGTTGTTCACCTAGGAGTTGGGCGACCATATGGAGACTTGGGGACATAGAGAAATAAAATAAAAATAATAAATTATTCCTCTCTTGGCTGTTGGAGAAGTGAGGAGATATAAGGGAAAAATGAACTTCATTTCATTAGGCTTGGATTATTGATTCTATTGACTTATGATATTCTCGTGCATTCTTCGAGCTGAGAGCTTTGAGGGTTTGATATTGGTTGTGCTGAGACGAAAACCTCTGCATAGTCCTCTTCTTCGTGTGTGAGAGACCACATCAGGGAGAGATTCTTAGAGGCTTCATTCAGGAGCTTCAATTGAGCTTTCATCGATTCATTTTGGTCAAGTTTTGGGCAAATAGAGAACATATCATATGCAGATTTCTAATGCAGCTGAGAGCAGATGGATTTATTGCAGATTTTGATTGGTTTTTGGGAGATTTAAGACTGCACTGACTTCCTCTTGCTGGCCGCACATTCCAGCATATGGCCATACCTGTCAAAATTGCATTTAGTAGTGTTCGGTGGGTCCTATCTTACTTGTCACTGCCATATTGGACTACTACAGCATTGACGACCAGATTGTAGGGGGTTTTTGAAGATATCCGGATCAGTTTGGAGGTTCTTTTCACTGCAGCAACTCTACTACAGGCCGTACAACAGCAACATGGTGGCGTGAGCCCTCAAGGGTGTCATAAGTCTTCATTTGGGGTTCAATCTTTTTGTATTCTGGGTGCCTAGGAGCATAAGTTTGATTACATATTCTTGTATGCCAAGTCCTTACCATTGCTGGGAGTTTGTAGCAGTTTTCTATGAGCCTGTAATGTTGGTTCACCTTCAACACCGGCATGAAGTTATGAATCGTGATGTGGGTATGTACTTATAATTTATATTTGGCCATAATACCATTTGTGTCATTGATATTTTGTTGATATATGCTTTATATTTTCTGGGTTTGTTTATATGCTTTATATTCCATATTTCAATGCAAAAACATGCACATGAAACCCTAATCAACAGCAATCAAAAAACACAAAAAAATTGTCACAGAAACCCTAGCTTGGACAGTGTATGTTACACATTGTAAATTACAATTTTTTTAGTATGTAATTTATTTTTGTAAAGCTTGTAAAATTTATATTAATTTAATATTAAACTAAGTTGTCGGTCCTGGTACGGGTTCAAATACAGATACGGGGTTCGGGTACGCGGATATGGCATTTTTTTTTTGCCCGGGTACGGTACGGCAATATACATATATACATATATATATATACATACATATATATATATATATATATGTATATATGTATATATATATATATATATATATAAAACAGTAAACTCTAAGACTAAAACTTAAAAACAGTAATACTCATAATTGCCAATAAACAACATAATATAATATCAAAATACCTCATATTTCATAACTTGCAATAAGGAAAATCAAAATACTCGTGAATTGAAATTCATATGACATAATTTAGTTATTTCTCAAAGTGTAAAATGTCACTACCAAATGAAAATTACAATCAATATCCATTGTTCAATAAGCATAATATGGGTCTTCATCAAAAGCATTAAGGGGAGTATTAGAATATAATAATTATGTAATAAAGCATATTCACACTTTAGTGTACTTAGGTATTTAGGTATATATATATAAACAGTAAACTCTAAGACTAAAACTTAAAAACAGTAATACTCATAATTGCCAATAAACAACATAATATAATATCAAAATACCTCATATTTCATAACTTGCAATAAGGAAAATCAAAATACTCATGAATTGAAATTCATATGACATAATTTAGTTATTTCTCAAAGTGTAAAATGTCACTACCAAATGAAAATTACAATCAATATCCATTGTTCAATAAGCATAATATGGGTCTTCATCAAAAGCATTAAGGGGAGTATTAGAATATAATAATTATGTAATAAAGCATATTCACACTTTAGTGTACTTTGGTATTTAGGTGTAGGTCATTAAATAAGATAGTTGTAGTAGTTGTAGTTGTTGCAGCTCTTAAAGAGTTTGTTGTACTGCCATTTAATGTGCTAGTTTTAATAGTGCATTTGCAATTCTATATAATGCTGCTGCTCCTCTTTGTGGAGTAAGCCTTTCTAGCCATTTTCTCTCATCTCATTTCATTCCATTTACTAACAATAAAGAGGATTGGAAATAAGCAGAATAAGACAGTATATTGTAGAGTAGTCAACTTGTCAAATGGACAGAAATATCCTACATTGGCTCTGAATCAATAAAGCCACTTGATGCCTGTTCACTAGAAGTAAAACAGTGAAGAATACATGCACAGAAATCAATATTAGAGTAAATCAAAGATTTTCCTCAGTGGATCAATCTCCTTGAGTTCACTTTTCTCTGTCACAACCTGAATGTTCCAATAAATCAAGGATTTTATAATTATTACAATAAACTAAAGGGTTTTTCTGAGGTAAATCAGAGCATTTTGTGGCAGAAAATCTACATCAAACCAAATATTTGCCTCAGTATATTGATTTTTTATATGTTGTCCCCGGGTTCACCCAGGGTACCCGGGGGAATGGGCAGGACCCTGGGCGAACCACTGGACGTCCCAGCCCAAGATCAGGACCCGGACGTCCCAGTCCGGGCACGCCGGCCTGCAGAAGAGGACTCGGCAACATAGATATTAAATCATTCTAGGGTTAAATTGTACAGGTATAATAGATTACATTGTGCATTAAATAGGTTGGAATCTTTAATGGACTTTGGTGATCGCAGGCTCTAATATCTAGCACATAAGATTTGAAATATTATATATATTTATAATTAATTGAAATATATACATAAAGCCACCACACCCACCCCCCCCCCCCCCAATCCTCACCATCCCCAAAGTTTTGGAAAACATTTCTCATCCCGACACCTCCTATCCCAAAAACTCAAAAAAACACTGAACAAATATGATTGAGAGGAAGGGTCAAAGCAAAGGTTGTTTTCAAATGAGGAACATGTACAATAGATGCTCGCAAACACACCCAAAGTAGGGTGTAGAGGTCACTTGGGTCACCAAAGTAGTATTGTCAAAGAAGATCGACAAAGAAAAATAGAGGAAAAGAGTGAGACACTAAGAAGAGCAACCATAACTATTGTTGTTTCCAAGAGTACTTCTAAGCCACATAATAAGTAAAGTGATCACACTTTTGTCTGAAGGAATTACATGGACAATCTCCTTGAATAGAGGAGAAGAGTACAAAAGCATGATAGGAATCTAGAAAGGAGGTGGAGTGTGAACAAGATGTTTTGCAAAAGGACAACACCGATAAGAAAGCAGGAAAACCAGCAAAAGTGGCAAGTGGAGTTGAAAGGCAATTTCCAAATACAGGCAATGGTATTGTAGTGATAGAGGAGGTGTTTCTTGATCTTTTGGGTACCAAAATTCCCAATTATGGAGATGTTATGCAAATCGAATCATCAAGAATGTAGATTTTCAGTTTGGTTGATGGAACAAACCAATCTCACAAGTCGTATGACTAATGAGGTATCTAAGAAATCCTCATACATAAGTACAGAACCTGAACAAAGATAGAATACATGTGTAAAGGGGTTCAAAGATGAACCAAATATAGTATTTTTAATTGTGGTAAGATGAATTCAGCTACAGTCGAATTTGCCCATCAGATTTGGCTGCAGGAGAATCCACTCTATAAAAACAGAACCGGATAGGCATATTCCACTCATGCAAAATCCATCGAACATAAGAAAAAATTATAGACCCAAACATCCAAATGGAAGGTGAAGCATTTTTCATTCCATCTCTTTGGTTGTGCTAGCATTTGGGGTCTTTGTAATAGCTCATAAATCTGTATTAACATGCCCCTTTGGTCATGTATTCTCAATTCTGGAGTTGTAGGATGCGTATATAGGTGACTAGTTTAGTGAAGCAAGTTGTTTTAAGCAAGTTGTCCGAATAAGACAACCTTGGAAGACATTGTAGCAGGCTTCATTGAAGCAAAAGGATTGTAAATCTTGTGTGATGATGGTGGAGATGAGTATCTACAACCCCACTTTTCTAGAGATTTTCCCACATTGGCTTTCTCTTGGATAAATTCTCGTGTTCATTCTATCTTTATATGTTGTTTCAGTTCTTTAATTTCTTACATTCATTTTAACCAACTACATCAATTTCAGCACATCTAGAACCATGTTACCAGATCCGCTAGTTTTCCGAGCAGATCTGAGTCCGATTAGAACCCAGTCTGCGATCCGATCCGGTCCCTCTACAGATTCTAGCGGGGTGCGGTGATACGAGTCTGGGTTCATCCCAAACGAGGCCGGGTAAACTTGGAGAGGATCCAAGCAGATGATGGCGAACCTGCCAATTTTAGACACCTTTTTAATTTTTCTTTTGTTTTTTTTATTATTTTCTGACCTCTGACTTTGACTAGGAGACCCTAAAACGAACCGCTAACCCTAAAATGGCCAACTAAAGCATTTCAAACACTAAAACAAACTTATTTTAGCTCATCTTGATTGCAAAAGACAAATACCATTCCAAAAGGCGGAACTTTCATTCTTGCTTGTCATTTAATAAAAACAGTTAAAGATTGATCATTGAAGGTTCCAAACCGATTCCATTGCTATTCCTATGCATGTGCAAGTGTCCATTAACTGCCAAGAAGATCATAGAATAAGAACTTTGAAAACAGGTAAGTTTTATTTTTTTGCATTTTTGTTTTACAAACAAACTCTTTTTCTTTGCTTTCAACTTCTTGTTTTCCTTTCATTTTTCTTATTAGTTTCTATGAATGTATCACTATGCTTAACATATTAAACGAGTCAAGTTTTTTTTTTTAATGTGTTGTTTAAAAAACTTGTTGCCATAGCAATTACAATGGCAGCTAGTTCTAGCTCCACAACCCAACCTAAATTCAAAACAAATCCAAGTTCTCCTCTTTGAAGTACATTGATATGATACAACCTATTTCAGGGGGTGGGGATATATTTGGATTTATAAGGGGTGTGATGTAAGGTATTTAGGTTCATATAGTTGCGTGAAAGCCCATTTGTGTAACATCCCTGGGGTGGGCATCAAAGCTTGCAAAGGAAAGCTTGGTAAGCATGTGCCACTAAAGTAAGTGATAGCATACATTAATGAGCAACAATGAGCAAATAAAGTAGCAGGCCGTAAAGCAAGGCATCCTTTAGCAGAGGGAAAATCTCAAGGAATGATGCCCCCTATGCCCCCATCTAAGCCCACTATTGTGGTAGAGAGCCACCCATTTTTGGCCACTCCTCAAGAACAATCCTGTAATGTCCCCTTCTCATGCCTAGTCCGTTGTGGGTCCAATAGCCCATTCATTTAAGTTCTCGTAGGCTATTTGGTATGGTAAGAAACTCCTTGTTTTGTGGAGAGCTCTAGTTAAGTTTTTTTTTACTCCTTTTGTTCACAATGAGCTTAGTTGATGATCAGGATTACAGTGCAGCTTTCAGAAGTTTTTTTGGCTTCATGATTTGCTCTCCGACCTTCTTGGAGAAGTGTATTTTTAGAAAGTCACCCAGTTGGCGTCATTCTTTATCTCAAACCTCCTGGATGGTGTTGGTATGGTTTATTTTGCAGTTTGCTTCAGTTTGGGATTTTTCGTAAGTTGGGTGATTAATTGAGCTATTTTATTATTATTTTCACTTGAGTCGCCTAAGGTTGAAATTAAATTAAAGTGACCAAGTATTATAACTCTTTGGAAAGGGAAAATAGTTTATTATTTGATTGTGCACATCAAAGTGGGCACCTTTACATGGGAAAAAGGAAATAATTAAGTTGGAGGGAAAAAGTAATTATTTCCGAGAAAGAATTATAATCTTGTGTAACTTCCAAAATGTCTATATAAGAGAAGTGAGGGCTCATTGTTAAGGGGCATACTGAAGATGATATTGTTATTCTGCAGGAATGAACCTGTGAGTTCTTCATACCTTCTTGAGGACGAAAACCCTCTTAAAGAAGTTCAGTTTCGGTGGTGAAAGATTCACTCTCGCTGAAAGAAGTGATTTCATACAGAGATCCTCTTGCAATTCAATGGAGTTGATTAATTATGATGTATTTTGATATGTGAGATGGATCATTTTTGTAGTTTGAATGAATGAAGTTTATTTGTTGATATCCGAGGTTTGTTAATCCCTCAAGCTGGCTGTACAGTCTGCATAGGGTTGTACCAGCTGTTGAAAGAAGTTTTGATTGATGGAGATTTAATGGATTGTTGAGCGCCATTATTAAATCCTTATAGTGATTTTGTTTGAGTGAGAGTTTTATGTGATTGAAGCTGAAAATTGATGTTGTTTCAGGCCATACCTATCTACAGGAGGTCATACCACATTAAAGTTGGGCGTGTAGAAGTGACCAGGAATCGCTGCCCTTGATCAGCTCCAAAGTCATCTTGAACCCATGGCATTTCATCTTGAGATGGATCCGTACAGTTTGAAGGAATGTTTGGTGTGTTTGATTTATGTTTCGCAGGTTTAATGACATTCCTGAGGCGTCAGTACAGCTACAGCAGGGTCTGATCAGAACTGAGTTTTGGAACAGCAAATTGAGATGGGTTTTGTGATCAGTTTCGGATGGTCTAATTGAGTAATTTGATGCTTAACACTGTGTGTGCGGGCTTATCATTATCCAGCATTACTCTTATTTAGAAGTTGATGATTTGTGGCAAGATAAAATACAAGTTTTGGGTGCTGCTGGGTCTGCTATTAATCTGATTTAATTGATGTTATCCAGTACTGTTTTTAGTGTTGAAAAAGACAATATTATTTTGTGTTTGAACCCCTAGATGGTATGACCGCCAGTGTGGACTGTGAGATTCATGTTTAATGGCTTACCCCACTAAATAAGTGGCTCATTGTATAGCTTCCCTCTGAATAAGCGAAGGTGCCTATGTTTCTTAATTTCATTACTCCCACTAAATAAGTGGTGATTTCCCACTGAATAAGTGGATGCCCGCTGAATAAGTGGAAATTGTATTTGATTTGCACTGCATTATAATTGTTTAGCCTAAAGCACTTGTATGCTCTCACCTCGCCCATTTGGGAACTTGGTATTCAAGAGGTGCAATGGAGTTACATGGTTGCATCTCATTTGTTAACACTGCTTGTGAGTGTTGGAAATCTGAAAAAATTTGGGGTAGATCATTACAAACCCACTAGTACTACAAATAAGAGACCAAAGGGACCTTTGGAAATGGCATTTCAAAATGAGGCTCGAGATGTTGCTGACCGACACATAGCAAGTAGATGTATTTATGCAAATGGGTTGCCTTTCTATGTTCACTCACCATATTGGCAAGAAATGGTGAAAAAAAATAAGGCTCCAAAAGCGTATAAGGGCCCGAGTTATAACAAGGTGCATGGAAGCTTATTGGAAAACGAGGTAACGTTTCTAGAAGATTCATTGAAGCCCATAAGGGATTCATAGGTTGAGATAGGAGTGTCCATTGTCTCTGATGGATGGAAAGATGCAAAAAATTAGCCCTTAATCAATGTCATTGCAACATCCCCTAAAGGGGCAATGTTCTTGAAAGTCGTAGATTGTGAGGGGGAGGTGAAGGATGGCCAATTTATTGCTAGCATCCTCATCACAACCATTGAGGAAGTGGGACCTCGTAATGTTGTTCAAGTGATAACAAACAATGCAAAGAATTGTAGAGCTATTGGGTTATTGGTTGAGGAACACTATTCACATATCTTTTGGACACCTTGTGTTGTTCAGTCTCTCAATCTTATGCTACAAAAGATTGGGAGCAAAATTGATTGGATCAAAGAGTTGTATGCAGAGGTTGAGGAGATCTGAATGTTCGTCACCAATCACCACATGTCGCAAGGCATATTAGATCATTTTCAAAATTGGAGCCATTGAAGGTAAGTGAAGCAATATAAAATTTTATGTCTTAGTTTCACTTTAAGTTTAGTTACTTGGAAATATATATTTTTTAAGCTTAGTTACTTAAGTCTTAATTTGATTATGTATTACATATTCTAATTCTTCTTTAAAGTTTGTTTTTAAATTTTTAATTATTTTATTTTTTATTTTTGAATAGGCTGCTAAGACCCATTTCACCTCTAACACAATCATCTTGACATGGCTTGTGAAGGTTCAAGCGACACTTTCTAGCATGGTCATTAGCTAAACTTGGTCGATATGAAGGTAAAGTAACACTGAAAGGGCAACAAATGTTAAGAGGATGATCCTAGATGACTGTTGGTGGGATCGTGTACAGTATCTCCTTAGTTTCACCAAGCCCATTTTGAGCACAATTCGTTGTACCGACATGGACAAGCCTTGCATGGGGAAGATATATGATGGCATCAAATTAATGATTGAGAAGATAAAGAGCATCATAAATGAGAAAGAAAAAGATATTATTGAAAATAAATGGAATAAATGACCACCCCACTATACCTTATTGCCTTTGCATTGAGTCCAAAATATTATAGTGTTGAGAGTCTTGTTGTGCCAACAAGGATTGCCCCATGGAGAGATTATGTAGTCGCTAAACAGTACAAGGGAGCATTTCATAGACTCTTTCGTGATCCAGATTAACAAGATGTCACAAATGAGTTCACTAATTTTGTACACTCCAATGGTCAAAGTATCGAGGCTTTTCGTGATAAGTTAAAAAACGATGCTCACAATTGATGGTACTTCCGTGGCCAACAATTCCAACACCTACAACCTCTCACAATTAAAATTTTTATCACAAGTTTAATAAATTTCTTTTTTTTTATCTTTAGACTTTGAAGTTTCATTTATAATTTTTTTAAATTATAAGTTTATAACTCTATCTCTCTACTTTGTCTTCATAGGTTATTTGTTCATCTACATCTGAGAGGAATTGGAGCACATACTCTTTCATCCACTCCGTAAAAGTGCAACTGATTGCACTCAAAAAACACGGAGAACTTAGTGTATGTGCATTCCAACTAGCACCTCCTTTTGCACAAACATGGCTACAAAGAAGGGGGCTCAAAGTTATGGGATATGGAGCCAAAGCATACTAACTTGGATGCTTCCACTTCCCAACAAGTTGCACTTGAGGAGTCAAAAAGCAAGCACACTTTTACTGCGAGTGGCAGTGGCACTACTTGTGCTTCTTTAAATGTTCTTGCATCATCCAACGTCCATGATGTTGACGATGATGATTTAGAAAATCCATATGACATTGAAAATTGATTATTGAACTTGATATTATTATTTTGATATTGAACTTGAATTTCGAACAATGAATATTTTTATGTTTTAAAATTTAAATGATATTCGAGTTTATGGTGGTTTTGTTGATTATATGATGCTATGTGGTATTCTACACTTAATTTCTGCTATATATATACACATAGAGAGAGAGAGAGAGAGAGAGAGAGAGAGCTGGCAACTTAGATATAGAACCACAATTCTAAGAACAAATTCTGTTTTTTAGCAAAGATATTATAGAAATCAATATAAGTCACATTTCAGATTTCTGCAAGTTTAAGGTTTGTGTTGGTGAAGAAGGAATAAGATATCTATCCTAACTACGAATCCACTTGTAACAGCCCTGTAGTTATTATAAACTTTGCATAACATTTCTGGGCAAGAAATCATTCAGAAGAAACACTTGAAGACAAGGGGCAATCCTTCATATCCATGTGGCAAACAGAGAAATATACATTAATTAAAAACCAATTTGTTGCTTTTGTTTACATAAGATGTGAATTTTATGCAAATATTTGAATTTAAGCATTGGAAAATTTGTGTTCTTATCAAAGGAATCATAGTAGTTAGAACTAGGGTGGTAGTTTAAAGAGGATAGAAACAGATATTATCAACAACCACCAAAAATTTTGTAATCAACCAGAGTGATAAACAGTTTAAAACAATGTCAGGTGGAAAGAAAATAGTTCCTAGGAATTACAAAGCACTGAGGAACGTGAACACCAAAACCAGAAATCACTCCTGAATAATGATACTGGTCAAAGTCTTATTTTTGCTATCTACTTAAGGACACAAATTCATTTTCATTTCATTTCAAACAATTTCCAATATAACTTTGTTTCATAGATGGGATTAGCATTAGACCGTGACTTCAATAGTTCATGTAAAGGATTGAGATTTTGCAAATATCTAGAAATCACCTACCTGTCAGCGTATAGCTTATTTGCATTCTATAGAGAATATCTACTTAATATCCTGCTACAAAAGATACCTAGTCAACAATGAATTATTTCATTTGAATGCACACATGTTATTGAGAAACCAATCTCAGACAATTTGCAAGGAAAAGGAAAACATTTGCTTAATCTACCTTGAGAAACATTGCAATTATTCTCCATTAAATATTCCACTCTTCCCAAATAAGCAGCAGTACCCACTGGTTTTTTCGATCCCAGTTGTTGGAGTGTCTTCATCAGGAATCTTGCTACCTGTGATAAATAAAGATGTTCTTAGGAAAAAGAGAAAATTGCTCTAGAAGAGAAATACTCCCACCAAGAAAAGGCATAGCTGACTGATACAAACTACAATTCCAACATAGTCTACCCAGACACTTAGATTTCATGGAAAGGGCCCTTTGAAATATCACAAATCAACAAATTTTGCTGACAAATACAACGAAGTCCACATGCAAGTTAAAAAGTTTACATCCTTTTTATGTTGTAAAAGTTTTTAATTTCTGGGAAAGTCTCTGCTTGCAAAATTTCATAATAAGCTTTGTTGGTATAAGTCTCCAGAAACTAAATGCGTATAAAAAAGAAAACAATATTGCCAGTTTATTGAAACCTTCACATAATAGCATCATCCAAAGAAAGCAAATAGACACCTAATAATAGCATATGCCATGTACATTGACTGTAATGGACAGCCCTGTAGCATTCAAGAAACCAAAAGAATTTGAACATGGGAGTAAAATGAATTCCTAGATGCTAATATTTGAAGGTGAGTCCAAAAGAAATTAAAGGAGAGCTGGAAGACGTGCATCTGTCTTCAATCAGCAGCCTCGGATACTTTTGGCACTAACTTGCACATAAACTAATAAAATAACAGAAAAGGACAAGACAACTGGTACAAAACAGAAGATATTAAAATTCCAGGATACATATACAGCTAGGGCACAGAAAACCTTAATATAAATACATAAATGCAGAAATATACAAAATCATTATTGCCATTCATGAATTTTGGAAAGTTAGCCAAATATAGTGATTAGATGATTTTTACACCTTTTTTCCTTTTTCATTTTTAGTTTATTTCAGAATGCAGATGCTGTATTCCATCTGTCCCAAGCCAGATACAGACCCCTAAGTGGGTGATATCATACCGAAAGTTGTGCTAGACACATGCATACTGATATCCATGCCCCAGGGGCAATATCCAGTTTCATAGCTTTGTTGTGCCACCTAGATGGAAGATGAGCTTTAAATAATGAACTATATTACTTGACGCAGTTTTCCAAAGAAAGCATGAAATTTCACGTTTAAGCAGTATCCTCCACTGCTGAATAACACAAGAATGTAAGAAAACAATTGTTTTAATGCATAAGGTGATGTCCAGTACTCTGGTACAGGAAGGATCTACCACAGCACTTCCCCCAACATTCGACTTCCTATTTGTAAGACCAAACAGTTATCAGTTACACCACAACCATCGACTGCAAAATCTTTCTTTCTTGTCCAAGACCCTCCAAAAGGTTGTCACCAAAACTACAGTTACATCAATTTTCTCTTTTCCACTTCCAAAGTCAATTCAATGTACACAGTTCCATAATAAAACTTTCCAGTTATTTTATGTTAATATTCAATTTTTATATTGTGATATTTGAGGGACTGTCTTTTAGGAAAATTAATAAACAGAGGTCAAAAAGTGGGAAACTAATTAGCAACAAACCTTAAGGTGATATTGTATACCTAGCAGCAACAAAGTGAGTAAATAGAATCAACAGAAAACAAACTTTAGGAAGAAATTATGGCAACAGACGGAAGATGTCAGTAGAAAACTGAAATCAGAAATATATTGATGTCCACACATGAACAAAGTAGGTTAATGAAACTGAAGCATATGATTATAAATAACAAACAGCAGGAACACCCAAGAAAGGGGCAACAAGCAAACTAAAAAAAAGCTAGAATACAAAAATAATATAAATGAGATATCACTCAAGATGCAATGTAATTCTACTAGGTAACAAGGAATTGGCTGTTCAATGACCTTAGCTATTTTTGTAATTGCATGGTTTCCATGCTTGACTTGTCAAAATATTGCAGAAGTTCTCCAAACTAATGGCATCCATCAATTGTGGAAATATGAAGGTAATATTGTTTTGGATTAACACCAAAAGAAGTTCAACTACTCAAATTTTGTATATGATCTTCAAAATTATGTACTAATGACAAAATCCAAATACAGAAAGAATGAGACGGTTGTCCTGTTCTTGAGGAGGACTCTGAAGTCATCTTAAGTTGATCTTAACAGATGAATGTGACTTGCTAACCCACTTCTCTTTTCTCAAATGATTAAGATGTGTTTCTATCATGATCAATGACCCCAACCTACTCTCTCATTATCTCATTCACAACAGAAGATACAATTCCCCTACCTTTCAAGTTGGACAAGCTGTCCATCAATTTTCCCTAAAAACTATTAAGATAATGTGTAGATAATGATCAATCTTTTGCTTTTGCTTTTGCTTTTCCGTCTTCAGCTTTTTAGTTGCTAGATAAGCTATCTTCAGTTCTGCTTTGTTAGTTTAGCCTTACTCTAGCTTTTAGGCTTTCTTAGTTTGTATCCTCTCTATAAAATGAGCTTCGCTCTCTCAATGTATTCATTCGAATATCTTCAATAATATATCTTTCATAGTTATATCTTTCATAGTTTGTGTAACATGGCATCAGAGCTCCAGGTTCGAGCTCCTCTGTACGATGTACGGACATGATTCTGGTTCTTCCAGTCATGATTTAATCTGTGGTCGCATCTCAGATCTAGACATCATTTTTCGTGGGCATTTCCTGTATACGTTTTTATCAACAGTGTTTTTGTGGCAGATTCGTGAAGGCTGCGATTTCCCTGTGCAATCTCCCTGTTTTGTGGGTGTTTTGCTCTTCCGGATCATGATTTCTGACGGAATGTACTTTGTATTGGCCGTGATTCGTGGGTTTCTTCTGGTTTGAGGGTTTTCGTCACTGCTCACCGTGCATCTGTTACTACTCGCATTTTCCGTCTTTGGCGTCATCATCTGCATTTTATGGTCGAAGCTCGTGGTTTGAAATCCTGGAAGTCGCAACTCACATTTCTGAAGGTGTGTTTTGGCACTATTTTTTTATCAGTTTCTAAATCGCAGGATCTGTGGTGACGTGTTTCTACCAGTGATGAGTTCTGTGTGGACGACTTTTGCCCGCGATTCCTTCTCATTCCTGTGTTGGCTTCATTCTGTTTTTAAATCTGTTCCCGTGGCCTTGCATCCCTCTATTCTTTCATGTTTCTCCTCACAATGGAGGTTGCGGACTTGCAGTCCCTGTTTGGTGCCTTAGCAGTTCATGGGTGATTCTTCCTGCGTTGATGGGTGTTGTTCTATCTATAGTCACGTATATGTATTGGCAAAATTGTTTCTACATGCTCGTTGATGGAGGTCATCCTGCTTCGAGCACCTAAAATCCCTGATCAACGGGATTCTCTCCTTGTCAAAAGGCGGTTTCTTTGTGGGTCCCTCGTTTGTTTTTCTAAGCGCCTACCATCTTGTTTAGCGTTATCTTGGTTGCTAGTCAAAGTTTCCTTTTCTATGTTTTTTTGGTGAATCGGTGATCTATCGGTCACAATTTGCTTGATAATTTCTTCAAACAACGCCATCAATAGTAGTTAAATTGGCAGTGTTTTCTTCGTTGTCATCCTCGGGATGTGTGCCGTTTGTATTCATGCAGAAATTTTTTCTTTAAAATCCATGTTTGGATCCTCTGAATCTATGCCATTCGTACTCTCGAGATCTGAAGTTTGAAATCCGTGATTCGGATTTATCTTGAGATCTGTACCTCAATATCCGTGTTCGGATTTTTCGAGTCAGTATATTCCGTGTCTACGGAATCATTGCTCTGTACTCTATGCAAATCTACTTTTTTCCCAGTCCGTGTCGTCAATCTGCTTCCGTATCTGTGCCCATTGCTTATAATTCGTCTTTTCGTGTCTCGGAAAACATAAAGCATGGCATCTTTGACCAACATTCTGTGGGAGAGCAGTCAGAAGTTCAACGGCACGAATTACAACACTTGGAAGCAGCGCATGATGACTATCTTCAAATATCAGCGTCTTGACCAGCTAGTTCTGGGGAAAACTACACGTCCTCAACTGTCGGGTAAAGATCAAGAAAAATACGATGAGCAAAATCGTGAAGCGGTGATGCTTATCAAGTTATCAGTAACCGATGATCAACTGCCTCAGGTTCCGTCTGGGAAATTTGCAAAAGAAATTTGGGATCTGTTGAAGGATCTTCATGAAACGTCTAACAAAAGCCGTGCGTTCTTTTTAAAGAACATGCTCTTCTCGATCATGATGGATGAACAAATGTCTCTACAAGAGCATCTCACTAAAATCAAGGACATCCGTGATCAGTTGACGGCGATTGGTCAAGACATGGACGAGGAAGATATGGTAGTCATCACTCTAAAAAGCCTACCATCTGCTTACATGCACTTTATCGAGACTCTTAACATTACTTCAACTAATGTTACTCTGAAGTTTTCAGATCTGTGCAACAAACTCTTGCAGTAGGATCGATGGAAACAACAGTTCGGTAGTGCTACTTCCTCCTCCTCAGAACAAGTATTCACTGCCAAGTCCTTTCAGCAGAATCAGGGCTCCAATCAGCCCTCTTAGCCATTCAGTCAGGGTCAATCACAGGACCTTTCCAAAAAGTACAACATCCAGTGCAATTACTGTCACAAGTTCGGCCATATGAAAAAGGATTGCCGGAAACACTTGGCTACTGAGCAGTCCAAGTCTGAAGCTTCAACACCATCAGCACATGTCGCAAAGCATACTGAGCAGAAGGAGTCTGCTTTCTACGCCTTCTAGGCCATCTCTCCTGCTTGTTATGTCAGTTGCTTGTGGACCTGTCCTCATTTTCGTTTGTCACCATTCAGGGTGGCAACTCTGTTTTAGTTGGTGGATTGATCATTAAGGGGGGGTATTAAGATAATGTGTAGATAATGATCAATCTTTTGCTTTTGCTTTTCCGTCTTCAGCTTTTTAGTTGCTAGATAAGCTATATCTTCAGTTCTGCTTTGTTAGTTTAGCCTTACTCTAGCTTTTAGGCTTTCTTAGTCTGTATCCTCTCTATAAAATGAGCTTCGCTCTCTCAATGTATTCATTCGAATATCTTCAATAATATATCTTTCATAGTTTGTGTAACAAAAACTACATTGACATTTTTTGCAAATAAATCATTCTCATGTCTACATTGGTACTTCTTAATATTTTTCATCTTAAGGATGATTCTAATAATCATTCACACTATCAGTTTCTTATACAGTTTGGATGAGCTAAGATTTCTATCGTTTTGATTAGTTAAATAATCAAAACAATAGAAATCATAAATATATTATCTCATAGTACCAGCTGCTGACCTGAAATCAACCATGCCAGGTTCCAAAGAAAACCAAAAACTTAAAAATCCCATTCTATGACGTCACTGAGAAGTTTGCATAATGGCAGTACATACAAATTACAATGCAATTCATAAAAACCCAAAATAATATTTAAAATCTACTGTGGGACCAGTTTACTAACTCAAAAGTAATGGAAAAACACACTGGCATCAAAATACCTGAAGGAGGAGGACTGTGTTATCTCCTTCATATGTGCAGGCAGGAACATATGCAGCAAATAGTTCTGGAAGCCCACTACTGCACAAGTACCCATGTCCACCACAAAGCTTACGACACTCTTCAATGCCATCCTATGCATCACAACATTTTACAAATGAAAGTTACTAAAAGAAAAGCTTACTCTGTAAAAGAAACAATAACAATATACTGCAGAAAACAAAAGTACAGCTCTGAAATACAAGCATGAATTGAACACATACCTTACATCCATAGTATATGTCAAACAAACAAACTAAGATACTCTTCTAAAGCTTGTGCCTACCATATGTCACCAAGCAAAAACCTAGCAACTATTGATAAATTCCAATTGGAAAATAATGGTATATACTATATATAAAGGATTTTAAAAAGTAACTAAGCATTAAAGATTGCAATTTTTCACAGATTTCACCCATTCTTATTTTACGATAAGATGTCCTTCAATATCATTTAGGCCAAAATGTTCTGAATGGCCTATCAAAGTGAGTCTACTTGTCCAGAAAATTCTTTCGGTGGGTTTAGCTGTAAAATAGATTCTCAAGCTTTGTTGATTGTCTTGATTTTATGACTGCAATAATCCATGTAATTGTGCTCACAGACAAATGTCTATAACATGAGATTGAATGTTTAGTGCAAGATTATCCTAACTAGGAACCTCTATTCTGCTGCAGTAATCTTAATCAGGAAGAAAGATGGGTCATATTGACTTTGTATTGATTTCTAGGGGTTAAACAAAACAACTATCAAAAATGGGTTTCTTATTCCATTTACAAATGAATTGCTTGAAGAAATTCACAGTGCCAATCTCTTTACCAAACGAGATTTAGAATCAAGAGATTATAGAGTTAGGATACAGCCAGAAGAGATTCCAGAAACGGCATTCATACTCAAGAATGGTATTAAGAATTCAAGATCATGACAGTTGCACTAGCCATTGCACCTGCAACTATTCAATTTGTGATGTTAAAAAGTTTTCATCACTTTTATAAAAAATTGTGTTATTATTTTTTTTTAATAATATCTAGATATTTAAGAAATTTTGAAAAGACATCTTAAGCATGTTGATCAAGTTTTCCAGTTATAGAAGAAAATATATACCATTCTAAGAGGTCTAAGAGTAGTTTTGGGGAATAAGAGATAGAATATCTTAGTCATATAATCTCACAAGGGATTAGAGTAGACCCTTCCAAAACAAAGGTTGTGGTTGAATGGTCAGTCACAAACATAATTTCAAAGGTAAGAAGGTTTGTAGGCGTACCTGCATAATAACAATGACTCGTTAAGATCTATGCCCATATTATTTTTCCATTTTCAGATCTACTCAAAAAGGACTATTTAACTTGGTTTGAAAATGCAAACCAAAGCTTTCAATAGCTTGAGGCACTATCATAGACTCCAGCCCAGACAAGCTCCAAATTTCTCCAAGCCATTTGTAATTGAGTATGTAAATCATGCAAGATTGAGACCCTATTACTTTGGAAAGCCAGAAATTAAAACCCAGGGAGAAATTAAAATCGGTATATGATAAGCAAATATTGGCAATTATGCATTCCTTAGTAAAATGGAGGCAATATTTGCTGAGGAATAAATTTCTAGTTAAAAATTAAAATAAATCATGATAGTCTTGAGTATCTCCTTAAAAAAATCAACCAAGCAACAAGTGGAATGAAAAGATAGAAATGTTTAATTTGGATTTTGAGATTTTACATAAAGATAACATAATCAAGCAGTCAATGCTTTATATAGTAGGAATTGTAAAAATATCAGCTTATGCAATTGCAATTATCATTCCAAAACAACTAAAGGATGTTCAAACTGATTATGAAGCAGTGAAGAATGTAAAAAAATTATGGAAGAAATCCCCAGTTTGTTTGGAGAAATGATGTTTGTAGGGTCAAAGATCAAATCAATTTGCATCGGGATTCAGTGTTTATTAAGCAGTTAGAAAGATAATCATGAATCTCCAAGCATATGATGCTTAAAAATACTTTTATTGGAGAAATTAAAAAATATGAAAAAGGTTATACAACAATATGTTGCAGAACATATTATGCACCAAAGAAGCATAAGTGAATATGTGCCATTGCCCTAGTTTATTACAACCAATATGAGCAGAAACGCAAAGCAACTTTCATGCATTTTGTTGATGGTCTTCCTGACTCAGAAGTAAATAACTGAATATTTGCTGTGATAACCTGCCTTACAAAAATATTTTTGTTTTCTTGGCATGAGCAAAGCACCTTCCACCAAACAAGTCACTTAATTGTAAGTTCAAAATATTTATAAATTACATTGATTTCCTAAATACATAAATTACATGGATTTCCCAAATCAATGGTATGTGATTGTGATCCCTGTTTGCTTGGAAGTAACATTGGAAGGAGTCATGCATTCAAACAAGAATGTCATTTGATATGAATTCTGCTTATCAACCACAAACCAATGACCAAACACAAATTGTCAACTAGTGTCTTGAAGGATATCTTCAATGTTTCAAATCTGATTATCAAGCCCAATAGTTTAAAGTTAAACAGTTACAATTTGCTAAATGGTAGTATAATACCAACGATCATATGTCTACTAAGATAACATCATTTGGGGACTTAAGAGGGTATGAACTGCAGAGACTTAGGGGATTCATGCTTTCGAAAATTAAAGTGCAGGCAGTCCGCAATTACTCAATACTTTATATCTTAAAAGTTCAATACAAAATCCAGAATGATTCACAACTAGATGAAATTTCAAGCTAATCCACCCCATTCTAAGTGTGAGTATCATGTGGCAGATTGGGTTTATGTAAAATTGAAGCCTTACAAGCAAATGTTACTTAAACCTAAGTCACCAGATTTAGGTGTGTGTTCTAGTTCAAGTTCAACAAGGCAAAAATCCAGAACCTAACAGAATTGGTGCTTAAGATTGAAGAATATAAGTCTGCATTTTTTTATTATTGCTATTTTCAACCTAAGAAATTAGTCCACAAGATTGTCAAAATACTCAAATATTACCTATGTACCCCAGGGACACATCCCCTATATATTTTTTATCCCATTCCCAACCAAAAACGTTTCAAGGACATGGGGATAGGTTGGAAACAAAAAGGAAATGTCTTTGGGACAGCAACTTTTTTGCGGAAACATTAGGGAACGGCCAAGGGATGCCTAGATGTCCCCCAACCATCTCGGGAACAACTAGCCATCCTCTATGGCCAAGACTTGTAGCAAAGCAATTTAAAAAAAAACACACAAAAATGAGAAAAAAAGGGGGGGCTTGGGGCGGAAGCCACGAGGACCCCCACATACCTTTACAACAAACCTAAACCTATAACAAAGACACTAGCACCTTAAGCCAAAAACATCCCTCATTTTTCCATTTTGCATTTTGTGAGAAGAAGACAAAGAAAAAAGAACAGCAATGAGGAGAACACAAGAGAGCATCAAAACTACATTATTTGAGGTAGGTTTACTACCCATTCTTCATTTGCACAAATTCTTTGCATTCTTTTTTAGTTCTTTCAAAGTTTCAAACACTTAGGGAATTTTTTTTAGTTTTTGCCATTTTGGTTTTATATTTGCACTTGTAGCTATGTTTTTTTCATTTTTCAAGAACTATAACTAAAAATTTAGATTCAACAATGAGCAGTAGTGAGGGTAGTGATGGTTGAAAAAGTTTAGATTCAACAAAGAGGCCATAGAAGTATTGAGGCTTCTTCTAGGAATGGGAGTGTTGCCAGTACTATACGTTCAAATTACCCCTTTGAATGCCCTTCCGCTCTCCTAAAACCTTACACAAAGGGGCCCATTCAATCCTAAAAAAAACTTTTTTTACAATATGCAACAGCCCTAAACAAAGACGAGAAAAAAATTTATGGGAGACTAGAGTTTGGTTATGTCATTTGTGCAACAAGGATTATAGGGACAGCTACACAAGGGTTTATAGTCGTCTTTTCTGCATAAGTGGATGAGGGTAAAAGGATGTCAAAAAATAACCCTAGTTGAGAAGGTTGAGATGTCTAGGTTGTTCATGGAGGGTGAGACAAGAAATAAGTGAATGCCAATAGAGACCATGAAATCTAGTATGCAATTGCCTACCCAAACCATGAATATTGAGACTCAAAGGGGACGGGGTTCTACCAAGGGAAAGAGAAGAGCTACTAGTGTTGCAAGGATGTTCAATATGCAATCACAGGAAGGGGCATTGTATTGATAAACCTGTCTAGCAGTTTGGTTGGTTTAAAAGTTGAAAACTGAGACAGACTCTTGCAGCTTGTGCAGTAGTAGTTGTTTCATTGACATATCTAGATTAGCACAGAGCTGCCATTCATGAGAGTGAAAGCTTTGTCTAGGCCAAGTTCTTTGGTTGGCTTGAGAATTGAAAACTGAGACAGAATCTTGCAGCTTGCTTCAGTATTAATTACTCCATTGTCATATCTAGATTAGCACAGAGCTGGCATTCAAGAGAGTGAAAGCTTTGTAAAGGAGGTGAATCAATCCAGTTGCACTAAAGTTCACACCTGTAAGTTTCAGCAGATATATGAATGGGACTCACAGCCTTGTAATTCTGATAGGCAATTTCTGTGGATTTCAAAACTGATATAGAGATACGTTGGTCTCTGATCAATGATTCCTGTCTATCTAATAACTAAGTCTGGATCACTCCCACTCCATGTGTGTAGAATACATTTCTTTTCTGTCTGCATTTGCATGTACTGTAGAGGCTGTGAGGAAATGATTTAAGATTCATGGTTGTTAAATAGAATTTTACCACTACCCTTTCTGAAGGAAATAGTGCCATCACAGCATCAATTAAAGAACAAATAAAACCATTCAAACGTCTTTATGATGCCAATATATAGAGAGAATGTGAATTATAGACTCCTTGTTAGCAGACTCCCAAGTGTTATAAGTAAAACAGAATACCCACTAGTATCTTGTGACCTTTAGTAACTAGTGGGCACTGGGGAGTATCTTAAATATGCATCATATAGCACTTGCTATAGCCAAAATGCCTAGAGTTCTAGAGCTTGCACATAGTCAAGTTATACTCATGAAGATGCCAAGTACAAATATGCTATCTGAGCCAGGTGACTAGAGGAGTAAGTGTTAGCTACAAGTATTTCAGCATTGGACAGACTAGGTTATATTAGACATGACGGAACTGCAGTTACAGAGTTTCCTTTATTAAAAATTATAGTTCCTATATTGTTTGTTTTTGTAATATACAACAGTTTCCATGCAAAAAACATAAAGACTAAAATAACATAATTATCTAAGGCTAAAATATGAACTTTACACACCGCAGTAACTGACGTAGTCAATGACTTTAAACCAGCAGTGCATGCGTGTGCTTCAGCCAAAGTTGAGAAATCCTTTGCTCCCAAACGCCTTGTCACATCCATGTATAGCCACTTCAACCATTCTCCCACAAATCTGAATGCATAGGCACTAGCAAGCAAGGGAAACAGCCTGTTTTGCTGAGTCTTGTAATCAATCACCTACATATAGGACATAAGAACGTGAGGTACCAAGCATATTCAAAAACAAAATCCAAAATTTTCATCAATTTGACAGAATCTATATTCTAAATCATATTTATTTAATCTTCAAACAACATAGCCCAAAGTTTTTACATCCAGAGTAATCCTTTAGATAAAATCAAATACTCATGCCCAATGTACTTCTGTGACCTTTAATTTACTTAGCAAGAGCACTGGCATAACAAAAGAGGTCCTATTAAATTCAAGAGAAAATATTCACAATAATGAATAAGAAAAGCTCCTACTTAAAAATTAAATGCTCCCTTGTAGAACCAAAGGGTTCCTAATGTAGACCAATACTAAACTGCTGTCCAAGATTGATTTTGCGTCAACTTGGGCTGTGTATAGACACTATAAAGATATGAATAGGTCAACGATTACATTTTATTTTCAGTCAGTCCATTATAAATGAGAAATAGTTTCCCTAACAAAAGGAATATTCAAATAAGTGCAATGACTTGCTCTTCAATCATATTGATCTTTTTTATAAGCTGGATTTGGAATTCTAGGTCACTCTAATTGTATATCAGAAATTGCAATAGATTATTATGGAGGAGTGTTATCTTCATTTTTGGCAGTAAAGTGTATTAATTGCTCATGTGAACACAAACGTGTAACAGCCCACTCATGGAGTAAATATAGCAAGGTTTCAAGCTAAAAATTGATGAAACCTGCACTTTCTGAGCAGTAAGTAGCGAGCAGTCCCTGTGCTTTCTTGGCACAATCTAATGATTTTTCTTCAAGAACTGGTACAATTCTTTGCCCTCTAACCTACCATATTTGATTGTTTGCCTGTTTTATGCTCCCATTATTTATAGTAAAATATTACTACAATGGCACATGTGCCTTTACTACCATTGATTAGTATATTGCTGGCTTTTTATTATTCAATGCATACATAACCTTAAATGTTATTAATAGACCATAGAAAAATATGTCTTAGGATAATGTATTGATTTGGACAGTATTGTTATCATAGTATAATCACAATTTGGGAGGAAGACAGGCGGAATCTTGTGCTAGTCACATTGGAAATGATCTGCACAAACAGGACATGGCTGGTTATATGTATAGTCAAAAATGGTAAATATGGCTAGGAACAAACAGTGCTCATGCCTATGAGTAACTCTTGTTGTATATGCTGTAGTACTATTGTGAGATTCACTTTAGATATATAGCAAATTAATGATACTCATTTTGGTACCATCTAACAGCACACTACAAATGTTGAGCAGGCTTGTGTGTACGATTACTATTAACCTACCTGGTGTAAATGCTTGTGTAGACCTCCTACTTTATAAACTGTAGGAATATATTCACATATGACGCATTTTATTTTTTTCCAGTGTTTCCGAAAGATGTATCACCGGAGTTTTCTTCACATGTATCCAGAATAGAGACAGCGGGATGGGAACGAAATATCTCCCCACCATCCCTACAGGTGCCACCAATGGAGGTGGCTGTCCACAAGACATACCCCCCTGCAGTAGGTGTCCAGGAACACCTTGGCATCCCTCGACCATCCTTGGGATGGCAAGATGTACCATGTTTTTAAAAAAGTAAACTTAAAATTTTTTTAAAAACTCACTTTACTAAAAAATTAAAATTCCTAAACCTAAAATAAAATGCCCGTCCCCGCCCCTTGAAAAAACTATAAAACACTAGTTCACCCTCATTGGAAATCACCATCATCAGCAATTTGCATTGTGCAAGAGGAAGAGGATGCACTTCAATCATCAACCATCAATGTAAGTTCAAAACTTGAACTTCAAAATAGAATCTTCAATCTAGATGGCTGTTTTTTTTGTAGGGTTTCAACTTTCAATATAAATTGTTTAAATAAACAAAAATCATTAGATAGCTGTTATAAATTTGTTCTCCTTTTTCAGTTTTTAGGGTTTTCAATTCTGTTTTTCTTGGTTTAAAGTTTCAAATTGCAAGTTTCCATAGAAAACATTGAAATAAACAAAAATCAACAGATAACTAGCTGTTTCTAAAAAAAATTGGATTTTAGGGTATTTAATTTTATTTGAAAAGCTTAAGTTAAAACTAGATAGCTGATTTTTTTATTTGCTGCTTTTTACTCTAAATATTAAAATCTTAAATCAAATAAACAAGATTGAACATCTATGTATCCTGTACTTCTATGCTTCATGCAATCTGAAGTAAGAAAAGTAAGAAAAATAAAAGTAAAATCAGAAATCTAATTTTTTTTTTTTTAATTTTTAGTTTTAGTTTTGTTACTAAAACAAGAATTGCCACTTTTGTGTCCTCTTGCTTCCATGCTTAGTGCGACATAAAGTATGAAAAATGAAAGGAAAATCTTAGTTTGAACTTTCAAGAGCTAGTTTATTTTTATTTTTTCGTTACATAAATGATATAACATTGGGCTAATCAAACAAACAAGGATCACTCCTTTTGTGTGACTTTTGCGCTTCATGCAACCTTAAGTACGAAAAACAAAAGAAAAATATTTGTTCAAAGGACTAGTTAATTTTTACTATTGGGCTAATCAAACAAACAAGGAAAAAGGATTGCAAATTTTGTGTATCCTCTATTTTTATGCTTTGTACAACCTGAAGAAAGGAAAATATTTATGCCTCGAGTCCTTATTTAATGAGTAAAGTTAGACAATAAGTTTTATTTCTTGTAGTGTCATTATGAGTTCCTATAACATAAGTAACAACGAGGAGGAGCTTGGGAATCTAGAAAGACAAATTGGAAATATGGATGAGGGGAAGGTGGAAGGCAAGCATTCAAAGTAGTTCAATTGAGAGTGTTATGATTATGTGAATTTCAGTGGCCATTCCAAGCTGTTAGAAGATTTTTCCAAGGGTCCATTCGATGAAAAGGCCTCTTTACGAGAATTTTCTATAAGGATAGATTCCAACAAAGCTACTAATTCAGATGGAACTCACCTATTTCAAAATGTCATTTTTTGGGCCTTGAATACTATTGCAATATGACAACAATGAATGCACATCTCCTTCACATCATTGGCAAAGGAGTTGGGTAATGTAGTAGTCTCTCATTTCAACAAAGGACTAAGGTAATGAAATTCTTCAGTAGTGGCATATCCAATTTCACACCTACTACTACCATGACACTAAAGGCTACTGCTACTTCTCGACGACCACATTTTCCTCTCTTGCGTCAAGTTCGGTCAGGCCTAAGGGGAAATGTAAGACTGGGAGTTCAGCTCAAACTCCCAACCTCGTGATCAAGTTATTCCATCTACAAGCCAAAGATGAGGCAAATGATATCATTGGCAAATTCTTCTTTGCCAATGGCATTTTATTCCATGTTGGTCACTCTCCTTATTTTAAGGAGGCCATGTCTATGGTTGCAAAATTAGGGTCTTCATATGTGCCATTGAGTGAGACAAAACTAAGGACCACCATCTTGGATCTTGGATAGGAACTATTACAAGAAGATAAATATACCTATATAGAGGAAATGAAAGCCATATGGATCTCACAGGAATACAGCATTATCATGGAAGGGTGAATAGACATTAGACACCGTCCACTCATCAATATCATGATCATATGTGTAGAAGGCCCTTACTTTCTTAGGGCTATTCAATATTCGTTGCACCACAAGAATGTAGAGTTTCAGTTTCAGCTCCTCAAAGATGCTATTGAGGAGATTAGCCTTGACAATGTGATACAAGTTGTGATAGATGCAGCATATGCATGCAATGCAGCAGTGAAGTTGGTTGAAGATGCCTACAAATATATTATTGGGACCCTTGTTGTGTGCATGTCGTGAACAATGTACTAAAGGACATGGGCAAACTTCACAAGACCAAACAAGTTTTAGTTGATATGAAGTATGATGCATATTTGGCCTGAATAGTTTTGATAAATTCCTTCTTGGAGAAGGACCAAGTAGTGCATGCGATGTGTGGTGATTGTAAATAAACATTTGCACATCTCTCACATAACCTCTGTCATATCCCCAATTTTCATGGTGATTAGATATGGGGACTTTGACGCTCCAAGCCTTGGGGAGATATACAAGTGAATTGATAGCATGCTTGGCCAAACAAAGGTCGTTGTACAAAGAGAGATCCCATCTTGTAGTTTTAGAGTGAGTACATTCAACCAATCATTTAGGCGGAGGTGGTAGAAGCTCACCACTCCTTTGCACATGCTTGCCTATGCATTGAACTCAAAGTGTTATGTGCAAAGGCCTAGTAGACTTGTCCCTATGGTGGACATTGAGTTGAAATTAGGCTTCATTAAGGCAATCAATGAGATGTACAATGTAGAGGATTCCACAATCATAAAACATGAGTGGACCGAATTTGCCACACTCAATGACTATGTGAGTACAACAAAGATAGATAGGGAAGCTATGGTGCAAGAGGACCCAATACCATACTAGCATTACTATGGGCCTCCATTAATGATACTCATACTAGCCATTCGCCTCTTAACACAAGTTTATAGTTCCTTTGCTGCTGAGAGGAATTAGAGTCTACATACAGCTTCACCCACTCTATTAAGAGGAACAAGCTTACCTCTAGGAGAGCAAAGAAGCTTGTAGTTGTACATAGTGCTTAGTGTCTCATAAACTGCATGATGTTTGAGAAGAAGGGGAGTCCAACAGCATGGAAAGATGTAGACCCAAAGGAGCCAACGCAAATTGATGAGGATCAAGCCGCACAAACAAGGTTGGTTGGTGTCCGATAGGAGAAGCTAAATGAGTCTAGCAATTCTAGCAATGAGGATTATGCTGTGACATTCATGGTAGATGATTAGTTTACTTAGGCATTAACCCATCGTACATGAAAATTTGTATTATTATTGCAAACTTGATGAAATCAAGAAATTTAATATATTGATATTTGGAAATTTTTTAAAATAATTTTTGAAGTCTACAAATATAGCTTGAATGAGTATCTAAACAAACTAATACAAATACTTCACTACTTATACAATATTTAGCTCCTTAAAAGCAACAACTTAGAAATTACTACTAGTAGCCAAACAATGGAAGACCACGAGTCACCACTTAGAATTCCACCTTAGATGTCACTTTGGGGATTTGAACTTGGGTCTCCACAATGAGAACCTAATGCTTTAATCACTTGATCTCAACCTCTTGGATAATATTCAAAATTTTCAATGGCCAGTGCCTTGTTCGTTCAAGTGATTGTGTTTACATAAATAAATTGCAATTTCTTTTTAAAAAATTTATAATTAATTTTTCAAATATTATATATTATTTGCATTGTCATCCCCAAATTTTGGAAAAAAATTGTTATCCCCAAAACCCATCCTCATGTCTCCCATCCCTCCATTCTAGAACTCTATGGAACACTAATTTTTTTGTATACAAAGGATAACTCATATCCATGGCGTTATTATCAAATAGCATATTCCCAATGTTGATCAAGTTTGCACAAATGCTAACCCTAAAACTCTCTCCTTTGTGTGCTTCTACAAACCTTCTAATTCATATGGTGGAGTATAGTCACATGAGATAAAATTTTGGTATATAGAGGATTACTGCTGACTATGTCAGTGCTATCAGTTAACACACTATCTATGTCAAACAAGTTTGCAAGACGTTATTAAAAACACATTTGACAAGTTGATGATCTAATAAGAAATGGATTTTTTGGTTCTGTGATTGAAGATAAACTAAGAAACATCCACAAAATATAAAGGCACAAGAGCATGGAGCATGCAATGAAGGAATATAAAGATGCGCACTACTGCCCAAAAAAATAACTTTACAATGCAGAGAAGTCAATTGCTACAAGTCAAATTTGCTTACTTTGTACTTCACAAACACAATCAATAATACAGGGTGAAAATTGCCATCAACTGACAGAAAGGAAGATGCAGTAGCAGCTCAAATGTTTCATACTTATAAATTTCTAAACCAATATAACTCACATGTTCATACAGTTCCAAGGAACCTAGAGAAATGTACAAGAGAAACACTTTAATGCATTTCAATAGATGGTTAAATTCCCAAGCTTTAAATTGAAATAGGATGCTCTAGATAAATACTACTCTTAATACATTTCAGTATGGAGATCTAATCTGTTCAAGGTCCAGATTAACTTTAAGATCCACCTCAAAATGTGCTCAAACTAAATAATAATACTAATAATGTAAATGCTGAGTCAGGACCCATTTGATTTTACCAAACAGTGGCATTTGTATATAGAGGTCATTTAGTTCTTTAACATAAGAAAAAAGAAAGAATCAAAAGTATGTCATTTTGTACCTGAATTTCAGGACCACCAGCCTGAGAACCAAACTGACGTCTGACAGCACTGTATCTCACAGCAATACAAACAGCCCGTGAAAGATAATTAGAAGCATCTGCAACAATTGCCTGTCGCACATAAACCATGGCTCCATAAACCAGCTGCTTGGGGACATCAGATTGCAGATACTTTCCTTCTCTAGTAACTTTAGAAAGCCTGTCAAAACATTGTCATAAAGTTGGAAAATGTTTTGAAAGATATACTTTACAAAATTATTTATCAAATGTCCATATGCAATGGCCTCCTGCTTGTGCAAAGACAAAGGTTTTTCACATTTGAATGATTAGAAACTCCATGTAAAAGTTGGGCTTGAATTTTACACTTGTGCAATATAAGCCACCAATCCAACTTTAAGTGTACTTCTCCAACTAGCTAATAGAAAATGTGCATTCCTCAGCAGCACATGTTAATTGAAAAAATAAAAACCCAGTTGCAACTGGTTGTGTTCTAACAATCAATTAATCCCATTTAAGACGGCATGCAACTTGCCTTTCACCCCTATCAACTGGACACTATCTTTCTAGACCTCACTGATTGTAAATTTCTTCCCAAATCTCAGTTCTGCCCAAGTTTCTTGGCATATCTTGCTCTTATTTTGATTCTACACATGCTACAGACTAAAATTCAGTTGTGAGCACTTGTGCAGCCTCTATCAAGGATAATTGCTATACATAAGAGTGCTATTTATTGCCTTAATCTTTCTAGAGGGGCCATTTACATTCTCATTCTATATTGAATCAGTGTTAGATATATTTTCTGAAGTGGTGTATACATAAGGCCACAAGCTGGGTCCATCGCCATAGTAAGCATTTTTAATGACCACCCCAAGAGTGCAGCATTTGAAAGTATAAAACACTAAAAAATTATAAAAGCATGTATAATTTTTAAAACCACATTATTATATATATAATTATGTGAAAGAATAAACATTTTAATCTTGTTTTAGAAATAAAAAACATCATTTTCTTGCAAGAATCAGTCACCCTGACAAAATACTGATTTCTTCATTGAATTCTCAAAGAGAATACAATCACTATCTTGTGTCAAACAAATTGTGCCCCTCCTTGCACCATTTGAGTTGCACACTAGTGACCTTTTGGAACATCTCAAGGCTGCTATGTAGTGCCCCCACTAGGCGGCACCCATTTTGTGGGCCCATAAAGAGCATCTCTAGACTGACGTATCATTTTTGCCTCCTTGATTTCAGCGTATTTATGCATTTTGATTAAACTGAGTTGTATAATGATATTGTCACAAATCCCAACCATGATATTATGACTTGAACATGTTTATGAGACTCTTTTAGTTCTAGATATTCTGTATACAATGTTTAGCATGATGTAACATTTATAACTGAGCATTCTGGGTTTTGATGGTATATAATAGTTATACAATTTGAGCTGTTTTACTTAACATGTGAATATCTGATGGTTTTATATATATGGTATTGTGAATGAATCAACCCAGGAGTGAGGTAGATCTGGGTAGAAATTGAGAACATCATGGTTGAGTTTGTTATGGAAAATGCTTTCAAAAGACTACAAACATGGCATATTTTAGAAGTATTGAAATCTAGTCACATCAAGTTGACCAAATTGACTTGGGAGGGTGATAGGATGACGACGTCAAAGTTCCTAGGTAAAAAGCTAGTTTAGAAATGTAAATTTATTTGAAAATGAGACTTTAAAAATGTAAAAAAGATTATTATCATATAATAAAAAGAGATACATTGATTAAAAAACGTGTGATTATGATAAGACAGAAGGAAATATGATATGCTGCACAGAAGATGCATATAAACCAGCCAATGAGAAGTCACAATCATTCCAGTAAAATGATTGGGGTGACAAATTTGACATAAAGTCTAAAATCGGTTTATGATAACACAGAGTAGAGAACAAGATCTGATTGATAAAATAAAATGTAATCATTGGACAAAGGTAGGCAAAGAAAAGTATATGCATTTCATTCACGCGATCATTCTCACCACCCTATACTACACTTTGCATTCATGTAATATCCAAATGTGAAGACCAACACTTTAAGGTGTTAGGCAGTTTAAAGGTGAAATTAATAGATTTTTACTACATGTATGTGCAAAAACAGAGGCTCAAAGTGATATAATAGATGGGGCACAGTTGGTGAAGTATTATTACCCTTATCTCTTGTATATTCAAACCACATCTATGTCATTCTTATAAGTTTTTCATTTTTATTTTTGTTTGATTTCTCTGTGTTGTAGTCCTCTTGTTGTAGTATGAGGATTGAAGGGTAAGCATTTCCTTTGGGGTAAAAGGTTTCGATAATGTAAGTGCAGTCCATATATGCTGTTCTCTCAACATGTTTGATATAATCTATTCTCAGCAGGAAATAATTGCAAAAATTATATCTTAAAGTATCAACTAGTTTGATATATTCACTTATCTAGTGATACTATCCACATCTTCTATTTTAGAAAATGAAGTCATAAATGTATTGATATTCTCTTGGAGTTTGGTAGTATCCAAAGCAGATTGGTTAAACTTAATTTTTTCCATTTTGGTCATCCTTAGATCCTTGTTTTCCTTTACTTTAAGAAAGAAAGAAAGAAATTATATTAATGCCCACATATGACCAATATAGATCAAATGGACTGGAAAGTACAGCAAGTACAATAGCAAAGGACTAGGGCAAAAGGGGCCCTAGATATTAATAAAAATGAAAAAGCAAGAAAGGCCTGGAAAAATACACATGGTGGTTAACCTAAAAAGAGTAACCCCAAAACTAGTACAATTATAAATAGATAAGTGGGCAGAAGACACCACAAAGCAATAGAAACAAAGGAAGACCACCAAGGTGGAGAAACAAGATCCTCAAGTTTTAGTGTTCATAGATATGTTGGAGGAGCAAGCTCTATTATCATTGATCACTATAGAAGTACCAATGCAGAGTCTAAGAATGCTAGTCGAGCAAACTCTAGAGCTAAGGGGGTCAAGTTGGACAGTCCTATGAAATAATTGATTCCATATAGAACCTCTCTCAACATTCGAAGTTGAAGAACTATTGATAGTAGGAAAAAAAATTAGTAATGTGAGCTTGCCCCAAAGATCTATGTAGTGGAAGAGGGGTGTAAGGGTTCCCAATGTCAAGAAGAGATAGAGCCATGACCATTAGAGTGAGAGTCGAGATGTTGAGGAGCCTTAGTCATTGTAGATCACAAAGATGAGCAATGCCTCATTGATTTGTCCCCCTCTGTATATGAATCGATAGTATCCAAAGGGCACTCAATGACTCCAACATCTATGATGAATTGAAAGAAGGAAATAATCAATCTGGTAGATCCAAGTCCACCACAGAGACATCTATGTCTAAACCTTGTGACCTTGTGAAGAAAGAGCCAAGCACCTCTAACCAAGGTAGTGGAAGAAAGTGGATAGAGAACCAACAAAATCTTTGTATAAACAATAGTACCTCCCACAAATTTCATTGTAGACCAAACACTAAAATAAATTTCTCCTGAAACTCCACCACTTGAAGAGAACAAAGGCAACGAGATCTTTCACTTTGTAAAATGTCATGTCCCCTATGTCCCCCATTAATTAATTACATATTTTAATTTAAAATAGTGTTTATTAACACAGCCCTTAATAATAACTAATAAAATAATAATAATATTAATTATTTTAATAATAAATTATAATAATAAGTTCCTTGCTTGAAGCCGACTCAATTTTGCATCTGTCTGGGCGCAAACTATCTTTCAAATTTTGGAGCTGACTTGTTTTATTTTCTCCTAACTTAAACAGGTATAAGAAGGCGTGTAAGTTCATTTGGAAGGCATGCGGATCATAGAAGTTTCAAATTACATTCTTGAATCATTTCAACATCAACCTGTGAGGATGGAAACCCTTACAGGCTGTTTCGGTAAGGACAAAACCCCTTTCCCATCGTTGACAACTCCACTCAGGTGCTGTACAGGCGTTGATTAGGCTAATTGTTGATCTACAGGTGGCGAAGCTGTGTGCAAGCTCTTTCCAGATCATACACCAGTCGCTATTCATCATACGCTCTTTGCCAGTCACACTTCTGTGGCAGCGACTTATCATATTTGGAACAAATCAAATCGCCTCAAACCCCGACCTAAGTAGTGGACAGCAATCTTGCCCTCGACGACTCTGGCAGCATTATCACAAGGTAGAAATATCTCCTTAATAGAAGCATTTCCCAGGTTAACGAAGGAAGATATCAACAATATAATGACAGGAGCTTGGGAGACAGATTAACAACCTGGGCACATAGTGATTCAGATATTCCCTAGCAGCAATTAGAAGCTCCAATCTAGTGGCACACTTCTGATCTGAACCTGAGACCTCCTATACTCCTAGCAAGGGCGTGGACTGATAGAATAAGTCATTCATCCAACCGAGTCCAAATTCGTAAAGATTGGGGAAAACTTTGGAGTTTGTTGATTGACGTAGCAACATCTATAACAGGGGCAGTGCATAAGGTTTTCCTGTGAGCGTATTATTTGTTTACCAATTGTCTGATAGTGCAGGGAAATTCTCTAATGTAATTCTGTGAAGATCTTTTATGAAATTTCCAACAGTGCAAACAGCACTTGTTTTGTAATCTAGTTTCAGATGTAATTCAAATTGAAATAAATAAACATATTCATGCCAACAATAGTGTTTCCTTTCAGAAATTTATAACAGGATCAGTTTGAAAAGAATTAATACAACAGACCAGAATATCTAAGGATCTTACATAAAATATGGTGGTCCATCTGAACACGAAGTTGATGGGAGCACACCCACAACTTGCAAAAGGGAATCCTCAAACCATGAGACCAATGATGATGAAGATAAATGGATCGAACAATCGTCGCATCAACAACCTATAAGAAATGCTCAATGTAGAGAGCTAGTTTGGGGCGAAGAGAATTCAAAGAGGAGTAAGACAATAAATGTCCTCTAATGAATTGAGCACCTCTTTCCTTAGAAGAAGATGACGAGGAGCACTTAAGGAGTATCTAAAGGGAGGAAGATGGTATAATGGAATTCCAATAGACTAGAAGAGCGAGGAGAATCTAAAGGGAGGAAGATGGTCCAACGGAATCCCACTAGACTATAAGAGCAAAAAGGGTGATATGAACAATGGGGGAGTTCATTGGGAGGAGTGTATGCCAAAAGTTCTTAGGGGAGTGATGAAAGGAAGCAAGAAGCTTGTTATGCCTTGACGTAAGAAACTAATTTTTCTTACACCAAAGGAGACAACGATAGTCTCCATGGTTGATAAAAATGGAGGGAGGGTTGTGAACAAGGATAAATTGAAGTCTTTGATGCCTGGCCTTATACTCATCCTCAAGTCAATGATTCATAGGGTAAAAAGCATGGAGAATAAAGAGAAACTTGTTAGGATTTAAGTGCCATCTACCTTGTAAATCCTATGTCAGTTTACATGGTTCCAACATCCTTGGAAAGTGTCTCTAGGCACTTAGGATGTTATTGGAAATTAATTTTGTAATATTTAATCCCACCTATTGTTTGTAATACATTCATAAGGAATAAGGGGTCCATCAGCAATGGTAAAAATGTCTTGTAGAGACAAAATTAATTAATTAAAGTTCCACCTCCAAGTGGAGTGCTTGGAAAAAGGGGATGACTCTTGAGTTCTGAACTTGTGTCTTTTGGCATCCCCCAAGTTGGGTGCTTGAGAGAGTGAGGACAAAGACTTTTTGGATGTCCTCTTATGTGTCTTTTGACATTCCCCAAGTTGGGCACTTGGGAGAGTGAGGACAAAGACTTTTGGGATGTATTTGTGATGACGTTTCACATTCTGAGAGGCAGTCAAAAGGTTAGGGGCGTTGGAAACAGGAAGAGGCATTTTTGGGCTTCTCTTGTGTTTCAATAACTCTACAAATTAGTTCCTTGGATAGTGGTAAATGGCAAGGAATATAGAGAGGAATGGAATAAACATGTTGAAGAGGTTGTAGGAACTGGATAGAGAGTTGGATGTGTTGATGTTGTTCGCAGGTACATAGGTGTTGTTGGATTGGAGGCAAAGAGGAGAATGGAAGTATGATTGTATTGTAATCTTGTTTTCGAAGGTAATACATGCTTGTCCTCTCTTCTTGGTGGAGTTTTTTCCTGCAAGGGCTTCTCCGTGTAAATCCTATGTTATGTGATGCAATAATGGAGTTTGTTAATTTTTCTATTTGCTGATTTAAACCCATTAAATCTCTTCATTGTAATTCCAAGATTTAGAACACTCAATTTCAGATTTGCATACAAATTTCAGATTTCCATATTGTCGTAGTCTAAGCCTTGTATCTCACCAATTGATATCATAGCTTCATAATGAAGCTTTGATGTTAAACCATTAGATTAGACTTTAGAGATTGAAATCTCCCAACAAAACTTATGTCTTCTTTGTGATTATTTGGATGCCATGGCTGGCTCTGTCATTCCTAAATTTATTATGAGAAATTGTGAAATTGTTTAGGGCTCTTGGTACGACCACATTTATGGTCCAAAAATTGGAGCTTGCCCCACATATGTTGCTTTTCATGTGACCTTATTACTGTCATATTCTTGTCATGTCAAAAATGATGGCTTAAAACCTTTGAAAGTGACTATTAGTTAACCTAATAGCATTGGAAGAAAAACAGCACTTCCATGTTGCTCAACATAGATCTATTATGAGAGTTCATCATTCCTTAGAGCAGCCCAACATTTATTCAGATCCAACTATGTGAAAAAAAATTGTGAAAGAGCTGTAGCAATGGGTTATTCGGAATTCCAATTTTCCTGTTTTGGTTGAGACTTTTGCTAGAGTCTGTCTCTGGCATAAATCTTATTATGTTTGACTTGTGAATGTTTCATCTTATTTCTATCTTGGTTTGAAAATATCAACCCTTAAGCCTTAGTGGAAAAATGGGAAGTTATATGGGATGTATATTAGTTCAGTTTTGCAAAGTGGAAAAATCAGTTGGAATGTCTATAGGACACTAGATGAGGTGTGGGGAAAAAAAAAAGAGTAGTGAAAGAATTTTGTTCACCCCGCGGCCTTGTACACCTCTGTGAGGGCGGCCAGGTGGATAACAGTACACAACTTCAGTTCTGGTATGTATGAAAAAATGGATTCACAACCACAACCACAAGATTTTGTTGTACTTCCTTAACATCATATTATTGCTTTATTGTCATGTTGATTGAAAAGAGATTAGTTGTAAATTCTTTCATGTAATATCAATTAGTAACGTAATACTTCGTGTTATAGATCGTATGGCTTTTGGCACCACAAGGAATATGCACAGCACTTGGGATTGCAAATAGAGTTGCATGCTAAAAGTTTGGTTGAGTTGTAT
Source organism: Cunninghamia lanceolata (assembly GCA_027924645.1). Lineage (NCBI taxonomy): Eukaryota > Viridiplantae > Streptophyta > Pinopsida > Cupressales > Cupressaceae > Cunninghamia > Cunninghamia lanceolata. The sequence continues at coordinate 4,927,441 of BSBN01000784.1, read as the reverse complement.
AAAATTGCCTTCTATGATGCATTATTGACTTTTAAGCTTGGTGACAAGGGAAATTAGAAATAAACTGTGAATCACAAGTAAATAATTGGAATTTTACTTCTATTGCATTTTTGAAATGCTATCCATGTCACTAGTATCCTTTCAAATATTCAAGATAATCTTTCGTTCTACTCAAGAGTCTTTTGAAATGTTGTAAAAATTATCCTTTCAAACTTAATTTAATCTTTTGTTCTACTCAAGTTTATGAGAAACCAACATAAATTTCATAGTATTTTTCAAATTGTACAGAAACTGCATGCACAAGACCTATGAAAATTGGTAAATATCTTTCTTAGGTTGTACACACATTTCATCTTCATACCTTGGAACCTTGTCTGTTCATTTTGTAACTTTTCCAAGCACTTTATAGCTCCAAGGTAGGGTGAAATTGATAGTAATACTCAAAATACACAAAAATCACTTATCATGTGAATCTAAAAATTTATATAGAACTTTGTTAAGTTAAAATATGCATTTCCTCTTTGCAATTTGTAACTCCATCTATTAAATCCGCACCCATTCCAATACGATTCAATGTTTTAGGAATAATGGGTCAAATTCACAATCAAATGCGAACTGTGCAATGCAACTTATACCAAGACAAACATTTTATCTTTAGGTGGAAAACCTCATTTTGCAATATTTGTCATACTTCCTTTGTAATTTGCAGCTCCTAGAGAATTAGAAAAGAAAAACCGGCTTTTGGTAAATCAAAATTAGGAGAAAATCATTTGGTGTTGAATCATAAAAAAATAATAGCCTTGGAGGTGGATATAAGAACAACAAACCCATCTAGAAATTTGCAGCATTGCCTTTATTTTCTTTCAGATTTGCATCTTTTTCTGAAGAAATATGCAACTCCTTGTATAAAGTGTAGTTTTTTATTAGAGATAAAAACAGGTTTTGAAGGGAACCCAAAACCATTTACAGAAGGCTGAAAAGTGAAAAACAGCAAGATCACAGCAAAACAACAGCAAAACGTTTGCCAAAGCCAACCCACAGCAAAAAAACAGAGCAACAACAACAAAAGCAGGAAAAAGAAACACAACAGACAAGGTACAGATGCTTCAGGGTCTCGGCAGAGCCTCCATCTCCTGCTGATAGAAATCTTCATGTAATTGACAAAGCCCAATAAATCTTTCTTTTCTTCCTCGAAAGATTTCTTCTTGTTACCTTGAGTTCAAGTGCTTGGTCCAACATGATCATTTTTAACAACTTTCTCAGTCCTCTGCATGATCTGACCTTCATAGAGATTTGAGTTTTTCAATTAAGATTCTTATACCTGTAGCACTATTTTGAATAGTGCACTTACTCACCTGAACCACTCGTTCCAAATTTTCTTTGATGGATTTCAATTCATTTTCGAAAACAACAGCCCTGTCGTTGATATCCTTCTTCCATTTTTCCACAGCAAATTAATTCTGCCTTGAACTCACTGTTAATATTAGCCAAATCCCTTTCAATTCTCTCAAGTTTTGGGATTGCTTCCCAGCCCTACAAAATACTAACATCTTCTTCCCTCAGGATCTGGTTTTGACCTCCAAATCTCCTTTGAAGATTAGCCAATTTGATGTTGATGTGATTTATCTCCACATAAAACCACTTAGTCATAATATGTTGTGAAGAAACTACCTCCTTCACCGTACCCAGAACATCCGACAGTTCATCACGAGAAGACACGTTTGAAACAAGCACAGGAAAATCCTCTGCAATGTCAGGGGTAGGGTCGGGGATTGCAGGGAATGGAATCCCAACCTCCGGCTCCACCAAGATGGACTTCCCCTTTGTACTCTCTCTCATAGGAGCATTTTCTTCATCGCCATCCTTTACCATACCCTCAGCACCTTCCTTCTCATTACCAGTCTCCGAATCCCTTCTCATTACTAGTCTCCAAATCCTCAGGCTCAACACAAAAATTTGCCACAAACTCAGCAACTTCATAAAAAAATGATATATAGAGATTTTTTAATGAAGTGCATGCTTTTGTATGTGCTATTCATTAAATCAACTTTAAAGATATAAAACCTAATCAACTACAAACTACTTTCATCACATACACAAGTATACATCAAATAAATGAGAGTATGAAAGCATATTTAAGCTGAACGAAACATGATTTTTTAATATATAAATATTCATAAGTATTTTTGGTGTAGAATACCCATGAATTAGGATATCCATGGCAACAAAAACAAAAAAACACAAGATGGAGTCATGAGCTATGGAAGAGAGGAGCATATATTAGACTGTCTGACATCATTGGCTATACAAACTCATGTCCCAAATGGGTTCTCAATGCTGCTACAGCCATAATACATGTGTGTCAACAACATCCAAAGAATCTACACAAATGCTCAAGTGGTGAAGAAAATTGATAAATTGGCAAAAGATATCAACTAAAGAAGTTGATTGGCTTATATAGAAGTTATGGGCACAAATCCCAGCATCCCATTGTGCCCAAAAAATTTTAAAAAAATAAAATATAGCAATATTAATTTCTTTGCAAATATTCCCTCTCCAATTAAATCCCCTAAATAGTTGTCATAACTCCTCCTTCATTCCCGATTATTTTTAGCTAGTGAAGATGTTCTTCTTACACCCACTTACAATTGTCATAAATAATTATGAGATGCTCCTCTACCATCCAAAATAATAATATTTTATTTATTCAAGATGCTTTTCTGAAATAAGCTCTTTGTAACTCCCCCACTGATTGCCAATTGTAACTCCCCAATTATTAGTTGTCATAAAATGTCATAACCCTGTCATAGAATCTATCATCATAAATAAATATGCCAAGTGATTTGGGAGTTACATATGCTCCATTTATGAATTCCCACACCTCATTTGGGCAATTAAACAATAATTTAATATTATTTAGCCAATTTTCCAAATATACAAAAATATAATTAATAATGGAAGCCAAAAATTAATAATTATTTCCCTAACATTTCCCTTTAGCCCACGAGATATATTAGAATGGGCTTTTGGTCCACATACATAAATTAATTGAAAAGGGGCCATAACATGTGCACAAAAAAAAAAAATCTAAAATGCAAGTTTGCTTTACCTAATCGGGTTGAGTCTATCTTTGCCAATCACATGGAGGGCATAACCATTGCACACCTTGTTTTTTATGAGTCCTTTTGGACAGTTGCACATGAGATTGCAAATTTCAAATCCATTGCCCACAGTGTTGAGATTGGTTGATAGGGAAAGAATCCCCCATGAACTATTTTTACAAAGACATGGATAGGACGAAGGAGGCAATAAGGTCCAAATTTCATAATGATTAAGACATGCCGATACGGGAGATTATAGATGGAAGATAGAAATGGCAAATGCATTGTTACCTCAATGCCACTGGATACTATTGAAATCCAGCATTCTTTTATAGTGAAGCAGTAAAGGATGATGCAGAGATGACAGGGCCTGTTCAAGTGCATTTCAACATTTTCCCTGATGTAGAAGATCAGCGGACAGTTATGGCAGAGTTTTCAATGTACCAATGAGCAAAATAGATTCTTCTCTGACATACATGCCATAGACTCAATAAAGTTTTTAAAACCAGCTATTACATTTTAAATCAATAGTTTGCAATCATCTATTTCCTTTTCACTAAATGAAATTTCAAAATACATTATAAGTTTATAGTATTATTGCATTACTAAGTTTTAATACATTATAATTTTATAGTATTATTGCATTACTAAGTTTTTCTTTAACGACTAATCGAATTTTATGGCAATGCTAGGACTAATTTGGAAATGCTTCAATGAATGACAATGAATATTGTGAGCTAGCCCTACAATTGTACCCTTTGCAACCATTCTTGGAGTCTATTTGAACACATAAACTCCACAAAGCACAACCAACAGAACCAAAAGTGGATGAATGATTTGGCATTTGGTCACCAGATCCTTCTCATTGACTTTAAAAAAAAATTAGTTAGAAATTATTAAGTTAACTACTCAGTACTGCTAACCTTTAACTTAGTCACTTATTTTAAAATTTTAAGTACTGCAATCAATTTGAATTTCTTGCATTTATTAATTGATCACGAATATATGCCTTGATAATCTCAAGTAGTGTGATAATCGATAAGTGACCTTGGAGAGATTGATTCCGAAACATAATGTATTGCAGATTATCTGATGGTGAGAATCTGGCCAACTTGGAGGAGGTATTTGATGATCATGAACACAGTAAAAGGAAGGAGAATCCAAGATACTGGAGCATTAGCTGCACATTCTATAGCCTTGTAGCCTTATATGCTAAATGTGCTTTCAATTTTTGTTTTGTACCATAAATTGCTTGATTGAGAATTTGAGAGTCTAGGCTTAAAACATAGTTTACAATTTATAATTGGCAGCAATGAACAAATTTTACTTTTGCCTTATGCTTATTTCAATTTTTTTTTCTCATGTTTGTTTCTATTTCTAAGCATTCTATTTGACATAAAATAACAATAACAGTTTTTTTCCCCTATTTTCACAAATAGTTCATCGCTTTTTAGTTTGCTGTGAGAATGGAACGCTACTATTATTATATTAACTAATAGATGAGATTCTGTCTTCTTATTCCTTTAGCCAACTCAAGCTGCTATGGACTTATAAGAAGTGAAATTCTGATCTGCATGTATATATGGTCTTCTTTGTTCACGGGACTTTAAACTCATTTATTAAGTGATTTTATAGTTTTAGTGCCTTGTCTTATGCATTCTACTTTGTGAGATATTACCTTAAATCTCGTAACTGCAAATAATATAGATAGAAACTGCTAAAATTCTTATAATAGATCATGCATACCTCATCAACATCTGCTTACGAGGTATTCGGACATGATCAAATCTTAGGAGACCATTGTCCATGGTATTATATCCACCATTCCCAAACTTCGTACCAATATCAGCAACGGTAACTCCTGCAAGTGGTTGATGGTTTTCCAGACTCCGTATTTGAACAAGAAAAGCTGAGTAATCAGGGAAAATAATACAGATTTAGTCACTAATCCCAATCAAAGTAGCTTTTCCTGCTTCTGCCATCTTACGCAGACTCTATATATGTTGTATGGACAATAGAACATTGTTGATATAAAATATGATCATAAATCCAAAAGGAAACTATTTTACAAATTTTCAAAATGAATTTACCGTGCACTCCATGGTCACAACCATCAGTTATGAGGCGGGCATATACAATTGCATGTGTTGATACTTTTCCTAAGCCTCCTGGCCACCACTTTTCATATGTAACAACAATAGGGAAGGAAAGTATCAATACGTAAGGAGATACACATAGATTTCTAACAAAAAAGAAGTCAAGTAAAGGACCAAAAACTATTGATTTACAGAAAAAATATTCACAGCTAATTGTCAATGGGGTTCTGGGAATGTTTAACTTCTAATAATTTCATATCAAAACAAAGTTCAAACACTTCAAAGACAATTTCATTAATAGAAGTCAGAATTGTTTTGTCTTACCAACAATATTAGCAGCTAAAAGTAAAGCCATGTACCATTTACCTTGGAGAATTTACAGGGAATGTATAGGTGTGCCAAATGTGTTAACAACGAAAAGAAAGAAAAGTGTATTAGGCTGTCCAATCTCGTAAGAAGAAATATTGTTCTTGTATAAGATGACTGTCAGGCAAATTTTGAAATGCATAAAATCTTTTCTAAAGATTAAACAATGACATTATATTTTGATTGGTTTTATACAGATTATACTTCTTTGCACACTTGTACCCAGCAGGTTATAGCATAAGGCAATCTCTTTATCAGTATAGGTGACCCATATAGAGCTCAATGAAACTATCAGAAAGACAGAAGATGATTAATGGAACAAGAGAAAGAGATTGATTATAGGAGAGGAAACGGAGTCCGAATGATGAGCAAGTACATACTGCTGGGCAGAGGTCCTGAAAGGACATGTCCTAAGCTACCAGTTAAGCAGTAGAAAAAATCCCAATAGAGTGCACTCAAACAGGGTCATATGCATGAGGTTACTCGACAGGTTCAGCAAAGGCAAATTCAAGTAGAGGTAAGAAAATGACAGTAGGCTAGTTGAGAGATGCTATGGAATTTTGAGTTTCGATCCTGTCCATGGGCCCAAGCAAGAGACTGTTGAGAAGCAAAAAGTCCCCACTCAATTTCACTTAGTTAAAAATCCATTACTTTTCCTTCTTTGAGATACCAGTGATCAAAGGTATCACTCAATCCATGAAAAGAATGCAATTTGATGACAATGTAAAAAAATCTGGCATAAACCAAAAGAATATAATAAAAAAAGTGGCTAGTTTTCAAAATGGAATTTGGGAGAAGCATTCATAATATTACTAACCTTAGTTGAAGTCAGTGTAGGGCTATTTAAGACAAATTCATCAGAAGTTGGATCGAATGTTGCAGTTGTCTCTAGTCCTTGGACATTTGAACCATGGCCAAGTTCTGTTTGTGCATAACAGCCAATTATTTGCATTTTATATGCAAGAGGTAGCCACTCCTGCTGCTGCTCGTCACTTGCCTGACCTTTTAGAGCTGGTATAAACATTCCCTGTATACAAGAAAGGCATAAATATTCACATAAGCTTAAGACAAGTATGCATTGGAGAAACAAATTTTCAAGAACAATGCAAACCTCAATGAAATTGCACTGAAGAATAATAACCTAATAAAATAAGTTATCTGTCCCTATTAAAATCATAGTAAAGAAGTGTTAAATCATTTGATTGTCTACCGTCATGATCAAAAACATGTGTTTAACTTCCAGTACTACAAAATTCAGAATTATGTAGGCTTCAGTTTTTCAAATTTTTTCGTTCCAAATTTTTTCTTATCTTTTTCAGTGTGTGCTAAATGGCTGAATCTTGGGGCATTTGGGGACCTGTCCTATCTACACCATGAGTGTACTAATAAACACAAGGTAAAGGACAAATCAACAAGAAACGTTACTTTGTTCTGTAAGCAATTAAAACTATATGCAAAACATCCATAGCAAACACCAGTCACAGCAATAGAACATAATAATAGACAACATACCAGAATTTCTTGGAAAGGAAACATCTTCACCAATTAAAATTAGTATGTATACAATCTCTAGTAAACATAGGCACTGCAATCCTTGGAAAACTGAAAGAGAGCTTTCTCAAATTTCTGTAATTAAAACAAGATTTTCATGTAGAGCAGGCTACAACAGGTCTGATGATCAAAAGCAAATGCCTGTTTTATTTTATTTTGATAAAAGCTGAAATTTTCTATTGATAGTGGAAGCAAACATTTACACTTGCCCTAGGCTTGGTCTGAACTGGAAGCAAGGACACTGGCAAATCTTCTGATGATAGAAATTTCATGACGTTCCAGCAGAAGACAGTTGTAACAACCTACAGGTAAACATACAAAAATACTCAACAAAGACTAAACCTAGGCTAAATTCTAAGGCACTATTTCGAATGACATCAACTATGCTTATATTGTCAGGGATTATGAGCATTGGTAGTTTCTTCTGACCCTTCAGCAAGGTAAGATCACTGGTTGAGGATTTACAAAATTGTCCAAAAATGTGTGGTGACAATAACACCAGCTATATTACAAAATACACAGAAAAAAACCATTAATTGTCCCCTCCCTGGGGTGTGGATAGCATTTGACTGATGAATCATTTGCTCCATCTTCTACTGGGGTTTGGCCCAGGTCTTATAGTTAACACATTAGGGTGAGAGGACAACCCTGGTGATTGTAAATGTGATAACTCCATTCTGCCCCTCTACTAGTTACATCCACAGAACTCTCACACCGAGTGGCTTGCCTTTTTGGCGCAGACTGCTAGGCACATTGCTGCTCGACATTCTACAAACCTTTTTTAAGCATTGTCAGTGATGAGGAAGTATTCAATAGCTTCCACCCTCCTCTTATGATATTTGAAATTCTCGACAATATAAACACTTACTGCCATTTACATTCTTTCTAGAATTGAAAGCATTTGGCCATATCAGCAATGCAGTTCTCAAAGAGAGTGATTTGCAGTCATTTCATCACTTTTATTTGCCATATAATTTATATCTCATATCATCATCAGTTTTCTTCCTCATCAAATGATGCCATCAGTGATACCTTGAAGAGCTCTGATTAAGGTGGCACCTTCTTCCCAACTAATTTTCTTCACCACTATTCCATTTATACCCTGCATTCTTTAGTGAATATTCTCCAGCCTTCTATCCATGGCAAATACTAAATGCTGGTATGTGCTCTCTCTGCATTGAAATATTCTTCCTTAGCAGCATGAATAGTACAGCAGTAGGTAAGTTCATTTAAATGTTCAACCTTAGACAAGTGGCTGCCTAATGTCATATGTATGGCTGTGGCCTAAGGGTTTTTAAGTAGGAAAACTATGCATTTAAAAAGGGATTCATCATGAATTGTGAAGATGCAATTGGTGTTGAAGTAAATGGTGTAGGAGGGGGGAGAAAATAAGACTTTAAATTAAGTTATAGTGAAAGGTGGCTGAGGGCAATGGGGAATCATAGGGGTTTTGTAGACATTAGAGGGGTCGAATTTGTATAAGAGGCTTTTGACTCTAAAGGGGAAACTAAGATGATCTTCGTCATGGAGCACTACGGGGTTATAATGCTGTCTACCAGAGTAATGAGATCAAAGTTACCTGTGCTGATTACTTTCAGTATTGAATGTTTGATTCAATGCTGGTTTTACTCTATAGTTTTGAGTAACACTTGGGGTTTCTCGTTTGCAATTGCTCTATATATTCGTAGCATGAGATAGAGGTTTCATAGTGTTATGCAAATGTACTGTTATGTTGTCAGAATACTATTGGATACAAGAGTCAGAGTGGATTGTATTGATATACTTGATTTGTTGAGATTAATACAAGTTTGGTGTCTTTTTGGTGGTGGAATTTTTTCCTAAAAGGGTTTCTCCATGTATATATGGTGTTTATTATGGTTTGCTGATTTTACAGGCTTTCTTATGTTCCATTTCATGGTTTAATTTCAACCAAGGCAACTACTGTCCTAATGTCTTCAAACAAGAATTAATTTTTTAGCATTGCATCAATCACACAACAGTTGAAACTGCAAACAGTGAAAGCATAAAACAAATACACAGATAATTACACCTTCAAAATCAGCTTTTCATTTCTTTGAAAAAATTACAAGGAAACCTCTACAAACTGCTCCAAAGACAGCTGCACAGTATTTTATCACTGTGTTTTTTTCTTTTATCTTGTGCCTATCTTTATACTACTTAGCTAAAAATCTAATCTTCAAAAAGTTCCTTATCTCTTGTAGGAGATGAGTTGGAAGACAAGTCTAAATCATTAACGCATATCTACACTTTATTAGACTTAATTAGCAAAATAAGACTTTCAGAATTCATTTAAGTGAAATGCAAAATAGAATAACTCGAACCACTTCCAACACGTTCACACTGAACCTGTGGAAAAGTTCCTATCCGAGCTTAAAAAAACTCAACACTCCCTCTTAGCGAGGAAGGAATTCTACACCAATACAAGTTTGTCTTTGAATGCTTCAAACTTCCCTTTTGCTAAGGGCTTGGTCAGAATATCAACTACCTACTAATCTTTGGAAATATACTAGAGATTAACTACTCCCTTTTGAATCTTGTCTCGAATGAAGTGATATATGATCTCTATGGGCTTGGACCTGTCATGAAATACTGGATTCTCAAAGTGTTTGACACAACTCTGATTATCACAGTAAATGACCGTGGGATCCAACTCCTGATCAAACAATCCTACAAGTAACTTGCGAAACCAAATGGCCTCACAACTAGCAATATTGGTTGCCATGTATTCTGCCTCTGTTGTGCGAAGTGCCACAAAAGTCTACTTTCTACTGAACCAGGTTATCATTGTTGAACCCAAGCTAGAGCAACACCCTAAGGTGCTCTTCCTATCTGCTACACTACCTACCCAATCTAAGTCTATATGCCCCTCCAGCTTCACTTCACCATCTCCAAGATATCTCAAACCATACTCTACTATGCCCTTCAAATACCTGAGCACGTGTTTTGTTGCTATCCAATGCTCCTACCTTGGTTCCACCATGAACTAACTCAGGGTGATCACTACAAAACAAATATTTGGTCTAATCTTGACCAAATACATCAAGGAGACTATCAGTTGTCTGTACAACGTGGGATCCACCAACAATTCTAACTATGAAGTTGTTACCTTCTTCAGATTAGTGACCATAGGTGTGGCCATAGGTTTGCAATCCTCCATCCGGAATCACTTTAGGTTCTCAACTGCATACTTACCCTGCCAAAGGAAAATCTCCCCTAGTTTTCGCCAAACCTCCAAACCCAAGAAGTAATACATCATGTTGATGTTCTTCATCTCAAACTCAACAGATAAATCTGCTTTGCATCCTACAATGAGTTGTTCTGCACCTGTAAGAAACAAGTCAAATACATATAATACCAACATAAGCATATCAGTCCCAACAATTATATAATATAAATTAGGATTTGCTTCACTTTTGGAAAAGCCCATACTTTGCAGGTATCCATCTATTCTGGAATACCATGCTCTCGGTTGTTATTTGAGTCCATACAAGGCTTTCTTAAGCCTGCAAACATTGGACTCCTTCCCATCTACCTCAAAGCCCCGACACTGCTCTATATACACTTCTTCCAAAAATGCTACCATTAAGAAAAGTTGTCTTAACATCCATCTGATGTATCTTCCATCCCATAAATGAACCTAAAAACATAATTATTCTAATTGAAGTGTATCTAGCGACTGGAGCAAATGTCTCCTCATAGTCCACTCCCTTCACCATGAATTGACTCAAGGTGATCACTGCAAAACATATATCTAGTCTAATGTTGACCACATACATCAAGGAGCCTATTAGTTGTCTGTACAATGTGGGGTGCACCAATTTTGAATCTGAAGTTGTTACCTTCTTCAGATTAGTGACCATAGGTGTGGCCATAGATTTGCAATCCTCCATCCAAAATCGCTTTAAGGCTCTCAACTGCATAATTACCCTGCCCAAGGAAAATCTCCCTTGTTTTTTGCCAAACCTCCAAACCCAAGAAGTAATGCATCGTGCCAATGTTCATCTCAAACTCAACAGATAAATTTGCTTTGCACCCTACAATGAGCTGCTTTGCAACTGTAAGAAACAGGTCAGCTACATAAGCATATCAATCCGAACAATTATATAATATAAATTAAGATTTGCTTCACTTTTGGTAAAGCCCATACTTCGCAAATATCCATCTATCCTGGAATACCATGCCCTCAGTGCCTATTTGAGTCCATACAAGGCTTTCTTAAGCCTACAAACATGGGACTCCTTCCCATCTACCTCAAAGCCCTAAGGCTGCTCTATATACACTTCTTCCTCAATGATACCATTAAGAAAAGTTGTCATAACATCCATCTGCTGTATCTTCCATCCCATAAATGAAACTAAAGACATATCTATTCTAATGGAAGTGTATCTGGCGACTGGAGCAAATGTCTCCTCACAGTCCACTCCTTGTTTCTAGGGGAAACCTCTCACCACAAACCTCACTTTGAACTTCTCAATGTTGTCATTTGCAACATGCTTGATTTTGTAGAGCCACTTGGAACTCACAACTGATTTCCCCTCCAGTCTTGGCACTATGTTCCATACATCATTTTTAATGATGGATGTGTATACCTCCACCATAGCATCCCGTCAAACCTGTTGATTTACTACTTCTTGGAAGCTAGAAGACTCTAAATCTATGATGCTACTCATCAATGCCATGTAGGTTGGAAACTTCTTTGGAGGCCTGCTCACCCTGGATGTGCTCCTAGAAACCTCAACATGCTCCTGAGCATGTCTCAATGTTTGTGTGAACCATCAAGGTCTCATAACAAAAGTAGAAGGGGCTAAAGTCTCTTCTGAAGATTGTTGTTTTGAACTAGAAACATCTGGTATATTTGGAAACAAAGACTCAACCCTCGGAGCTTCCTACTCCTCATCCTCTGTTACCGAAATAAGTTCATGAGACTTTCTAAATGCAAAGCCCTCAAACTTTACATCCCTACTGACTACAACCTTCCTCTACTCTGGAATATAGACCCTGTAGGCCTTAGAAGTCTCATTGTAACCCACAAATAAACCCTTCCTACTGAAAGGTTCTAGCTTGGTACTCTTTTCTACAAGTATATGAATATAAATGGGACAACCAAAAACGCAAAAGTGACTCACTTCTGGCTTCACACTAAAGAATGACACTGGTCTCTAGTCCCCCAAGATCCTGTGAGGACAAATATTCTGGATGTAGACTATTGTGTTGCATGCTCTTGTCCAAAGAAACATCGATAGATCCTAGTCGTGAATCATCGCCTTAGTAGCCCCTATGATAGATCGATTTTTCCATTCTACAACCCCATTCTACTATGGCTTGTACAAAACAGTTAGCTCCCTCATAATTCCTTCCTCCTTGTAGAAACCCTCGAACTCCTTGGAGGTATACTCATCCTCATTGTCTGATCTCAAGACCTTGAACTTCTTCCATGTCTGATTTTCAACTAGAGTTTTGAACTCTTGAAACCTACTCAAGACCTCATCCTTGGTCTTTAAGAAATAGATCCAAGTCTTACGAGAGAAATCATCAATAAAGAAAACATAATACATGCTTCCTAAAATTGATGCTACCGACATCAGTCCAAAAACATCTAAATGCACCTCACTGTTTGGGAAAGCAACCTTGGCATACTTGCCAAGTGGGCATCCTCTACATACTCCTTGTTGTTCAATGCTGAAATCTGGAAGACCTATGACTATCTCCCTTAGAATAGGCAACGCTTTGTGATGCAGATGCCCCATCCTCTTATGCAATAACTTGCATAGATTGTCACTGTTATGAACTAGAGATAGAATTGGTTCACCCTATAACTGTAAAGATTACCTTCTCTAGCCCCTATTACTTGGGCAATACCTAGGCTAGATTGTTTCGGCCTAATAAGAACATGTTGATTTTTGAATTCTACTGCATAGCCCTTATCTTCCATAACTGAAATTGAAAGCAAATTCTTCCTAAGACTAGGAACAAACAAAACATCATCAAAATCTAAAGAGTTACCTAAGTGTAGTTGAAAGGGAATTGTACCAACTCCTGCTACTAGATACTTGGCATCATCACCAAGCTCAACTTGAACTCCAGAGTTATGTTCTTCTGCATTGGTAAAACACTTCCAGGCTGATGTCATATGTCTAGATGCCCCACTGTCCACATACCAAGCATCCCTTAGAATCATGCTAGTAGAAAGACAAGATACCATTAAGAAATCTTTCTCAAACTTGGCAGCAAACTCGTTCATCTGAGTTTCTACAGAGGTTGCTACTTGCTTATGTTGCTACTTCCCTTTGCCCTTCTTCTTGTCTGGACACTATGATGCATAATGACCAAACTTATGACAAATGAAGCACTTGATTTTAATCAAGTCCTTCTCTGGCTATGAGGATGAATCCTCATCTTTCCCTTACCCTTGCTAGGCCCTTTTCCTTTACTTTTCTTGGTCTATCCAAAGAGGGCTAAATTATTGTCACCACCCTTCTTGTTGGCTTTTGACTCCATTCGAGTTTCCTCCTGGATAAAGTCATCCCAAAATGTTTCAAAAAAAGTAAGATTCTCACGGGCACATATACCCTGTACAAATGCTAGCCATGAAGATGAGAAAGCATTCAATGCCAAGTTCACTAGATCTACATCTTCAACCTTCTCCCCTGCTACTACAAGTTGGTCACAAAGCCATGTACCATCAGATAACTGGTAACTGTATCCAATTTAGTCATCTCTATGGATCTAAGTTTATTTTGCAATATCATTTTCCTGTCTATGTTCTCACTCTGGTAAAGACTAACCAAAGCATCAAAAATCTCCTTGGTTGTTTTCTTTTCAACTAAATGAGGAATTAAATGATCTTTTATTGCATCCATGATCATCTCCTTGGCCTTTACCTCTTTCTTTTTATGAGTTGCCAACTGCTACGAATCTGAAGGTGGAAGCACCTCATCTTTCACAATATCCCAAAAGTCATTCTCTTCCAACAACAAAGTCACTCTGACTTTCCAAGGCAGGAAATTTAATGCACCTTCCAATCTATCCTCAAATCTGAGGCTAGTTGATGCCATTTTTTAAAAAACAAAAAAGTTACACAAAACTCCTAGATCTGAAAAAAGTAAATTGCTCAAAAGATTTTTAAATACATGCAATAAGAGGCCCTAGCCACAAATTTCTGAAACCCTAGTGGTGGACTTATGAAAGATACGCCTTGAAAACTGGGATTTTTTGCATCTACAATAGCCGCGGGTTTTATGAAAACCTTAGCTACGGGTTGCAAAAAATAATCCTGCCACAACTTTATGCAAAAAATCTGTTGCAAATTGTGAAAGATTCGCCGCATTTTTACTAGAAAAAGAGGCACGGTTCTGTTTTGTTTTTAAACTTGGCCAATTTCATAAAACAGTCTGCAGTTTTTACTTAAAAAAAAACATGTGCGACTTCTGGCAAAATAAAGGTCATGATTTTCTCTCTTTCTACGCCATGATCAGCAACACAAAAAAAAAACCTTCTATTTTACCTTGCAAAAAATCTACTCTTGCAACCTCCTCCAAAAATCATGATTTTTAGCCTTTGCAAAACCCTTGAACTCTCTTTTGAATCTGTTGTGCCACTCTGATAAAACTCCTATTCACATGATCCAATGCTCTAATACCATGAAAATTTTCAACAAAGACACTTGTTGTCCTAATGTCTTCAAACAAGAATTAATTCTTTAACATCTCATCAATCACACAACAGTTGAAACTTCAAACAATGAAAGCATAAACCAAATACACAAATAATTACACCTTCAAAATCAGTTATTCATTCCTTTGAAAAATTTATAAAGAAACCTCTATAAACTGCTCCAAAGACAGCTGTATGGTATTTTATCGCTGTGTGTTTTTTTCTTCTATCTTGCACCTATCTTTATATTGCTTAGCAAAAACTCTAATCTTCAAAAAGCTCATTATCTCTTGCACAAGATGAGTTGGAAGGTAAGTCTAAATCATTATATATATATATATATATATATATACACACGTTATTAGACTTAATTAGCTAAATAAAAGACTCACTTTTTCACTTAGGTGAAACACAAACTAGAATAACTCGAACCACTTCCAACACGTTCACACTGAACCTACGCGGAAGTTCCTATCCAAGCTTAAAAAACTCAACAAGGGGATTATAATGCTATCTACCGGAGTAACGAGATCAAAGTTCCCTGTGCTGATTACTTTCAGTCCTGAATGTTTGATTCCACGCATCATGAGGCATTGGTTTTTGCTAGTGGATGTTTGGACGCCTAGTATTAAGCCCATGGTTTTACTCTCTAGTTTTGGGTAACACTTGTGGTTTGTAGTTTTGCAATTGCTCTATATATTCATGGTATGAGATAGAGGTTTCATAGTGTTATGCAAATGTATTGTTATGTTGTTGGAATGCTATTGGATCCAAGAGTCAGAGTGGATTGTATTTATATACTTGCTTTGTTGAGGTCAATATAAATTTGGTGTCTCTTTGGTGGTGGAATTTTTTCCTAAAAGGGTTTCTCCATGTATAAAGGTGTTTATTATGGTTTGCTGATTTTACATGCTTTCCAATGTTACATTTCATGGTTTAATCGCATGTTCCTTAATTGGTTAATTGGATTTGAACATGTAATGACCCACTTATTTTTTTATTTTTATTTAATGAATGCAACAGCAACAAACACACATGAGCGTGGAATTTCAAACACAAAACCAAAGATATACATATACTGGAACAAGAACTTTTTTATTTTATGTCTTCCAATGAGTCTCTATACAAAAAGGAAGTACAAATACTAAAAAATCTAAATAACAGCAATCTGATATAAATTCCAGCCTAACAGAATGAGTGCTGGGAACCACTGAAATGCTCACCAAACTCTCTCCAAGACTCCGAATGATGCAAAATCAATTGCAAATGATCCTTCTAGCCTGGACGCCCAAACTCCATTGAAGAAAACCTGATAAAAGTGGCAGAATCAATTTTGCACGCATTCCAATGCAACCCCAAGCTGGTCGTACATCTCACAAAGGGCGAATTTTTCTAGCAATCTGAATACTCCGTAAAAACTCCTAAAAATGTAGACAAATAGTCGCCGAAGGAAGAGAAATAGATGGGTCAAATACCCAGAATGATCTTTGTCTTTGCTTTTTCTCCACGAGTAAATCTTTGTTTCAGCCTGTCAAAAACCAGCAATGCCGGAATGATGTAAACACTCTGAAATCTCACTGAAATCCTCCAATATGCACTTGTGCAACCTCTGTGTGAAGCTGCTCCTATATGATCAGCTAGGGATTATCTCTCAAATCCAAAACCGATGTTAACTATGAGGATTTTCATCCTCAAATCCCTGGGATCAATGGACAAACCAACAGCATAATATTATCAGCAATCTTCAACATCACCCAAATGAAGAGCCTTCACATCTTTTTATTATTTTCCTCCTTGAAAGATTTTGAAAACTTCCTCAATATGGGCACCACACATGAGAGGGAAACCTTCTTTTTTAAAAAATTAGAAAAAAACATTTCTTTCCATCCTTTTCAAATCTTTCTTTTTTCACTTTTCCCTAGGATTAGAAAAAAACACTTTATTTCCTTTCTTTTTCTAACTTTCCCTAAGATTAGAAAAAAAACACTTTATTTCCTTTCTTTTTCCCACTTTCCCTAGGCGTTCCCTTTTTTTGGCATAATTAATTTATTTATTTAAATGCTCACATGGCCCCCTTTTAAAAACAACTTTAAGTTGTGACTCTTAGGCATAGGGGTACAACTTAACTTTATAACTTTATAATATTTAATTATGCCAAGGTTGCCTTTTTGTGAATATAATAATTAAATGCCCATATTATATTGTCCTTGTCCATTCCAACTAGAAACTGTCAAGGAAGAACTCCATGCTATACCTTGCCATAAATCATGCTGCCAAAAATAGCGCTTACTAAAAATAGTATGCTCAAGAAAGTCCTTAGTTGCCAATGCAGAACATATCACCCTGAAGCTCTCTGAAAACCCAAAAGGAATCCAGCAACCAAACTACCATACATTGACAAACAGATCCTTGAAAGCTTAGAAGAGATCACCACACAATTGAAAACCCTAATTATTGCCTCCAATTAGCCTACGGGCCTCCAGAATAGGCTAACGGTCAACCCTGAATATCACTGATGAGAAGGGGACATTACAATCCGCCCTTCCCAAGCTTGCCCTCAAGCAATCGCAAATCAATCCGCTGCTCCACTCTAATATATATGCCATAAAACCACAAAGTATGAAGCAACTCAATAGAATCCATGTGTAACAATGCACTCAACAAATCAATACCCGGATCCCAAACCAAAATATAGGACCTATTATATGAGATGAGAAAGAAATATCTCAACCAAACACCATGAGACAACCATCCATGAAGAATGTCTAGCAAAAAGATGTATAAATGAATTGTCACATGCCAATACATCAACACATGAAATCTCTCAACATCACTGATATAACCCAGGCCAGCGATAAGAATAATATCATAGGTGTCATCAAACAAATGAAAACCAAAGAAATCTATCTCATACTCCATGCCCAACCAGTAGACATACCTCCACACACTCCCAAGCCACTGTATAGCTGGTGTAGACCAAGGAAAATCCGGAAGTGCCATATGAATCCAACTAGGGCAGTCACTAAACCATGATGAATCTATGAATATGAAGTCACCAATCAACAAATAAATCATTGTCATGCCATGAGGAATAGGTGACAAACCCAAATGTGTAGTGTAGATGTCATCAATACTCACCAAAGATAACTCTTGAGTGGCTAATCCACTATAAGTGTCATCAATAAAATCAACATCTTCATGAATGAATTGATCAACAACAACTGCAATTTCAAAACTAAAAAGACCTTTGCTTATCTTCATCTATGGAGTGGTGAGTGTCGCGAACTTGTTGAAGATGAAGCTTGGCTTGTTGTGCTATCAACTTACCTTTTGTTGCCTTGTCAAGCCATCCTTCAAGCATTTCTTGGGATTGTTTTATCTCAATTGCTCCAAATTGTCTAAAATCAGTCCCATAATGTGATGCATCATATAAATTACCATGACCAATGCATGCATCTTGTGTACCAATCAAAGTAGAATCAATATCACTCGTTTCCCAATGATTAGCAACTGCAATATCATGAGAAAGTGAGAATATACCACTGTTGTTTAAAATCGGAAAACTAGGGCTGAATCTTTCCTTTTTATCCATGCTTCTCAAGTCATCCATGTTAGAGCAAATGAACATACTCTTAGCTGTCCCATCCTTTGTCTCATTCTTTAGTGCCTTAAGCACAATATGTTTACCCATGTGAGTAAACTCTAACACCATCTTGTTGCAGTCTTGGACAAACCTCCCAAGAGATTTCAACCATTGAATACCTAACACCAATTCATTCTCCTTAATGTTGATAATATCAACTACAAACTCAGGATTAGAGAAATCCTGCTTCTCATCATATATGGAGTGGTGTATGTTACGAGTTTCTTTGGACTGATTTATTGTTGTTGTTCTAAAGTAAACAAATTCAGTCCTCTTGGAAGAAACAACATCAAAATAGCCATGCTTAACCAATGCATCATGTAAGCTATCATTTGGAAGCTTATTGTCATCAATTACTCCATGAATAGGGGTTGCAAATTCATGTAAATGAAAAAGTATAACGTTGTTGTCCCCAACTAGAGATTTAGGACTGATTGTATCTTTTCTTTCATTACCCTGGAAATCTTCAATGCAAGAGCACCCTTGCATACACTTGGCAGCCCAATCTTGTAGCATATCAAATCTTTAAGTTATGACATCCTTATACTCAATCAAAGTATCAACATCATAAGGGTGAGGAATCAACATACAAATTGATTCGTGTTCTTTTCCCACTGCTGTTATAAATTCAAATTGTTGGCAAGTAGAAGCTCCCACCATCACCTCATGCTTATCTATATTTTCATGAATGTCTACCATGCTACATTTCTTGTCACCACCATCTAGCTTGGATTCATGCTCATGTGATGTCAAAAGATTGCTGTCCCCTTTTCTAATCCATACCATCACCTCCATAACTGATATATTTTCCCTTACTAGCAAACTCCAAAATGTAGTATGCAGAACAAACCAAACATTATCAAAATGCAAGATCTTCTTAGTAAGCAACCTCTTAGTCTCCCTTATCAGCTCTCTAAGACAAAATGCTTCATATGATATTAACAATTGTCCTTCCATTGTAGATGATGCATGACTAACCAAATTGAAATCAATAATGTTCCATTCCACACAAATAGATATAACACTTGTGGCTGATCCATCAAGTGTGTGACCAATATCATCATTGTTTTGAGCCTTCAAATAGCTCTCTAAAAGAGGAAAATTATAGACCTCATGATGCAAAGTAGATGCCCAAACTAAATTTCCTAAATCATTCCTCCTTTCTTCTTCACACAACTCAACATGCTCTTCTTCTGGGCTTACCTCAAGAAGTTCTTCCCTTGTATACTCAACATCCACACATTCTTCTTTTGAAAGAAATAAAGATCTAATGTGTGATTCTCTTTGTCTTCTTGCATTATCTATCAAATTGCATCCTTCCTTCACTTCTTGTAAGTGTTGTCTTGCTTGGGCAGCAAGCATCTTGGCCTTCTTAGCTCTTAGAGACCACCCATCACACAACCTTTGTGTCTTTTTAACATCTTCCACAGTATGGTGAACAAAATCAGGACCTTTGTAGCTTAAATACACAATAGATATCTCATGTGTAACACTCTCAACTTGAGTCCCAACATAGGAAGACTCATCAACACTATTGCCTTCATGGGAAATGGATGCTACCTCATGATTAGAACTGTTGTTGCAAAAGTCAAAATAGGTGTCATACCATGGTGTCATGTTTACAACATCTCTAATGGGCTGATCCATGACTGTAATCTCTTCCACTGTGTGATCAACATGAAGGCTCAATGGTGTGCTATGTGTCTCCTCTTGATCCAAAGTTTTTCCTTCTTTAAGACTCCTGCATGATAACTGATTTTTGCACTGATTGTGTTCGCTTATAGGCTGCAAGTAATTCCTCTTTTTTTCCTTGTTCTTGCACCTTTAGCTCTTTGTTTTTCCCAATGCTTTCTTTGCTATCTTTTGATTTTTCTTCCTTTCTTTGCTGCTGATATGGACTTGTAAACATCAAGTCCTGTTCATCATCATCCGATATACCCAGAAATTGTGTGAACGAAAATATATCTTGCATCTTTTGAGGAAGAGAGCGATACTTATCATAGCTGGCCATAATGGCTTTATTTGTTGGCGAGGAACTCTTAGCTGTTCTTGTAGATGGAGATAAACCATTACTGTCAACTGTGGCCTTTGCATGATTGGGTCTAACTCCTGTATTTAAATTCTATAATGTGGCTGTGAGTTGTTGAAGGGCAATGGCCATCTGCTGTTGCCCTGTTGCAAGGCCTCTCATAACATCTCAGGCCTCACGATCTACCTTACGCTCTGGACTGTTACTTCTCCTGTCACCCATACTACTGGTCTCAACTACACTTTTGGGCTGTCTAGTAGCAACGGCAACTGAAAATGTGTCATGTTCTGATAAAACTAACATGCAATCACAAGTATTAACATGCAACAACCGATACCACACATGTCACCACTGAGCATTGACATGCAACTATTAAAACTGACATGCAAGTGCTGATCACTAACATGCAACCCTCAAAATCGACATGCAAACATCTAGGTAATCTCAAAACTTACATGCAAGTACTGGGTACCAACATGCAACTGAAAATTCTGACATGCAACTCTGCACAAAGTAGTAATCCAACAGGTTGGCAAGGAAACCAGCTTTGATACCACTGTAATGTCCTACTTATTTTTTTTATTTTTATTTAATGAATAAAACAGCAGCAAACACACCTGAACGTTGAATTTCAAACACGAAACCAAAGATATACATATACTGGAACAAGAACTTTATTATTTTATGTCTTCCAATGAGTCTCTATACAAAAAGGAAGTGCAAATACTAAAAACATGTAAGTAACAGCAATCTGATATAAATTCCAGCCTGCCAAGATGAGTGCTGGGAACCACTAAAATGCTCACCAAACTCTCTCCAAGACTCCGAATGATGCAAAATCAGTTGCAAATGATCCTTCTAGCCTAGACGCCCAAACTCCAATGAAGAAAACTTGATAAAAGTGGCAAAATCAATTTTGCACGCATTCCAATGCAACCCCAAGCTGGTCGTACATCTCACAAAGGGCGAATTTTTCCAGCAATCTGAATACTCCATAAAAACTCCTAAAAATGTAGACAAATGGTTGTCCAAGGAAGAGATATAGATGGGTCAAATACCCAGAATGATCTTTGTCTTCACTTTTTCTCCACGAGTAAATCTTTGTTTCAACCTGTCAAAAACCAACGATGCCGGAATGGTGTAAACACTCTGAAATCTCACTGAAATCCTCCAATATGCACTTGTGCAACCTCTGTGTGAAGCTGCCCCTGTATGATCAGCTAGGGATTATCTTTCAAATCTGAAACCGATGTTAACTATGAGGGTTTTCGTCCTCAAAGCCCTAGGATCAATGGACAAACCAACAGCGTAATATTATCAACAATCTTCAACATCACCCAAATGAAGAGCCTTCACATCTTTTTATTATTTTCCTCCTTGAAAGATTTTGGAAACTTCCTCAATATGGGCGCCACACATGAGAGGGAAACCTTTTTTTTTTTAAAATTAGAAAAAAACATTTCTTTCCATCCTTTTCGAATCTTTCTTTTTTCACTTTTCCCTAGGATTAAAAAAAAACACTTTATTTCCTTTCTTTTTCTAACTTTCCCTAGGATTAGAAAAAAAACACTTTATTTCCTTTCTTTTTCCCACTTTCCCTAGGCGTTCCCTTTATTTGGCATAATTAATTAATTTATTTAAATGCTCACATGGCCCCCTTTTAAAAACAACTTTAAGTTGTGACTCCTAGGCATAGGGTACAACTTAACTTTATAACTTCATAATATTTAATTATGCCAAGGTTGCCTTTTTGTGAATATAATAATAAAATGCCCATATTATATTGTCCTTGACCATTCCAACTAGAAACTGTCAAGGAAGAACTCCATGCTATACCCTGCCATAAATCATGCTGCCAGAAATAGTGCTTACTAAAAATAGTAAGCTCAAGAAAGTCCTTAGTTGCCAATGCAGAACATATCACCCTGAAGCTCTCTGAAAACCTAGAAGGAATCCAACAACCAAACTGCCATACACTGACAAACAGATCCCTGAAAGCTTAGAAGAGATCACCACACAATTGGAAACCCTAATTATTGCCTCCAATTAGCCTACGGGCCTCCAGAATAGGCTAATGGTCAACCCTGGATAGCACTGATGAGAAGGGGTCATTACAAAACACTATTGGTTTCTATTTTCAATGTATCTATTTACCTTGTAATCAACAAGGCTAGTGCTCTAGAATGGGGAACCAACCAATGCTGAAGCTGAAGGAGAGTCAAGTACAAATATTGATCCAATAGAAATGCACTTGTATAACCATTTGTTCTCCAACTCAAATCTCTCGTAAGATTGATAAGCTGATCTGCTTCTTGCGCAGTCCTTAAAAGATCAGGTTCAAGTTGATCTCTTTTATTTTCATTTGCCTCAGACTTGACGAGCTGATTGTGCAATTCTTGCACGTTAGAATTCTACTGTCCAGATTATTTTCAAGCTGACTGGTCTTAGACTTCCATTGTGCAATTATCCTATTATAGTCCAATATATGGTCAGCCAACTTCTTAGAAATATAAGCAGAGCCTGTTTTGCTGCGTCATCCTTCAAAACTCACTTTAGACTTCAAAACTACTTCTAAAATGTTATGTTTATTCAGTCACTGCAACCCAGCATGCTGACCATTGTCAAATATTACCTAACAATCTTTGCTCTACCAAACTCATATTTGTGCTATATCTCCACAAAGGCACGTCTCAGATCAATATAAAATTAGTTGGATAATTAGGTCGTGAACATTCTTTGCCAGAAACTTTCTGGTATACAATTTAGGAATAACTTGCTTGTTCCAATAGTTTGCTTCATATTTGTGAGAGTAGTAGCTTTCTCTTTTTGTTGTGATGAAATTGTGCTAGCTTTACATGAAGGCATAACTAGGACCAAATACAATTAGTTGGATAAATAGGCCATGAACATTCTTTGCCTGAGACTTTCTTGTATACAACTAGGAAACAAGTTTCTTGCTCCAATAGTTTGCTTCATATTTGTGATGATGGTGGCTTTTCTCTTTCCTTGAAAAACATATATGAACCTATGATTTTTTGCATCAACTTCACTGTTTGTTGTTGCCAACATTAATCAATAGGGTCAAGTTGTTCTGTGATAGATGAATGGAATTCCATTGCTGGGTAGTGGCAGTTGTGCTCGAATAATCTTCTGAATTTGAAATTTATTCTTACTTTTAGGTGCCTTAGGATGCATGACCTCAGACTGCTTATATAGTTGGACTTCAGATGGTTCAAAACCTGCATTGCCATCTAACTGCACAAGTGAAGGTAATGAATAATATGGAGGCTCCAAATGTTTGGAACTGGCCACATGTATAGTATCATTGTTAAGCATACCCAAGGCAATTTTGGAAATCCAATCAAGTGAGAATCAACCTAAATGTAAAAGGTGGTTTGTTTGTACAACATTATCCATAGTAGTGGTTCTAATAGACACAGTGAGGTATTGGCACCATAGGTATTTCGTGCACATAAGTAAAAGTCACGCAAGTAGAAACATGTTTAGAAATAGGAAGATCGTGCTAATCAAAAAGAGTACCAATGCATGAAAGGCACATCTACAAGAACTGGTAAACCATAATTAAGGAAGTCGTCTGTCTTGGCACAAGGTACTCTACCCAATTATATACTGGTTTAGGAGACGGTCCCCCTAAATAAGGATGAAGCCGTATAGGCAAATTTGGACCTAGATGCTCCTGCTAGACTTATTAGGACTAAACTCAACAAACACTTCAATTCAGATGTGTGTACATGTTACAACTTCAGTTCTCTCGAAAGATTAACCAACTTTTCTTTGTAGACTTCAAGCATGCTTAGATTGTGATACTCATCACTATGTTTCAAGGATACTTCCAAAGACAAATTTAATGTGTCTCATTAAAAATCATGTCAATCACTTACCCAATGAAGATCTGTATATGCAGTTTCATCCACAAAATTCCTAAACTTCGATGCTTCCTCTTCTGTCAAAGAGACAAAACATATTATAAGACAATTAATGTTAAAAATAATTCCATAACCCAAAAGAGTTTAATTCTGCTCTGCTAGTCTGCTACAAGAAAAAAATTGACTTATTTCTGATTGAGCTTAACTATCTCCTTTACACACAGAATTAAGACACATAAATCAATCTCTTTACAACACCACAGGCATACTTTCAAGGAAAGGGTACTAATTCTTTGAAGATATTGAAAATTGAATTCAACATCAATGTCTCATTATAGAAATATTGCATAGATTCTGCTAGTTAAAAAAAAATATCAACCAATTTGTTTAAGGCTTGATTATCTCTTTGCACAAATAACTGAAACACCAATGGCCATATTTACCAATCACATTAAGCCCGTATTTAAATTTTAAATGTAATTTCTCTAGAGAAAAAATCAAAAGCACGGTCAACTTCCAAACTCTGGAAGTTCCAAGGCTCTTGCTCATAATTTGAATAATAAACAAATTTTGATTGTTTTTATATAAGGCAGGCCAAAAATTATTCCATTGCCAAGCTACAATTCCTGTGGCAATAGAAAATGGTTGTTTGCATACAGCCCTGTGAGTAGGAAATATGGTAAGGGGGCATGTGCAAAGTCGAGCCATATAAGATTGTATATAAATTTATTAAAGATGGGCACAATTGTTTCTCCTCGGGGATTACTGCATACAAGCATGAAGCTATTTTGCCACAATAGTGTGCTTCAGTTTATTGTTATCTTCATTTTACACTTGTGCGATGAATTTTTCTAGCTTAGATGATTTACCTTTAGGGTATTCATTAGGAACTTCACTAATTTTACCCTACAGTTCACATCTTTCAGTATTAGTTGTTGCTTTTGATCGATTAAGGATGTTGAAAGAATTTAATTGTAATATCTAAACATACAACACAGAGAAATAAACTAATATAAAAGGTCATACTACTGCAGCAATTGCAATTGTGCATAATTAGGGGCTCTAATCGCCCTCATTATTTTTCATTACAGCCCAAGCATACAATATCTTCTTAAAGAATGTAATAGGGAGAGAGCCCTTCAACGCTCAGCGATTTACACCCTCAATATCTTCAAGCCAATCTCCTTTTGGTTGAGGGACATTTATGTGCTCTTCTCCCTTTGGCAGGGGGCAAGCATTGTAAATTCTTGCAAAAACAGGGATTGGATACACTAGGACTTAATCCTAAATCCACCTTTGACAGCTGAAGGTATGTCTTTTTTTTCATTGATTATCGCACGAGGAGAATTTGTTTTTGTTGTACAAAACATAAGTCAAGTGTTTGATTATTTCAAGAAGTTTGAAGCTCTTTTTAAGAAGAAAAATGCCCATGGCATCAATATGTTAAATACGAATAATGGCGGTGAATCCAGTAGTAATGAAATTCATGATTTGTGTATTTTTGTAAATAAAAGACATTTTGATTTTTTATATATCATGAAATAATGGAGTTACTGAAAGAAAGAATAGGATACTAATATTCATGGTAAAAAGTTAAATCACAAGTTTTGGGCTGAATCTATTCGTTGTGTTACTTTAGTTTTAAATACAAATCCTACCAAGGAATTTAGAGATATTACACCAAAAGAAACGAAACAAGGAATGGTAAGAAAGCTAATTTTAAGCATTTTAGAGTGTCACTTGCATATTTATCAGACACAGTGATAAATCTAGGGCTTATATGCTATACAAATTTCAATAAACAAAGGTTTTGCTGCTTCCCCTTCATCCTGTTATTTTTTCCATTACCCTAGGTGGTGGTACAGATACTTCTTATATTTCTGATACTTATAGTTTTCATTGTCATTAAATTACTACTGATAAAATGAGTTTATTGTCACTTGTGTATCGTCACTTTTTTGTCTTTTGTTTATTTTCTGAATCTTATAGTTTTCATTGTCACTAAATTACTACTGATAAGATGAGTGTCACTTGCATATTTGTCAGACGCAATGATGAATCTAGGGCTTATATGCTATACAAATTTCAATAAACAAAGGTTTTCTTATTCTCCTTCCCCTTCATCCTGTTATTTTTTCCATTACCCTAGGTGGTGGTACAGATACTTCTTATATTTCTGATACTTATAGTTTGCCAGTTACCCCAAAGATTGTGAATGAGGATCATTTTGATATTATACTATACACTTCTCCAAGTTCCCAACCGTCACTTGAGAGCATGGCTTGAAATAAATAAACACAAAGCAGCAAATAGAGTGGCTGGAGCTTTTGGTTCTATTGTTCAATTCCATTTCATGTGGTCAGGTAACTAGTTATAATTTGTGTCTAAAAATATAATTTTTTTAACTATTTGTCTCTTGAATTTTAAGATTGAGTGCTATTTTTAATTTAGAATACTCTTTCTTTTAAGATCTCTTTATTGCCAAAATTTAGTGAATGCTACTGTTGTTTTGCAGGGGAGGGGGCAGGAAAACTAATGACAATGAAATAAAGGACCTAAATTTGAATGAGAAGGTGGTGGACATGAGGTCCATAATTGATGAACAATGTGAAATACAGCAAAAGAAAGACTGCAAAATCATGTCCAATTGTTTGATGGGTAGAAGACACGGGGCACTTTATTTCCTTGTTTCTTTCTTAGATGGAAATCCATTGATGCTTCAAAAAGGACAGAAAAGTAAAATTTCTATGCAAGATTTTTAAAGAAATTGTGGCTAACATGGGTGAGGCCTATGTTGTTGTCATGTCCCCGTTTCTGGCTTGATCATCAAGTGAAGAATGGATTAGCCTATTCCTCATTCCTGGAGGCTAATTCTAAATAATGAGGGAATGAATTGGTTTTTGACTAACTTAACTTTTTGTTTTGCAGGAACAAAGTCAGAAACTTAAAATTTGACTAAGTCTGAGAGTCATTTCATCCACTCCAGTGTTCGCATTTGTCAGGCGCATTCCTTGACAGTTCAGGCTCATTTTGGCGCCTAACTTTCAAAATCATTTTTAGCACTCAGTAAAGCATCCAACTTGAGGCGCTCCTTGTGATTTAACCTCCTCCAACCTAGCGCCCAGTTCTGAGATAAGCTAAGTAGGTTTGGAATGAAGTTTTCATGCTTAGGCGCCAATATCATGTTGAAATCACCTAAATGAGCGCCTTGGGTTTTGAAGGCAAAAATCAAGAAGATGAAGTCATCTATTAACTAGTTGAGCATCACTTGCACCTGATCATTCACCTAACATATGTTTGAGGTCATTGAAAGAGCCTAATTGAGCTAGGCACACTTTCTTGTTCTTACAAAACCCCAGAGTGCGCCTAACCTTCATAAGGCATCAATTCAAGTTTAAACACTCCAAAATGGGCACCTTGATCTGAATTGGTCGTTGGAACCATCAAGGAGCTTCTTCAATTGAACTTCATTCTCAGGGAGGTCAAGTAGAAAGTTAGAATTTGGCGACTGACTACCTAGGCGCATTTTAGGCCAAGAATCTTCCATTTTGAGCGCCTAGCATGGATGGTTGTTTGATTGAAGGATTTGAAGTTAGGAAAGTCATTTGGATGAACAATCAAAGTTAAAGAAGGAAACTTCTAGCTTAGGCGCATGTATTGGTCAAAACTCTTTGATTCTGGCACCTAGGATTCAAAACTATGTGAGATGCACATTTTGGTGAAACTCTTCCATTTTGGCGCCTAAGGAGGGAACTCTCTCAAATAGCTTATAACATTAAGTTGATTTGATAAGAAGGTCAATAGACTCCATAACTAGCTTGGCGCACTTAACTGCATATCTCACCCTCAAGATGCACTTAGGCAAGTAAGGCGCCTTCTCCATTTGTCAAAGATTCACATAAGCGCCTTGATTTGGTAGTCACCCTGGATACTTGAAATGGCGCCCAAGGATCTTATCAATTGCATCATAAAGAAAGGCAACATCCTGAAACATTTTCTAGGGGGTTGAAGTGGTAAGAAGCAACAAGCAAGTCTAGGCGCACTTATTAGTTTGAATAGCCTAGTTTTGGTGCCTAGCAAAGGATCGTGTAAACTTACAATAGAGATTGAGTATTTGAAGAAGGAGGCATTCCAGAGTACTTTTTATTGATTGAAAACAATGAAATGCAACAAGTATGAAGTCTAGAACTCTAGGCGCATTCTAGAGTCTCTGTAAACCTTCAATTGGCGCCTAGTAATGGTAAGGCACAGTTTCATGAAGAAACTATCTCAAATGGGCGCCAAGACATGAAAATAGCCTCAAACGCTGTCAGAGAACCCTCAATGAACATTTCTACAAGATTTCATGCATGTTAAGGTCACCAGAAAAGTTAGGCGCATATCCATGCCTCTGCTACCTCAGTTGGGCGCCTAGGTCTCATTGGGCGCCATTCCATGTTTAAATTGCTTCCACTTGGCGCCTGGTCAGAAGATGAGGTAGTTGAACTCCCTGAGCTCTCATTGGTCGACAGGATGACTTTGGGATCCGTGTCAAGGTCTCTGGATAAGTTGCCAACTCAGAATGAGTCATCAGATGGAATATTCCCTTGGATATGCTTCTTGGGAAACGTGCCTTGGTTCCTCTTTGTGCATTGAAAAACGTGCCTTCATTGCCTTTGGAAGGCCTATAAGAGGAGGAGCTCTTTCATTCATTTGTTATCTTAATCTTTTGACAATTTCTCTCTGAAAGCTTTGTAGCTTGTATTCTTGAAGCCTACGAGTTTCAAGTGTTGAGGTGATGCTCCCTTGTTGTAATGTGAGGTGTTGACATTCAGTTGACATCATTGAGTTTGATTGAGTTGATCAAGTGTAGAAGTCATTGTAGACATCAAGGCTTCAAGGCCTTCTTTTGTATTTCCATTTGAATAAGTTTGTAACTTCATCCTATTGAAAGGATTATCTTTGTAATAAGACATTTGCATTGAATCAAATAATAAGACAAGTACCCAGCTTCAAGATTGATTCATTCAAGTTATTATCTTTGATATATCTGATTCAGTTGTTGAGTAGTTGATTAGTTAAATACAAGTAAATTTATCTAAGTTAAGCAAAAATTTTAGTAGAACTAGTTGGGTATCTTACAGTTGTGCAAGTACTTAAAGACAACGCAATAAATTATATTGATATAGGTAAACTTCTGATGGAGAGACATCTGTCTCTTTTTTGGACTCCCTTTTCCACTCATTGCCTTGACCTTATATTGGAGGATCTAGACAAACTTCCTTGGATTCAAACCCATCGTGGATCAAAATCACAATATTTACAAATATGTATACAACCATGCTTAGGCCTTCAACTTAATGAGAGAACATACAAAGAATTTAGCTCATCTTTGTGTAACCTATTTTGTGACCAATTTTATCACGTTGCACTCTTTGTTTCAATCAAAGGTTGCTCTAAAACATACATTTGTTAGTGAGGATTGGCCATAATTTTCATACTCAAGGACCAATGGCAAAGTTGATGTTATGGATTGAGTCTTTGATGAGCAAAATTTTTAGCTTCCAATGAAAGAGATCGTAGAGGTATATTTTTATTTCGTTTATATTTTACCTACTTACTAGTTTAATGTTCTTTTTACTTGTTTATGTTCTCTTCTTGAAGCTTACTACTTGTTTACATTTTTTTTTAATTTTACCAAGTCCCTATTGTACCCAATCTTAAATCTGATTGTGTTACAAGAAACTCCATCATCAAAATCAGTCATCTGTGCCAAACATCGAAGTCAAACAAGGTCAATTTTTCTGACCAAATTGCAAATTGTGTTGTTAAAAAGTCATTTCTCAGCTAAGTCAAGTCATGTTGTCAAAACCAAGTTGTCAAGTGTTCATCATTTGTTCGTCAATTTTAACTTTAATTATTAATTGATAATTTATTATTAATTATTGGTTAAATAATTTTAATTAAAATAATTGTTTTTGATAAAAGGTAGAGATGGGTTTTTGAAAGGGCCCAAACCTTTGTACAAACTAACAACCAGCAAAACGAGTTCCATGAGAAATGGAACTAACAAAAGAAGAAACAGCTGAAAACAAGCATAACATAACGAAACACACAAAAAAGAAACCGAAGCCAAAGGTCTACACTATGCCTGACCCTAACCTAACACTCTGCACACCCTTGACACAGGTGTGGGATTCAGAAACAGATTTAGGAAGACCTTTCTTCCTCCTTTGAACGACTATCCAAGACACACAATTGTCCAAATCATCAGATCGAGGGGAGGGGGGGGACATCCACCTCCGCCACCCCCACCTAGGGCAGAGTGTTCAGTTGTAGCTCTTACACTAAATTACTACTGATAAGATGAGTATCACTTGCATATTTATCAGACACAGTGATAAATCGAGGGCTTATATGCTATACAATTTTCAATAAACAAAGGTTTTGCTGGCTTCAAAACTCAAGTTTAAGGGAAACTTGTCTCATTCTAAGTTTTCTTATTCTCCTTCCCCTTCATCCTGTTATTTTTTCCATTCCCCTAGATGGTGGTACAGGTACTTCTTATATTTCTGATACTTATAGTTTTCATTGTCATCAAATTACTACTGATAAAATGGGTTTATTGTCACTTGCATATTGTCACTTTTTTTGTCTTTTGTTTATTTTCTGAATCTTATAGTTTTCATTGTCACTAAATTACTACTCATAAGATGAGTGTCACTTGCATATTTATCAGACGCAGTGATGAATCTAGGGCTTATATGCTATACAATTTTCAATAAACAAAGGTTTTGCTGGCTTCAAAACTCAAATTTAGGGGAGACTTATCTCATTCTAAGTTTTCTTATTGTCCTTCCCCTTCATCCTGTTATTTTTTCCATTACCCTAGGTGGTGGTACAGATACTTCTTATATTTCTGATACTTATAGTTTGCCAGTTACCCCAAAGATTGTGAATGGGGATCATTTTGATATTAGACTATACACTTCTCCAAGTTCCCAACCATCACCTGCGAGCATGGCTTGAAATAAATAAACACAAAGCAGCAAATAGAGTGGCTGGAGCTTTTGGTTCTATTGTTCAATTCCATTTCATGTGGTCAGGTAATTAGTTATGATTTTTATCTAAAAATATAATTTTTTAACTATTTGTCTCTTGAATTTTAAGATTGAGTGCTATTTTTAATTTAGAATACTCTTTCCTTTAAGATCTCTTTATTGCCAAAATTTAGTGAACGCTACTGTTGTTTTGCAGTGGAGGGGGCAGGAAAACTAATGACAATGAAATAAAGGGCCTAAATTTGAATGAGAAGGTGGTGGACATGAGGTCCATAATTGATGAACAATGTGAAATATAGCAAAAGAAAGATTGCAACATCATGTCCAATGGTTTGATGGGTAGAAGACACGGGGCACTATATTTCCTTGTTTCTTTCTTAGATGGAAATCCATTGATGCTTCAAAAAGGACCAAAAAATGTAAAATTTATGCAAGATTTTTAAAGAAATTATGGCTAACATGGGTGAGAACTATGTTGTGCAAGTACTTAAACTTAAAGACAACGCAATAAATTATATTGATATAGGTAAACTTCTCATAGAGAGACATCTGTCTCTTTTTTGGACTCCCTTTTCCACTCATTGCCTTGACCTATATTGGAGGATCTAGACAAACTTCCTCGGATTCAAACCTATGTTCCCCCAAGTACCGGGGACGGGGACGAGCGGGGATAGGGGGACGAGTTTCGGGGACAGCAATTTTTTTTGGCCATTTTTTAGGGGACGGCTACTAAAAAAATAAGGTTCTTTTTAAAATATAAGGAAATTTCAAATATTTAGATGATAAGATTGATAAGGCATTCATTCTAGACATCATAGAACATTAAAACATGCATACATAACCATAACATTACACTTGAACTTAGTTTTCAACTTGTAACATGAGAATTGGCAAACAAATAAACCAAATTTAATTGTTTTCAATGACAATCTGCATATATATTATATCAAAATGCTCAAAGGCTGCAAGTTTCAAGTTTCAACAACAAAATGTTTCAACAACAAAATGACAAAAACATAGAGTATATGGCTGTCCCTAATCAGCCTCTTCTAATACTGCATCAAAATCTGAATCTGAATCCAAATCACTGCCACCATGAGGCTCTAGTAGACCCTCATCCAATGGAACCCCAACCAATCCCTCCTGTGTGTCCTCCTCATCAATCTGCGTAACATCCTCTAGATCAACATCCCAATGTGCAACTGGAGTCTGACGATACTCAGGTCTCTATCGATCCTGTAGCCGTAAGGCACTATGCACTGCCACCAACTTCTCTGATCGTTTAGAGGTAAGTTTGTTCCTCATCACTGACTGAATGAAGCTATATGTGGACCAATTCCTCTCTGCAGCAGAGGAACTGGCAATCTGTCCAAGCAAGCGAGTGGCAAGTGTCCTCAATTCTGGTGCATCCATGCCATGCCACATCCACCATCCAATAAGGTCAATTTGAGCTAATGTAGCTCTATCCATCCTCGCCTTTTTTTTGCTGAAGTTTGGACCACGTAGATTGACAAAGGCCATCCATTGTGAGCGAAGTAGAGAAGCCTCCTCCTCGGTATACATTTTTTCAAGGGCCCTCATGAACCCTTGTTTCACCTCATCATCATGAGATAGAGGCACTCTTCGAGGTCTAGAAACATACCGTTTGGGATTTAGAGCATATGTTGCCATATGAAGTGGGGTATTCATAGTGTCCCACCTCCGCGTCACAATGGGCCTAAGATGCTCCTCATAAAATCCCAAATTAGGATCCTTGCTCTGAATAGCTTGCTTCATTTTTTGAAGCATGCTATCAAATCTCTCATAAATCTCTCCAAGACTAGGAGAGTCTGTGTCAGCATATCTTATGACATCCACAACAGGTGCAATGAAGGAGCAAACATAGCTACAAGTTACAAAAATCAGCAATTTAAGAACAAAAATTAAATTTTTAATAAAATGATAATATCATAATATAAATAAAAAAAAATCAGTAATTTGAAATTTCAATTTCATACCTTATTGTGGACCACCAATCATTGTCAAGGATCTTTTGCCTCACACTTTTTCCTTCATCTGAATTTGACTCTGGCCATCTATTCCATTCTGCATTAACCACCAATAATTGTAGAGGCTCTTTCACCTCAACCATCCTCTCTAACAAAATGAAATAGCTGGCATATCTAGTTTCCACAGGCTTGAGGAATTCCTTCTTCGAAAAAGTCCTAAAAAGTGCAAGTGAGGTTTGATGGTTGCAAATGAACATCTATATATCTCTAGCTTCTGCCACCACTTCCTTCACCCAAGCAATCTTTCCAATGTCTTTCAATGCGTTGTTCAATGCATGAACACAACATGGAGTCCAAAAAATGTGCTTATAAGCACCCTCCACCATCAAACCAGCTGACTTACATACACAGGCTGAATCTGTTACCACTTGGACAACATTAGATGCCCCAATCTCTTCAATGGCATCCTTCAAAATCTGAAATTGGAAGTGAGCATCCTTCATCCTCCCTGTACAATCAATAGCTTTAAGAAAATAAGAGCCAACTGGACATGTGACAATGATATTGATGAGTGGCCGACGTTTGATGTCAGTCCACCCATCCATGACAATAGAGCAACCATCCCTAATCCAAGTTTGCCTCATGTCCTCCATCAAGATACTCACTTGAGAATATTCCTTGTCAAGTAAGGTGGTGCGTAGCTTATGTTCTCCATGGGGGACATATGAAGGACCAACAGCTGTAACATCTCTTAACATTTATTTAAAATAGGTAGAGCCTGCCACATGAAATGGTACGGCATGAGCAAAGAAAAATTTAGCAATGGAAGAGTCAGCCACCTCTTGTGTTTGTGCATTAAATAACCCTGCAACAGTAGTAGCTCTTTTCTTTCCCCTACTAGAAACCTCTTCCACTTGGCTTTGTGAAGGCAATGACTCAGGCATACTAGGCATATTCTCCATTGACAATCCCTTAGATCTTGCCTCCCCCTCCATGTGCAACTTAGTTGCCTCGACCTTCTCAGCTAGGGTAATTTTTCGACAACCTTTTACCCCCACTCCACCCAAGTGCAAAAGGTGAGAATAAACTCTTGTATAGCTGCCCCTATAGGTTTCATTGCAAATGTGACAAAGCCATATTCTAGACCCCCCAGTATTCTTTTGTTTGTCAGTGTCTATGCGGGTTGCAAATTGTAAGAGAGGTTTTTTAGGATTATATGGGCCTTTTGCATAAGTGGCAAGTGTTTTCGAGGGGCATTCAAATGGATTGGATTTGGATGAACTGACATTCTCTGTTGTACCACTGCCACTAGCAGAACCCCCACTCTTTTTACAGCCTCTAGTTTTACTTGGTTGCCATTGCACTTGAATTTCAATGTCATTTTCAGAACTTTAACTATTGTCATTGCTGCTCATTGTTTTTTGTTTGAAAAAATGCTAATAGATAGCTGCAAGCAAACATTTAAAAAAAAAAAAACTAAAAACCCTCCCCATGTGTTTGAAATTGAAAAAAAAACTAAAAAAAATACAAAGGAATATGAAAACAAAACAAAGAATGTCAATCTTACCTTAAATGACAATGATTTGATGCCCTATTGCCTTCTCTTCACCGCTGTTACCCTCCTCCAACTGCTATTTCTCCTCTTCAAGCTGCTGTTCAAGAGTGCAAAAATGAGGTAATGAATTTATGTTTTTTGCTTTTGCATGATATAAGGTCTTTTTTAGGTTTAAGTATGTTTATGAGGGATGTGCGGGTCCTTGTGGGCCCCCCCATCCCTTTTTTTTTTTAGTGAATTTTTTTTTTGTTTTTTAAGTGTGAAAGTTGCTAGGCCATAGGGGACGGTTAGCCATACCCAGTACGGTCGGGGGACGTCCCGGTCGTACCGAGTATGGCTAGCCGTCCCCTACGTTTTCAAAAAAAAGGGGACGTCCCCGAGAAACAGGGACGGCCAAGGGACGTTTCCTGGCCGTCCCCAGGACGGGTACGGGCAAGAAAGTATAGGGGATGCATCCCTGGGGAACATAGATTCAAACCCATCGTGAATCATAGTCACAACATTTACAAATATGTATACAACCATGCTTAGGCCTTCAAACTTAATGAGAGAACATACAAAGAATTTAGCTCATCTTGGTGTAACCTATTTTGTGACCAATTTTATCACGTTGCACTCTTTGTTTCAACAAAGGTTGTTCTAAAACATACATTTGTTAGTGAGGATTGGCCATAATTTTCATACTCAAGGACCAATGGCAAAGTTGATGTTATGCATTGAGTCTTTGATCAGCAAAATTTTTACCTTCCAATGAAAGAGATTGTAGAGGTATATTTTATTAGAATAATTAAAATCTTATTTAATGATCAATAATCTAGTTTTTAGGAAGTTTCTAATTCATGAATTTTATTCGTTTGTTTCAATATGGAAACTTCCTCTCTGTATAAATAATTGTAAATCTTTGTAAATCATAGAAGCTCATTATTTTTTACCAGTTACAGCTCGTAACATGGTATCAGAGCCTGGAGATTAAAATTTGTCTTCTAAATTTTCGAAAGAAAATTGATTTTTTTCAGGTCGCGGGTATATTAGGGCTTCTCTTCGCAGTTCGCGATTTTGTTTTTCTCCAGTAAGGTCGCAATTTTGTTTGCTCCAGTGAGGTCGCGATTCTCTATTTTTCATGGGCAATTGTTTGTTCTTGGCTGTCGAGTTGTGTTTCTGATTCGCGTTTTTGGCGTCTTCTTCCTCTGCAAATCGCACTTTTCTTCTCTACAAATCGCGATTTTGGAGGTCGCAATTTTTTGGGCTTTGTTTCTTAAGGTCATCGGCTTCATCTTCGACGGTTTCAATCACTATTTCTGCATCTTTCTGAGGTCGCAGTGTTCTTTGATCACGATTTCTGCTGTTTTGGCGTCTTTTTTGATCGCAACTTCCAACCTCCTAATCACGATTTTTTCGATTCTCATTCTGAGGTTGTTTTGTTTTTGGATCATCAAACCAACATCTCCTGGTCTCTTCATTCGGTTTTTCTGTGCTTTCATGGCCGCCTAGGACTTCTAAAATTTTCGGCTAGGGTTTTGACCCTTTGGTTCAAATCCGAAAAAAATTTCAATTGCAAATTCTTGATGGGTTTTTCGAGACTATTTCTAGGTACCTGTCGAATTTTTCTGGGTGTCTCGAAATCTGTGCCTTGAAATTTGTGCCAACAGATTTGTCTCGAATTTTGTGCCTATAACTTGCCTCAGTGCATTAGAATCCGTGTCTCTGGTTTTGTGCATTTAGCGTCTTCTCAGCTCATTGCTTTTCGTGCATTGAAAAACGTGAAGATGGCCTCTTTGACCAACATTATGTTGGAGGGCAGTCAGCGTTTCAACGGCAAAAATTATAATACCTGGAAGCAGCGAATGATGACCATCTTTGAATATCACTGCCTTGATCAGATCATTCTAGGCAATACTACTCGTCCAGCAACGGCAGGTAAAGACCAGGATAAGTTTGACAAACAAACTCGTGAAGCAGTCATGCTCATTAAGCTTTCAGTCATAGATGATCAACTACCTCAAATTCCAACTGGAAAAACAGCAAAGGAGATTTGGGACCATCTGAAGGGTTTGCATGAAACCTCTAATAAGAGCCGTGCATTCTTCTTGAAAAATATGTTGTTTTCTATCATGATGGATGAGAAAACAACATTGCAAGCGCCCTTGAACAAGATCCAGGAGATCCGAGATCAGCTGGAGGCAATTAGTCGAAAAATGGAGGAAGAAGACATGGTCGTGATCACTTTGAAAAGTCTACCCAAGTCCTATGAACATTTCATTGAGACTCTCAACATTACGTCTGCTAATGTTGATCTGAAGTTCCCAGAACTCTGTACTATCCTCTTGCAGCAGGATCGCTGGAAACAACAGTTTGGTAGTAGTGCTTCTTCGCCCTCTTCAGAGCAGGCTTTTGCAGCCAAGTTTCAGGGTCAGAATAAAGGCAAAGGTCAACCTCCACAGCAGAAAGGCTCAGGTCAACCTCAGGACAGCACCAAGAAAAAGAATATTCAGTGTAATTACCGTCACAAATATGGTCACATAAAAAAGGATTGTCGTCAGCGTTTGGCTTCTGAACAGAAGAAGCAGGGAGGGTCTCAACAGAAAGCAAATGTTGTCGAGCACACTGAGCAGAAGGAATCTGCCTTTTACGCTTTTATGGCTAAAAGACCTACAGATCATGTAAAGTCCTCTGCTTGGTACATTGATTCAGGTGCTTCGCGACACTTCACTCATCGACATGATTGGTTTACAGACTTTACTCCCTTCACTGACTCAGTTATTTTTGGTGGAGGAGAAGAATATACAGTTGTCGGTAAGGGCACTGTTCAGATTCAGTCTAGTGGGAGGAATCTAATATTCCTCAATGTCTACTATGTTCCTGGAATGGAACTTAATCTTCTCTTTGTCAGTCAGATCATGTGGCACTCTCCTCAGTTGGTTGTGGTATTGAGTAGTCACAAATGTTCCATTGTTGATCAAGAGACTCGCACCACTGTGGCTGTTGGTATTGAGGATCATGGTCTATACAGACTTGTGGATACAGGTGATTCTCCAGAATTAGCCATGGCAGCCAAAAATTCTTCCATCACCAGTCTTTGGCATCAACGTTATGGGCATTTAAATGTGCACTATCTCTCTCAGCTATCTCGGGAGGGACTTGTAGCCGGTTTACCTGAGATCCAGACTCAGCATCATGGTGTTTGTGGAGCTTGTCAAGCTAGGAAGCAGCATAGGACACCGTTCTCGAATGGTGACTCATGGCGAGCCTCCAAGGTACTACATCTAGTTCACGTTGATATATATGGGCCAATGAATACACCTTCTGTTACTGGTTGCAGGTATTTCTTGCTTTTTGTTGATGATTTCAATCGTAAAATGTGGGTGTACTTTCTTAGACAGAAATCAGATGTGTTTACTGTATTTCAAAAGTTTAAGGCCTTTGTAGAAAAAGAGTCTGGCTGTTCCTTAGTCACTCTTAGGTCAAATAATGGGGGGGAATTTTGTTCTACTGATTTCTCCAACTTCTGTGATTTACACGGCATTAAACGTCAGTTAACCACACCTTACACCCCTTAGCAAAACGGTGTTGTAGAGCAGCACAACCGCACAATCATTGAAATGGCCCGTTCCATGCTAGAACTCAGGAGTGTTCCTAAGAAATATTGGGCAGAAACGGTCTACACTGCAGTCTATCTACACTGCAGTCTATCTCCTTAATCGGTCTCCTACCTATGCGGTTAAGGGGAGGACTCTTGAGGAATCTTCGACTGGTCACAAACCTAGGATCAGTCATCTAAGAATATTTGGCTCCTTAGCATATGTATGGATTCCAGATGCCAAGCGCACAAAGTTGGAGTCCAAGAGTCAAAAGCTCATGTTCACAGGGTACAGTGACAACCATAAGGCTTACCGGCTGATTGATATAGATACTGATCGGCTTATCTTTAGTCGGGATGTTGTCTTTGATGAAGAACAAGGACCTTTCTCTCTTTCCTCGTCTATTCAGCACTCTGAGGATCAGCCTTTGAAGGGTTCTGATTTGGGTGTTCATCTTCCGTTAGGTCCACCTGATGGGAGGGATGATGATGCAAATTCTGATTTTGATGATGCTCAAGCCGAATTTCTTCCGGATGATGTTGATCTTCCCCCTGTTGCACCTGTTCCAACTCCTCCTGTTGCATCTGATGTTGGTACTTCTACTCTCCGGCCTAAATGGTGGGCTAAGACTATTGGAGATCTTCATGACGATGAGCTCATTGAGGGTAGATCATCCAGAAACAAAAGCAAACAATAGCATACAGTTAATTTTGCTCTCATGGCCAACATTCACAATGTCTATGAGCCTCAGACACATTTAGAGGCTAAAGGAATTCCTGAGTGGGAAAAGGCTATGGAGTCTGAGTACCAGAGCCTTCAGAAAAATCACACTTGGCTTCTTTCTGATCTTCCTCCAAGGAAGAAGCCCATTAGTTGCAAATGGGTGTATAAGGTGAAATACAAAGCTGACGGAACCCTTGACAAGTACAAAGCTCGTCTCATTGCTAGGGGGTTCTCACAGAAGGAAGGCATTGACTAGAAGGAGACTTTTGCTCCTACAGCCAAGATGAGTACAAATGGCTTGTTCTTGCCTTAGCAGCCCAGTTTGGTTGGAAAGTCCATCAGATGGACGTTAAGAGTGCCTTTCTCAACGGTGAGTTACAAGAAGAAGTCTACATGACGCAGCCTCCAGGGTTCAAGGTTGCTGGTCAAGAACACAAGGTGTGTAGATTGGTCAAAGCACTCTATGCCCTAAAACAGAGTCCTCGAGCTTGGTACATCAAGATTGATAAGTACCTCATACATCATGGCTTTCAGAGGAGTCCATCTGACTCTAATTTGTATGTCAAACGCACTGGTAGTGATATTCTGATTCTTGTTGTCTATGTCGATGACTTGATCATTACTGGTAGCTCGGCACATTTGATTGCTGAGATCAAACAGGATTTGTGCAACACATTTTACATGACAGATCTGGGACTCTTGCATTATTGTTTAGGTGTTGAGGTTTGGCATACCAAGAGTAGTATCTTCATTTCCTAGTCCAAGTATGCTCGAAGTCTTCTAGATAAGTTCCGTATGTAGGATTGCAAACCTGCCTCCACACCCATGGAAAAAGGGCTTAAGTTGTCAGCTAAGTCAAACTCACCTGTAGTGGATGAATCATTGTTCAAGCAACTAGTGGGCAGCCTCATCTATCTCACTGCCACTAGACCTGACCTCAGTTTTGCAGTGAGCTACATTTCACGCTTCATGACAGCCCCCAAGGTTGATCATTGGGTAGCAGCGAAGCGTGTGCTGCGTTATGTGAAGGGCACTTCTAATTATGGACTTCTTTACTCAAGGAGTCACGATCCTAGACTCGATAGTTTCACAGACTCAGATTGGGCAGGTTGAGTTGATGACAGGAAATCTACATCTGGGTATGTGTTCAGTTTGGGATCTGGTGCAGTCACATGGACTAGTAAGAAGCAGCAGGTAGTGGCTCTCTCCTCGACAGAAGTAGAGTATCGGGGAACAGTTAAGGCAGCTTGTGAGGTAGTTTGGCTTCGCCGGATGCTTGCTGATATGCAAATATCTCAAGCAGGTCTGACTCCCTTGTTCTGTGATAATCAAGGAGTTCTCAAACTTGCCAAAAATCTAGTCTTCCATGAAAGAACCAAGCATGTTGAACCTCATTGTCATTTCATCAGAAAGTTTGTTGAAGACGGATCTGTTCAGTTGCTGTATGTTCCGATAGAGGATCAAATAGCCGATATTCTCACCAAGTCCCTTAGTCCAGATAAATTTGTCAAATTCAAGGGATCTCTTGGTGTAGTTAGTAGATTGACCATTAAGGGAGGGTATTAGAATAATTAATATCTTATTTAATGGTCAATAATCTAGTTTTTAGGAAGTTTCTAATTCCTGAATTTTATTCATTTGTTTCAATATGGAAACTTCCTCTCTGTATAAATAATTGTAAATCTTTGAAAATAATAGAAGTTCATTATTTTTTACCAATTACAGCTCGAAACATATTTTTATTTCGTTTATATTTTACCTACTTTACTAGTTTAATATTCTTTTTACTTGTTTATGTTCTCTTCTTGAAGCTTACTACTTGTTTGTATTTTTTTTAATTTTACCAAGTCCCTATTGTACCCAATCTGATACCTGATTGTGTTACAAGAAACTCCTCCATCATCAAATTCAATCATCTGTGGCCTGTGCCAAACGTCGAAGTCGAAAAAGGTCATTTTTTCTGACCAGATTGCAAATTGTGTTGTTAAAAAGTCATTTCTCAGCTAAGTCAAGTCATGTTGTCAAAACCAAGTTGTCAAGTGTTCATCATTTGTTCACCAATTTTAACTTTAATTATTAATTGATAATTTATTATTAATTATTGGTTAAATAATTTTAATTAAAATAATTGTTTTTGATAAAAGGTAGAGATGGGTTTTTGAAAGGGCCCAAACCCTTGTACAAACTTACAACCAATGGCCAGCAAAATGAGTTCCATGAGAAATGCAACTAAC
Organism: Cunninghamia lanceolata; assembly: GCA_027924645.1. Taxonomy (NCBI): domain Eukaryota; kingdom Viridiplantae; phylum Streptophyta; class Pinopsida; order Cupressales; family Cupressaceae; genus Cunninghamia; species Cunninghamia lanceolata. Next base: position 4,885,976 of record BSBN01000784.1, on the reverse strand, counting down.
AAAAGAAGAAACAGCTGACAAGCAAAACATAACAAAACACACAAAAAAGAAACTGAAGCCAGAGGTCTACACTATGCAGGACCCTAACCTAACACTCTGCACACCCTTGACACAGGTGTGGGATTTAGAAACAGATTTAGGAAGACCTTTCTTCCTCCTTTGAACGACTATCCAAGACACAATTGTCCAAATCATCAGATCGAGGGGAGAGGGGGGGGCATACACCTCCGCCACCCCCACCTAGGGCATTGCACAAAGAGAGGGTTGACGACACTTGATCAAAGAAGTCAATTACAGAATGGTAGCAAAAATTGTAGGCTCAACAAAAGCAAGATCCCTAGCATCATCCACCACATGGGGGATGGAATCTAAAGCACCAAAAGCCTAAACAAGGGAAGATTTATCGTCAAGACATCTGAATCCAAAACAACAACAGAGCCTGCCGGTTGAGGCACATGATGAGTAGACTCCTTCGCATGAAAGACTAGGTCCTCAAGATATACAGAAAGGTGGTCGTGGAGGGTGTTACGTCACCAAGAAAGATGAACCCAACTTACGGCTAGTATGGGAGAAGTCAAAAGCCAAGTGACCAGTAGCAAAGCACTGCCTACAATGAAAGGGGAGGCCCTCGTAATCAATAAGCTAAGTCCAAGGTCAATCCACCACCTACAGTATTGTTAATAATACTACTGTTATTTTTAAATAAGAACTTAATATTAATTAATTATTAATATTGTTATTGTCGTTTTATTTTAATTTTGAATAATTAATTATTAATTATTTTAAAATTATTATCATTGTCAAAAAAAATTAAAAATCGGAAATAAAAAATAAAAATAAAAAGAGTAAATATATATATATAATTTTAAAAAATAAGTTTTAAAAAAATTAAATTTTTTTTTTAACCAGAAATTAAAAAAAAATAAAAGTAAAAAATAAAAAAAGAAAGAGAAAAGTTTTTGTTTTAAATTAGATGCACTTTTTATAAGTGTTGTTGCTGCATATTAAAGGAGCAGCGCACCTTCTAAAGTGCACCTCATATGAGGCGCACTTTTATAAGGCGCCTACTCCATTTTAAATAGGCTACAATCTCCAGCATTCAGCACACCTAAATGTGGCGCACTATACAGAACACTCTACTTCTAATAAAAATTAGCAGAAAGGCTGCCAAAGTGCGCTTGCTTTGTTATTTTATATTTTCTACTTTATTAAATATTAAAAAATTAAAATTAAAAAAAAAATTATTGGATAATAATTACTTATTATTAATCAATATTACTTTTTTTTATTTTAAAAGCAAAGACAAGATTAAAAAACTAAAAAATCTATAAAGAGGCCAATGTCTATTATTCACAAGCAAACTTATTATTTCCTATTTATGAGCAAAAACAATGTATTTTCTAATTTTTCAAAGGCCTCCAAGACTGATTCCAAGCATCGGGACCAAAAAAATTCAATTGTAGCAGCAGTGGTTGAAGATTTTCGGACTCGGTATCTTCTAATTTGCACCATTCAGTGTCTATTTCTTGTTGATAAATCCAATTTCCAAATTCTGATTTTTTTCCCAACAAAGAAATGTGCTCACTTAGGAGTTTTTCAAAGATTCAACTTATAAAAAAAAATCATTTTCAGCAATCAAGTTGTGCAAAGGTGTGGTGAAGCCCAAGACCACATTATCAAATTCATCACACAAATTCACAGATACTTTTCTGTCACATAAATATTATTGATTTGAAGATTGGGGAAAAAATAAATGCAAGAAACAATTTGGCCAACAAGTTGGTCAACGGCAGATTGATCCAAGCAGCTTCATTTCCAATCACTTTTCATTTTCTGGAATTGGTAACAGCATGTGCTAAACATTATTGCAATATAACCATAACTAAGTAATTTATTACACACACCCTAACAATTGTTCAAGTTTCCAATTTATATAATATAAACTATCAGTTTGGCTTTTCAATTTATAAACTCATTCATTTGTTTGACTTTAGATTCTTCATTCTAGAACATATTGTTCAATGTTTGTTTTTCAAACTTGTTGCAAACCCATAGGGATTACATTGTTGCAATGGCAGACAATTCTAGCTTCGTTGGCCAACCATCCTTCAAAATTGACCCAGGTTCACCTTTGTGGAGGCATGTAGAAATGATACAGCAGATTCCAGATGGCAGGATATGTGTTTGGAGATGCAGTGGGTGTGGTCAACAGTATACAAGTTCATATAGTCAGGTGAAAGCCCATTTGTGTGTCATTCTTGGAATGGGAATGAAAGCCTATCTAGGAAAGAATGGTGCACCTATGCCACCTCATAAAATAGCAGAATATATCAAATTGTAGGAGAAAGCAGATGCAAGAGTTGTCCTTAGAACAACACATCCTTTGAGGAGAGGAAGGGGGTCACAAAGGCCACTTGCTTCTCCATCTCATAGTGGTGTCCCTGAGGTTGTAGTAGAGAGCCACCCATTTTTGGGTAAGAATGAAGAAGAGACCACTAATGTGAAGAGAGGAAGGAGACCATTAGAGAGGGCATTTAAAAATGATGCTAGAGAGATTACTAATCAATGTTGTTCGATCACCATATTGGCAAGATATGATAAGAAAGGTAAATGAAGCTCCAAAAGAGTACACAGGCCCTGGTTATGAGAGGGTGCGCAGCACCTTATTGTCAAAGGAGGTCAAAAATATAGAAACATCATTGGCTCCCATTAGGGCCTCATGGAAACAAACTGAGGTGAAAATCAATCCCAATAGATGGAAGGATGCAAGAAATAGGCCGTTCATCAATGTGATCCCAGTGTGCTCTAAAGGAGCAATGCTTTTGAAAGTCGTGGATTGTTAGGCCAGGTGAAGGATGCACAATTTATTGCTAATATCCTTATACAGTGCATTCAGGAAGTGGATCCTCAAAATGTTGTCCAAGTCGTAATGGACACCACAAAGAATTGCAGAGTGGCTAGTATGTTGGTTGACACATGGTTCTCGCATATATTTTGGACACCTTGTATTGTCCCCTTGCTCAACCTCATGGTACAAAAGTTGGGTAGGAAAATAGATTGGATCAAACAAGTCTATGTTGAGGCCAAAGAGATCCAAATGTTCATCATAAACCACATGTCGTAGGCCATTTTTAAATCATTCTCGTAATTAGAACCGCTAAAGGTAATTGAAACAATGCAATTTTTAAATTTTATGTTTTGCTTTAATAATTTATTTTTAAAAAATTTAAGTATGCATTCCTCTTTGTTTTTAAGTTTTTAATTTTTATTTTCAAATAGGTTGTTGAGACCAAGTTTGCATCGAACACAATCATTTTGAGACGACTTGTGAAGGTGCAAGAGGCGCTTTCTAGCATGATCATCAACCAATCTTGGTCAATATGGAGGCAATCCAACAGTGAGAGGGCAGCAAATGTAAAGCAAATGATCCTAGATGACACTTGGTGGGATCGTGTGGAATATCTTCTTAGGTTCATCAAGGCCATCATAAGTATGATCCGCTTTACTAATATGGATAAGCCATGTTTGGAAGAGGTTTACATTGGCGTTGACGACTGAATGATTAAGAAGGTGAAGTCCATCACAAATGAAAAAGGGCAAGATCCTAAAAAAAAATCTTCAAAGAAATGTAATCACTTTGTGTTGACCAGTGGAACAAAATGACCACCTTCTCGTCTTTGCGTTGACTCCCAAATATTATAGTGAAGAGACCCTTGCTATGCCAACAAGGGTGCCACCATACCATGATGCAGAAGTCATTGAAGGGTATAGGAAAAAACTTACTAAACTCTTCCCTTATCCTAATATGGAGGATGTGGTTACAAGTGAGTTTGCTGATTTTGCAGGCCCCATTGCTCAAAGTGTTTCCGCTCTCCGTGATAAGTATAGGAACGATGCTCACTCTTGATGTTACCTCAATGGCCATAAATTGCCACACCTCCAGACTCTTGCAATCAAAATTTTATTGCAAGTTCATTAATTTTTACGGCACTCTAAACTTTTTTTTTTTTCATTTTAAAAATTCTAATTTGAAGTTTGATTATAATTTATTAATTTAACAACTCTAACTCTTTCACTTGCTTCAATAGGTCGCTAGTTCCTCTTCATCTAAATGGAATTGGAACACATACTTCTTCATCCACTTAGTGAAGCACAACCGATTGGCATCAAGTAAAGCAAAGAAGCTAGTCTACATGCATTCCAACTTGTGCCTTCTTACTCACAAAGATAATGAGTACAACAAAGTTGTGGGATATAAACCCAAAGCGAACTACTTGGATATTTTTTCTATTGCACAAACCTCGCTTTTTGAGGAGTCCAATAGACAACATACTTTTAGTCCAAGTAGCGGTGAGGTTCCATGTGGTTCTCCTAATCTCCCTACATCATCTACTATTAATGATGATGATAATGTTGGTCTTATTATTGATGATGATAATGCCGATTACTAATTTTATTATTTTAATATTGAACAATGATTATCTATAATGACATTCAAGTTTGACAAATTGATATCAAATTAGTATAATTGTATTTCAAATTTTGAAATTTGTGGTGGTTTTGTTTAGCATATGCCTGATATATGGTATTCCAAACTTAATTCTGTTTTTGTTTATGATTTTTACTTTTTTTGTACAGATGTACCGAGAACATACCCCACCCCCACCCCCCCCCCCCCCCCCCCCAACCAAAAAAAAAAAAAAATCTGCCATACCGGCATATTGTACCCACAAACCCATACCCAATTCAGCAACTTAGATTATTAGTAATAATGGTCAACACTAACAACCCTGAAGTCACCTGCTGTTAATGCGCTGTTAATGTGTTGTTTCTGGCTTGTTAATAGTCTGTAGCCCAGGGGGCTGTTTTGTAAAGGATTCTGGACCCTCTTCTCCAACTGATCTAATCAAAAACAACCTTGAAGTCACAACTAATAGTGATATACTATTAAGAGTGATGATCTTTAAATCTACAAATGCTATCTCAGCTATTGGAATGCGTTCAACTATTGGGTCCCTTCTTATGCTTTGGCATATCTTGTGCCATCTTTTTGGTTCATATTAGGAGAATCATTGCAAACAAGTCGGGGTTTCTCTAAGCCCAGAGAAATCACTGCCAGTCCAAAAGAGAAAGCTCCAAAGTATGCCAACCAATTTAGTTTTTTTATCAAATAAGTGGGGGATTTAAATTCCTCTCTAAAATTCCATAAAATTATATAATGTAAGAAGCTCTGAAGGAATCATGAGCAGAGTTGCTGTAGTAGATTCTTATCTTGCAGGAACAAAAAAGTGTGTATTCATATGAATATAAACTGAAGATGATGTTATAACAGCAATAATCAGTCTATGATGAAAATGAATATGTAAAAAGTGGTAATGGTTTTGATTGCAATATGGCTACTAACACAAATGTCAATACTTGTAGCATCATAGTATAGTTAACTCTTTACTTGGACTGGCACATTGAATTAATATAGACAGAATCATAAAAATTTAGCTAGAAGAATAGAGGTGGTGGGATGCTATCCTTTTTTGCAGGTTTACAAGGAAAGTATAACAGCTCATAAAAGCAGATACAAACACCAGAAGGCTTGAAACCACATTAACGCAAGGGCAAGACATAAAAGGCAATGGCAAGAGAAAGCAATGGCACGACCACACAAAAGGATAGCTGAAAGAAAAACAAGATACATTATTTACAAAAGATAAGGAATTAGAATACAAAACATTGATAAGAATCTATGTATTGTAAAAGATGGGTATGCCCATCAGCTCGATTTATAAGAGCGATGTAATCAAAGTATAATAAAAGCCATGTTCTGAATCATGGACGTATGCCTCCATGACTTGTATTAGAAAGGGAATGCCCTTCTCGTCTCCATCAAAGGGAGTTTGTAAACCTACGCTTGTAGGAATTCTGTACTTGCTAATATTTTCTGGACTCATGTCCCGGGCCAGACTGGAGGTTTTCTTCCCCATTCTTTCCTACCAGTGCCCGCACGAACGGAAGGAAAAAATGTAAATTTATTGAAATTAATATAATAAAATCAAGGCCTCGGCCATTTACTGATCAAAAAAAAAGAAGCTCTGCAGGAATCAAACAAATCAATTTTCCTCCAGTTCAAAGAAACATAGTTACAAAAATTGCCAATTTATCCCAATTAATCCTGATTAATCGTCACTTTCCCTCCTGCCGATTTTATCTTTTAAAAACTCACAAATTTTTTATTTAATCAGTAAGCACAATTATCAACGGGTTTTTTGGCAATTTTTTCCCAATGGGCCAATAATATCTCAATTTTTTTAACCAAAAAAATTGGAGTTTATGGAATTTTTCTGATTTCTGCAGCAAGTTTTTCTGATTTTTTTCCTAACCCAACACATTTTTTTCCTAACCCAACACATTTTTTTCCTAATTGTCCCTATTAAATCCTGATTATTTGAAAAAATCTGTATTCTTTTGGTTTGCAAATTTATTCCTGAGAAAGATTTCTGCTACTATGAATAGAAATGTTCAAATTGAATCCTATAAAATTAAAGATATCAAAAGCTTTCTTGTATACTAGCTAGAAATTTGGCAGTGATACCTAGGGGGAGTTCATTTTGAGAACAATCAGAGTTTACGCTTGGAAAAAATTTATATAGGAGCCCAAAAAAAATCAATGATCCTCTCACGGAACTACAGAAGCACCTAGTGAAGTGATAATGGACATGTATACACAAAAGCATCAATCCTCCCAGAGAGCTGAACTGTTTCGAGTATGAGTGATTAAACTTTTAATACTTTTATAATAGCAATGACTGAGGAATAACTATGAAGGATCAGTTGCTCCATGTGCCAATTCAAGTTAATGCAGGTACAGACATGTCAAAATTTGAGCAATGCAAATCAATGTTTAGTCTTCCACCAATATGTTAGTCAATTCTGTCATCATATTGGTCAAACTCCGTACTTCATTTTGATTAGTCAATTCTGTCATCATATTGGTCAAACTCCCTACATCATTTTCATTCTTTTGTCTGGCTTGCCAACCAAATTAGCAGAACAAACAAAAGAAGACTTTTTATAAGCCTGAGTTTTGTATTCACAAGTTCGTAAAAAAATGAGTGTGTTAGCATCACGTTAATGTTGTCATTAATATAAACTTTTATGTGCTAACTACCTCAACAATCTATAGCTATAGTGGTGTCATAAAAACTGTTGTACAGATGAAATGGCTCTTCATAGAGTTGTATGGTATCCTATCTCATTTTACAGTCATGTAAATCACTTTTTTACTGCAAAACCATAAGATTTATGTAACATCCCCAATTTTTGGCATCTTTTAAAATATGATTGTTGCTAGCTAGTTGATTGCTACGGCAGTGATTTGGACAGCTTGATCAGTTTTCATTATGGGATGATTTACTTATATGAATGTTCATTGTTGATTATACTGCATAGGAATTCATATGAAGTTGTTTTGATTATCCTTTTCAAAATTGGTACTGCTAATAGTCATCTGTGGTTGTAGGACATCGGAGGGGCAGAAAAGAAATGCACCAGTTTTGTGCAAGAGGCAAGGGCAATGATGGAGCAGGTTCTATAAAGGGAACATGATCATCATGATTTTATTGTTCTATCTAGTCCTTGCATGTTGTGTTTCGCTGATGCCATTACATGTTTGTTCGGTCTTTGTGTGGTCTCTTGTTTCCTTAAATATAGTCTTAGGTCATTTTTGTGTATCCTTGATTTGCAACCTAATCTAAACCTAAGACCTAACATTCCTTCCTAAGGCATTAATTTAAAGTTCTAAATTCCTCACCCATTTGAATAAGGAGCCTTGAGCATTATCTTGATCAACTTTATTTTCACCTCTTTGACAGTCAGATTTTTGGCATGCACAGGAACTTTTTGGTAATTACTAACCCCAAGTGCTCGAAAGGATAGGCCTTCACTTCAGTCATAAATGGAAATTAATAAAGCTTCCTTGAGTAGCTATTGAACCATGCTGGACTCAGGATTAGCCTGGGCTTTGAGTTGGGTTAACAGTTGATAATGGCTCAGAGTTTCATTGTTATTCATTTTTTTGCTCACTGCTGAGAAGTGGAGGCCACCAGCTGTGGCGAAGCCATGCCAGATTGGCAAGCCTCCACCCCCTCTCTGTCATTATGATTTCAATAATGGGAGCTTGGAGTTTAAAGGATGGAGAAGAAAGAAGTTTAGGGGTTATCGTCTGTGTTCTGGGAGACATGTACTGAGGAAGCTATCTATCTCTAAAAACTGGGAAGCCTTGGATTGAGAGGTGAAATTTCTCTGTTATTCATTCCTCTTGATCATTTCTGGGAGACCTTGACACTGGTAATAGAATGTATTTATGCTGTACTAGTGCAAGTTCTTTCCAAATCAAAGTTGGCATTATTCCTGTCGCTGCAAGCTTGAATAAGTTTTCTGGACTCTTTGTACTTATTCTTAAACTTAAAGCTCTACTTTCTTATTTTCCTGTGTGATAAATGAAAAGGTTATCATTTAATTTAGCTGACCATGCCTTCAAGGGTGAATAAGTGTAAATTTTGCCTTTCTGTGCACTTGATTTTCTTGGTCCGAGGCTGACTGAGTCTCCTATTTTCAGTCAACGTATTACCTTTAAAGGTGGCATATATGATTATGTTTGAAGTTGGAGAGAGAGTTGGGTCTATGAGATATGGTTCACTGTTGCATCTCTTAGACTGAGATGTTGCTCAAGTTGTGTTTGCACGTAGCATGTATCACTACAGAAATGAGTTGGGAAATACTGTGGAAGTCCAAGACCTTCATATCTAGGGTGGCAATGCAGTGTTTTGTGAGCTTCTAAGTCTGTGCCTTGACATTTCTAAACCCCACTGGTGTAAACTAATTACCTCATTACTCTTTTCTGACTGAGAAGTCCTTTAAGTGCTCAATTTTGTGACAAGTAGAACAAGGAAGGATAGGGAGGTGTTAAGTTTGGCTGCATCATTTTAAGGTGGAATTCTTCATTTTTCCTCCTTGCCTTTAAAGGTGGTACCTTCCAAGGTTAATTGTGATGGCACTAACCAATATTGAGGTATTGTCCATAAAAGCATTGAATAAGTTGGTTTTTGTGATAGTAAACTTTTAGCATGGTCTTTGTTCAATTCTTCTGATTTATCTTTATATTTGGAGTCATAGATCTGTCTTGAACTGCCTCTGAGATCCTTTTTGAAAACTGCTTGTGGTCTATTGAACCCTGGGAAGGCACTTGGAAGTTTGTCAAAGGAATGCATCCGATGCTTTCTCTTAGAGATTAAACTCCACCATTAGGGTTTCCAATAAAGAATGGATTAAGACCCACTTGGGACCATAAATCACATTCTCTATCGGTACTCACTACTCAATAATTGAGGTTTTTGATATACTTAAAGTTAATCTTTTGGTTTGTTGTATGTGTATTCAAGTCTTGTGATGTTGAGCGGAATGTGTCAATCTATGGTGGATTAGACTAGGGTTTAAGTCCAATTGACAAGTTTATAAGGTTGGGGTTGTGGTACCCTATCCATCAGGGTTTGGCTTCGCCCTATACTACATGAAATGTTACCATTAGGTCGCACCGTGGTTGACTTAATGGTGGGAATCTAGGGTAGGTTGAGGCTTAACCCTATTGATAGTATTAACCTCCCCGGCACTTGTAAGCTTGTGCATTTGCAATGTCCACTAATGATCATGAGCACTTTGGGTAATTCACTCCACCATTGTCATGGGTGGTTGTTCATGGTTGGGCTCATCTTGCACAATACCAATGCATGTATATATCTGAATGCAGTTGAAGATGTTGCTGCTATATGTTGAAATGAGATCAAGGAATCAATTTTGTCAAAAAAGTTTATCATTGTGAATTCCTGTTGTATTGTAATACCTTACAGAGGACAGGGATTTTTAATTACCATAAGGCAGTGATTATATTGTATTTATGTACTGCATGCTTGTGCTTCATGACTTTATGAGTATAAATGGGATGCTTCAGTATTAGGCTATCATGACCTTTGAGGTCAGTATTATGCCTGTAATGAATATAAGTTAGGATAAGGGATGCTTATTGTTATATCTCTGTCATGGATATTGTGACAATTAGTGTTTATACTTATGGTAACAATGTGTGAATTACAATGGTACTCCTAAATTATTTGTATCCTGATGATTAATTAAGATATGAATGCCTGAGAATGTGCAAGTAATTGATTGCATGATTTTGTGATTGTAATGCTTCTTACTCATGATTATGTTGCTTGGAATGAAGTATGTTTTAAAGAAAGAATACCGGTCAGTCTTTTCTATGAAAGGATACTGTTACAGTCAGTTATTTACATGCATGAAAGGGATGAATGAATTACGGAGAGTAAATGATCGTTTTCACAATGACCTAAATTCTGAGATTAATATTAGCATGAATATCCTAGTTGGTTATGGCTTAAAATGATAAAGCAGAGGGTTCATAACAATCTACATCCTGTGAGGAATGATCCTTCACAATACTGACTAATGGCAGTGTTGCTAAGTATATCATTAAACTATGGTCTTGTTAACTAAGGAAAGGAGATAATAACAGAGTAATGAACCAAGGCAGACAATGAGCTAAGCATTCAAATGAATATCTTAAGTGAGTTAAATTAATTTGTTAAGTTTTAAGAACATGGATCAAACCTTGATCTTATAGCGAAATACAAATACGTGACCTTATGTTGTTATGGGATTGAATTGTTAGGTAAAGATACTTTCTTCCTGGTATGACAGTGGGGTGCAACCTGGCATTGTTTTGCATGAACACAACATCATTGTGTAGCATGATTAGACATCTCAATCTCGCTTCACAACATGTGATCAGCATTTAAATGCAGTGGTTTCCATGAGGTCCAAATTACATGGCATTGAGACATTGAGCACACAAATAAATGTCAAAACCTTGGCCTTGACCTTCAATACAGTGACTCAGTGTCAGATTTCAATCACATAGGAAAGAAGGGATCTTACCATCAACATATGAATTGTTAATTATTATAATAGTATAATTTAAATTTTTTAATGTCCTTGAGTGATAATGATAAGAGAATCTAAATTGTATTAGTATGAACTCTGGAAATTAAGATATCGAAAGACATTTATCATTCTATGGTGACTTCTTATCAAAAAATTTAAGTCTGAATTTTGGGGTGTTCACAATTTATATGTGCTATCCATTTTCATGCATCAATATCTTTGTTCAGAATCACAACTCTCTATTTTCAACATGATATCAGAGCTGTATTTGAGGAATATGTTAAACAGAAGCCCCCTAACTTCAAATAGCAGCCATATGATTTCATGTGCTAAACTACATTTGACATTAGCCCAACCAGTATAGTGCAGGAAAGCAATTGATTGTTTTAGCAAAGTCAAACCTGAAAGTTTAAGTTCTGTGATGAGCTTCCATGCATGTGCTGTTTTTCTTAGGGTCTTTTGAAACAGTTCTTGGCGACCCAGCCTCGGCCTGTCATCTTTGAAAAACATCTGGAAGACATCGATACAATCTAATCAAATCTCTTCATCCGACAAAACTTGCAATTCATATATTTCAAATTTTCAAACGTTGTATATATTTCAATAAAGCAAAGAGAAGGCTATTATAGAAGATGCAATAAACAAACCACTATTACCAATTTAAGATTAAAAGCATAAAGCAGCTATAAAGAGAGACATAACCTGTCACGGTTGTCCCTTGCCTCTATATTCACATTCATATATCATATTTTTAGTCAGCCTTTTCATGACTTATCAACAGGTCAAACTCCAAAATTCTAGGTAAATGGACAATAAGCCCTATTTTGAGATTGCAAAATGAAGAGCCTGTACGCCACAACGGTGTGTGAATTAGCCGTGACCCAAAAAGGTTACATTTTTCTTTACTTTTTACCTTCTTTACACATATTCTGTACTCTATTATCCGCGCTAATTGAACCAAGGGGTAAAAGATTTGAACTGTATAAGGTGAATGGAAAAGAAATCCCCTTGTAGGCTTTCACTATTTATACGAAATTGGCGTCTGGCTTGGCTGAGACCTAAGAAATAACTTATCTACCCCTTTAATATATCCCATATTATGTTTTCCATGTGAATTGAACCTGTTCCAAGCCTTCCAGCTTTCCTGTTCTATATAATCTATAGCCTATATTGTGTATATCAAGCTTTTCTTCCAATTTTTCAATCAAAGGTTGGCAATAATATTCAAGCCGATTCTCCCTCAGGCCCTAGATTTCCATATCTACGGACCGAAACCCCCATTCAAAAACATTGCAATCCAAATCTGGAATAGGTAATAAAACAGAAGAGAATTCCTTACAGGATCAGCGGCAACGAGCTTTGACATGCGATCTGAGACTTCAAAAGCATGTTGAGAGCCTGCCCACACAATCTTGAGAACATCGACGTCAAATTGCGCCTTCTTTCTCTCGTGAGCCAACTGATCCACTCCACCCATTTTCACCGCAATCAAGATAGCCCTTGCCTTAACAGAGCACAAACCTGCGAGATGATTTTGATTTCTTTTGTTCTGCTACGGGAGCTATTTATAAAGGAAAGAGAAACCGATCGCAGTCGGTGGATAATAAATTTGCCTGCAAACCGACGCCAACTCGTCTTCTATTTTATATGTAAAACGCACGTGACAAGGTGGATGAAGCCGGTTCAAGGGCATCTTCTATTCTCGGGAGAGCGTCGTAGGTTCCGCTTTCAATTATTGAGGTATCTCTGAGTCGTCGATATTGAACACCTAGAATAAAAACTTTTAACATTCACAAAAGGTAAAAATAGTCTTGAGACAATCAACCCAATAAGATTTGCTTCTGCCTTTCAGTTCTCTGTGTTCAAAGACATAATGAGCTCTCCAACTTAAGTGCCCATCAGTAAAAAAAAAAAGACCATGCCAAAAATATGCACTAATTTGCTATAGATGGAATGGTGTTTTTTTTTAAAAGAACACCAAAAGTAACTAAAAAATATTAGTATTGAAGTCATTTATATTTATGTTAACTTTAAAATATTTTTAGATTTTTGAACATATCTATTTTTTTTTTTTTTTTACAATATTTATCTAAATTATTATATGTATATATGAATACTTAAATAGGTAAAAAAATATAAATATTATTTATTTAAATTTTTACCTAATAACTATTTTATTTTTCAATAGTAATGCAATAAATTATAAAAATCATGCATTAGTTTTCTAAAAGTTAAATGAAAAAAAATTATATTTTATTTTTCTATATGAAAAAAGTTCACTTACTATTTTTACTATTTATATTTTTCTTAAATCTTTTATTTTAGTTATTTTTAAAAGTGTTAGTCAATATTATATATTTATTTGTATTTTATTTAAAGTCTATTTACTTATTCTTATACTATGTATTAATTACTTACTATTGTATTTAATAGACTATATACTTAAATAAATAATATTTAATTTATTTAAAATAAAATAAAATTAAAATTAATTATTTTAAAAATATTATTTAAAGTGTATAGCTAAAATAAAATTAAAATTAATTATTTTAAAAATATTATTTAAAATGTATAGCTATCTACTATTTTCATTAATTATTTTATTCACTTTATAATTATTTAAAAAATATTACTTACTATTTTATTTAGTAAAGTGTATAATTATTTACTATTTTATTTTTTGAAGTATATAGTTTTTTATTCAAACTATTTTTTCCTTTTAAGTTTTGAATAAATTAAAAAAACAAATAGTGGAGATTTGATTATATTATATCTTGAGTAAGGCCGTGGCGGTTATTGGGCACATAGGCATTGACTAGCTTTGGATCTGCCTAAATTATATCACCCCACCCATCCCCACAGTTTTGGAGGATCTATGGGTGGCCGGGGGTAATGCCTACATAAACTATGGGCCGGCTTCCAGCCCGGTAGCAAGCCAGTGAAGAAGGTGCAGGGCTTAAATTTGACAGTCGTATAGCTGTATTTAGGTATTTTTGTTGTAAAATACAATCAAAATTTTAAAAAGGCTGTATCATATGAAAGGAGAGATTTTAGACAAATTGTCAAAATTCATATAAGATTATGATGATAAATATATTTCATTTTTATATGATTGACTTATATTAAGGCATGTCATAGTATTTGAAGGGCATTATTGAATAGATAACTATCATAAAAAAAATTGCTTGACAAGCAAGGTTGACTGTCAAATTTAAGCCCTGTCCGGAGCATCTTTACCAAAGTATAGTTAATTTTCATTTACGTAAATAGTTATTTTATGGAAATTATTTTGCTCACTATAGTTAAATCAAAATAATAATGTTTGAATTGTTTTGTATCTTTGGAAGTACTTTTCTTGTGTTCTTATTTTAAAAAGTATAGTAAATAGTAGTATACATATCTTAAGTACATCTATCTAAAAAAAGGTCATTGAGTTAATTGTTTATTTAAAAGTTATTATATTTTACTTCAGAACTATTTAAGAATTTTTTATTTCATTTACAGTGTTTATTTTATTTTTATTTGAAGAGTTGGTTTTATTTAATTGGAGTTTTTGAGTTTTTGTTAACATGGTCATGCTAGACACTGGTCTTAAAATCAAAACTTAATTATGGACAAGATTCTATTAGTTGAAATGCGTTATTTCTATTAGAAGTATTGGTGATGGCCCAATTGTTAAACTATCATAAAAAAGGCTCGAAATATAGAGAATTATCATTGGCCCATAATGGTTATAAAGGAAGAGTTATGCAGTAGGAAGAACACATGGATGAAACAACTTGGCAAGTGGATGAATAAATGGGACATTAATATGCAAGAGTGTCCAAACACTAATGAGGAAATAAAAAAGTATGTAAGAGAAAAAAATTAGGATTGCCATGTGGACAAGGCAAATTGTTCGGACGAAAGCATACTATTTCAAAGAATTTAACCCCACAACAAACCATGGGGAAAAAGCTTATATAAAAGTAGAAATTAAGTGAAAAGAAAAAATATCGATGGTCCAATTAAGGATTCGCTTGCACATCTTAGATGTGAGACCAACAAGTGGACAATTCCTAAGGAGGAGTGGGAAATAAGAACAAGCATATTTTGTAACAAGGGAGTGGTGGAGATAGATTGGAACTACACTATGGAGTGCACAACCTACAGTGACATATGTATCAAGTACGAAGACAACTTGAAAGTGGACAATCTAAATGCCTTGTTTGAGGAGGTAAGGCTAGACAAAACTACTAGTTTTTTTTTTATCAAAGTCCACAATAGAAGATCTAACATCAAAGAGGGCTTACAAACTTCATAGGGCTTTTGAGGGGGCCTTGTGTTCTAAAGTTAGGTTTGTGTGTTGCTCTTTAGTTGTTGCTCTTGGTCCTATAAACTACTTAGTCTCATGGACATTATTAAAAAAGAAAAACACAGTAAATAAAAAGAGAGCTTGTGGCCCTCTAAATCATAGGTAAAATTAAGTGGAGCTTTGTGAGGGTTTGGTGCATGGTAAAGTTTGATAAAATACACATTGGGCACTTTTCCTTCTATTTTAGATTCATTTTGATTTGTTTGTTCCCAGTGTAATGGCTAGCTTAAAAGTTGTATTTTTCAAAGTTGGTAATTAACTAACTTTAGGATAGAACTATGACATGGAATTGACCCCCTGATCTTGAAATTTAAATTTTCTTCTGGGCCCAAACCAACCTACTTCCAACTAGTTATTATTTGTTGACTTGAGTTTGAAATGTTTAAACATGCATGCCAGGGTGTTGTATGAAAGGGCAAATCTTGATTTGTTATGACCATATACAAGGAAGGTCAAGGAGCTTTAAGGAATAGTCTTGGGACAACAAAATATACACATTACATTAATGTTGACTAGGCATATTATAGGAATGCTTGGCATGTCTTCGATATTGTTAAAATTGTTAAATCAAATCTAGATCCCTGAGTAAGGAGAAGATTGTACGAACCCTTAACCAAATTTCTGCTCAAAAAATCACAAAACTCTTTTTTTTCTTCATACAGGGATTTCATCAAACATTTGATATTTTGCACAGCAAATGGTAAACTCAAAATAAATTATTTTTGGGTTATTTTGTTTGCAGATTAAGAACAATTCCTTCAGTTTTGCATCTCATAGATTATATATGAACCATACACATTTAGACAAACAACTTGCAGAATAAAGAAGTTTGATTCAAATTAAAGATTTGAATACTTTCCCTGTTGTTTACACTCAGAGAATTCCAATATCTCATATTGTATCAATTTTGGAAAAAACCATATACATAGCATTTCATAAGCAATAGGTTGTGCTTCCTTTTAGACTCTAGCACCCCATTTGAGGTCTTAATATATAATAGTTACTGTCCCAGTTGGGCGGCCGACAAGCTATTATTCCTCCTCCAAGTTGTGGTCATAAGGCCCACGAATCATCTCAAATTAATAGTGCTTCCTTGGGTTCTCTACAACAGATGAATGAATGAATGATTGCTTTTAATGACGTCCACGAGACCGCAATCTATGGGACCCAAAGGGAAAACAAGCCGCAACAAACAAGGAAACAAAGGAACCACAGCAGCCCCCCAGTTACTCTCCATTTCACTGTCGATCCCCTTTCTTCTATTATAAATCTTACACAGGTAATCTACCACTTTAACTACCCTCTCCTCTTCAAACAAGGTCGTTAGAGATCCCACCTTTAGCACATCAATGTAGTTGATCTGGATGTCCTCATATGCCTTACATTCCATGATGTAATGCCATTCTGTTTCCACTAAACCCAATGTACATAGATGACAAATCCTATCCGCCCATTCTTCTTTAGGTGTCACCCACCTTCCTGTTTCACATCTAAGATGGTGAGAGCTAGTTCTAAGTTGGGCAATTAACATTTTAGCTTTCCACTTGATATCTGTACCTATGTAGTACTTTGGCTCGTGGTCACAAGTGGGATTAAAATATTTGACATAATGCTCTCTTTTTCGCCCGAGTTGTCTAGCCCACATGGCTGCCTTGGCTTTCTCTCTAACATATTTTTTAATTTCCATGTTTGTGTTTGGGCATTCGTGCATGCTAATGCCCCACTTATTCACCCACTTTACATTTTGCTTCATCCATGTGTTTTTCCTTCTATTTAGCTTTTCCTCTGTTGCAATATTGGGCCAATAGTGTTCCTCCAAGTTCTCGATTCTCTTCAAAGAACCTAAGAGACGGATTATCGCCATCACCTCAATCGAAAAAGGCCCTGCTTCAGCTAAGACAATCTCATATGGAACTGTGCTTTTAATTTTAAAATTGCTTGTAATTAGGTGCCTCTGTAATCTTTCTATTTGTCTCCATTTTGCTGCCGATGTACTGTTGCCCCAAACTTCACACTCATATAACACCACCGGTGTAACCAGCAGTCCAAAAAGACTCTTCTTTGTTTTCCAATCCCATAACTCTATCGTTCTACATCTGTGTTGCAACATGTATAATGATTTCCAACCTCCTTGTATTCTTTTTGTTCTACAAGTCTTCTAGCTGAGATTATTGCGGAAATCAAGACCCAGGTACTTGTATTCGTCTACCACCTCGAGGGAACTACCTTCGAACTCAAAATTTATTTGCTTCTTAGTTCTTCTCAAAGTGAAGATCATGATCTTGGTTTTAGTTATGTTCACTTGCATTCCCACCTCTTGGCAAAATAACTCGAGAGCTCTTAGATGTTCTTGCAAACCATGTGTCGTTTTTGCCGTCAATGTAAGGTCATCAACATATAGCAGTAACTTCACCACATAATTGGCTAAATGGATGCCCCCTCCACCCATCTTGTCTAACCACTCCTCTAATTTGTCTATGTATAGCCCGAAAAGGGTTGGGGACAACGAACACCCCTGCTTAACTCTTACGTCGCTTCCAAAACATTCTGAAAAACCATCTTTTGTTCTAATCTTGGCTCGAACATGATCGTAAAGTCTGTGGACCTCTGCCCTACACTCCTCTGGTATTCCCAGCACTTCCATTCTACTCCAAAACTTGCTTCTAGGTATCGTGTCGAAAGTCTTTTTGAAGTGAGCCCCTGCCATTTGAGCCCACGTAACCTTATGAAGACTCTTCATAACTTCAAATGAACTATAATATGATATATGGGAGGCTGCGGTTATGCGTTCTTTTTCATGAGCGATTCCCTCATATGTAATTCAGCTCCATCACATATATTATAACCTCCAAAAGTAGACGCTGCTATAAGGGATTCAAATATTATGTAATCTTCAGAGTAAACATCGAATATTCCTTCCCATACTCACGTCCCCCCTTTGCCTTTATTACATGGGTTTCTCACGCACCAAACACAATGTATATTCAGTTTACCAGGTGCTAATGGAATTGGAAAAGCTGCGGTTCCATATGGCATTCAAACATACAAGGTTGTGTGGCATATTCTGGGACCCACGAATTCTCCTTAACTCTGAATCTCATCTCAAAAGACTAAAAAATGGGCGATGACTTCCTTGTTCAAGGTGCATCCCTTAGAAGACATATTAAATCATAGAATCCGTGTATTACTTTCCAATTGACCTGCGTCCATCTTGGGTCCCACGGCTCATTGATAAAAGGCGTCACTCCACATCACTTGCGACTTCTCCATATTGAGTTGTATGTGTATGTGCTTTCAAAACTTCCTTCACTCTATTTGCATCTACAAGGATCCCACGACGCTTTTATCTCTACGCCCCACCCTTTTATATGAGTTTCTCCTTAACAACAAATGATGCGGCTGGAAACTTTAATGAATGGCTTGCGCCTCCTTTGAATGAAAGATTTTAATAATGTCCACGAGATTAAGCAGCTTAAGGGACCTAGGAAACGACTCTTCAAGAAATTGTCAATTTCCTTTTGAGATCAAATCTTCTGCTATGGATCTTGATCAATAAACCAGCGGTGTTGAGAATCCGAATTTCCTCAAATAACTCAGTAAGGTTGTCCACATTCCAACTGTTAACAAACTGACTTCGAATATCTACATACGCAACACACTTAATGATGAAATCACCCCTTTGTCACAAAAAATGCATGTTCTTTCAACCCAATCTTCTTTGGTGATCGTCCATCTACCTATCTCGCACCTAAGACGATGAGACATCTGAGTAGTTGCGGTTACTTTGAGATACGACCTCATGGAAATATGTTGTGGTCATAATTTTAACTCTTTAGTTGCAATTAGGGTATAGGAACCCTCATAAAATCTTCACCACAAAATATTATTTAATCTCTACGTAAAATAAATTTGTATTTGAAACACAAATTTATAAAGCAATTCCTCCTGCAAATACAAGAATCACATGAAGAATGTCTCTTTCCACACAATAACTATGAAACCTGCACACCTGGAAACCTCCACAAAACAAGAACCAAACTCTGCATAATCAAATGGCACAAATGAACGTTATGCTCAAATGTGAACTCTGAAATGAATTCACCTCAAACCCTTGAACCAACTGTTCAAAGTTTTCCCATAATGGAAAACAACAAAACAAAGATAATCAAATGCCTACTCAAACCCTTTCTCGAGACCCTTTTTAAAACATTTTTTGACTTCCTCTAAAATCTTCTCTTTTTTTTGGCCAACAAAGCTTTATTATTTTATTTTATTTTTTCGCCAAAAGTAACTTTATTATTTTATTTTGTTTTGTTTTGGCAAAAAGTTACTTTCTATAATAAAATAATTAAATAAACACAAGTTGCCAACAAAAAGGGACATTACAAAGATCCTCACATACCATGCTCCCAAAGGTGATCAACATTGTCAATTATCATCACA
This sequence comes from Cunninghamia lanceolata, assembly GCA_027924645.1. Taxonomy (NCBI): domain Eukaryota; kingdom Viridiplantae; phylum Streptophyta; class Pinopsida; order Cupressales; family Cupressaceae; genus Cunninghamia; species Cunninghamia lanceolata. Next base: position 4,866,169 of record BSBN01000784.1, on the reverse strand, counting down.
ATTCAAGATATTCAAAGCAAGCACAAATTTGAAGTTTTAATACTTCCAACTTGAATCAGTGGAACACGGTCAAATCTGCACTCACAAAGATCATTTATATAGTCCAAAAATGACCCAAATCAATAAGCAACGAATTTACCAATAGAGAGGCAATCATCTGATAAACTCTTAAACACTAACATAAGGGTGAATGATAAAGCGACATCTATAATATCATATTCAACATCAAACCTAGAGCTAAGTATATTTATTTATTTTTATTAATTTCTATGTGAATTTACGAACATGTTTAATTAGTGTAATAGTCTTAACTCTAAAATCTAGGTGTACTTATTTACTATCACACGTTCTCTTTGATTTACCCTAGATATTTATGTAGAAATATTTTATATTTTTGTACATTTTAATGAACCCAACTTATCTTACACCCCCAAGGATATATCCGTAGGGTCTATCCTTCTTTGTTAGGATTTTAAATATGATATTTATGGTTATTCATCTTTCATTTTAGGTTTGATTAGGACTTGGGATGTCATTATTTTTTATTTCTTTGACACCTAAACACCCACCCTTGTTTGCTTTGATTTACATAGGGTTTGGCTTTTGTGTTTCACTTCCTTCATCCAACATTCCTTGATCATTATATTTGGTTATGGATCTATACGGGGGCTTATCTTGGGATTACCTTCACACATATATCAAGCATTATAATTTGTTTTCATGCTTTGTTGATTCCTACCCTTTGATCGTTGATGATATATTGCATCCTTTTTTCACATTGATGATGCTACATTTTCCATGAGTGAGTTGTTTTCATACATGCCTATCTACCTTCTCCTCCTTCATGAACCTTGTTAGTGCTTTTCCATCTATCCTAGAGGACTTTACTTCACACATATACTTAATTTGTGATGACTATTCCCCTTGTCTGATGGATGGTAATGATGTGTCCCTACCTTCTAGCACCGCATTTAGGGATTATGCTTTATGTGATGAGGTTACACCTTCACTAGTTATCCATGATATTATTGAGCCTGGTAATGTATTATTTCTACATGTCATGATAGGCTTGTTACTATATCCTTAGATTCATGTTCGTTTGATGAAACATCTTATGAGGAGTTTTGGGATAGTGATCTATGTGAGTCGCCTTCTTTTATACATGATGATGTTGTGCCTTATGATAAAATTTCTCTTGCATCTCAAGAGGACTATATGGATACCATGATGATGCATTGCTTTATGATTCATTACATGATAATGTCATGCCTTATGATGATAATTCTTTATTGTCTCATGTTGATTCTCTAGATACTCACGATGATTCATTACTTTCTGCTTCTTCCCATGATGACATTATTGCTCTCAATAAGGAATTAAGGTTTGATGGTACAAATGATGCATATTTACATTTTAAGTCATGTTAACTTGTAAATTATGAGCACATAGATGATGAATATTGTTAATGAGTGAGTTCAAACTTACTTCAATAATTCAAGCATTAAAATATTTTCATTTATCTTATGTGCTTTATCATTTATTTAAGGTATTGGTACATGATTTTATTGAGATTGTTTCTCAACATAATGATACTAAGGATAGTTTGGAGTTCTCTATTGATTCTCATGCTTCATCTTTAGATACTTGTCCATCCTCTTCACCTAATTTTTGTATGACTTAAACTAATCTTCCACCTAGGTATAAGATTGTAGTTAATGTTGTTACGTTAGAAATTGTCCCCCTGTATGGAATGGTACAATTTCCCTTGGTTTAGCTCCTCACCTTTGGTGACCTCTCAACCTCTTTGCTTTTGGCCTTCCTGAAACCCTGATTGGCTAGTTCTTAGTTGCAAAATATTCATTTTCTGATGTAACTTCTGATAGAACCCGGAAAGAGGATTTGGATTATGGGTCCCTGGGACCCCCAAGATACAGATCTGGTCAAAAAATGGGGGCCTGGACTCGAGCGCCCACGCCCTAGTCCTGCCCCATTTTTTAGGATTTTAAATTTTGGCGGGGTGTCGACTCTCGTCGTGCTCCTCGAGTTCCGTCTTCAAATTCTCAATTTTTGCGCGATATCGAGACATTATTTCAAAATTTGAATTTCCCTAAAGCTAGATATAAAAAGACACTTGAAAATCATTTCAACACACACAATCTTTATGCAAGCTTTATGCCAAAACTCTGCTGAAATTGCCATTAAAGATCAATGACTTATTGAAGCTCTTGAAAGTTATTTGAATTTGCTATCATGGAGACAATGGATGGAGATTAGGAATCAAGATCTTGAGACTATCTTGCTCTTCCTAGAGGGTTTGTACACCCTTTGCATGATCGAGAGAAGGGTTGAAGCCTCCAACATTGAGCTTGGAGATCCTCTGCGAACATTGCTGATTCGCCTTCTTATTCATGCAAGTCTTCATTTGTTTTCATCCCCTTAAGATGAAGTTGTATGTGTTTATTGAATTGAAGCAAGTTAATGATCTTCCCTTGATTAAGACATCTATGGTTTGATATTTCCACATACACGTGTTTAGGTTTGCACACACTTCTGCAAATCTTTATCTTTGGCTATTGTTGACGTAGGAATACCGAAAATGGGGCTTGACTAAGGCAAGCTCCTATATAGCCGCAACATCTTTCTCCTTCTTTTAGAGGTGCAGATCGTCTTTTGCAGGATACGGTGAAAAGAAGCGATAGAAAGAAGGATATTGCAGACACAGTCATCACGGACTTTCAGAATTTCGGATCCTGACACTTTCGGGACTAATGAGCGGGCGCCCTAGTCCAGTTGGCCCTCAATTTTTGGGTACATGATCTCTGAACCTTATTCTCTGCATTCCTGCAATCTATTTTGCCTGTTCTATCTTTGAATTCCGTCATATTCTGTTACAAGGTGTAATTAAGGTTTATTTGATTAGTAGATTAAGGCAATTGATAAAACCTTAGTTAGACACCTAATTCAGACCTAATTAGCATTAGGGAACAGACAAGTGATCAATAGCTTGGTCTTGAGCTCAGTCCTTGTCCTCCCAATGTTTAGTTAGGTGAAAGAATAGGACTTAACCTTGTTTAAGAGAAACCTACTTTTTCACCCTAAACATTTTGGTGAACCCGCGCTCTAAAGAATTTGCATCCTTTAAACATTAGATCTGAACTAGTTTGCTATCCTAAAGCATATTTAGATTGCAAACCCTCTTTTGTGAAAGTGCATGTATTGAATTTGAATTATATTCTTTATCTTTTCACTAAAAGAGTTGGAAACTATCATTTAGTGTTTTGCATAGTGTTTCATTTTCATAAAAGTTTATAAACTATCATTTTACATTTAAATCTTGGGATAATTAGAGCATGTTAAAACGTCAGATTATTTTTTGCAAGATTTTCATGTATATGATGAGCCGTTTAGTTGTGATGACTTCGATATGTTAGATGAAGCCCTTGAGAACTTTATCTCAATTGAACATTCCACTACGACTCCTAAACCGTCGTTATTTCAAAGGGTTGTAAATGTTATTTATGTTCCTAAAGCTAAGGAAGATTCTGGGAAACCGAAAATAGTGGTCACCTTATGTTCGAATGCAGTTAAACCCTCTTCTAAACTGGGGCTTACTGTTAGGGGTCTTCCACGTTCTTCTCAACCTTCAGATTACATTTACAACTATGCTAAACAAATAGCACATCCAAATCTATAACAACCTAGTCATAATATGGTTGCTCATGCATATAACACTCGGAATAATGAACAAAGCAAACAACAGCAGAGCATTCCGATATCTTTACCAGCTTCTCAACCTATGCTTCCTCAAGCACCTTGTTTAACACAAAAGGTTGGTCATGACTATGATCTTGTACAACAGCTTCGTGCTACTCCTGCAAAAATATCTCTTTGGGAGCTTATACAAACTTCACCTACTTACCATGGAATGCTCCAAGAAGCTTTACAAAAGGTGATTGTTCCACCCGTTGTCAAGCCCAATGATGTAGCAGCTCTATTAGATTGTATGCATGCAACAAAAATGAACGTTTTGTTTCAACAACATAAGTTGCCATCTATTGAAGTTCAGAATCAGTATGATCCTTTGATAATCTTCATTATGATAAACAAAACACTAGTTAAGAGAGTTATGCTTGATAATGGATCAACTCTTAATGTTTGTGGCATTAATTTACTGCATAGATTAAAGTTGATACATCCTTGATTAAGTCAGAAACGATAAGTATTCGTGGCTTTGACAATGTTGGATGACAATTCGTGGGCACTATAACTTTACCTATACAAGTAGGACCTGTGGTTGTGCCTACCCTGATTCATGTCATACCTTGCTCTCTATCTTACAACATGATTCTTAGTAGACCTTGGATCCATGCATTGGGGGCAATTCTTTCTACTTTACATCGTTCAATTAAATTCATATTCAAGGATAAACTACACACTATTCATGTCGATCCTGAACTTGACAATTGTTTGCAAATTGAATCACAAAGACAAATTATTTGTCCTAAAATCCTCAACAATTTGAAAGTTGATTTGTCAACTCCTCTTGCCCTAAACAATGTTGTGCAAGAGTCTAAACAATCGAATATACTTCTTGGTGATGACTGGGGTTCATTGGATTTTACATCTTCCTCCATGGGAGAATATAAAAACCCCGTCCTCGAAACATCAAATATTGCATCGATATCATCTCATGCCTTGACTGATAACCATAAAGCTTCTCTGAGGACAAATTCAGATAATACTTTTACTTACACTACAGATTATGAAACTTATGAAGCCCCACCTTCTTCTAAGGAAATGGCTTCCCTTTATGGTCGAGGATTCTAGATCCTTTATAAGAACTGTGATTATGTAGGTAATGGTTGTGGAATTAATCAACAAGGAATAAAGGTCCCTATAGAATATGCTTTGCAACACTATTCAAGTGGCATTGGATATAATCCTTTCAAGGAATCTAAAGCCTGCAAATGTCCTAGTCTTAATGTGAATACAATATCAACACTTGTCTTGATATTTCTTGAGATGATTGACACTAATTGTCCTCCAGGAGTACTTCCTTTGGAAGTCTTTTCAACTGATGAAGTGATAATCGAATTCTTGGGTGCTTATGACAATATTCCTCGTTATCATCATAAACGTGGCCTACCTTACTGGTTGAACAATAATGCATATTTTGGAAAAACTACTAGCACAATAAATGCCACTATAAAGTCTGATGAAAAATCTGAAGACCCACCACAATCACCCAATTTCCCAGACCATAGTACTTTACTCAATGGAAAGACTGTTGATGTCCTCATGGATAAAGATAACACTGAAAAAGTTATTCCTATTGGTGATTGTTTATATTCAGAAGAAAAAGAAGAAATAACTAAATTACTACATGAATTTTCTGAACTGTTTGCTTGGAACTATTCAGACATGCCTGGTATTGATCCTCAAATTGTAATGCATAATATCATTTTGCAACCGGATGCTAATCCGTTTAAACAAAAGATTCATAAGATGAACCCTAAGATTGCATTACTTGTTAAAGTGGAGATAGAAAAGCTTCTATGGGCTGGCTTTATCCACCCTATTGACTATTCACCTTGGATCTCGAACATTATCGTCGTCGCTAAACCCGATGGTCATATAAGAATGTGTACGGATTTTCAAGATTTAAACCTTGCATCTTTGAAAGATGATTTTCCGCTTCCTAACATTGATATGATTGTTGATTCTATAGCAGGCCATGAATTACTTTCTTTCATGGACAGTTTTTTCAGATATAGTCAAATCTTAATTAACCCTCAAGATCAGTATAAAACAACTTTTATAACACCTTGGGGTACATTTTGTTGGGTAGTCATGTCGTTTGGACTTAAGAATTTAGGAGATACTTACCAACGCGCAATGACCCTTATATTTCATGATTATATGCACAATATTTTAGAAGATTATGTTGATGACATCTTGGCGAAGTCCATTCGTCGCCAAGATCATGTTACAAATCTTTGACAAATTTTTGAACGCATAATGAAATATAACATGTAATTAAACCCTCGTAAGTGTGTTTTTGATGTAGACAATGGAAAACTATTAGGTTTTATTGTTTCAAATCATGGAATTGAAGTGGATACAAAGAAGATAGACACAATTGTTAATATGCCAACTCCTAAGAACATATCCCAACTTTGTAGTTTGCAAGGGAAGATACAAGCCATCCGTTGATTTGTTTCACAACTCATGGATATGGCTCACCCTTTTACACAATTACTAAAGAAGGATTCAAAATTTCAATGGAATTCTGAATGTCAAAAAGCTTTTGAAGAATTAAAGGCTTATTTAGTTCATCCACCTGTTCTGCAACCCGTTGTCCTGATAAATCCTTTCTGTTGTATATCTCAGCATCTAATAATGCTCTGGCAGCTTTGTTAGCACAACATAATGCTGAAGGTAAAGAATGTGTTGTATATTATATCAGTCAAACTTTGCTCAATTATGAAGTGTGATACACTTTTATTGAGAAGCATTGCTTAGCTCTAGTGTTTGCAACACAAAAGCTTAGACATTATCTTTTAAATGCTGAAATACACGTGATGGTAAAATTTGACCCTTTAAAACATTTTTTGCAAAAATAGATTTGTCGGGTCGTCTCGCTAAATGGGTTATGTTGTTAATTGAGTTCGATCTTAAATTCATTCCTCAAAAAGTAATAAAAGGGCAGGCGTTAGCTAATCAGTTAGCTGGAGATCCTTCACCTTTTACTATACAACAATCAGACATATTACCCGATGACCAAATTTTAACAATTACAGAGATGATAAATGAGAATTATACTTCGATGGATCAAGATGTCGAACTGGCTCCGGTGCTGGTGTTATATTAATACCACCCGTAGGTAAGCCAATTCCTATGTCTCACCGCCTAGATTTCCCATGCACAAACAACATTGCCGAATACAAAGCTCTTCTCGCAGGACTTCATGCCACCTTGGCTCTTAATATCAAAAATATTACAATATACGGTGATTCATAGCTAATTGTATGACAAATAACTAGATCATATCAAACTAAACATGACAAATTATCCCAATATCGTATGATGGCTTTATCCATCTTAAAACAATTCGCATCATTTTTAATAGATACTATTCCTAGGAAAGACAATCGACATGCGGATGCAATGGCAAGCGCAGCTTCCTTTATATCCCCTAACCTCCTGAGGAATTCACCTTCATTATTCATAATCTTAAAACACCAAGAATTGAAGATCTTGTAATTGCGCATGCAGAACTCAGTGGTAATATATATACTAATGAATGGTTCTCCTACATATTCAATTATTTGTGTGATGGAACCATTCCTAATTCAGCATCTAAGAATGCCCCGAATCCATCTGCTTAAACTAGCAGCACGATATATCATTTTGTCAAATGTGTTGTATAAACGAAGCTATAACAACATCTTACTCCGATGTTTAAGTAATGCAGAGATTCTGATACCTTTAGAAGAAGCTCACTCTAGTGCCTGTGGAAGGCATTTTGGGGGAAAATCATTGGTGCAAACATTATTATGAATGGGTTATTATTGGCAGCATATGGAACAAGATTCCTTTGCTTATGTCAAGAGATGCCCGCAATGTCAATAGCATAAACACCTAATTTGAGCTCCTGCTCAAGAACTTCATGCCCAAGTTTCACCTTGGCCATTTTCTATCTGGGGCATGGATCTAATTGGTAAAATTTCCCCACCCTCCTCACAAGGACATACATTTATCATTACTGCCACAGATTACTTCACAAAGTGGGTCGAAGTTATCCCCTTACGATCCACGACTGCTGACGTAATTTGTCAGTTTATACAAGATAATATTATTTCTCGATTTGGAATACCTTCATCCCTCGTTTCGAACAATGGTACACCATTTAAGAACAAGGATGTGAAGAAATTACACAAAAAATATCATATTCAACACCGCTTCTCTATGCCTTATTATCCTCAATCAAATTGCCAAGCAGAAGCTTCAAACAAGATCATTAGGCAAATTCTACGAAAGACTGTTAGCAAACATCAAAAAGATTGGCATATTCAGTTATCTTACGCATTATGGACCTATAGAACAAGTATTCGTATGGCTACTGGAAATACACTGTATAACCTTGTCTATGGTGCAGATGCAATAATGCCTTTGGAGTTAGAAATCCCTTCAATAAGGATCTACCAAGGGACATTATTGATGACGATACTGAATGAGAGAAAAGATTACAAGAACTTGAGATGCTTGATGAAAGATGTATAAATGCCCCTGAGCACCTCAAGGCTCATCAGTAAAGCATACAACGATCGTACAATGAACATGTCATACAACATTCATTCGACATTGGGGATTTGGTACTTTATGAAAATCAACGCAACATAAATGCACCTCCTGGAGAAAAAGGTAAGTTCAGCCCTAATTGGCTTAGACCATACATAGTAACTGAAACCTTTGGATCAGGAGCATATAGACTAGCTGTTGAACAAGGTATGCCGCTTAAGGAACCTATTAATGCTGCGCACCTCAAGAAATTTCATGCTTAAATCTCGAATGTTAAATGCTATAAAGCAAATCTTCTATTCTTCAATTCTGACAAAATGTTAGCATGTTGTCTTAATTCATTTAACATAATAATCTTTGTTTGGTTAATCATTGTTGTATCTTCCTTATATATTCTTTGTTAGGATCACTCTTGTATTAACTGAGCATAGCATAGAAATTGGGACTGTATGTGAAATTGTTAATCATTGTGTTTGTTACTATGTATTCTACAAAGAATTGTTAGTATGTCACATTAGCATTAATGATATTTCTGTATTAGCCTTCAACAATCATCACTAGTTGCATTTTACAAAATCACATGTGATGGATTATTACACATAGAGAGAAAAAGAAAAACATCACATATATATCATCAGTTTCAAGTATGCATCCGTGTCGACTATCCCTCGTAGCAAAATGGGATGTCATAGTACATAATATATACACATCATATAGATGAACCTCAGTCACTTGTACCCTCGGGCCCTCATGGTGTGCGCGTGACAGAGGCCTAACCATGTGTGGCTACATATCGTGAATGACTCCTAGAGACACTTTGTGATTGTAACCCCCTGATCTCTCCTCTCAGCCCTATCACCTCCTCATCTACCGCCTGGTACATCTGATGGTACTGGTCTCTCTCAGCCTGAGCCCTGTCTCTATCAGCTCTCACCTGACGGACCTCAAGCAGTAAGAACTCACCGACGACTCGCTCTCTCCAATGTAGATACCACTACCGTTTGATCCCGCTGCGTCTAGAGCTCAGCCTCAGCATGCTCAGCTCTCTGAAGTAACTCCTCTCTCTCCTGTGCAGACTGCTCTAGAACAACTTCCCTACCCATCCTATACCTGACAAAAGGCATCAATATCTCTGCATGTCACCCAGCGGATAGCCGCGACGAATACCCTGCCTACACCCGCTACTCTGATACATCTGAAGGTACTATGTCCGCTATGACACGACTCACAAAATCTCACCAAGCTTCGGTACCGACTGCAAAACAAAAAATAAGATAGATATTAGACTCTCATATAAACATCATAAACAATAAAACATAAAAAAACATCGAACTCACAAAACAAGCCTAATCTAGATCTCCATCTCGCCAAGATGGATCTTGGATCACTGAAGGTGTCACGAGCTCTACAGTCTGATTTGTAGCTGAGGGCACAAACCTACTACACTCTCCCCTCTCGTTTTGACTCGATCTCTCAACACCTGCAAGAACCGGACTATGAGCCCTGGACTGTGGTATCAATTCGGTCTCCTCGTCAGTGTCTACCTCGTGCTAGCCCTGTCGCGGTCTCGCTCTAAAGGCGTACTGGGACGAAACATCTTCTGACTCATCATCATCATCATCCTTCGCATCCTCCTCGAGATCGTAGTATCCCACAAAGTCGCTCTTATCATCCTCTACCCCTGTGTCACTAGCATGACCGGCCCAAGGTCGAGCATCACCTATAGGGTGACCAAGAGGAAAGATAAGAGCAAGCCGTGCTATATGCCACTAGGTCTGATATGCTCGGGTACAACTGACATCATCTGCATCTGAAACTGGCGTTGCATCCTGTCACGTCTCATACTTTTCACATTTGATTGAATGGTTAAATGCAATAATAATATTGATTGGATAAATTGATTCGCTTCAGCTATTTCGTTGCTTCGGCTATATTGGGACTAACTTATTGATGGTTTTATGAGTTTGATTTTTTGCAGTCTTGTCGACGACAAGAGCATGGCTCAGGTAGGAGAGCCCTAGCTTCATGGCAACATTTGACGGGTTTTATCTGGTGTTTACACACACTCACATAGGATTCATTCGTGCATGATTGATTTGATGGATATTTGTGTGGCATGTTTGATTTAATGGATGTATGCAGTTGCAGGTTGACTTGATGATGTTGACCTCTTTTGTCATTTGATATCGTCAAAATCTCTTTTATGGACATTATCTTAAGTGTGCTTTCACTATTAATCAAGTTTGATACCTGTCATGTCAAGAAAACAAGGAAACAAGTTAGTTTTATTTTTGAATTGCTTAGATATAAGAATTCCTTGTAGTTATCAAATTAAAATGAAAGCCAATTCTTGTTTTTTTTCAATATGGTCCTTCTGTAAGGAATCTAGTTTTGAAGAAATAAATAAGTTAGTTTTAAAATTTGATTTAAATTTAGATAGTTTTAAAATTCGATTTAAATTTAGATATCTTTTGTAATTATAGATTTATAACTAAAAAGAAAAATATTAGAATTAATTTAATATAAAATTAAAAAAAATAAAAATTAAGAAGCTTTTATTAGAGTTAATGGAGTATTTTTAGTTTTATTTAAATGTAAAACATATAAAAGAAATGAATTTTAGTTTTAAATCTAATAAAAATAAAATAGTTATATTCACATATTAGTCATGTTGCGCATGGGAAGAAGGGGGACTTTTGCATGAGTATCAAAAAGAAAGTTTTAGGGTTTTAAAGGAGAAGAACGAGGGAGGTTTTCTTTTTTTAAAAAGGGGAGAAACAGAAGAGGAGGAGACATCATTGACGGTGGAGAAAAAGTCACAGCGGAGAAAATATAGAGAGAGGCAAGGAAAACTTGATCGCCATTCTTCTACGGGATTTCGATACCCTACAGGTATTCTTCTTGGATTTGGCCGATTTCTGGCTTTTCATTTTAAAATATCGTTGCTATTTGTGTAGGCAGATTTCCATAGTCACACGATCTATGGTTTATATGACTTCTTTTTTCCCTTATGATCGCCTTGTAAATTTTTCCGTCAATCATGGACCCCAGATTTACATGTTAGTGCCGTCGACTCCAATAGAGTAGTCAATCTTTGGTTTTTATCTATTCAAAACCTCAGAATTTGCATGTCGTTTTCTATGGATGCCGACTGTGGTATATTCAATACCGTTTCCTATAGTAAAGCTGATTTAAAAATATAGTATGACATTCTTCTTCCATCCTAGATAGACGCTACCTTGCATGCACACCGAACTTCATTCACCAAACGCCAAGAGTAATGAAACCCATACGCTCTTTCATCAAAATGGTCAATCACTGTTATTTTGTTATATCGCTGTTATTGTGTTATGTGTCGTTGTTTTCTCTTTAATGATTTCTAGTTGTTAATGTGTTATGGTGCCTTTCGCTGCCTTGTAAATTGACTCCCTCATCCTAATGACGATTTCTACCGTGCATAATGATCCTAAACTCCAACCGATCTGCATGAGTTTTGACGTGGTTGGAAATGGACCTTAATGTAGTCTTTCTTTACTCCCTCTGTTGTTGTTAAGAATCATTTTGTTAGCCCATCGATCTGCTGGAAAAGACTCTTCTCTTAATCCTTACGACCGGCTCTTGTGAGTTCCATCAGCTTAGTTGTAATCTATGACGTTCCCTACTTAACACATACCATTCAATGTTTAGAAATACTGATCATTGTTTATGTGCCGTTACTATGAAATTGTATGCCAATTTTAGTATTTGTATATGACGATTTCTTTGGTTTCCATGAAAGCCACTTATTGATTAGTGTATATGTTTTTCTTTCCTGTTCAAACGCATTGTTTATGTGTTGTTTCTTGTGCTTACTGCATTATTTATGTCATTTAGATGGTTAGTATGAATCGTTCACTTTGTAGGTAAAGTCGTCATTAGTATGGTGAAAACATTCTATGTTTAGTATGTCTACTATCGTTATTTATAGGTGAACACTATCCTCAAATGCCGATCACTGTTATTGACTGCCGACTGCTATTTACTAAAGTCGATTACTGTTTGAAATGTCGATTACCCAGCAAGTATATCATTCATTATTTAAAGCCGTCGTTCACAGTTTGGTCTTGTCTCTGTATGATGTAAATCCATAAAAGTAAATAGATCAATCTAATCGTATCTATAATTTCACGGAATTGTTTGACCATTGAAGTGGATGATATTTAAAAGAAACAATGAATTCATGAATGAATCAACCTTACTAATTTATCAAACTTTGAGTTTCATTACCTTGTTGCCGTGAATATGATAAAATAGGCATAGCATGAGTGAGTTTTGTTTCTCTAAGTTTATGTTTGGAAAAATTGCCTTCTACAACAAGGACACATTGCCTTCACAAACCCAGACATAGAAAATTGAATAACCAACATTGTAAACTTCATATTGTGAAGAGAGTATCTTTCTTTTTGCTACTATGTTAGAAGAGATTAGTTAAGTGTGTTTCTGTTTTGCTATGCATTGAGAAGATTGCCTTCCGGGACGGGTATCGAATGTGGGTTAATAGGGAAGTGAGTTTTCTTTTTCAAAACTTGCATGCCGTTACAACAGATAGATGCTTTGGCCAAAGCAAATAGAATGTTGAAATAGACATGCACCATTGAAATAGATGGACTTTTCCTAGCTATATATTGTATATTTTTTTCCTACCACATCCTATTGATGAGATGCTGCATTCATATTAGTGATGCATGTAGATTGATAGGCATATACCAGATTCCACCCTACATATGTTTCCAGGTTGCTAGGCTCTTCGGGCAAGGTCGGGCATCCTTCAGTTTGAAGAATACCGGGGAAGCGCAAGCTTCGTGGTTGGGCGGAAAAAGTGCCTGAACCATGTTCTTGTCCTACGATGCAACAGATGGCCGGTTGGTCGATGGCGGTTGAGGACTCCACGATAGATTTATTTGACAATTATGACAAATTGTACTTCTTGTATTCAATGATTGTAAGGCTTGATGCCATTATTCGACACTTGTAATATTTTATTTCGACATACTCTGTAAAGGACTTCATATGTATTTATGTATACTTTGTAATTATGGTTGTACTTTTACTTATGAATCTGAAAACTTGCTTGGACTCTTGAATGTTATCTTATTACATTTCCATCAGAATGATGAGTAGAGGTTATTATTATTTTTTTATATACCGTATTTGATTTTACTTTCAGTAAATCCTCTTTTTACTTCAGTTTCTTGTGATGTGAATTTTTAGTACTTTACACATCCTCTGAACCCTCATCATCACTAAGAGGTACATATGCTACTGTCAGCCATCGGGCGTTGTTCGCCCTGACTGCGCTGCGCATGGTGCGCGCATAGCTCAAACGCACTGCAGGAACATCATGTACCTATCTAAACTGTTGTGCCACCCTATCAAAGTATAACCAAACCATGATATGATCAAGGCGACCGACCATCAGTCGATCCTTCTGCATCCTCGCTAACTGTCTCCGCTAACCAGGCCATAAGATATAGCTGCAATACGGTCTCTAGATAATATTGCTGGGCTGCAATCTATCAAAGACAACTATCTATTATATCAGATCACCGTGTCTCCAATATCTGACTAGTGGATAAGCATGAACGCATGGATAGGTGAATGCTACCTTTATAGGAAATCCTATCAGTCGTGTGCACCTGATATGCTCAAAGGCCCAAACCTCTAGTAATGTGCAGATCATCAGACTATGCACCTCGTAATGGACATACCGTCCCAAGTCACGGTAAAGGTGCACAAACATATTGCGTCCCCATGCATACACGATCTGATGCTCCTCCATCTCTCTAATAGTGTGAACGAGGCCCCCGTGAAGGTGAATGCCTCATCTGTCCAGTACAACAGCTAGTGTGACTGTGACTATCATGATCCTCTGAACCAAGGGAATGTCACCACATCCCTGCTCTAGAAGCCGGAGCTGAATATGTCCTCGCTCTGCTCGTGAAACTACGCGACCCAGATAATACAACTGACTCTCGTGAGTATACTCTACTGAGTAATGTCCCATGACCATCACTGTCTCTCCTCAGATAGGTAGTTGTGGGATCCTGTACACATCCTCTAGTGTGATAGTCATCGCGTCTGTGGGTAAGTGAAATGTGGATGTATCTGCATTCCACCTCTCCATCAAAGTCATCAACATGTTGCAATGAAATCTGATTGTGGGCATATCAAACACCCACCATAAGCCCACTTCCTATAAGTGCTCTCTCTCTGCATTAGACATGGTGCTAGCATGCTCTTGAAGCTATGACATCAGGTGACCGCCTATGTGCTCTCATGTATCCGAAACATTCTGCAGGTCGAAAAGTAAGCAATGGTATCATTTTTTCATCATCTAACAAGAAAAATACTATCTAAAATAGTAATGAGTGCCTGTGCCTAGGGCCCATGTCATCTGTGGACCTGGGCTCCCCAAGAAGACCTAGGTGCCCTAGAAGGACACTGGCGCCCTTAAGGGACTAGGGCTCCCCTACTTGGGACCCCTGTCCATGATACCCCTCCCAACACAGTAAATAATAAAAACAACTGAAAGTAAAATAGAAAGATGACAGAAGCATAAGATTAGGACCCTACCTCGGCCTCAAAACGCCTCTTTGCTACTCGGGCTTGAAGCATCTCCAGTCGTGGGGGCTGATACGGGCGTCGGCTCGGCATGGTTGTCCTCCTGTTCTCCTTCTCTCTCACCTCTACTTTTCTACAAAGACAAGCAATAAGAATGAGTAAGTGATAAGTGAAAACTCCCTTTACATAAGGTAAGTGGATGAGAATTCCTATCCATAACTAGGCGCAATATTGATCTATTTTACTCTTGAGCCTCTATTTTGAGCTATCGAACTCAGATTTTTGTGCTGTTTGTTGTGTTGGAATCCTGGTTCCGCTCTCTATCTCACCCAATGTGTTGTGCTTGAGCGTTGTTTCTTCAAACAAACCTCATAACACATTTCTTATCAAGTTCCCCTCAAAATCGACGCGCGTGGATATCTCCTTGTTTCTCCTTTTCGGATTAAGCAAGCAGAAACAAGGGGGGGCATATATCTCCCTCGATTTCCTCCCGCATCATGTCTCATCACTCAACCCCCTTAGTGTTTATGTACTGACTCATTGGTGGTGGTTGCAAGTTGATTTGATTTTGATTTTCTGACAAGTGTTCCTCTGCAGGTTAAGGTTCCTAACATGGTGGTCTTGCAGGATTGCAAACTTAGGGGCTTCTCCCTTCTTGGCGACAACACCTCAACTTCCTCTATAGTATCCTTTTGTGAATCCTTTTCATGATTGATGCATTTACTTTCCTTTAGTTTCATATGCACGTAGCGTCATATGGCCACTAAAGTGAGGGCTAAATGTTACGTCAGAAATTGTCCTCCTATATGGAATGGTACAATTTTCCTCAATTTAGCTCCTCACCTTTGGTGACCTCTCAACCTCTTTGCTTTTGGCCTTCCCGAAACCTTGATTGGCTAGTTCTTAGTTGCAAAATATTCATTTTCCAATGTAACTTTTTATAGAACCTAGAAGGAGGATTTGGATTATGGGTCCCTGGGACCCCCAAGATACAGATCCGGTTAGAAAATGGGGGCCTGGACTCGGGTGCCCGCGCCCTAGTCCTGCCCCATTTTTTGGGATTTTGAATTTTGGTGGGGTGTCAGCTCCTGCCGTGTTCCTCAAGATTTCGTCTTCAAATTCTTAGTTTTCGCGCCATATCAAGACTTATTTTGAAATTTGAATTTCCCTACAGCTAGATATAAAAAGACACTTGAAAATCATTTCAACACACATAATCTTTGTTTAAGCTTTATGCCAAAAAATTACTGAAATTGCCATTGAAGATCAGTGACTTGTTAAAGCTCTTGAAAGTTATTTGAATTTGCTATCATGGAGACAATGGATGGAGATTAGGAATCAAGATCTTGAGACTATCTTGCTCTTCCTAGGGTTTGTACACCCTTTGCATTGAAGAGAACGTGTGTCTCAAATTACTGCTTGAACCTTATTCTATCCTTGGTCATCAGCCACACAGAAGCTATCGGCAGACCTTAGTAATGTTACACCGACAGTTATGTTCACACCGATGTAGAGATAGTGATCGGGCAAACTTCCTATATCGGCGGGAGTTCAGAAGCCTTTGACCGATCTGCAAGGTCTCACCGAGGGTAGTGAGCTATCGGCATGTGTTTTGTCGTCGGCTAAGCCCGTGGTGATCGTTCTGATAGTTCAGTGTTACCCTGATGGAAGTATGCGTTGGGATCAATGAATCATCGGCGTAAGAACTTTTATCGGCCCAGCGTTGAGATGTCTCTCCGAAGCTACCAGTTACTCCGATGAAGGGTTGGCATAGTGTTGACGTCGGTGGGACAAGGATATGTCAAAGTGAGTGTTGAATAGTTCACCGATGATGAAGGTTATCCCGATGAGTCTTGTCGGCAACAAAATTGCTGATGATAGTCTTATTGATCATTTGTGGTTATAAACTGAAATAGTATATGCGACTGGGTGCATGTGGGATTATTGATCTCATGAGAATATGAACAGTTGCGACGGTTGGAAGGCAGCAACGATGGATCAGTTGAAACGATTAGTTAGGGCAAAAGTGGTGTAACGGTATTTTGCTCTTGGAGACTGATAATATAATCTAATCTACTGGCATCGTTGATTATGATTAAACTATTTCAAATTATACAGTTTATTCTGTAGATGTGCAGATGCAATAAACGGTTTTGTATAATTGTTATAGAATTGATACCTGAACAAAAGAGCTGGGTATCTTTATTGTAATTTGTTAGATTACTGTAATAAATGATAGCTTCTATTGTGGTGGTGGGTTTTTTACCCGAAGGGTCTTCCCACGTAAAACTGGTGTCATTCTGTGTTGTCTTGAATGTACATTTTGTTTATCTGGTGTATTCATCTATGGTGTTTAAAATTGCAAGTTACCTGTCTGCATTATCCCCTTTGAATTAACATTAGGGAAGCTGTATTCCACACCTCTTCTTTCCTTACAAGTGGTATCAGAGCCTGGCCAGTTGTGTTATCCTTGTTGGTAGGTTGGGTTTTTTGTGTTAGTTTAGTGAGTGGGAGTTCTGTAGAGGTCTATTCTATTAAATAAGATGGCAAGTACATCAGAAAAAATAGACATTGAAAAGTTCAATGGCACAAACCTTGAGTTGTGGAAGATTAAGGTTGAAGATTTGCTGGTCGACAGAGATCTTTGGATTGCTATCTCTAGGGTTAAACCGACAAGCATGAAACAAGAAGATTGGGACTTAGCTAACAGAAAAGCCAGAGGACTGATAAGATTAAGTCTAGCAGATTTTGTTCTATTGAATGTCCATGAGGAGAAGTCAGCCAAAGATTTGTGGAAGAAGTTGGGAGATATTTACCAGGGCAAGTCCTTGGTGAATAAACTATTCCTCAGAAAGAAGTTGTATTCTCTGAAGATGGACGAAGGTGCATTTGTAGCAGGCCATCTGAACACATTTAATCTGATTGTTGCACAGTTGATGTCTGTAGGTGTAAAAATAGAAGAGGAAGACCGCTGTATGCTTCTATTGTGTTCCTTATCTGACTCATGGGATCATCTTGTGATGGCTATTGGAAGTACAACAACCACGTTTACAACTGAAGCGGTTGTTACCTCTATTTGAAGAGATGCGGAGGAAATCTTCTAAGATAGCCAAAGAGGCCCTGTCTGTTCGAGGTAGATCAAAGGAAAGAGGCAAGAAGAAGGACAAGAAGTCTAAGTCAAAATCAGAGGGGAGATCGAAATCTCCTAGCACAAAGTCCAAGGTGAAGTGCTGGAATTGTGGGCAGAAAGGACACATCAGAAAAGACTGCAAAGAGGAGAAAAAGAAGAAGAAGAACTCTTCTGACAATGATTTTTCTCAGAGTGATGCTGATGCCTTCATTGCTGCCTTGGCAACACCTGCATCTAAAGAAGTGTGGCTGGTGGATTCAGGAGCATCTTTTCATATGACATCTCACAGAGAGTGGTTCACAAAGTATGAACCATATGCTGGTGGAAAGGTGTTCCTGGCAAGTGATTCAACACTAGAAATTGTTGGTCGAGGACGAGTCAGAATCCAGTTCTCGGATGGCAGGATAAAGGGAATGAATGGAGTTCTTCACATACCAGGTTTGGCTCGTAATTTACTTTCTGTTAGTAAGCTTAATGATGTTGGAGTGCAAGTTACCTTTGTGAATGGTGGTTGTAAAATGACTAGAGGTTCTATTGTTCTGGCAAAGGGTGAACGCATTGGAACTTTGTATAGGTTAGATGCTAAACCAGTGTGCTGTAATAATGTCTCTGTAAAATATGAAGAATCTACTATTGTAACACGTGATGCAAACTCTATGGAAGTTAAACTTTCTATAGAGAAAATAATGCTCTGGCATCATAGACTTGGTCACATAGGTGAAAAAGGTTTAAAAACCTTGAAGAACAAAAATCTAGTAGATGGGCTGACTGATTGTAATCTGGAGTTCGATTTCTGTGAACATTGTATATATGGAAAACAGAACCGTGTTTCTTTTTACTCAAGTTCTCATAAATCTTCAGGTATTCTGGACTATGTACATTCTGATGTTTTTGGTCCAGTTGATGTTCTGTCTTTATCTAAATCAAGATACTATGTATCGTTCATTGATGATTATTCAAGGAGGGTATTTATTTATTTTTTGAAAAATAAATCAGAAGTGTTCAGTCGGTTTAAAGAATTTAAAACTCTTGTGGAAAATCAGACTGGTAGAAAAATAAAATGCTTGAGAACAGATAACAGTGGTGAATATTGCAATGCAGATTTTGATAAGTATTATGTAGATCATGGTATAAAACGGCACAAAACTACACCCTATACTCCACAGCAAAATGGAGTTGCTGAAAGGTTGAATCGATCACTGATGGAGAAAGCAAGAAGTATGTTGAGTTATGTTGGTCTTGAACAAAGGTTCTGGGCTGAGGTAGTTGCTACAACTTGTTACTTGCTGAATCATTCTCCTACTTCGGCATTGGTTGACAAGACGCCTATGGAAGCGTGGTTTAGAAAGAAGCCCTCTCTAAGACATCTTCGTGTCTTTGGCTGTGAGGCATATGCTCATATTCCTGAGGTAAAAAGGTCTAAGTTGGATTACAAGGCAGTCAAATGTATCTTTATTGGCTATGGAGTCAGTGTTAAAGGATACAAGCTTTGGAATCCTGAAACTGAAAAAGTAATTTAAAGCAGTAATGTAATTTTCAGAGAGCTGAAAACTTTGGTTATTGGTCCTCAACCGAAGAAGACAGAAAAGAAGAAAGAAAAGAGTGTTGTTACTATTCCTCTGACCCCTGTAAAAGAGGAACAACAAGCACCAAGTGTAGATGGTTCAGATGTGAGTTCGAGTAGCTTCGAAGATTCGGATCCAGAGAAAGAACCTAAACCTGCACCTCAGCCATTGAGGAGGTCTACATGTGAAAGGAGACAACCAGATAGGTATGGATTTTCACTACTTGATTCAAGTTGTGCCAATGCTTTGCTTACTGATATTGATGAACCTAGGACTGTGAGAGAAGCTATTAGTTTACCTGATTCATATTCTTGGTTGGAAGCCATGGATACTGAAATGACATCAATGGAGAAGAATGGAACCTGGGATCTGGTGCCCTTGCCTGAAGGAAGAAAACCTATAGGCTGTAAGTGGGTATTTAAGAAGAAATATGGTCTAGATGGTAGTATTGAAAAGTACAAGGCAAGACTGGTTGCTAAGGGGTATTCCCAAAAGGAAGGCATAGATTATGGAGAAATCTTTTCTCCTATAGCTAAGCTAACATTCATTAGATTTCTTTTGTCACTTACAGCAGCATATGACTTTGAAATTAAATAGATGGATGTGACAACATTTCTTCATGGGGACCTTGAAGAAGAAATTTATATGTCCCAGCCAGAGCATTTTGTGGAAAAAGGTAAAGAACATCTAGTATATAAACTTAAAAAGTCTCTTTATGGTTTGAAGCAATCTCCCAGAATGTGGTATCAAAAATTTGATACGTATGTTTTATCCTTGAGGTATGTGAGATCTAAATCTGATCATTGTGTCTATTATAAAACTAAAGGTGATCAGATTCTTATAATTGCACTGTATGTGGATGACATGTTGTTCATTGGCAATGGTGAGGGGATGATCTCAGAATTAAAATCTTAGTTGTCCTTGAAATTTGAAATGAAGAATCTTGGGGCAACGAAGTACATTTTGGGAATGGAAATCAAAAGGGACAGATCTAAGAGAAAGCTTTGGCTCAGCCAGAGCAAGTATGTTACAAATGTTCTTGATAAGTTTAATATGTCTGATTCTAAACAGTTAGTTGTTCCAGTTTTGCAGGGAACAAAACTATCTGTTGAAGATTGTCCAGAATCTTCGAATGAAGTTGATGATATGAAAACATGCCTTTTACAAGTGCTGTTGGCAGTTTGATGTATGCAATGGTCTGTACCAGGCTAGACATTGCCCAAGCAGTGGGAGTTTTGAGTCGATTTATGGCAAATCCAGGCAGGTCACATTGGGATGCTGTGAAAAGAGTTATGAGGTATTTGAAGGGAACTTTTGACTATGCTATTTGCTATCATGGAAACTCAGATAGATCTAAGAGATCTATTAGCATTCAGGGATATGTTGATTCTGATTGGGTAGGGGACATTGACAGTAGAAGATCTACCAGTGGATATATATTCACATTAAATGGTGGTGCTATTAGTTGGATGAGCAAGCGACAGGCTGTAGCCGCTTTGTCCACAATAGAGGCAGAGTACATGGCAGCTACTCGTGCATGCCAAGAAGCTGTTTGGTTGAAGAGGTTATGTTCTGATGTTGGTTTTAATGCAGGGCAAATACAAATTCATTGTGACAGTCAAAGTGCTATCTGTTTGGCGAAAAATCCTACATTTCATGCTAGGACAAAACATATTGATGTCCAATATCACTTTGTTCGTGATATGGTGGAAGACAAGAAGGTGAAGCTGGAAAAGATTGACACTTTGGAAAATGTCGCTGATGCTTTAACTAAACCAGTGAGCACAACCAAGTTTAAATGGTGTTCAGATGGAATGGGTCTTCGGGCCCATAGTTCTCAAAAATTGAATGAGGATTGAGAGGTGGTAGTAATCTTCTCAACAAGTGGGAGATTGAAGAGAACGTGTGTCTCAAATTACTGCTTGAACCTTATTCTATCCTTGGTCATCGGCCACACAGAAGCTATCGGCAGACCTTGGTAATGTTACACTGACAGTTATGTTCACACCGATGTAGAGATAGTGATCGGGCAGACTTCCTGTATCGGTGGGAGTTCGGAAGCCTTTGATCGATCTGCAAGGTCTCACTGAGGGTAGTGAGCTATCGGCATGTGTTTTGTCGTCGGCTAAGCCCGTGGTGATCGTTCCGATAGTTCTGTGTTACCCCGATGGAAGTATGCATTGGGATCAATGAATCATAGGCATAAGAACTATTATCGACCCAGCATTGAGATGTCTCTCCGAAGCTACCAGTCACTCCAATGAAGGGTTGGCATAGCGTTGACGTCGGTGGGACAAGGATCTGTCGGAGTGAGTGTTGAACAGTTCACCGATGATGAAGGTTATCCCGATGAGTCTTTGATTGTCATCATTGGCAACAAAATTGCTGATGATAGTCTTATTGATCATTTGTGGTCATAAACCGGAATAGTATACGCAACTAGGTGCATGTGGGATTATTGATCTCACGAGAATATGAACAGTTGCGACGGTTGGAAGGCAACAACGATGGATCAGTTGAAACGATTAGTTAGGGCAAAAGTGGTGTAACGATATTTTATTCTTGGAGACTGATAATATAATCTAATCTATTGGCATCGTTGATTATGATTAAACTATTTTGAATTATACAGTTTATTCTGTAGATGTGCAGATGCAATAAACAGTTTTGTATAATTGTTATAGAATTGATACCTGAACAAAAGAGCTGGGTATCTTTATTGTAATTTGTTAGATTACTGTAATAAAAGATAGCTTCTATTGTGGTGGTGAGTTTTTTACCCAAAAGGGTTTACCCACGTAAAACTGGTGTCATTCTGTGTTGTTTTGAATGTGCGTTTTGTTTATCTGGTGTATTCATCTGTGGTGTTTAAAATTGCAAGTTACCTATCTGCATTATCCCCTTTGAATTAACATTAGGGAAGCTATATTCTGCACCTCTGCTTTCCTTACATGCATGATCGGGAGAAGGGTTGAAGCCTCCAACATCGAGCTTGGAGATCCTCCACTGACATTGTTAATTTGCCTTCTTGTTCATGCAAGTCTTCATTTGTTTTCATCTCCTTGAGGTGAAGTTGTATGTGTTTATTGAATTGAAGCAAGTTAATGATCTTCCCTTGATTCAGACATCAACTAGGGTTTGATATTTCTGCATACACTTGTTTAGGTTTGCACACACTTATGCAAATCTTTATCTCTGGCTATTGTTGAGGTAGAAATACCGAAAATGGGGCTTGACTGAGGCAAGCTCCTATATAGCTGCAACATCTTTCTCCTTCTTTTGTAGGTGCAGATTGTGTTTTGCAGGATACGGTGAAGAGAAGTGGTAGAAAGAAGGATATTGCGGACATAGTTGTCACGAACTTTCAGAATTTTGAATCCTGACACTTTCAGGACTAATGAGCGGGCACCCTAATCCAACTAGGGAAAATTTCAAAGATCTAGGAGCTCTTGGAGGTCATTTGGCAGCTGGTATAGAAGATTTTCAAAGATGAGAATTTGTAGGACTAATGAGCGGGCGCCCTAGTCTAGTTGGCCCTTAATTTTTGGGTGCATGATCTCTGAACCTTATTCTCTGCATTCCTGCAATCTGTTTTACCTGTTCTATCTCTAAATTCTGTCATTTTCTGTTACAAGGTGTAATTAGGGTTTATTTGATTAGTAGATTAAGGCAATTGATAAAACCTTAGTTAGACACCTGATTCAGGTGTAATTAGCATTAGGGAATAGACAAGTGATCAGTAGCTTGGTCTTGAGCTCGGTCCTTCTCCTCCCAATGTTAGGTGAAAGAATAGGACTTAACCTTGTTTAAGAGAAACCTACTTTTTCACCCTAAACAAATGCTATATCTAGTTCACCTTCCTCTAGGACTATGTTGCACTAGTTTATAATAACCCTGACACTTCTATTTAATACCTTTAAAAATCAAACTAATTACTCCTATAATTATATATTTGAAAGAAAAAATTAACAACACAGGTGAAAAATTTGGCATTCTCATTGCCTTCTCATTTTTATTCAAAAGAAAAGTCACAATGATATGTGTCCAAGAGGAGTTGAGTTAACTTAAATGAATAGAGGACCTAACTTAATAAATAAAGTCAATGGTGGCACCTGATTGCCTTGAGTCAAAGAATGATAGGGTAAAGGCAGTACTGAATTGCCTATTAATCAAGGAATGCCATGTGCTTATTAGCTATATAGGAATTTAACATTTCAACAAGGTCAACTTGATAAAAGTGGTGTGATAAATTATTACACCAATACCCCCACCCTCTAAATGTAACTCAGGGAGGAAAAGGAATGGGCCTTGACAAGTAGTGTTATGTGACTTTTTCCCCAAAATGGAAAAGAAAGCTATTTATGAATAACCCTTTAAAAATATAAGAGGATAAATTTTATTTAACCCTTTATAATTAAAAGAGAGATGGAAAAATAAACGATATTACGATCCTTTGGTTAAAATGGAGATTAATAAAGAGTATTCATGGGAGGAATAAATGTATTTATTTAAATAATTATTAAAAGGCAACCTTTATGAAAGGGTGTGATGGTTTAGAAACCACCCCTTAAAAGGTTATATAAGGCATTTATGTGAGACATGGAAATAAGCATGGAGATCACTCAAGGAAGAAGAAAGTAATTTGGTGGGCTATGGGCATTAGAGAAGGGGATGTATAGAGTACGTCCAACTCAGGACACAGGATTGTCCTAGCCAAGGCTTTGAACACTGTACAAGTACGCACAACAGTTGGTGTGAGTAGGCACATTCTATGTTTTACACATGTTCTCCAAATGCACAATAGCTATGAGGGCCAAGACCACTGAAATCTTCCTAGGGTGACAGTGGCTGATCCAAGTACTCTAATTCAGATAAGTACTAAACTTACTGTTAATAAAAGATATTGGAATTATTATATGCATGGGTTTTGATGTTTTTGATAAAGTCAGGTGGAAGAAAGGGTCCAGAACGCTATACAAAATGGCCCAAAGGGCAGAGCAAAAGCCACAAACAGGCAAGATATAGCACATTAATAGTTGTTTAATAGCAGAAAATAGAGCACCCAAAAAAACCCAACAACCAAACTGACCTTAAACAAAAACCAATGCTAGAAAACATAGAAAAAGCAACTAAGGATTGCCATCAACCCCATGCTTGGTAAGAAAATTGAATATCTCCTCATAGTCTCCCAGACTATCAACACCTATACCTTGGATCTTGTTATCAAACTCCCTCAGCACTGAGAAAGTAGTAGCAGAGCGATGAAGAACTTTAGCTGCGAAACCAACCATAACCCTCCAATTCTTCTGCAACTCTATCACCATAGAACTGAGTACAAAAACCTCCTTTGCAGTCTTCTCACACAGAGTACATTTACTCTTGTCCTTCTACTGAACATGGGTGTCCTCATCTTCCGAGTACATTGTATTCATTTCCAGAAAGTGATTGGTGCCTTCTTCTTCCTGCATAGAAACCTCAGGGCTACCAACATCATCATCTCCTAGGGTCTCTTCTTCAAATTTTGACTCCCCCAAAATCTCAATCCCTTGAGGATTTGCAGAAGGGATCCCCACTATGTGGCTAGAACTTCTAACCCGCCGGGCCATTTTACTAGCAATTCTCGTCAAGTTACACCTCCACCTTGCTTAGAAATCACGTCGAAATCCATAAATTTGGACATTGCCACCTCATACTAAACAACCTCCTCCTCCTTCAATTTTTTGCGGGTCCTTCCCTCCTCCAATTCAATAGCTCTCTTAGTTGAGGAAGCCTCCTGCTTAGTAACAATGTTTGCTTGAGTTTTGGGAATCTTTCTTTGCTTCTTTGGAGTGGTTTTACTTTTAGGGGTTTTAGTAATAGGTTTGATATTTTTAGTTGACGAGGAATGCTAGATTTCCTCAATTCTTGGCCAATCCCCAGGGGCATTGATCATTCCAAAATAGGTTACCACCTCTTTTTGAAACCCCATAGACTTCTTCCCTTTACCCTTGACATTGGGACTAACATCCACATGATTCAGAGGGGAATCATTGAGAACACTAACCTTAATGGCCTTAGGAGGACACATCGCCAAATGGAAGTGGTAAAGGTGAAAGATAAGACCCTGATGAAGGGGGATGACCGGGGTATATGATACTTAGCATGAGCTTCCCTCGCCACCCTTACGGAATTCTCTAAGGAGGATAAGAGAAAAAATGGAAAACTAATCTCAGAACTATGACAGAAGTGATTAAGGCAAAATGATAGTGAAAATAAACTTTATATTGCCCTTCGAGGGTAAAATATTTCGTTAACATCAAACACACCTGGTCCCACGGAATCAAAAGCTTCTCCTGTTCAAATCCCCTTTGCATTTTGGTCACTGATTCCCCCTCTCTAAAGAAGGCTGGCTACTTTTCAAGTCTGGAACCCTGCTCTGATGGTACAACTTCCTTCCTTTGCTAGACATCCCCGTCGCCTGACCAATGACATCTTCAGTGACCTCAAAGCCTATATCACCAAGGCGAACATGTCAGTTATACCAAGAATTCGCAAATTGATGAGATATGTTCTCGTCATGCCCTTTCAGACTTTCAAGGAAAGAGGTCACCCCGCCTTCCTGGAGAATATACCAAATGGTAGGGTCTTGCTTAAATTTATCGGGGAAAGAGGGTTTAGTTCTTACAATATCCCCTCCCATGGTAGAACTTCTATTATTTTCACAAAGCAGCAGATACAAAATCAAGGGCATCGCGGAAATAAGTAGCTTGTCTTTTTTGCAAAGATTTAACAAAGTAAAATGGTGAGGGGCATGATGGATTCTCAATCCTTCTGTGCTCACCGTATCACACAAATGAGTGCTCCACTAGATTTTATGGGAATTGTAATGATGAATAATATGCAGGGAACGCCTACCACCTTGCTTTGCTTCCAGGTGGAGAACGTATGCCTGCCACCTCATGTCAAATTCAATGCAGATGTGATAGGGGATTATAACATAATAATTGTCTTTCTGTCATCTTGTCCGCCAACCATCCCCGACATGTTGGCCACCATCCATCCCAGTAGTCCAGTTAACAACAAGCCGCTGACTCTTAACTTTCCAGTCCATGTCAACCATCCCAATTTTTTGAATTTGAATCATTCTATCGATAGCTCTATCCTCCATTTGAATTTTATTCCCAAGAACACTTTTTCCCCCATAGTCCTATCGACAACCGTATCTTTCCAAATATCCAATTTTCTAGCAACACGCAAGTAGAGGAACATGACCCAAATAACCCCATCTAGGTGCATACTAGATCTTCCCCAGCTGCAATTCCTCCCGCAATGAGGCTCGTGATCCATAATATTAGCAAGGACTACTACCATCCTTGACAATGAGGGCTTAAACTCTACTAGGCAGATTCATAGCCTGTCTCTAGCATCTCCAAAAGGTGTTGTTAATGCCAACATTAGCCATAGCATCTGCAACAACATTGCCCTCTCTGAAAATATGGGAAACAAGAAATTCTTCAAAGCCAAATAGAAGAATTTGGAAGTCGCTAACAACATCCATAAGTTGCCAACGAAGATTTGATATACCAAGGACAACATTAACAAGGAGTTTGGAATCTCCTTCCATGTGGAGTTTTTTTATGCCTAGAGAATGAGCCAGTTTCACTCCCCATAACAATGCAAGAGCCTCAGAATCATTATTATCTCTGATCCCTAAACCTCTAGCATAAGCATCCATAAAGGCACCCTTATCAAATCTGATAATACCTCCTCCACTAGCTTATCTTGGATTGCCTTTAGTCGCCCCATCAAACTTTAATTTACACCAATCCTTCTAAGGGGGTCTCGAATGAGTATTGGCTTTGGCAAGCTTTCTAGAGTTATCCACTTGACAAAGACCCTTCACAACATCCCAAGAGTTCACAAGATCCACTTCAGCCTAGCTAGGAGGAGAATCAACAAATTCAAATTTGCAGGTGGGCAGGTTTTCAATAAGAAGTCTGGAAAAGGCCTAAAAAACTTCAAGGGGGATTCTGGAAGTGTCCCTAAAAATCCTATTATTCCTCTCCTTCAAGATATTCCATGCAAGATGAGGAGGAATTTGTCTCCAGAGGTCTTTAACCACAGGGAAGAAAAAAGGGGAAGACCATTCTTTAAAAAAAGCATTCAGATTCTCATTGAACACCCACTCCACACCCATCTTCTGCAATGTTAAACCCCAGACTTCCATAGAATATTCACAAAAAAAGAGCATATGAAACACAGATTCTTCAACTTTTTGACATAAAACACACCTATTAGGGAGTTCAAATACCCTTTTCTTAAGGTTGTCCAATGTGAGAATTTTGCTGTGATTAGTTATCCACCAAAAGAAGTTAATCTTAGGAATGAACCTAAAATTCTGAACTTTATGCCAAAAGTTATCTTCATTAGGGTCTAACAGTAGACCATAAGTTGTTTTCATAGTAAAATAACCTCTAATGTCTTTCTCCCAGATAATTTGATCCTCTCTAGGGAGAAGAGACAGTCTATAGGTATCAAATTCCCTTTAGAGATGCAAAGCAAGTTGTTTAGACTCATTCTGATCAAGACAACAATCCATTAAACATTTCCATCTTCTAGAGCAGCCATTATGACAGATATAAGCAGAGACAACAGAATCAAAGAAATTGTTGGCTCTGTTAGCCAACCTACCAAAATTGAGCTCCTTGAGAGGCTGCTCCCTAAACCATCTGGCCCCCAAAAATTGATATTCTTTCCATTGCCCGCCCCTTCCATTTGATACCTTTTCGTAGAAGACCTCTAGATTTTAGGGTACTATTCCGAAAAACAAAACCCTTGGGGAAATCCTATTCTGAGAGGAAATTGGTGACATGACCACCCCTGAAGTATTTAGCTTTCATGATGTCCCCCCAATCTTTACTGTCATTGACCAAGTTCCACCCAATCTTGTCCAGAAGGGTCTTATTCACGAGGTGAATTTTTCTTATACCCAAGCCTCCCTAGGTTTTAAGTAAATAGACCTTGTCCCAATTAACCAAGGCTAACCTTCTTTTTTCCTCCACACCCGACCATAGGAATTTTTTCTAGATCTACTCAAACTTCTTAGCTAAGTATTTAGGGATTTTGAAGAGACTAAGAAAATAGATGGGTATTCCCTGAAGAGAATCCTTAAGGAGTTGAAACTTCCCAACTTGACTAAGAAGCATGCCTTTCCACCTTGCCAATTTCTTTTGGATTCTTTCAAGGATCAAATACCAATAGTCAGGGGTAACTTTTTAACTGTGAGAGGGAGCCCAAGATAAGCATCCGACAGAAGAGCACTAGAGCATCCCAGGACCCTTAATTTTGTGTTGCAAATTAGCAGGGGTATTAAGGAAGTAAATTTAACTCTTTTCAAAATTGATGCTTTGACCAGAAACAACCTCATAGTCATTTAAAATATATTTACACCTCTTAGCCTCTACTAGTAAAGCAATTCCAAACAAGATCGTATCATCAACAAACTGTTGTATGACTGAAGGTCAAGCTGTGGAGGTAGGTTTGATACCTTGAAAGGGACCCATTCTCAACATATTAAAAGCATTTCTTTCTAAACCTTCAGCCATAATGATAAAGAGATAGGGAGATAAGGGGTCCCCTTGTATAATTCCCCTACTAGTTGGAAAAAATCCACAAGGGATTCCCTTAACAAGAATAGAGAATCTAGCAGTGGATATACACTCCTTTATCAGGTTAATAACTCTTTCTTGAAACCCGAATCTCCTAAGAATTTTGAACAAGAAATCCCAACTAACTCTATCATAACCCATAGAGATGTCAAGCTTAAAAGACATACCTAGAATATTACTCTTGGATATGGAATGGATAACTTCATGAGTGAATATGGTCGTGTCAAGAATTTGTCTACCTGGGACAAAGACTTTCTGATTAACAATAATAATTTTGTCCAAAAGAGGTTGGAGTCTGAACACTAGGATCTTAGTGAATATCTTATGGATTGTATTACAAAGACTTATGGGTCTGAAATCAATCATAGAAATAGGATCAGGCTTCTTAGGAAGAAGGGCTATGAAGGTGTTGTTTAATTGCCGTAGGAGCTTCCCTGTCCTAAAGAAATCTTTAGCAGCATCAATAACATATTTTCCAACAATTTCCTAGAATTCTTCGAAGAAAGCGTAGGGGAACCCATCCAGTCCTGGAGCCTTGAACACCCCCATAGAGAACACCACAACCCTAACTTCATCTTCTGTGACTAGTTTGGTCAAAAGGCAATTATATTGCTCTGACAGGAGTGTGGAAATAGGACTCAACAAAGTTTCTTCTTAAAAGGGGGAGAAATTAATAGGCTGGGTTGCAAGAAGAGATTGAAAATACCTAGACACCAATTCCCCAAGTTGTTCATCCATAGTGGCTTCGATTCCTTCCTCATCCAACATCTTAGTTATAATGTTTCTTTTCCTATGTCTCAGAGTTGATTGGTGGAAGAAAGAAGTATTTCTATCTCCTTCCTTCAACCATTGAATATGGGATTTTTGCTACCAAAAGAGCTCATCCTTCCTCAAAACTGAATACCACTCCTTAGTTAAGGATTTTTCCATAGAGAAGATCCCCTCCAAACTATCCCCCTACTCCATTTTGGTCTAAATTTCAAACAACCTACTGGCCAAAACCTTTTTTTGCTCTAACACATTCACAAAAGATAATTGATTCCAACCCTTAACATAATTTTTGACATTAATGAGTTTTTGGGCCAATCTAAACATAGCCAGCCCTTGGATAGGAATCCTCCACCAGTTGGATAAACAGTCCTTGAAGTCCGAGTGAACAACCCACATCATTTCTTAACTAAAGGGATATGGTCCTCTATGAGTTCTTTCTTGCTAGTTTAGCAGAAGAGAGTTATGATCTAGACCAATTATGGGGAGAGCCTCCAGTTTAAGAAGATTAACAATATTCTAGTTGGAATAAATAAGGACCCTATCCAGCTTAACCTGGATAAGGTGGTCTCCTTGGCACCTATTGGACCAAGTGAAAGATTGACCAGAGAGCTCAATGTCCATTAGGCCAACATTATTCAGGAACTCTGCAAAATCAACCATACTATCATAATAGTCCATAAAGCCATCCCTGATTTTCCAAAGGAAAAAGAGGGGCATTGAAGTCTCATGTAACCATCCAATGAAGCATTTTGTTATGGTTCATTCTGGAAGACAAATACTCCCAAACCTCCTTTCAACTACCCCTAGAATTAGGGGCATAAACATTAACCACAGACCAATCAGTGTCCCAATAGGAGAAAGAGACTTCAAGACAGTGCCTGGTGTGGGTAACAATAGAACCCTTCACATTGTGCCCCCGCATAGTAACAATGTCGCCAGACGCCCCTTGAGCTTCACTAATAACAAAATTAGCATTAGGCTATATGTTATTAGCAACAAGTTTAAAATTGCCTTCAGACATCTTGACTTCTTGTGACAACAAAATATCAATCTTATTTTCAAAAATATAGTTTTTGACCAAAAATTGTTTGTGAGGACTATTTAGCCCTCTAATATTCCAGAAGAGAATCTTCATCTCTTCAACTTCCCAGAAGGCATTTGCAAGGTGGTATGCCTTCCATTTTCCATCTTCTTAGCAACCTCACGTTGTCTAGTTTGGATATGCGAAGGTCTCCCAGTCTTCAGGTCGACCCTAACATCAGTAGTCTTCCCATTATGCCCTTTACCCTTCCTTTTTGCAGTAGATCAACCCTCAGTATCATAGTTTTGTTTACTAGGTCCTGCCCCTATGGTCAGAGAGAATTGGATAGCACCCCCATATGTGATTTTACAAAACTTACTTGAAGAATCTCCTTCTTTCTAAGGGGGACTAAGAACTTTGGCCTGTTCCAGTATCTGCATCGATAAATTCTGAGTTGTTACCCCTTCCACAATAGAGCTCGAACCTTCCTTTTGGGGGAGGATCTTACCCTCTTCTCTTTTGAAGATTGCCTCCTGCACCTCCAAGATATGAGACTTAGTCTTTTGGGGACTATTGTCTATCTTCTGCAAAGCAACATTCTGATTTTGTAATTGCTGCTCTTCGCTACCATTGTTCATGAATTGTTTATCTTGCAGGTCCAGACCCTCCTCTACTTTCTCCCCCTCTATTTGAGCAGGGCCTTGTAAAGTTTCTTCCCCAAGTTCTCCAACCGTAGTCTTCATTGGGGAAGCAAGGGGTGAACTAATAAGATTTAGAATATCCTCTTTGAATGTATATTCTTCTGAAACATCCTTCATTTTCTCCACATATTCCTTTGGCTTTGGAATAGGTTTTTTGGGGACACGACATTACGTTATGACATGACCAGGTTTCATGCAGTTTTGGCAAAAACCCTAGAGTTTTCATAGAGAATGCTCTGGGTCCATTTCCCAAATTTCTACTCAAGGATGATGGAAGTGGGGAGGGTTTTTAAAATGTCCACATTAACACTAAACTTGGCGTAAACAAGCCTAGATTTTTCCTTGGTGACCTTGTTGACCATAACATAATCCCCAAAAGAATTTCCAATCTAGGCAAAAATTTCTTCATCCCAATATTCAAGGGGCAACCCAGGTAACCTCACCCATACTAGAGCCAATTGGTTTAGATTTTCCTTGGGGTCAAATCCAGGCCTCCACTTACACATAGAAAGAGAATTCTTCCCATATAACCATGGCCCACCTGATAAAACTTGGAGGAGATCTTCCTTAGAGGTAAACTTAAAAAGAAACATACTACCTACCATGGTGCTAGCAAAAACGTTGTCCTTAAGCTGCCATTGAGCTACTATCCACCTTCTAATAAGGTCAATGTTGCGGCGATAGGAAAAACACTTCCCACCAACATATTTTCCATTGTTGACACAACTGTCACGTCTCAAACTTTGATACTTTCTAGAATTATTTTATGTGGAAATATTTCATGAACAATTATGTGTGGTTAGATGAATAATTTGTTATTTTGAAAGATGAATGATTATTTTAATATAGAAAAGATGAAATGAAATGAATGTTATGTTCATGTTATTAATTTTGATGCTTCGGCTATTGGGTTACTAACCTATTAACAGAAAGTTTGAGTTTATCATGAGTTGCAGGTTGTCGAAGACAAGGGTGTGGTTAAGGTAAAGGAGGTTAGCAACCTAGCAGGGTTAAGATGGAGGGTTTTCTCTCACACATAACACTTAGAGTCATGTAGATGCATTAGAATTGCATTATTTGATTTTTGTTATATAGTTTTTATTTTATTGTGTTATAGTTAGATTATTTAATTAATTGGCATTTAATATTATATGTACATAGAAAAATAGATTAAATGGTTTGATTATTTATTTGATTTTTATTTGAAGAATGAAAATATTATTATTAATTATTTTATAGATAAATGAGATAATCATGCTTATTATTTAATAATAGTTGTGATAATTTAGAGAATAAAATTAGAAAATAAAACAAGATTTTAGAAACAAAACAAAAAGCAAGAAAATAATAAAACAATGGAAAAATAGAATAGAAAATTTTTATTTAGAAAATAAAACACAAAAGAAAGCAAAGCAAGAATAGAGAAGAAAATAATAAAAGAGGAATAAATCTCATTCTCTCAACACAGAAAATCATTCTCAACTCTCAATCTGTAAACAAAAACACAAGCTTTATTTTTAATTGATACTAGAGAAGGAGGGCACAAACGAGAAGTGGAGATTTGGAGTAAAAGAAGTTCTTGGGAAACAAAGGGTTTGAAGAATTCAATCTGGTTGGAGAGCGAAACCACGGGTTTTTATGAAAATCCA
Source organism: Cunninghamia lanceolata (assembly GCA_027924645.1). NCBI lineage: Eukaryota > Viridiplantae > Streptophyta > Pinopsida > Cupressales > Cupressaceae > Cunninghamia > Cunninghamia lanceolata. Next base: position 4,832,784 of record BSBN01000784.1, on the reverse strand, counting down.
TTATATCTATGTTTGATTTGTATGAAAATAATTTGCTATTTGATAAATCTGGTTTCTGTGTGCATTTGAAAATGCTGTCCAAATAAGCATCACTATTAATGTTGTTCGAAAACCTATATATATCTATGAATTTAAATTATATATTGTATATATTATTTTTATAACCTATATATTTATATATAAATATATATATACAGGAACCGTATATACAAATCTATATATAAATATATGTGAAAATATTGAAAAGCTTAAATATTGACTGCCTGACGCAAGAGTAATTTTGCAGTGTTTATTACAAATTGCATCTTTTAAATAGTATTTTTTAACAATGGTAATCGCTGTATTTCATGTATGAGATTTAATGAATGGCAAAGCCGAGAATTTGGGATGACGGCCATATGGAGCCGCAATCCCTTGTGGGACTGCGACCCCATATGGTTGACGCCACACTAAATACCAGTCTTGTTTTTAAATTGCTATTTATAAGTTTTAAACTATGAAATGCGATGACTCCAAATGGAGGTCGCAGTCCCTTGTGGGGACTGTGGCGCCCATTTGGAGGCATCGCCTCTCTTCTTTAATATGATGGCTGATCAAATCCAAAACAGTCTTAATGAATATCAATTGATATCCATTGTACGCTATAGAAACCAGTGACAGTATATAGGTGGTTGTTGCTATAAAACTTGACTCGTAATTCTTTGTTGCTGAAACGGAGTCATATGCGGCTGATATACAATATAATCGATAAAATATATACTCGTAGTTCAGTAGTTATTTTGATCTCTGTAAAATAATTTCACAGCTGGGTGTTATTAATATCTACAGACCGAAAATATGAATTTGTATATATATATGATTAAATAAATCAATCCAATTTCTTGAAGTTGTTTAACTAAGATATATGTAGGACTTATTTTGTCTCTGTTATAAATTATCAAATTGGAAACTATGTATTTAATCTATCTTTATATCTGTTCAATCAAAGTGAGAAGGTAGTTAACAAGAACATTTATTTGATATATTAGCCAACCTCTAGAAAGATCATAGACCAGCATTGCAGAAAAACCAATTGATTAAATTTTACAGTAAACTATAAATTTCTTTATATATATTAAATTAGAACCTCTTTTTTATGGAAGTTTAATATAAATCACTGGAAATTGGAAAACTTAGACAACAAGCAAACTAGATAAATGAATTAGTTGATGTAAACTGTAATTATTTTCCGGAATGAATACTTTGATTATGGATATTTAGTCTTAGAAAACTATTCATTGCATGTTTTTTGGTAAAGTAATGTACTTTCGGGATAAGATGCCGAATGTGGGCTCTGGAGACGGTAGTTTTACTTTTTCTAAAACTACCACTTTTGTTTTATTGCTTGGCCAAGCTAATGTACCATTGAAACAGATGGAATTGGAAAAAGCCTAGATTTATGTTATATAGGTCTCTGCCACATCCTGCTTGCAAGAGTTTATGTGATTCTAGAGGATAGGATGCATACAGGCAATAGGCACGCATTGAGAGATTCCCTCCTGCTTACACCGTTCTAGGTTGCTAGGCTCCTTGTGCAGGGTCAGTGTTTTCTTCAAGTTAGGAAGAAACCCAGGGAAGTCCAGTACTTCATGGTTGGGTGGAAAAAATGCCTTAACCACACTCTTGGTTTTGGCTTGCGGGAGATCGGAGGATCACGGTGGTCGAGTTTAGAGATTCTTATGTTATGGATATTTATTTCATTGTACTCTTTTGTATGACTAGTATAGCCAAGTTGTAAATGTAACTTTACTTTCATTGATATATTGATGTATTATCTTCACTTGTAACATTGAAATAGATGTTTGTAACACCAGATTGGTGTATGTAATGGAATTGTAACACTTTTTAGTGTATGGAAATTTATACTCCATTTAATGAAATCTTGCTTTTTCTTTATAAAGTTATGGATATTTAGAAATTATAAATGTTTTATTTTCCATTTTTGGATTAACATTGTTTTTTTTTGGAATACTATGTTTAGAAAGTAATTTTCTGCACCTTACATTTGGTATCAGAGCGCTAGGTTCAACTCTTGGACCTACACCTAATTATGCTTTAATGTAATGTTTCAGAGTAATCTAGATGGATACCTAGATTCACATACCAACGTGGTGGAGGATCTCGTGGTGATCCAGATGATAGATTGGATAGGATCCTAGCCATGTTCAATCGACAAAAGACCATAATGGATAGTCTAGAAGAGGAAATTCGAACAGGTCAACTTGGGTTGAACCCAGTCGGTGATGGTGGTGATGGGGGTGATGGTGGTGAAGCTAATGCAGAAGAGCGTGAGACTAAGAAAAACCCAAGTAAGCAAGAGAAAGTAGCTAAAGAATTGGGTAAAGACCTCAAGAAGGTCACCCCGCTAAAATTTGATGGAAAAACAATTGGTGACGGGGCAAAAGCCTGGGTAATTGAGATGGAGAAGTACTTTGCTCTATAAAATTTGTCTAATGAGACTAAGGCTATATGAGGATCATACCAACTCACTAGTGAAGCTGCCACATGGTGGGATAACGAAAAGGCTGAGAAGCGGCTATTACCTGGCGAGGTAACTTGGAAGCGATTTTTGCAGTTATTCAGAAAAAGGTGGCTACCGCAACTATATTTTGACAAGAAAATGTCTGAATTTTAGAATCTCACCCAGGGTGGAATGACTGTGACTCAATATTAGGAGAAATTTTCCCACTTGCTCAAGTACGTGCCTCAGTATCAACAAGATGAGAGGTTTCGGATTCGTAAATTCATCATGGGGCTTAGGCCTCAAATTGGAGCTGATGTTGATATTCATAATCCTTCCACCATGGATGAGGTTTTTGAAAAAAACAATCAAGCAGGAACATAAACTACAACAGGTTGCAAACTACAGGAAAAGCAAAGATGCCAAGTTTGGTAATAAGAAACCTCAAGGAAACAACTAGAATAATTAGAATTAGAACAATCAGGGCAATAACAATAACAGGTAGCTCAGGAATCTCAAGAGGGGAAACAATTCTCAAAACCGCAATGAAGGAAATCAGAACAACAATAAGAGGACAAATTATAACAATAATAACAACAATAATATGAGAGATGCTTCAGATAGACCCAGAGCACCCCGCGGTGGTTGTTACACATGTGGCGGTGAGCATTATGCTAGTGTGTGTCATCAGAGGGGAAATAATCAGAAAAATAGAAACCAACATCACATCCATGCAGCGGTAGATAATCACCAAGCTAATTTCTAGGCTACTCCAATCCAGTTTTTGGGTAAGCTTTTTGGATGCCCTGTTTCAATTTTAATTAATACTGGAGCCACTGAGTGACTTGGAGATCCAAGTGTTATTTCTAAATTGTCAGTTAAACCAGGATTTATTGCTAATTCATGGAAGGTACAATATGGAAACTGGGTAGAGAAAATGGTAGAGCACTGTCTTGCATGCAGTGAACTTAAACTTCTTAGTTTTGAGAAACATGTCAATTTGTATGTGGCACCCCTAGGATCATATGATGTAATTCTGGGAATAAACTGGCATACAGAGCATTAGTCTGTTGTAGATTGTGAAGAGAAAATAGTAAAATGCTTAGATGATCAGGGTAACCGAGTTGAGATTCATGGTTTTAAAAGACCCTTAGAGCTTAGGCAGATTTCTGCCATGCAACTGAAAAAGGCCAACAAAAAAGAGTGTGCTATTTATGTAGTAAAGGTCATTGATCTTGATAACTCAGAGTCGTTAGCTAATGACCATCCCATTCTGAAGGAATTTTGAGATGTATTTCCTGATGAACTGACTGAGTTGCCTCCACAATGGGAATTTGATTTCTTGATTGAATTATTACCTGGAACTGAGCCTCTGTCAAAGGCATCGTATAGAATGAACATTACTGAATTGTATGAGCTGAAGGTGCAGTTGCAAGAATTTCTTAACCAGGGTTTTATTAGACCAACTATGTCTCCATGGGGAGCACCTGTCATATTTGTGAAGAAGAGGGATGGCACCTTGAGGTTATGTATTGATTATAGACTGCAAAACAAGGTCACCATCAAAAATAAATATCCGCTTCCTAGAATTGACGAGTTGTTTGACAAGATGAAAGGAGCAAAGGTATTCTCGAAATTGATTTGAGATCAGGATAGCACCAGCTGAGAATAAAAGATGAAGATATTTCAAAGACTACCTTCAGGACTAGATACAGACACTACTAGTTCACGGTGTTACCATTTGGGCTAACTAATGCCCCGACAGCTTTTATGAATTTGATGAACATTGTCTTTCAGGACTGCCTGGATGACTTTATACTAGTTTTTCTAGATGATATCTAGATATACTCCAAATCAGAGGAGGAACATGACAAACATCTGAGGATAATATTGCAACGTTTGCAGGAACATAAGCTTTTTAGGAAGATGTCAAAATGTACTTTCTACCATACTAAGGTTCACTATTTGGGCCATGTTATTTCGGCTGAGGAGATAATAGTGGACCTAGATAAGATTAAGGCAATCATGGAGTGGCCAGCGCCACAAAATGTGTCAGAAGTCTAGAGCTTTATGGGGCTTGCCGACTATTATAGAAAATTCTTGAAGGGGTTCTCAACAATTGTCGCACCCATCACTGCACTCTAAAGAAAAGGAAAGAAATTTGAATGGACTGATAGATGTGAGGGGGCATTTCAGTTGTTAAAAAAGAAACTTACTTCAGCACCCATCCTGATTGTGCCATATCCAAATGGGCACTTTACAATTATTACAGATGCTTCAGGGGAAGGTGTAGGAGCAGTTCTTATGCAGGAAGGCCAAGTGATGGCTTACGAATCTCATAAATTGAAGCAACATGAACTGAATTATGCGCCACATGATTTGGAGTTGGCTGCCATAGTGCACACACTTCAAATGTGGAGGCACTATCTTTTGCGGAATCCTTTCGACCTAAAGACAGATCATTTGGGATTACAATACATATTTACTCAGCGCAACCTGAATGCTCGATAGAGAAGATGGTTGGAGTTCTTGAGCAAATATGATTTTGGTATTGAGTATATAAAAGGAAAAGAAAACAGAGTAGTGGATGCTCTAAGCAGAAGGAGACATCTTGTAGCCATGGTAAAGGTAAGGTCGACATTTAGACATCAGGTGACTCAGGCATTGCTTGGTGATGAGTTTTATGATAGGGTGAAACAAGCCCTAGAGTAGGATCCTTCAGATCATATATATGATGGATACATATTTGAGTCTGATGGACTCTTGAGATATCAGGGACGAATGTATGTTCCAAATGCAGTAGGATTGAGAGAACTTGTGCTAGAAGAATTTCATAATGCACCTTATTTAGGGCACCCCGGTATAACAAAAATGATAGAAGACTCAAACCATTGTATTTCTGGCCAGGACTTAGAAGGGATGTTACAACTTTTGTAGCCCAATGTTTGGAATGCCAGCGAGTTAAGGCTGAGCATGTACATCTGACAGGACTTCTTTACCCACATAGGGTGCCGGAATGTAAATGACAGGTAATCACTATGGAATTCATTTAAGGGTTGCCTATGACCAAGACTTGACATGATGTCATCTTGGTTGTGGTTGATAAATTGACGAAAGTAGCTCACTTAATTCATAGGAATCTTAAGGATGGCTCATTGGTTTTAGTGAAGAAGTTTGTGCAGGAGATTTTCCAATTGCACGAAGTGCTTGAAATGATCATCTCTGATCGTGATACTCGAATGACCTCTAGATTTTGGACTACTTTGTATCCTTCTTTGGGGACAAAACTAAATTTTAGTTCAGCGTATCATCCTCAAACCGATGGTCAGACGGAGAGGGTGAACCAGGTAGTAGAGGATCTCCTTAGAATGTACTATATGGATCAGCAACATAAATGGGAGGAGTACCTACCTCTAGTAGAATTTTCTTATAATAACTCTTTTCACGCCTCTCTTGGAATGACACCTTTAGAGGCTTTGTATGGTCACAGATGTCATACACCTATCAGCTGGGATAGAGTGGAAGATAGAATTGTTGTTGGGCCAGAGATGTTGAGGGAGATGGAAGATTAGATGAAGCTAATTAAGGAAAAGTTGAAGCAAGCTTCACATCGACAGAAGAGCTTTGCCGATAGGAACAAAACCTTTAGATAGTTCTCAGTGGGAGACAAGGTCTTCTTGAGGATTTGACCACAGAAGAGTTCAATTTCTTTTGGGAAGGGGTCTAAACTCGCCCCTAGATATGTTTGGCCGTTTGATGTCTTGGAGGTTATTAATCTGGTTGCTTACATGCTTGCTCTACCACCGGCTCTTTCTTGGATACATAATGTCTTCCATGTTTTTGTACTTAAGCCATACCATCCAAATGCATCTCATATTCTTGATTGGCGTGCATTGCAGGTTTAGGATCCAAGGGTGGTGCTAGTGGAGCCCACCAAGATTTTGGAGAGGCGCAACGTTAAGTTACAGAACTGTAATGTTGTGCAGTATAGGGTCCAGTGGGACCAATATTCGGTGGACAGTGCCACCTGGGAAAATGCAGAAGATATTGATAGATTTTTTTCACATCTGAGATTTTAGTTCATTTTTATTATGCATATGATGACATTTATTATATTATTGATATTTGATGTATAAGACTCTTTATGTAGATGTTTTGTATTAAGACATCGAGACGATGTCTCTTCCAAGTGGGGAAGGATGTCACGTCTCAAACTTTGATACTTTCTAGAATTATTTTATGTGGAAATATTTCATGAACAATTATGTGTGGTTAGATGAATAATTTGTTATTTTGAAAGATGAATGATTATTTTAATATGGAAAAGATGAAATGAAATGAATGTTATATTCATGTTATTAATTTTGATGCTTCGGCTATTAGGTTACTAACCTATTAATGGGAAATTTAAATTTATCATGAGTTGCAGGTTGTCGAAGACAAGGGCATGGTTAAGGTAAAAGAGGTTAGCAGCCTAGCAGGGTTAAGATGGAGGGTTTTCTCTCACACACAACACTCAGAGTCATGTAGATGCATTAGAATTGCATTATTTGATTTTTGTTATATAGTTTTTATTTTATTGTGTTATAGTTAGATTATTTAATTAATTGGCATTTAATATTATATGTTCATAGAAAAATAGATTAAATGGTTTAATTATTTATTTGATTTTTATTTGAAAAATAAAAATATTATTATTAATTGTTTTATAGATAAATGAGATAATCATGCTTATTATTTAATAATAGTTGTGATAATTTAGAGAATAAAATTAGAAAATAAAACAAGATTTTAGAAACAAAACAAAAAAGAAGAAAACAATAAAACAATGGAAAAATAGAAAAGAAAACTTTTATTTAGAAAATAAAACACAAAAGAAAGCAAAGCAAGAATAGAGAAGAAAATAATAAAAGAGGAATAAATCTCATTCTCTCAACACAGAAAATCATTCTCAACTTTGCATTCTCAACTCTCAATCTATAAACAAAAACACAAGCTTTATTTTTAATTGATACTGGAGAAAGAGGGCACAAACAAGAAGTGGAGATTTGGAGTAAAGGAAGCTCTTGGGAAACAGAGGGTTTGAAGAATTCAATCTGGTTGGAGAGCGAAACCACGGGTTTTTATGAAAATCCATTATATCTATGTTTGATTTGTATGAAAATAATTTGCTATTTGATAAATCTGGTTTCTGTGTGCATTTGAAAATGCTGTCCAAATAAGTATTGCTATTTTTGCTATTCGAAAACCTATATATATTTATGAATTTAAATAATATACTGTATATATTATTTTTATAACCTATATATTTATATATAAATATATATATACAGGAACTGTATATACATATCTATATATAAATATATGTGAAAATATTGAAAATCTTAAATATTGACTGACACAGTAGCAATTTTGCAGTGTTTATTACAAATTGCATCTTTTAAATAGTATTTTTTTAAAAATGGTAATCACTGTATTTCATGTATGAGATTTAATGAATGGAAAAGCCAAGAATTTGGGACGATGGCCATATGGAGCCGTAGTCCCTTGTGGGACTGCGACCCCATATGGTCGACGCCACACTAAATACTAGTCTTGTTTTTGAATTGCTATTTATATGTTTTAAACTATGAAATGTGATGACTCCAAATGGAGGTCACAGTCCCTTGTGGGGACTGCGGTGCCCATTTGGAGGCATCACCTCTCTTCTTTAATATGATGGCCAATCAAATCCAAAACAGTCTTAATGAATATCAATTGATATCCACTGTACGCTGTAGAAACTAGTGATAGCATATAGGTGGTTGCTGCTATAAAACTTGACTTGTAATTCTCTGTTGTTGAAACACAATCATATATATATATACACAATCGTAGTTTAGTATTTATTTTGATCTTTGTAAAATAATTTCACAGTTGGGTGTTATTAATATCTACAGACCGAAAATATGAATTTGTATATATATATATCGTAGTTCAATATTTATTTTGATCTCTGTAAAATAATTTCACAACTGGGTGTTATTAATATCTGTAGACCGAAAATATGAATTTGTATACATCTGTATGTGTGTGTGTATATATATATATATATGTATGTATGTATGTATGTATGTATGTATGTATGTATGAATGATTAAATAAATCAATCCAATTTCTTGAAGTTGTTTAACTGAGATATATGTAGGACTTATTTTGGCTCTGTTATGAATTATCAAATTGGAAACTATGTATTTAATCTATCTTTATATTTGTTCAATCATAGAGATAAGGTAGTTAACAAGAACATTTATCTGATATATTAGCCAACCTCTAGAAAGATATTAGAACAACATTACAAAAAAACTAATTGATTAAATTTTACGACAAACTGTAAATTTCTTTATATATATTAAATTAGAACCTCTTTTCTATGGAAGTTTAATATAAATCACTAGAAATTGGAAAACTTAGACAACAAGCAAACTAGAGAAATGAATTGGTTGATGTAAATTGTAATTGTTTTCCAGAATGAATACTTTCATTATGGATATTTAGTCTGATAAAACTATTCATTGCATGTATTTTGGTAAAGTAATGTACTTTCAGGACAGGATGCCGAATGTGGGCTCTAGAGACGATAGTTTTACTTTTTCTAAAACTACCACTTTTGTTTTATTGCTTGGCCAAGCTATTGTACCATTGAAACAGATGGAATTAGAAGAAGCCTAGATTTATGTTATATATGTCTCTGTCACATCCTTCTTGCAAGAGTTTATGTCATTCTAGGATAGGATGTATACAGGCAACATGCACAAATCGAGAGATTCCCTCCTGCTTACACCGTTCCAGGTTGCTAGGCTCCTTGTGGAGGGTCGGTGTTTTCTTCGAGTTAGGAAGAAACCCGGGGAAGTCTAGTACTTCGTGGTTGGGTGGAAAAAGCACCTTAACCACACTCTTGGTCTCGGCTTGCAGGAGATTAGAGGATCACAGCAGTTGAGTTCAGAGATTCTTATGTTAAATGGATATTTATTTCATTGTACTCTTTTGTATGGCTAGTATAGCCAAGTTGTAAATGTAACTTTACTTTCATTGATATATTGATGTATTAGCTTTACTTGTAACATTGAAACAAATGTTTGTAACACCAAATTGGTGTATGTAATGGAATTGTAACACTTTTTAGTGTATGGAAATTTATACTACATTTAATGAAATCTTGCTTTTTTTATAAAGTTATGGATATTTGGAAATAATAAATGTTTTATTTTCCATTTTTGGATTAACATTGTTTTTTTGGAATACTATGTTTAGAAAGTAATTTTCCACACCTTACAACAACCCTCTAAACAGTCAAGTCTAGTAGCTTTAAATTCGTTCCTTCCTCAGATTCAAACAATAGAGGGACAACAGTCCCACTAGATTAGCCTACACGATCTTCCCCCACAAGGACATCTTTCTAGCCCTTAGGCCCTAAACCCAAGGCTGTAGTCACATGTTTTGGGGTGTTGCCCGTGAAAGTACCGGCCAAGCCCTGCGCGGGGAGAGATGAGGGCCCTGAGGACCCCCCCGAGCTGTCGACCGCCATTCTCGCTAAGATTCAAAATAAAAAAAGCTATTTTGGGTGGAAAATTTGCAAAGCGCTAATGAAATCCGCGTGGAATCAAAGGTTGTTTAATTAATGTGTTGAAGCAAAATCTTTTTGGGTTTTGATGTTAATCTGATTATGGATTGTGTTATTCAATTGGCTATGTTAATTATTTACTTTAGAGTTCCTATCAAATTATCATATATTGTAATTTACATTGGAACCTTGCATACTTTAAATTGTTTAACTCTAGTAATAACTATATTTAAATATGTTAATGATACTTAGATAACTATGGGAGAAAAGCATTGTTACATTTTGATATCAGAGCCAGTCAGGCTATACTAATCATTTTTGTAGGTTATGCCATTGAGTAGCTTCAAAATACTCCTTAGCTAGAGTATTTTGCATTGGAATAGAAATCTTGGCCTTTGATTGACATCCATTTTGTTAAGGAGGAAACAACCCTAAAATTTTGGGTAGTGTAGTTGTTGTAAAGAGAATAGATTGTGGTTATGCTACAAGCAAGTATCATGGTTAAAAAAAATCACTTGATTGCTACCTGGTAGCCTCTTTATTGAAATCCTTGGTTGCACTTGAGGGCTACCATCTCATTAGTTAATACAATGCTTTTAGAATCTTAAGTGTGAAAATAATTTTCCACTAAGGAAAAGCTCACTTTATACTATGAGGTGACCATTCACATCACACCAATATTAAAACTCAAAAATGAACCATCTTTGGATATTTTTAAGTTAATGTGACAACAAATACCAACGAGGTGGAGGAATCCATGATACAAATAAAAACATATAACAGTTCATATTTACAACACTTACAATATTTAAAATTTACAAATGGGATTAATATGATTGTTATCCTTCAATGATCATAAAAATTATAGTGGCTTTCCAATCATAGACCATATATTATATAGTTGAGAATACTAGCAGTAAGGGAATGACACCCTTGTAAGATTGTGACTAATTATGCCTAGATATAGTTGCTTGACAACTTTGCTAAACTGTTGATAATGACAACACTACTAAAATAGCATGATATTCATTGAACATGATAGTCTTTTTCTAGTGTGTCATCAAAACTCACATGATAGGTTATCTTGTTAGGAGACCCATTGAAATACCAAATATGCAAAGATTCCATGATAGGTGATTTCATCCCTAAATATTCATTCAAGATTCAAATAACATTGTTAAGTTCAAACTTATGTATGTGAAACCTAGCTAATTGTTATTCCAAGACTACTACAATACCCTCATTTAATCATGAATACAAGAATCTATAGCATCCAAGGAGACTCTTCTTGATATTCAATTGATAGATTAAAACAAAAACCATAATTATTATCATAAAGCTTGAGTAGTTATTCACAAGGACTAATTGTTGGATTACTAGTTCAAATTGTTCACGTGTTTCATGCTCTATACTGTAAGTTTCAAGATTGCCATAATACTTTCTATTTACCATAAAATTGCCATATGTTTTGAATATTAGAATGTATCATATTTGATACAAATATGTTAAAATTGTTATAAAGTATTGGTAGTAATACTATTAATTGTTATCACCTTAAATATTATGTAATAGAACTTTCAAATTAAATCACAATCTCCAAGAGTTCACATAATACATATTAAAAAAATAAACATGTTCATCCTACATATAAACTAGAAGTCTATAAATTTAAAGACCTGGCTCATTTTATCAAACCATAAGACTTCTAAATGACATCCTTCTTCAAATATAATCGGTCACTGCTAAATACAATATATAATCTATCTTAATGTTCAAGGATGTATGAATCATATCATTCACATGGATAGAAATCGACTTCTAAGGACCCATTTTTGTTTAGTATATAGACTAAAGAAAAGTTCATAGTCTACATCAACTCCTTTAAAATCCTAAACCACAAAACAAATAAATACTAGTTTGATATGACATATTAAAAACACAATTTGCAATATCATGTCTCCCATATCTACAAAAATGGGGGGTGTCTCATCATTAAAGGAAAGGATACATCCTTTGGAGAATGATATGATACTGTTATAGATCTATGTCTCATTTGTGTCTTCCTATATTCATTTAAGTTTATTTCAAGTAGTTGAATTAGTTTTGTGAAGCTATTACAATACAATGTGCAAACCACCATGTGAATAAGGTCAGGGAAGTTTTGATTATAATTCTTCTTTAGAAGGAACTATCAACAAAGAGGTTTTGTTTTCCTCCATGATGAAGGTCACATTCATAGAGACACAAAGGCCATTAATATTTAGTCAGCGTTGATGGGTTCATCATATTGATAGATTTTGGTGTTTACATTTTTATTTTCAAGTTAGGCGACAGGGAAATATAAAGTGACTCACTTTGGATAGAAACATTTGTTTCATCTAGTATATTAGAGCATTGGAAGTGAAATATGGAGCATCCAATAAAATTTGTTTGACATAATCCAATTTATCAAGAAGCCTGTTTAATATATATATATAAACTCAAACGAGATTAAGCTTAGAAGTAATTATTGTCTGCTTTAAATTAGCATTATCGATATCAAAAGCAATTCCATTTGGTCTTTTCCAAATTTACCAATGTTCATGAGATTCTATTTGGCCTAAAGAAGCTTCGGTAGTATTGGTCCATAATTAAATGTAATCAATATGAGAGCCAAAGCCATCCAATTAGATTCTTGGACACCCTTTCCATTCTTGAGTTTGCCATGTCTCACCTTGAAATAAAACACCAAGAGCCTCTAATAATTTTTTAGACATTATCATGATATGTCATCCATCCTTACATACGAAACATAAAATCCATAAAATCTTGTAAAAGATGAATTTGATAAGAGAGTAATGCAGATCATTCTTCTTTACTGGTCTAGTTGTAATGTATTTAAATACGTAGATCTGAGTTATGCCCACATAGGATATAAACACATACCTTAGTATTGTCTCATTATAACTATTGTTTCTCTATAATCATGTTATAGTTAAGATTGTGCCACAACAACTAACTCAAGATAACATTTTAAAAGGTCAATAGGTTGGTACTTATTTAGATGAAGAGATTGTTGAGTAGGGGTAAAATAATCATATAGGTGTGAAGTGCCATTGATTTATAAGTATCTATTAATGGTAGTGTATGCACTGCATAATCTAAGAGACCGTATTGTTTGAAGTTATAGTCAAGTATACTTCTAAGGTGCAAAAGTATTTTATAAATAGAGTAGGTATTTTATACATATGGAGCATTGTATGATAATTGATATATGGTAAAGAAATACATTCATAAAGTATTGTGATGCACCATTATTAAAGGATGGACAAATATTTATTTTATATTTTTATGTCTTAACCACTTATGAAGGTTGTTTTAAATCATAACTCTGATAATTCACTTATGTTTAAGTATAGTAGTGAAATTATTCATGATGTTTTGGAAAGATTGATTTACACATCATGAGATCTCAATTAAGAGATGACAAATTCAGTGGTATTAAGTTTAAGTCTTGTTAAATATATTTCTATTTTGCTAGTACTCTTTTATACAAGGAAGTTGTCTTAGAAATATAGAGTTAATAAGTTAGTCTTTCTAGTTGTCAAATTTGTAAATTCATTCAAATTTTCATTTAGTTTTATGTCTATTTTTAGGAAGTGGTGTTACTATACTTATTGATAGCTAAAAATAAAAACCCAACACTTAGATTTGTTTAACATAAGTTACATAGTGGACCCATAACCTATAGGTCCTATGTAATGTTCCATTTTTGGCGCATTGAATATTGTGAATTTTGTGCTTGTTCCTAGTCTCTTGGAGGCTATCCAACATGTTTGGGAAGAACTCCAATGTTCTTGGAGTTGTCTTAGTTCAGTCTGCAGAACAATTATTTGGGTTTTTGTTGTGTAAATGGATTATTTCTCATGGCTTTAAGCTCAGTTGATGCTCTGAGTAACAGTGTTGGTTTCTAAAGTTTGATTGGGCTTCTAATTTGCTCTCCAAAAATCTTGGAGGAATTTTCTATTTTTGGAAAGTCATCCGGAAGGCATCATTGCACATCCCAAACCTTACAGAGCATATTGGTTTAGTTTATTTGGCGTTCGGAGGCCGTTTGGGATTTCCCGCAAAATTTAATATTTAATGAGCTATTTTAATTATATTTTTCACTTAAGTTCCTAAGGGTGAAAAATAATTAAAATATTATTAAGTGTTATGGCTCATTTGAAAGGGGAAAACATATACTTTTATTTAGGCACATAAAAGTGAACACTTAAGTGGAGGAAAAAAGAAATAAATTAAGTTAGAAGAAAAATGTTATTATTTTCAAGAAATAATTCATTTCCTTTGTAACTCCTCCAGTGCCTTATAAAAGAGAATGAGCTCTCATTTGGGAGGGTGATGTTATATTTTTTGGAATTGGATTGCAAATAATGGATTGAACCTGTGAGTTCTTCCATATTCTCTTGAGGACGAAAACCCTCTTGTAGAATTTCTCTTGAGGACGAAAACCCTCTTGCAGATTGGGTGTGGTTTCACTGCAGGAATCACCATTGGGCTAAGAAGATTTGAGATTTCATGAAGTTTGTTAAGTTTCTAGTTTATATTTTAGTGTGGGATTTCATCGGTGTTTGGTATCAGAAGATTTCAATATTTGTATTGCATTTTGTATGAAGATTCTAATATGGCCATACTATGTTGAGCCGTACCAGCTGAAATGGTTCGACTGATATTTGAAAATAATATTAGTGGTTTGAAAATCAATCATATTGTGTTAGTAATGTATGCCAAAAATGCCTTCTTTAAGACCTTTTGCTGTGGGTTTAAAGCAGAAATGAAATTGTACTGATGAAGCCCGTACTACCATGGCCGTACAGGTTGGAAATGAATTTTGTTGATCAGAAACTTATAGATGAATCTTATCATCTCTGATTAGTGTATTATCATTAAAATGTGATTGCTTAAACTTCTGAGCAGTTTGATATAGTTTTAAACTTGTTTTCAAGATTCTAGACAATGCCGTACATTTCCATTGCCGTACTAGCTGAAATGGTATGATGGGTGTTAGAAATTATTGTGGAAGGTGTTGAAACTTAAGCTTATTGCAAAATCTTTGTATGCTATAGACATCTCTTTCAAACCTATTTTGTAGATGTTTTAATGCATATTGGAGACAATATAAGCAAGTCCATACCAAATCTGTCGTACCAGCTGGAATGGGATCGATGCATATTATAAATTGTTGTCAAAGCCTTTGCATTGATAGTTGTTTGCAATCATATTGTGGAATATAGGCGATCACTTTGGGTTTATTTTACAGTGATTTGATTGTGTTTTGCATCTGCTATGAAAAAGTCAGTATCCCCATACCATACACCCCTGTAGAGGGTCAACAGTCTTGAATAATTAGAAGTCCTCCTTGTTAGTTATTGTTGATTTGCAGTTTTCTGAGTGATTGGCAGTGATACTTGATGTGTTGGAAGGGATTCTTCTTGTATGAAGTTAAGGTGGATTTCCTATGACAGTGAGCAGCCATACATGTCTCTATCAGTCTGATTTCTGTCTTCATTTCAGTGTGGGCAGTGATCAACTTCAGTTTTGACATTAATCATCTTCATTAAGGCAATGGATTCAGGTCTTGTTCAGTGATGTTGTGCATGGTATGGTCTCTACTCCAAGATCTCTCATTGGTACATTGCCAAGCTCTAATAATGGTTTTCTAGTTATTACAGTATTTGAATTCATTGTACTCATTTCTTAATGCAATCATATAAGGACCCCTGGATGGTTTACCGCCAGTGTGGAGAAAGAACCTTTCCTTGCTTTTACCCACTGAAACAAGTGGAGAATACCCACTGAATAAGTGGATGGTTTGGTATTTCATTTCATACTTGTTTTTCATATCCACTGGCAAGTGGTGAATCCCCACAAAATGTGGATGCCCGCCGTAGCGGAAGAAGTGTATTTCTTTCTTGCATACTTTCTTTGTAGCCAATTACTATATGCTCTCACCTTGCCCATTCCGGGATCTTGGTGACCAGAAAGTGTAGATGTTCTATATGGTTGCATTGTTGTGCTAACCCTGTTGTGTTGGATTGTAAATTTAAATTTTTTTTTGGGGTAGCTTATTACAGTGGTATCAGAGCTAGTATGTTCTTGCCAACCTGTTGGGAAGCTAATTTGTTGCAGATCTTTCAGTTGAGCAAGCCAGTTTTTAGCATTGCTTGTGAGTGATCAGCACTTGCATGTGTGTTCAAAGTTGGGCAGTTGAAAGATTTTGAGCAGTGTTGAGAGATCATGGCATCTCTTATGCAGAAAAGAAGTGAGACAGAGGTTCTGGATGAATTAGAAAGAGTTGTTCAAGAGAAATTGGATCGAAGGAAGTATCATCATGAGGCCAC
The DNA here is from genome assembly GCA_027924645.1 of Cunninghamia lanceolata. Lineage (NCBI taxonomy): Eukaryota > Viridiplantae > Streptophyta > Pinopsida > Cupressales > Cupressaceae > Cunninghamia > Cunninghamia lanceolata. The sequence goes on along the minus strand of BSBN01000784.1, from coordinate 4,816,301 downwards.
TAAGATTATTGATGAGTACGAAGATCTACCAGATGACTATAAGCAACAACTCCCTTGGAATGCTTTCTTGGAAATCATCAAAGAGGGTAATCTAGATAAAAAGGGATTTATAGAATACATTCAGAAGATAAGGAATGAAGAGGAGATGAAGGAAATGTCCTTGTGCAAGCTTGAGTTAACTAGTTCAAAGGCAAGGACCAAGAACTTTTCTAAGTATTCACTTTCCAGCCCACCGAACAAGAAGCCGCCTATTTCGGGGAAGAAAGAGTTCAGCAAAAATGAACTTAGAAGAAGAAATCTTTGCTTCCTATGCAAAGATGCTTGGGAGCCTAACCACCAATGCAAGAAAAAAGAAGATGAATCAGCAACCTTCACCACATGTTCTTCCTTTCTGAATGATGTGAAATCTGAAAATGGTGAAGATGAAGACTTGTTAGTTGAATGAAATGAGTCTAAGCCTCTGTATGATGAAGACAAAGTCACAAAACATGAGACATGCATAGAGGAGTTTGCTGAATTGGAGAAGTCTACAACAGAAATTAGTGAAACTGAGCCTTGCTTTGACGAGGAGCCAAAAGTAATAGACTTAGCAAGTCCTTCATTTGATGAAGATGCTGAAGATGCCACTACATTTGAGGAGATGAAGATGATCGATAGATTGCTTGCTGGTGACTTTGCAAGTGAGCCTGAGAGGATTGAAGCAATGTGTCTCGTTGAGGACATGGGAGACAATGAAATCACAAAAGATAAAAAGTTTGATGCTGCTGCAAATTTCAGAACAGCACCTAATGAAGAGCATTTCCACCATTCTAGTGATGGAAGTCTTGATTATGAATGGGATTGTTCCATGCAAAGAGAAGAGCAGTTAGATTCTTCAAAGATCCTTGACGAAGAATGTGTTGATGAAGACTTTAAATCATCCATTGGTGATGATTCAATGTTTGATTATGAGACTGCCATTTCATTTGATCTAAGTGATGAAGAAGAAGATTCAACTCCTATGCAATTTGAAGAACTTAGTATCCTTGCAGACGAGTCAGTTGATGAGCATGTTGATGAAGAGTTTGTTGGAAGATTTGGATCAGCCTCAAAGGTTGGCTCAACATTGAATTTATGTGATGCTACTTCTTGTAGTCAAAGTAGCTATGAAGAGGATAACTTTAAAGCTGCTGATTTCAAGGATCATGCTTCTAAGGATATGACAGAAAATTTATTGTGTGCAGCTGATTTGAATTTTAAGAATCAATTGTTAGTCACCGAAGATAAGGATGTGCAAGTTCTAACACATTTGGATAGCTCACATAAGTTTGTTGAAGATCACATTTGGAGAGCTCAAGTTGAGAGGAGACAAATGCGCATAGAAAAAAGATCTTCACTTGAAGATTGGTGTGTAGTCAAGAAGGCATTAGAAACTTTGAAATCAGATTATTTGAACCTGCTTATTGATAGGGATCATGTCCTTGAGTTTGTCGGTCGAATTTTTGATGCATGGAAGGAAAGAGATGCTGAAATTGATAAGCTTATAATTAAGCATAAAACAATTATGGATTCTTTAGAGAGTACCCGAATGGCTCTCTTAGAAGTTGAAAGTCAATTTGTAGATGTGCACCAATTCAAGGAACAAGTTGGAGCTGCAAGAGCAGATAAAGGCAAGCTGATAATTGAAGAGCTTGATTTGCTCCAAGGAAGTTTTGACTTAGGACAATCTCCTAAATATGCAGATACAGAGTTGGAGCAAATTGATGAATTGTGTGAAAAAAAAGGTGAAAACAACTTCCAATCATTTGATGATTCTTTTTCTATGACGGAAGTTGAGTTTACACATGATAATCCACTCCTCATGTTGAATGATAAAGAACAATTGGATGTAAGTAACATGGAGGAGGATAGTAACAGGATATGGGATCCTGGTGCAAAGCATTCATGGAATATTACTGTGCATAGAAACTTCTTGAACTGGAAGTTTTCATCAGTTGTTGAAGATGGGCATAAGTTTCAGGTATGCAATGGATTAGGTTCTATGATGGCTCACTTTCATAATGGAGTTTATTTGCAGGATAGTGTTGGTAAGATTGTTTTATGGATGAATTTGGAGTCAAATTTATGTCATGAAGCTGCTGTCCTTCATCCAATCAACCATCATAAATGTTCATTTGCATACATAATGATTGATTGGAGAGAAATTTTGGTCATAACTTTGACTTTTTCTGATTGTAGATGGCCTAAATTTCTTATTGTTCTCAAAAGATTTCAGTTTTGTCATTGCTATCTCATTTTGAGATCACTGAAATCTGATTTTCATGAGATTATCTCAAACTTAAGCAGCCATGAGATTGAACTTTTTGATGCTTTTAGCCTTTTATGCGAAGATGACAGAAGTTTTCAGCTGAAAGGAACACGTGTTGCAGTTATTAATGCTCTTTTGGAGAGTGAGAATCAGCTGATTCATGGCTGTTCTGAATTGTTTTCAACTTGTTATCAAGTTGAGTTATGTTCTTCCTCGGAGGGACATTACAATTTTTGGTTTCCAGTAGTTGTTTCGTGTTGGATGATTGTATTGAGGATTGCTAACTCTTTCATTTATGGAGTTAATGATGTTTGGGATCTAGCAAGTTGTACGATTGGAAGAATGTTTCAGATGATTATACAAAGTGTCTGTTGTGCAGTTCACAGATATATCAGAGAGATGCAGCAGAAGCATTGTGAAGCATTCTTTAGATTGATTTGGGATCCAGGCATATTATTGTTAATCATGCAGATTTCTTGGTTGGATAGCATGAATTGCTTGAGGACAAGCAATCTTGAGCAGGGAGGACTGTAATGTTCCATTTTTGGCGCATTGAATATTGTGAGTTTTGTGCTTGTTCCTAGTCTCTTGGAGGCTATCCAACATGTTTGGGAAGAACTCCAATGTTCTTGGAGTGGTCTTAGTTCAGTCTACAGAATAATTATTTGGGTTTTCATTGTGTAAATGGATTATTTCTCATGGCTTTAAGCTCAGTTGATGCTCTGAGTAACAGTGTTGGTTTCTAAAGTTTGATTGGGCTTCTAATTTGCTCTCCAAAAATCTTGGAGGAATTTTCTATTTTTGGAAAGTCATTTGAAAGGCATCGTTGCACATCCCAAACCTTACAGAGCATATTGGTTCAGTTTATTTGGCGTTCGGAGGCCGTTTGGGATTTCCCGCCAAATTTAATATTTAATGAGCTATTTTAATTATATTTTTCACTTAAGTTCCTAAGGGTGAAAAATAATTAAAATATTATTAAGTGTTATAGCTCATTTGAAAGGGGAAAACATATACTTTTATTTAGGCACATAAAAGTGAACACTTAAGTGGAGGAAAAAAGAAATAAATTAAGTTAGAAGAAAAATGTTATTATTTTCAAGAAATAATTCATTTCCTTTGTAACTCCTCCAGTGCCTTATAAAAGAGAATGAGCTCTCATTTGGAAGGGTGATGTTATGTTTTTTGGAATTGGATTGCAGATAATGGATTGAACCTGTGAGTTCTTCCATATTCTCTTGAGGACGAAAACCCTCTTGTAGAATTTCTCTTGTGGACGAAAACCCTCTTGCAGATTGGGTGTGGTTTCACTGCAGGAATCACCATTGGGCTAAGAAGATTTGAGATTTCATGAAGTTTGTTAAGTTTCTAGTTTATATTTTAGTGTGGGATTTCATTGGTGTTTGGTATCAGAAGATTTCAATATTTGTATTGCATTTTGTATGAAGATTCTGATATGGCCATACTATGTTGAGCCGTACCAACTAAAATGGTTCGACTGATATTTGAAAATAATATTAGTGGTTTGAAAATCAATCATATTGTGTTAGTAATGTATGCCAAAAATGCCTTGTTTAAGACCTTTTGCTGTGGGTTTAAAGCAGAAATGAAATTGTACTGATGAAGCCCGTACTACCATGGCCGTACAGGTTGGAAATGAATTTTGTTGATCAGAAACTTATAGATGAATCTTATCATCTCTGATTAGTGTATTATCATTAAAATGTGATTGCTTAAACTTCTAAGCAGTTTGATATAGTTTTAAACTTGTTTTCAAGATTCTAGATAATGCCGTACATTTCCATTGCCGTACTAGCTGAAATGGTATGATGGGTGTTAGAAATTATTGTGGAAGGTGTTGAAACTTAAGCTTATTGCAAAATCTTTGTATGCTATAGACATCTCTTTCAAACCTATTTTGTAGATGTTTTAATGCATATTGGAGACAATATGAGCAAGTCCATACCAAATCTGTCGTACCAGCTAGAATAGGATCGATGCATATTATAAATTGTTGTCAAAGCCTTTGCATTGATAGTTGTTTGCAATCATATTGTGGAATATAGGCGATCACTTTGGGTTTATTTTACAGTGATTTGATTGTGTTTTGCATCTGCTGTGAAGAAGTCAGTATCCCCGTACCATACACCCCTATAGAGGGTCAACAGTCTTGAATAATCAGAAGTCCACCTTGTTAGTTATTGTTGATTTGCAGTTTTTTGAGTGATTGGCAGTGATACTTGATGTGTTGGAAGGGATTCTTCTTGTATGAAGTTAAGGTGGATTTCCTATGACAGTGAGTAGCCATACATGTCTCTATCAGTCTGATTCTGTCTTCATTTCGGTGTGGGCAGTGATCAACTTCAGTTTTGACATTAATCATCTTCATTAAGGCAATGGATTCAGGTCTTGTTCAGTGATGTTGTGCATGGTATGGTCTCTGCTCCAAGATCTCTCATTGGTACATTGCCAAGCTCTAATAATGGTTTTCTGGTTATTACAGTATTTGAATTCATTGTACTCATTTCTTAATGCAATCATATAAGGACCCCTGGATGGTTTACCGCCAGTGTGGAGAAAGAACCTTTCCTTGCTTTTACCCACTGAAACAAGTGGAGAATACCCACTGAATAAGTGGATGGTTTGGTATTTCATTTCATACTAGTTTTTTCATACCCACTGGCAAGTGGTGAATCCCCACGAAATGTGGATGCCCGCCGCAGCGGACGAAGTGTCTTTCTTTCTTGCATACTTTCTTTGTAGCCAATCACTGTATGCTCTCACCTTGCCCATTCCGAGATCTTGGTGACCAGAAAGTGTAGATGTTCTATATGGTTGCATTGTTGTGCTAACCCTGTTGTGTTGGATTGTAAATTTAAAAAAAAATTGGGGTAGCTTATTACATCCTAAGACCCTTTTCCCATTTTCAACTTTTGAAAATATGATGTTTAAGTGGAATGAAACAATGTTTTATAAGATATGAAATCAAACATTATGTCTTAGCATCTGCCATGGGGACATGTCAAATTTTATAGAGGGAGAGACAACCTCTAATTTTTCTTTCGATATGGGAATTCAACAAGAATTATATTAGTATAAATTATTATATGCAAATTTAAGGAATTTTTTTTGTTGTAATTGTAGAGGAAAACTAATGTGTTGTAGACTAAAATAAAATTTAGGGTTTAACCTAACTAAACAATCCACTATCATTGCATTCCTACATTGAATTATCGACCAAGGAGCGTAAGCTTATGATGATGCCTGCATTATCTATGCCTCAAGACTCATTTCTAATCTAAGTTAATCTTATACAATTCTTATTTTGTCCAATCCTACTTACTAGAATGCATAGAAATGTAAAACAGTAAACAGAAATGGAAAACAAAAATAGTCTAAACTTTCAGTTGCTACAAGTACCTTCAGCAGAAGCTGAAGATAACTATATATTAATAGAAAATTACAATTTTAATCTAAACAACTCAAAATGATGAAAAGGCTAACACTAACCTCCGAAGGATTAAAAACATGCACTCTACTCATGAATCACAATTACTGGAAATATCAATCAAGAGTTCTTACTTGCTTTACAATATAGCACATGAGATGGAATGAAAAAATTTAACTAAGAATGCAGGAATAAATAAGAAAACATGCAAAGTGAGAGTTAGTACCTTGAGTGGCTAGCTCAGGGAACTATCTCACTTTTTCTGAAGATTAAATCTACTTCAGATCTTCACACATCCCATAACATACAGTTGAATTCAAACCATGTCACAGATAGAATCTTCTTCAGATTTTACTCAAAATTATAACATGTCTGGAATAACTGATAACTGTAACAAAGTAATGGCTATGTGGAAAATAAAACATAACAACCAACTTAATCAACAAACTCATCCCCTAACTTATATAAAGATGGGAGAGTCTTATGCATCCTTCTAACTAACTGTGATCATCAATTCATTCTTGGACATTAGGATATTATTTTTGAGATCAACTTATTAACTGGAACAAAGGAAACAGAGTCCTATCCAAACATAAATTCTAACCATAACAACTCATAAATAAGATTCATAAACTTCGGTGAGACTCCTAGAATAAGTCTTCTTTCTCCCCTGCATTTATTCTCCCATGATGACCACGTTTGTCTCCACCTATCGCTATGTCTGGCACTTGGACCGCATTCTCATTGATTCCTCTATTCTACATCCTATTGTAATTACTCCTCCTTGGATTCTTTATCTAGCTGCACATGGTTAATCATTCCAACATATATACAAAACAACCTCTCATAATAATCTTATGAAATCCTATCTATATTTCATACATATCAATAATTTAAATCATCCATTTGATAATATAACCACCTGATGTCACTTATCAGCATAGGGTCAAAGTCTTTGGAAAGTATATATGAAACAACATAAAATAGAGATAATGTATGTGAAGTCTTTGCAGAACCATATAGAAAAGGTCTTAAAACATATAAAAACAGTATAAAAGGAGGACAATATTTCATCCCAACAGTAATAGTTTGTTTGTTTTTCTATTTTGCTTAAGACGTTTTATTTGAATTCTTTGTACCATCTTTATTTTATTGTACTTTGTTATTGGACTTGATCAACCCAATAACCTTGTACGTATTTTGTATAAGACTAAGATTCAGGTTAGGTGTTATAAACACCCTATTTATAGTTATAAACCAATTTATATTTGAATCCTTGTTATATTTAGATTTGTCCCAAACCTTTATTTGAGTGACTAAGAAATTATATTGATGTAGTCCAGAATGCATGACTATCATCTTGGAATATAATTTGAGTAGATGCTACTCAATGATGGGTGACTAAATAGTATGGAATATGCATGTCATTCACTAGGTAAGTGCTACGTGATCATGTGAAAATATTTTTGAAGTGACAACTAAAAGATTAAATATTTGTATTAAAGATAAGGTTACACATGAATGACTAAATTTAAAAAGTTATTTGATAAGATATTTAGTGTATACACTTGTATTAGCTCCTCGAGTATAGATTGATGATCTATTTCATGTGAAAATATACTTATAGTTCTAATCATGTTATTGATTAACAAAATATTTCTATGGGATCTAATTGAGGTTTTTGAAAAGATCTAAAAATTTGAGAAATACAATTATAGATGAAGTTAAAATGAAATAGATTAATTGTGATATCGATAATATTACATCCACACTTACTTGACTAATTTTTTTTGCTAAATTATGATGTAGATTCAATTTGAACTACCGAGGATAACAACTGATTTAAAGGGGGGAAATATTATGTGACTTTTTCCCAAAATGGAAAAGAAAGCTATTTATGAATAACCTTTTAAAATTATAAGAGGATAAAGTTTATTTAACCCTTTATAATTAAAAGGGAGATGAAAAAATAAAGGATATTATGATCCTTTGGTTAAAATGGAGATTAAGAAAGAGTATTTATATAATCTCTTTTAAAATGGGAGGAATAAATGTATTTATTTAAATAACTATTAAAAGGCAACCTCTATGAAAGGGTGTGATGGTTTAGAAACCAGCCCTTAAAAGGTTATATAAGGCATTTATGCGAGACTTGGAAAGGGGCATGGAGATCACTCAAGGAAGAAGAAAGTGGTTTGGTGGGCACCATACATGCATGCTTAACCCTTTGGCTCAGATATCCAAGCCAAATCCAAGCCTAAGGGTGGGATTCCAAAGCAATTTTAAATGAGACACGTGTGCATTATAAATTCAAAAAAGAGAGTGTTTTCTTTGTTTTTGATGCAAAAATAATGTGAGCGTGTTATAACATGCTCGTGTTATGGCTCAAGATTTCTAAGCCATCGTGAACCATAACACTAGCATGTTATAATGTGAGTGCATTATAACATGCTCGTGTTATGTCATATTTTGCTTCAAAATATTTTTGGCCACTTTTTGGCTCCCATCTTGATGCATATACCCCTTTACATAAAGGTGGTGACTTTGTTGTCCTAAAATTCAAGTTTATAATGCTATTGTTAAGACTTTCTATGGTGTTCAAGGTCATATTTCATGTTGGTGCAGCAAGTGTTAAGGTATGCTATTAATTTGAAGAAATTATAAGGCTCTACTAGTGGATTAAACTCAAAAATTATGTCATTGAAGAACATTCTATTTGGTCAAAGGGTTTTGTCCTCTTAGTGAGGTGGTGAATCTACTATCAAATTATCAAATATGTGCTTCTGTTTCTAAAAGATTCTTGCATGGATCTACAAAATATTCAATCATAATGAGAATTCATTATGTATTCTACAAAGTTTTTCCAGGTATTCTTATTTTCCCTCACAATCTATCTTCCATGGATTAAAGCATTTTTTTGTAAAGCTCATTAAAGGGGTGAGAGATCAAAAGGATCTCTTTATGATATGAGAAATAAATAAATTTCATATTGTGTGGGAATTCAATTGTAAGAGGGAAATAGTTCACATACATTTTTATATGCATATGTGCATACTACTTTTAGAATAAATGTATTGTGTGGGCACATTTGAGAATGTTAAGACAAGGATATTATAAAAGAATATGCATGTTCCCATAAGTTTGCACATTAAATGAAAAAGGTAGATGAAGATTATCTATCTATAGGTGCATGACTTTGAAGGAAGGAAGGATAACTGTACAAACAATCGGGAGATGTATGAGACCATAAAATCGTTTGATTATTTCAAATTTGTAGGAAGAATGGGCGTATGCATATGAATGCTATATAGTAAGAGAGATGTGCAAGTGAAAAGGGGGATTTCAAGTTATTTCATGTGATTTTTTTTTGCATTCATAAGTGTGCATAAAAGGAAAGTTACAACACAAAGGAACACATTATATATTATGAGAGGGCTTTGTTGATTTTAGAGAAAGAAGGAAATGCATAGTGTTGCATTTTAAGTCAAATTTAAAAATGGAGGATTACCATTGCCCTTCCCCTATACACTTTGATGTGGATCCCCATAGTAGGTAGCAACACAATCATTATTTTGATGAGGTCTATAGTACCCATATTCATAATTGTAAAGCCAAACCTAGTAGCCTATTCTATCCTTGACGAACAACTTTTTCTATTGAAAGGTATTAACCACTTAATTTTTTGATATCCCAAAATTTCCCAACTCCATTCCTAGTGAAATTAGAAACCATCTGCCCAAATTTAGTAGAAATAATATTGAATCAACAAACAAACATATTTAGACATTTAGTGATTTGATGGAAGATTATGAATTTAAGGAGGAAGATGTTGAGTTGAAACTTTTTGTGTAGTCATTAAATGAGGATGGAAGAGATTAGCTTTTTGATTTACTAGATCTTCCTATTCCCTCCTAGGAAAACTTCAAAGATGTTTTCATTGATCATTTTGTTGAAAGAGTTGGTCTCAATTTGTTGATTAATGAACTCATTAATATTCAAAAAGATGAGAAATAATTAGTCCATGTTTTCAATTTGAGGTTTGTAAAAGCTATGAGAGACATTATAGAGAGTGTAAGGCCAAATGACTCAATGGCCTTGGTTCTATACTTGGGGGAATCAAATGAAGAAATGGGTTTTCTTTTGAGGGACAAAATCCCTAGAACACTTCAACTAGCATATAACATGGCAATAGATATTGATGATAATATGAATTTTTCAATTATGAAGGGTGTAATTTATGTCTGGAGGTGCTACTAATGTTGAAACACTCCCTTTGGATATGTAATTTGTTAAAGGAGATGAAGATGATTACTATGATAAAATTAAACTTGCAACCAGTGTTAAATCACCATTGTGGTATTCAGATTGTAAAGGGTCTCATGGAGAGTGTTAGAAGGAAGTGGTCTTAATTAGAGATGATGAATTTGAAATACCATTAGAAGTTTATGATAAGATATTCAAGGGTGAAGTTAATGCAAAATATAGTTGCAATATGGTTGAATGTGGGCTAAGCTATTTCAAGTATAAATTAATTGAGGAAGATCACAAAGAGCTTCATGTTTCAAATGCTACCCATACAAATGAGTATTATAAACTTGATGCATCACAACCTAAATCCAAACTTGTAGCCTCTATGACTCATAGTTCTAAGTCTCCAAATATCCCTCTTAATACTACATACAAGCAATTAGACTTATATTGGGTGACCCGTTATTTCAAACTTATGATAAAAGAAGTTTGTGATCAATGCCATGGTTTAATGGGCATGGTAACTTGCAAGGGGAAACACATATTATTGCATTTTTAGATTTTATGAAGTAGTTTCAGTTTGAACATGAGTACATGTGGATGAGGGTTTTTGTTAGGTCATTGTATGGTGAAGCTAGGAAGTGGATGGTATGTTTCCCTCGACATCATTTCTCTACTTGTGAGGATCTTGTTTCATATTTTAATGAACAATACACATGTAGATGGGTTTAGATTGAAATATAAATTATGATAGGCCATGTCTAAGTTCATATTTTCCTCATGTGAATTAGGGCTAGAAAAATATGCAATGAATGCATTGGCCAAAGTAGGAAAAGAAATGTAGAGAAAGTAAGACTAGTCAAACCATTGTAAAGCTCTACCACTTAAGTATAGTTTAAACTAGCTAATAAAAAAGATGTCATCATCTATGTGTTGATAATTAGCAAGTAAGAATGACTTCACATATAAGGATGCATTAGTAGATCCATCATATTTACCATGTAAGATTTCTTTGCTAAGGCTTATAATATCATCATAAGACTATAAAGTAAAGTCTATGAGAAGACAATAAAGTATCATAAATGCATAAGCTATTATCATGTAAATGAAAGCTATGTGAAGGAAAACTATCCATATATTCATCATGGGATATAGAAGAATGATTACCACTATACTCACCACCATGTATACAAGAAGCTAATTCATTTAAAGCACATGAATCTATGGAGATGGGATTATCATGACTTGTAAAGGATGTATCATCATAAAATATACTAATTCCATGCGTAGGTGAATCACATGATAGGTCCTTTCTTGGTGTATGCTCATAAAATTGTTACAAGACATAGGATAATCATGAATTGCATGAATAAATGAATTAAGCATCTCTACTAACATATGGCTTACACTAGCCAATTTAATGAAAGAGAGGAAAGATAAAACATGATAAAATAACATCATTATAGAAGACACATGCCCATAGCATAAAAAGTCACAAGTATATCAAGGATAGATGTGTCATAGGGTATGCAAGATAAAAATATGTCAAAATTTGAAATGAATGAATATAAATTAATCTAGGAACAAACCCTAAAAGGTGACATGAATGTAGGGTAATCTAGGTTGACAAAGTGAGATAGAAGATAAATTACAATATTTATCCAAACCCTAAGCAAAATATATAACCATATAAAAATTAAAACCCTATAAAGTTTTGGAAATAGATAATAAATTAGAGTTATACCAGACCGGAAGCCCAAATATTGATGAAAAGAAACCCTAGAATGAAACTAGGTTGTGTAGGATCTATCAGATTCACTAAAATGTAAAAGAAAATAAACTTTCTTATGGGTTTAAGTAGAGAATGGATAACATGGAGAAAATGCAAGTGAAACTCTATCTTCCTTAGAGAATGTCAAGCAGATTAGAAGAACCACAATCAAGAACTTTGTTGTGATTATGACCATGCTACATGATTGTATGCCCAAGAGGAAAAATCATATGGTTGGCGAGGGACCTAGCAAAAGAACCTGATCCAAAACAAATAACTTGGAAAAAGATATAATCTCAATGGACAGTGAAGTTGTGGAGGAACACCTAGGGTCTCTTAGGGATGAATGGAATGATATAAAGAGTCTTAAGTTTATGGCTTCAAGCTAATCTTCTTCTTTGTCTTTGTACTATTTTTGTGTTGTTAGTGTTGGTTTCTAATGTTAACTTTTGTTGTGGCTTTCCACTTCTAGTGGGAACCTATTTTGTGTAAGTTCTATTCTCGAGACATGCTATGCTTTTGAGTCCTATATGTAAAAGGGTTTGGTCCCTTTCAAAAACTCACTTTTACCCCTAATGTAAAAAAACCTTTGCTAAATACATACAATCAATCAAGAACAAACTAGTATAAGTTAATGATGAGTTAGGATTGATAAATCCAATAATTTGTAACAACTATTTTTGAAAAGTAAATGTAATGGATAATGAAACTTAGCTCTTTGATTGATGAATGAATGATCTAAATGAAGATGCTGATGTTTGTGATGTCTAAAGATTTGAAATAGAATATGATAGTCTAATATTTGAACCTTAAAATCATAATATTATTTTTGTTTTGTGCAAGGTCAGGTCTAGAGATTAAGGTTCATTTTACAATCAAAACAATGTCTTGCACTTACAAACTTTATTTGTTAAATTGAAGAACTCTTTTTTTAATTCGATTGAATAGCCTTTGTTTTTTCATCCTTTTCTAATATCTAGGGACTAATAGTATTTAAGAATACCTTGCTAGGGTTGCCATTGTCTCTCTAAGGGACACGTTCTCCTAGTCCAACCCACAAAATGTGTCTACAATATGAAAAACAACACTCTTCAAACATGCATATCCTCTTAGAATGATCATACAGATATAGATTCCTTGTATCACACTAATTGAAGTGTTGTAATGTGAATGATATTTGAATAAATGATTAGATTCCTTGATGTGTAAAATGAATACATTGAATTCCTTTAAATACAAGGACATAGCAATATATGATGCAAATTTTTATTTAGCCAACCTTAAGTGAGAAGGGTATAGGTGAGAGTCAACCGAATTTAAATTTCAAAGGGTCAAGTTCATGATTGTGAGATCAACCTTGTGATTGTGGAAATGACCTTGGAAATAAAAAGGGGCCAAATTGGCATAGGAATTGAATACATAGAAGTATGTGCATGTATAGGTGTAATAAATGTATGAGAATGTGTGAACATAAGGATTGGGTAAGGGACAAGTGTGTAGGAATGTGTGTAATGAATAGGTAAGCGAGATAGGATAAGGAACCTAACTTTGCACAAAAATACAACATTTGTCAATGTCTATATATCAAAGTATTCTCTTTAAAATGGGCACAAAACTAAATGAAAAATGTCATGGGTATGCAAATTTCACCATTACAGATATACAATAAAATCTATGATGGATGTATAATTAGTTTTATTGAAATTATGATTTTTATAGGAAATATAACATTTTAAATTAGGTTATGCAACAAATAAGTTATATATTACAAAAAAATAGTTATATCAGGTTGATTTTATCATCATTATGTTTGAAATAATAAATAATATTTTATCAGATAGAATGGATATTTCAAGGACACATGCTTTCTAATATGCTAGATAATATATTAAACAAAAGAACAGTATTCTATTATTAATATAGTTAATCCTTTTAATTGTTAACAATTCTTAAATAATGCCTATCACAAATCTCATATTCCTTTAGTGATTATTATTTTTATGGAAGCATGCTTCTAACTTCTATCACCTTGGTGTTACTTTAGTAATGTACAATAAATGAAGTAAATAATTTTTTTTATTTGTATTCCCTTGTGGTTGGGAAAGCTTGTATTATGAAATCTAACCCTAATTTAGAACCAAAGGACATCACTTCACTTCAGTGACATGGAAAACCATGTTTTCACCATGAGTCAATTTTTTTATATGGGACTACATGACATTCGTAATCTTTTTCTTCATCTCACCATATCCATATTTGTGTTTGACTTCATTTCACCTCATCTCACTCTTCTGTCCCCCACCCTTCTTTCATGTTTATTATGGCACTTTCCCTTTGTGCTCATTTGTTAGTGTCTATATTCCACTCATTATCGATACTAGGTGGTCTTGCTTGTGGTGATGATCCGTATTATATGTTGTGTATTCTACCTTGTGGCTTGTATCATTTAAAAAAATGTCCTTGATCTTTAGTGAGTTTTGTGTTAGTTGATTTTTGAGCATTACGAGGTTTAGTTAGCTTGTGCACTAGAATATCTCAAAATAAGCACTAGAATGATGCCTTTAATGATAAGGCTAAAGTGAGTACAAAATAGGTATAAAGTGTGAAGTATGCACTTTTCCCTCAATATTCCCCCCACTTTAGTGTGTATGTGAAACTACATGAAACATCAATTCTAAATTAAGATATGACAATAAGTAACATGATGCATGTATGAAAAGGATACAATTTGGAAGATAAACCTCATTTTATCCATGTTCTTAGTGAGCCTCATCTTCAAATCTACACACATGGGCACAACAAAGTGTTAGTAGCACCCACTCTAACATGATCATAAAAGGAATCACAAACATATTGCATTTGCATGTACTTGAATTCGCTATCATCTCATTGAGAAAACAACAAAATGATGGAATAATGGAGTTGTAATTGAGTTCAAGCCCCCATGAAACCACATGTAAAGGATGTGAAGTAGAAGACATCAAGTTGCTAGGGTTGTTAAGGAGTAGTAGTCGAGTTAGCCCCCTCAATCTACACAACTTAAGCCCAAAAGTGAAATATAACAAATGTGTAAGGTTGTTGAGTAGTAAATGAGTTGCCTCCCTCAAACTACATAACACAAGGTTAAGTGAAACCTGAAAAAGATGCTCCCATGCACAAAGTTGCTGAGGCGTAGTAACCAAGTTTTCCTCCTCAATCTATGTATGGAAGACTTAGTGAAATTATAATAGTATGTAATATGCACCCCTCAAATTGTATGCATTCACCATATAATGGATACAATTTGAGGAGAGGAGAATGTAAAGATGGCCACATATAGTAATATGTTTGTCCAAGTGTGTGTGAAAGCATGGAGCATATGTAAAATGGGAGACAAAAGGATTTTGCACCAAAGTATGAGGACAAGTCATTCACAAAAGATACATTGTGTGAGTGAAATGTAAAATGGCATATGTTAGATAAGCATGAGCAAGACATGAATGCGATAGTAAGCAAATGCATCGTAGAAAGATCATAATAGTAACACCATAAAAAATTCATCATGAAGAGTAAATGAGCAAAGATACCATATAAAGATAAGATCGTGAAAATATGTTGGTATATCAATGGGTTTGTCTCTAAAAAATAGAAGGAAACTATCATAAAAGAAAACTACCCCCAAATGTGAAAGAAAAATGACAAGTATCACAAATATGAAGTAGGAAAAGATAAAAGTAAAATGTGAAATGCAAAAAAGAGAAAAGCATAACTAGGTGAAACATGACAAATGAGGCATAAACAAAAGACTAAATTGTAGCATACAATAGAGAGGAGACAAACAAAAAAGCCAACACAACAAACATGACTCAAGAGAAAGGCCAAGATAAACAATATAAGAAAACAAGACATATATAACAAAAAAACTAAAAAAAAACACTAATACATAAATTGAAATAACACTACATTTTTAAACATATTAAAAGTGTTTATGAGGCACTCCATAATCCTTAACTTGAGCCAAAGAAATTTGATCATTCATCTTTTCAATCCTTAACCCTTAATTGAAGAAATTTGATCATACATCTGCTCAATCCTTGTGGTGGGTTGTCGACTTCCAACCATAAAAATTCCATATAGCAAAAAGAGGAAAGATATTGTTAATATTATCTATCAAATGAAATGAAAGTTTTTTCAATTTCTTTGTTGATCGTCATTCTTCTTCTATGGATTATGCCCAAGTAATCTACCACTCTAACTATCCTCGTCTCTTCAAACAAGGTCATTAAAGATCCTACATTTAGAATATCTGTGTATTTGATCTAGATGTCCTCGTTTGCCTTGCACTCCATGATGTAGTGCCATTTCATTTCCACTAATCTTGACGGGCAGAAACGACAAATCTTATCCGCCCATTCTTTGGGCATCTTCCACCTTCTCGTTTCACACCTAAGATGATGTGAACTAGTTCTGAGCTGGGCCATTAACATTTTAACTTTCCACTTGATATCCGCTCCTATATAGTACTTTTCTCGTGGTTACATGTGGGGTTGAAATGTATGACATAGTAT